>CM052203.1:8298264-8904632 GCA_028455805.1 Lasioglossum figueresi | reverse complement strand
TAAATCTGACATTAAATATTTACATTTTATAATTGTTTAATATTTTCGATTATCTTTTCTCTCTGTTATAATAAAAAAATGTAGGCCAATATTACAATAAACGCGTGGGTCACTTACAAAGCCTTGGTGGGTCAGTATCTAACTCGTATGTCATAGGTTCGCCACCACTGCTGTAGTTCATACATTTGCTGTAACTAAATTGTGTATTTTTTCTTATAGACAAATGAGCCTTTTGTCGACGATTCATTTCCACCAGCTCCAAAATCTTTATATTATAATCCAGCTGAAACGAAGGATAACCATGTCGTTCAATGGAGAAGGCCTCATCAAATCAATGTTGATTCTACTGTTGATTCCAAACTCCCTTGGGCTGTTTTTAGAACACCTTTACCTTCTGATATCTCGCAAGGTGTATTAGGAAACTGTTGGTTACTTTCAGCTTTAGCTGTTTTAGCTGAAAGCGATGAATTAGTGAAAAGAGTTCTAGTAATGAGGGAAACTTGTCCCGAAGGAGCCTACCAAGTACGATTGTGCAAAGATGGAAGATGGACTACTGTACTTGTTGATGATTTGTTACCCTGTGATAAAAGAGGCCACTTAGTATATTCTCAGGTTGACGTATTTTTAACATTAATAACTAGAAATTTTTTTTTAGTAGCCTTAAATAATTATTTAATATTGAATATTTAAGAATTTTATGTGTAACTATGATTAAATACGTTTATAGGCAAAGAGAAAGCAATTGTGGGTGCCATTAATTGAGAAAGCAGTAGCAAAAATTCATGGTTGCTATGAAGCATTAGTATCTGGACGTGCTATAGAAGGTTTAGCAACACTTACAGGCGCCCCTTGCGAGAGCGTGCCTTTGCAGCCATCTGCTTTGCCAAGCGAAGACGAACTTGATAAGGATTTAATATGGGCACAACTTTTATCTTCTAGACAAGCTATGTTTTTGATGGGTGCCAGTTGTGGCGGTGGAAACATGAAAGTCGACGAAGAAGAATATCAACGTAAAGGCTTAAGACCAAGGTGAGTTAAATATAATAATTTCGAAAAAATTGAATTTGATATGTTATTTACTTTTGGAATGTGTGTAAAATGGTACTCTTGTGTTTTTAGGCATGCATATTCTGTGCTCGATGTGAGAGATGTACAGGTAAAAATAAAAAATTAATGTATAGTTCACCATTGACGATTATAGCCATAAAATTTGAATTCAGAGGACCACCTCCTCAATCTGAATAACTTAATTGATTGAAAGTAATTGTCGGTTAAAGGAGTGTGGATTCAAATTAGTTGATTTTCTCCAAAATGAATTGAACCAGAAAGAGTGCTTCTAATCCAGCAATCCTCTTATGGTTCAGTTTACTGTAGGAGACATACCAATATGTATTTTGATTACACAATACTGTGACTTACAGGGAATACGATTGCTAAGACTTCGAAATCCTTGGGGTCATTACAGTTGGAAAGGCGATTGGTCTGACGATAGTCCCATATGGACACTCGAATTGCGTGAAATGTTGATGCCACATGGTGCATCTGATGGTGTTTTTTGGATTTCTTTCGACGATGTTTTAAAATATTTTGACTGCATTGACATTTGTAAAACTAGAGTTGGATGGAGTGAAGTGAGATTACGTGGAACACTTCCTCCTTTGTCTTCTCTTCGACATTTATCTTGTGTACTTTTAACCGTGCTTGAACCTACCGAAACAGAATTCACGTTATTCCAAGAAGGTCAGAGGTAAGTTTTATTACATTATTTTAATTCACAATGAATAAAGTATAAAAGAATACGGTGTAATGTCTTCATCCATATTGTTTAGGAATTCTGAAAAATCACAACGTTCTCAGTTAGACTTATGTGTAGTTGTGTTTCGTACACGTTCTCCCGCAGCACCAGAAGTGGGAAGATTAGTAGAACATAGTAAACGACAAGTACGCGGGTTTGTTGGATGTCACAAAATGCTAGAAAGAGATCTGTATATTGTTGTATGTTTGGCTTTCAATCATTGGCATACAGGAATGGAAGATACTTCCAGCTATCCTGAATATGTTCTTGCCATTCATAGCTCAAAAAGACTTCTAGTTGAACAAATTTCTCCACCTGCATTTGTCTTGGCAGATGCCATCATAAGTTTAACTCTAGCAAAAGGACAGCGACATGAAGTAAACATTCTTAGATATGCTCGAATTAATGACTATTTTTATAGTTCGAGTATATTCAAAATTGTCTATTTATACAGGGAAGAGAGGGAATGACTGCTTATTACTTAACTAAAGGTTGGGCTGGGCTTGTGGTGATGGTCGAAAATCGTCATGTAAATAAGTGGATTCATGTAAAATGTGACTGCCATGAAAGCTATAACGTTGTGTCCACTAGAGGACAACTCAGAACTGCCGATAGTGTCCCCCCACTTCACAGGTAAAATATTTGAAATTCTCTCCTTTCTATGTCATACGTAGAACTTCTAAGAATTGCAAAGCCATATATGTTGATCTAATCATTTTAGACAAGTCATCATAGTCTTAACACAGTTGGAAGGTAGTGGAGGATTCTCAATAGCACATCGACTTACGCACAGACTAGCTAACAGCGGAAACTTACATGATTGGGGTCCGCCAGATACTCAGCACTGTCCTCAAATTGACACTCAAGTTGAAGGTTTACATAGTCCTCGTTTAATCACGTGAACAAACAAGTTTTATGTACAGTTAAACAAAATTGAACGATGTGCAAAAACAGTGTTTGTTAAGTAAGAGAGTTTATTGTATACTTGTGGTATTCAAAAAATTTGCTAAAACCAAAGCAAGCTAGAAAAATTAGTACAACATAAATCATACCGAAATCATAAAATTCTTGACGCTTTCTAGCTGTTCATACTGTATGAAAAATTTTTAGCGTCAAGAGAAGCTCACTAATGAACACAATACAATAATTAACAATTAATATGCAATGATTCTCAGATCAGTGGTTAAGGACAGTTTTTTTTAAATTAGGTAATAATTATTCGTTACACCATTGAAAACGGATATACTTTAAAAATTGTGTGCAAATTAAAAATCTCCGTGGGAACCATTGATCTATAAAGACGACTTAAGAAAAATTAAATATTTATAAAGGAACAAATTAAACACATTGCTTGTTATATAAAAAAAATTATTTTCTCAACTTAACATTTAAGCCTCATAAGAAATGACAAAGCGTAAAGATTATACAGTAATGTGTAAAATGAAATAAGTAACAGCCATTAATAATATTATAGAAAACATATAGTCTTTTCGGAATTGCTTAGAGTATGATAAAATTATGAATACAAATGTTACCAATTTTTTCGATTTAAATAGCTCCTATTTTCGAATTGCATAAAGCCACATTTGGAACCTATATTTAAAAACCACATGTACATGTACATTATGCATGAAGAGCCAATATTATTCAGATCACTTAAACGAGTATTTTGAATACTGATTACATTAAGAAATGTTTATTCAACTTAGCTTTTACTTTTTCCATTTTGTAACTTGATAAAATGCTTATGTATAATGCTATAAATTGATGTAGCGCGTAACTACAGAACCAAAGATCTCTCTTGAAGGTTTTATAATAAATTGACTCGTTCACTGCCAATATTTATGCAATATTCATTTGACACAATTGCTGTTGTATATTTTTGTAGTAAATCATTCACAAAGTTATAATCTATAATTGTTATAGTATTTTATATTTGGTTAACTTGTGATTGGACTGTGAATTCTATGCATTTAGGGTATATACATATAAATGTGCAAAATGTAATAAAGTAAAAACTGTATTATACACATTAAGTTTTTTTATATTTCAAACCTACTAAGACCCTTGATGGAGAAAATTAATGTACAATTCATTAAAAAATTTTGTTAACTTTACAAAATGTGTTAATTGTTAATCTTTAAAAATATGAATTTGCACTTACACATACATACATACACATAAACATCTATAAATATTGTATATGCAGGCTGAAGTGATTCTAAGAAACTTTGTCCTCTGCCCCAATTCACGAAATCCTTTTAGAATACCAAATTATTTTTATTTAATTCTTCTAATTCCGAAAAATAATTGCACGCATGCTGCCTCGACAGTACAATACAATTATTATGTTGATCTTCGTAAGGGATCTGGGAAAGATAAAAGAAAATATTAAAACAAATATAGAAATGGACGAAAACTAAAGAACTGTACCTGGCTACAGAAAAAAACAGAATTCATATAATTAAACCGCAACTGGATACCATCACCGCTTCCGGTCAAGCTAAACGAAGAAATTTCTATAACGAACGCAACTATACATATTAGAACCTGGGCATTCAACTGGAAAGAAACAATCAGAATTTTATACATACTGAACAGAGTATATACTGTCTTTCCGCCCATAGTGTGACAACCTCGGGGCTATGGAGTTTGACAAATCGTGAAGGTACTACGTTATTCAAAGTTTGCTGAACATAGAGGAAGGACAGCGCGTAAACAACCAAAACGGACTGAAGGTCGAGGCAGCCGGCACAGTTTCAAAGGTTACGTATCGACAATGTCAATACAATGTATGTATTGAAAATGTCAATGCAAATAGGAAAGTTTCTTATTTTTCATTCTTTTTTTACAGAACTTTTACCAACATATTTGCGAGATTTTTCTTAAATATGGCATAATTTGGACCAATTTACTTACTTATAACTCGCTATGACATATGTATTTAAATATCATTGAAACTGTGTCGAAATGGTCTTTTTTAATCAGAAAAATCTCACAAATCTATTGATGAAAGTTTCGTACAAGTGGAACTAAAAATAAAGAAATTCACAATGAATAAAACTATAACAACGTCTGGTTCAGTGATCACTTTCGAAATTGCGGAAGCGAATGCCACACTATAGGTCTTTAAACTGTTGTGTTTATAATGATCACTTTCGGAATATTGGAAGAGATTTTTGACCGCTGAATATGACTATTTATTTTTTTTAAATTATTTTTTTCTTTTTTAAATACTGAAATAAGGTACGGAAAAGAAAATTGAATATTTTTTATTTTCATATTTTAAATAAACGTAATTTTAAATTTACATTATACGCAGATATTTTTATGCATTAGCAGAACTAATTCAATCGAGACAAAGAATTAGGATGACAGTGAGCAAATTCACGATCACTCTGATAAATCACTATAGTGACTTTGTACGCCATCGCTACACGTAGCCTTCGAAAATGTCTCGGATCGAGCAGTTAAATTCCAAGCCTGGATTGTGGACTCTGGTAACGGGAACTGTCGCTAGAAATTCGTCAAATTGTAGCGAACAATAAAAGTATCTACATATTCCCAATTAAATGTCACATATATCCTGAATACAGTCGTTATTTGAACGTTCGCGCATTATTTATTGAGTAGAATGTTAGGGTCATGGACACCAAGACTGGAGATAGAAACTTAGATTAAAAAATATACAATCCACCGGATTGTGAACGCAACAATAGCAAAATCGATAACAAGATATTAAATTATGAATAGCATTTACAAAATGCAGAAACAAATTCAATAAGAATGGTTTTAACATGCATACGAGGATCTCGCACTATTTATGTATCGCTGCAGCCTTTATTGTTTCGCAGGTATGATAATATTTCAAATAGGATGACGTAGATGTTTGGTATAAATTGGCCTTGGGGTCTACGCAAGTGAATTCTTTAACGTTCGTGAAACAATTAAAGAAACGTAATCACTATTTAGTTAAATCATACTGAGCTCGTATAGTTTACGTGTATATATACACGTAATAAATAAATATATTTATTACAGTTCGTTTGATCGTCAATGTATATATATATACATTATAATGCACTATATTACTCACACATAAAATAAACATATATACATATATGTATATGTGTATAAACATAACGATCCAAAACATCAAAATTATTTCGTTACCCACAGAAACTAAACTGGTAAAACATAGAATATAACCTAAGAACACGTTCGTCTACTCTATATAATAAATAACATTTTAAGTTGCTTCGTATGTATACGATTTAAAGATCCAATGTTTATAAACAAATTGCACATTATAGAAAATATATAAATTAAAGTTTTTCTTGACTGAAAATTCTTCCGCGCGTATATCTGAACGCAGTAAGTTAATCAAATTTTACAATTATGGGAAAATAGAAAAGACAATTTAAGTTAAACATTTTTATAGAATTTATATAAATTTGGATAGTATTTGATAAAGTGCAAGCTATGGTATCTACGTTTAAGCCATAATAAAAAGTTTTTAAACAGATGTGACAGTGTTGAGCAAATTATATTGTACATAGAAAGCAAAGAATGTGTGTACTTACCTATATAAGTTAAATATTAAATTTTTATTTTTACAGATACAAATCGTGTGACATAAAATCATCTACACCAAATATGGCATCACAAAATTTTGTAAAACAGCGATACGATAATATTATTAAGTCGGCAAACGATGTAAGAGAATATAGGGGTGTATTGCTAACAAATAAAATGAAAATTTTACTTATTAGTAATCCTACAACTGATACAAGTGCAGCTGCCTTAGATGTAAATATTGGTAACGTTGAATCAAATTTTTCTATTAAATTAAAAAATCCTATTTTTAAATATTAGGTTGGAACAAAAGTTCACAACATTTTTAAATCAAAATTTAAAGATATAATTAAGATATTTATTCATGGGTTTATTGAATAACATGATAAGTCACCTAAAAAATGGCAAAAAGTAATAGAAGATAATGGAAATTATGTTATTGAATAAATCTATGTATATATATCCTAATTTTATCTTTGAGTTTTAATTTAAAAATGCTACCAACCTTCTTTCCAACCCAATAGTACGGCGTAGGTCATTAGTTTAATAATATTGTACTGTTTCTAGGACATTCGAGTGATCCAGATGATTTACAGGGTTTAGCACATTTTTGCGAACATATGTTGTTCTTAGGAACTGAAAAGTATCACAACAATGAGTATAATACATTTTTATCGCAACACGGCGGTTCATGTAATGCCGTGACGGATATGGATCACACTGCTTACTATTTTAATGTACATTCAGACCACTTAGAAGGGGCATTAGATCGTTTTGTCCAGTTTTTTATAGCACCACTGTTTACAGAAGTTTTAACAGAACTAGAATTAAATGCTATTCATTTAGAATACGAAGCAAATGCGACAAACGATACTTGGCGTGTTAATCAAGTGGAAAGATCATCTGCAAATCCATATCATCCTTTTTCAAAATTTGGTTGTGGAAACAGAGAAACATTAGAGACCATACCAAAGCAAAAGAACATAAATGTAAGAGAAAAATTACTTAAATTTCATGAAACTTATTACTCGGCCAATGCAATGGCATTATGTGTACTTGGAAAAGGTAAGAATAATATTTTACTATAGTAATTGTCATACTTTCTACCAGGCATGTCAAACTCTTTTACCACCAAGAGTCCCATTAAGTATTATAAATTAATTCTAGGGATGCATTAAAAAAAAGCAGACTCGAAATAAAGAAGAAACACATTTTTTTGTATTAACATTGCAGTTACAAATACAAAGTAGCACACGTACAAAACACAAGAATGTTAGAAAAATACATAGAACAAATACATAGTATTTCATATAAATGTTGACCTTGTCAATGGGCCGCATGTTTGACATGCCTGCTTTATACTATATGAGATATATCAATAAAAACTTCCACCTGAAATAACATTATTCATTTATTTCATTGAAAAATGTTTTATACTTTTTATACATTTTATTGGATTGTGCTTGTGAAATAAAGAAAAGGTTACTTCAACCGGAAGTTTTTACTGACTCACCCTTGATGTTAAGATAGTACTTTAATCGTTACGAAAACTTTATTATACATTTAGAAAGTTTAGATGAACTTGAAGAGATGACGGTAAAATTGTTTTCACAAGTAAAAAATAAGGAAATTGAAATACCTGTTTGGTTGGAACATCCATTTAGCGAAGAAGATTACCAAACCAAATGGTACATTGTTCCAATCAAAAATACAAGAAGTTTAAATATTACTTTTCCTTTGCCTGATTTACGAGATCATTACAAATCTGCAGTAATAATTATATGTTTATATATACTTTACCATTTCTTTGTATTATTTAATTAAGATTAATTTTTGATACTTTTCTCCCAGCCAGCACATTATCTTGCATATTTATTAGGACACGAAGGCAAAGGATCGTTAATATCCGCATTGAAAGCAAATGGATGGTGTAATGCAGTTATGTCAGGCAAACGATCAACTGCCAGAGGTTTCAACTTCTTTCATGTTATTGTTGATTTAACAGAGGAAGGTATACAGCATGTTGATGCTATCATTCTTCTGACTTTCCAATATATTAATATGTTAAAGGAATATGGACCAGTTGAATGGATATACAACGTAATTACACACAAATTATAATAACTATTTGATACAGTTAGTGAAACCGCATAAGTATACAGTATACTATATGTCTGCGTAGCATACCCATTAATCTAAAGCTTGTTAATGTTAATCAACATTTAGTATTACTTTTTATTAAAGGAATATAGAGACATTGCCGATATGAATTTTCGATTTAAAGAAAAGGAATCGCCATTAAAGTATGTCCTTGAATTGGTATGCAGTATACAAGATTATCCAATGGAAGAAGTTTTGGTGGCAGAAAATCTTTTCATGTCGTGGGAGCCTGACTTAATTGAATCAATTATGAAATATTTAGTGCCGGAGAAAGTAAGAATTCATGTTGTTGGTCAATTACATGAAAATATATGTAATGAAACTGAAAAATGGTATGGCACTAAATTTAAAAAAGAGAAAATTCCAAAAAGCATAATTGACAAATGGAGTAATGCTGGTTGCAATTCAGACCTTAAATTGCCACCAAAGAATGAATTTATACCAAAACGATTTGATATCAAGCCAGCAGAGAATGTAACTAAAAATTACAAAAATGTTAGATATTCGTTAATTATGTATCGAACAATTACTTATTTAATTTTATCTAATAGGTAACTAAATTTCCTGTAATCATTGAAGACACTCCATTAATGAGATTATGGTTTAAACAAGACGATGAATTCCTTGTACCCAAGGCCAAATTGTATATAGACTTTGCCAGGTAAAGTACAAAGAAAAATAATACATGTACAGAATTTAATCAATCTGTTACAGACTGAAAAACAAATGAGTATTTATGTATATTTATTATTTAACCGCATTATATTTGAGTATTCATTTTACAGCCCATTGACATATATAGATCCTCTTAGCTATAATTTAACTTCCATGTTTGTGCAATTACTTCGTGATGCTTCAAATGAATATGCATACGCTGCTGATTTGGCATGTCTCAAATTTGAAACTAATAATTACAAATATGGAATAACAGTGAGTATGAATTCATTTACGAGTTTTTTCACAATATTAACACTATATATTTTACATATTATGAAAATTTTACTTAAAACTTTCAATAGGTTCAACACGAATTCGTATGTATCTCTTTTTCTTCCGTGTTTTCCTTACGAAACAAAAGAAATATCTAATTTCAAAGTATGATTTTAATTTTAACTCTTCGCACTCGGAGCTATTTTAATTCGAAAATAAAACATTTCTTCCGACCTAAAAGAATTTAATTCTATATGGTTTTTTTCATTTTATGGATATGAAATTGACATAATACCTCATACAATACTTAAACGTTTAGTGTAATTAGTTAGGTCCCAACATATTTAATAATGTAAACAATATTTTGAATAGTGGTACAGCAATTTTTAGTGACGTTCAGAGTCACCACTCGAGTGCTAAGGATTAATACAGTAAAAGTGCGATCTAAAAGCGAAACCATCAAGCCGTGCCATTGCTTAGCTTAGTTACATCATACAGTTCTACTATTTTTTTGTACCTCGCTGACCGTGTGGTACGTAGAAAAGGACCGCGCGGTGGAATTGCAACAAAAACCAGCTATCCTCTTCTACGCCCAAAGCGTAATAAATACCGTCAATTAAACCACTAAATGCAATTCAAATTATATCGTGCTCAGTGTCATTTTATAATAAAAATGTCACAAATAAGTTGGTAAAAGTCCCATAAAAAAATAATGAAAAATAAAGACGTTTTGTAACTTGATTAGGAGTGGTTCACACCGATATACCCAACCCTGTATCGGATTACGCGGCATTTTCACAAAAAGTTGTGAAATGCAACTTTTTGTGTTTTCTATATAATTTCGGACAATTACAATTTTTGAAAAAATTTATTGTCATAGCATGTAGTAAACTAATTGCTCTAACTTCTCAAGAATGTTCAAATCGTATAGTCCAATATTAAAAAAGTTATCGACTTTTTGAGAGCGTCCGAATATTAATAGAAGTCACTGTATTTTAAATACTAAGAATATAGGAGAAAATGTAATTCTACTGCACGATGGAGTAAAAGCTAGCTTACATCTTAAAAAATAAAAAATTTTCTGTTTTATATTTAAAAATGATTTTTTTTTTAAATTACATATAAAAGCAAAAGAAAGGTTCGTGGTTTCATATTCAGCTGAAAAAGATTTAAATAAGGAAAATCTATTGAAAGTTTGGAGTACAAAACAGTTACGATTTGTTCATTACTATGTATTTAAAATTTTGTCTGTAATGCATACTTTTTTCAGATAGTAATTCACGGATATGATGACAAACAGCATGTATTATTAGAAGAAATTATGAATAAATTGGTCAACTTTAAGGTTGATCCAAAGAGATTTGAAGTTTTCAAAGAAAGTGTATGTATTATTGAATTTTTATATAGGTTACAGACAATATGATACATAATGATTATTTTTACTTAGATGTTTACGAATTTTAGTATATCAGAAGCCTAAAAAACTTTGAAACAGATCAACCAGTTACACACACAGTTTATTACCTTAACGTTTTGTTATCAGAACACGTTTGGACGAAGGATGAATTTTTAAAAGCAACTCCTTGTGAGTACACGATAATCAAATAATTTAGAAAATTACGAGTATAACTGATTCTGATTAATTTAGAATAAAAATATTCTTCTAATATTATGTTACTATATAGATTTAACAGCTGAAAGGTTGCAAGAATTCATTCCACAATTTTTAAGCAAAGTACACATAGAGTGTTTGATACATGGCAATGTTACAAAATCAGAAGCTTTAGAGACATCTAAGTTAATAGAATCAAAATTAACAAGCGCAGTTACTCAAGTAATACCACTCTTGCCCAGGCACATGATTTCATATCGCGAAATTCGATTGGAAGATGGTAAGTAAAGAGATGTAGTACATAAAAACTAGTTTTTAATCATCATGGAAGCAATGTTTAACAATTCAATCGTGGACATTATTTAACTGAGTGTAGGTAACAATGTGGTGATGTAAAATTTTAAATTTCTGTTTATCATAATCAGTTTTGAATGCTAGGTCAGTATTAACTAACTTTATAGTGGACCAAAGAGCAAATTATGTTTCAAAATTTGGTTTTTGCAAAATACCTTAAGACTCATGATTCATCTTCTACAAGCTGAATATAGATACATTCAATTTTTTAATCTCTTTTTGTATTTTTGTATTAATCATACGTTCTTCTGAAAAGTTAATAAACCTACATTCGGAGTACATTTCCAAAACGTTAAACATTATTGATATTTTGTAATATTGTTTTATTTCATTTATTTTGATACCGTATTCATTAGCAATTTGTTAATAAATATAAAAAACATGTCTCATGAAACAAAATGTGCTTTAAAAATTGGCATTTGTAACAATATTATTCATGAAAGGATGTCATTACAAATTTTTCCATCATTAACGAGATAAATACATTATAAATCAAATACTGACATGGTTTCCCATAGTTTAGAGTTGCTATGCTTTAGAAACGGGAATCTATTTCATGAGAAATTGATTTCAAATCTTAAGAAAACTTATACCGCATGAAAGTACCATCTAATCTAGTAAAAGTATTTCTAAAATTTCGTATACCATTTATTAACTTTCGACAATTCTTAATTCATCATTTTCTTAATTTTTAAATTCGCCCATTCAAAAATATTGGACTCAGCCTCAAATATAACAAAAATCTAGAATTTTCCAAGACTGTAGCCACAAAATATGAAAAAATGTTCTCTGAAATTCTCAATATGTTGTTCTATTGTGTAACGTTAATAAATCTAAAGTACATCGATTGAAAATCATGTAATTATTTGATTATTTTATTTTTGGATAAATAATGCTTGTGTTATGTTTTCTTTTTAGGTTGTCATTTTTTGTTCGAAGTAGAAAATAAATCGCATAGAAACTCGTGCACAGAAGTGTATTATCAAACTGGTTTACAATCAACAGAATCAAATATGTTACTTGAGCTCCTGGCACAACTTATTGCAGAGCCATGTTTTACTACACTAAGAACTAAGGAACAATTGGGATACATTGTATTTAGTGGTGTACGAAGAACAGAGAGTGTACAAGGCTTGAGAATAGTAGTTCAAAGTGACAGGCATCCAATGTACGTTGAACAAAGAATTGATGCATTCTTGCAAGATATGCTGGTTAGTAGGTACAATTTTGATAAATATTTGGAACAGGCGGCGACCTTGAAATATGTTGTCCAGTTCATGTTACCGCCAATCGACTTTAGTTTGCAAGATGTTTACAAGAAACACTACAGTGGATTCTGTCCTTTTTAATTGGCTGCCACTCGGCTTTAGTTTAAGATGTTTACCAAAACCTGCGGATATTCACTACAGCGAATTCTATCTTTTTCAACTAACCTAACCCAGACCTGATCAAACTTCATGTAAAAGTTTGCTGTAGTGGATTTAATCGTCTTTTACAAATACAGTAAAGTGTTCAGAATGGTAACCTTGACAACATATGTCAATATCATTGAAATCGGCGAGGTCGCTCCTATTCCAAATAATTACCACAATTTCTAATATTGTTAACACTAGAGATTTTGTAATTTTATCTTATCTACAATCATACACTGCATACATTACAAAACAGTTGTCACTGTTATATTAACTTTGTCTTTTCATAATTTTTGTTTCAACTGTTGTCAAAAATGTAGTGATCATAATTTGAAAGTTATTATACGCATAAATTATTGTAATGTAAAAAATAACTTTAGGAGAAGATCACGAATATGTCTGACGAAGAATTTAATAGACACAAAGAATCATTGGCAGTAAAACGACTAGAAAAACCAAAATTGATGAGTACCTTAACTACCATCTTTTTGAGTGAAATTCTGACACAACGATATAATTTTGATCGAGCAAATATCGAAGTTACACATTTGAGAACTATAAAACAAACCGAAATAGTACAGTTCTTTAAGGTATATATCAAAATCATATTATATATTTCAATACTTTTGCAAATTGTATTCAATGGAAATGTACATTATTTGTAGAAAATGCTTCAACGCGATATTCAACATAAATTGTCAGTACACGTAATCCCAACTGCACAGAATCAAGATGGAATGAAGAAGGATGAAAACAAAGATACTGAATCGAATGATTCAAAAACAGACTCTCACGATTATAAAAAGATAACTGACATTATGGCATTCAGAACTAGTCAGTCATTGCACCCATTATTGATGCCCTTTAATAATATAACAAGAAGGGGAGTACAATGGTCGAAATTGTAAAAATTTTAAGAAATTACAATTGTATGTTAGAAATTTTAGTTTAAAAGAATACGATGCTTGCTCCTTCAATTTTTTGAGGTAAGTGCCGAGTGGTCTAACACAGTTTTCTTACCAAACAGTGCCTTTGTCTTTTCCACTTTGTGGCCTGTTTTCAACATTTATTTATCATTGTCTAACAATCATGTCTGTACCAGCCGGTAGGCAACAATTTTGTTTAGTTTCCAAATGTCATTCAAGACTGCACACAGACTATAACTCTGCCATAAAACCATAGATGAGGTACAGAAGTATACCAATTATATATAGTTTATTTAATGACGTAATGCATGGAAATAATTACATATGTTCTCCTATAATAAACTGTATTTATGTATAATACTACATATATATATTTAAACATCGTGTCAATATACGCGACGTATAAATTTGTTGCCTCCAGATTATATTAATCGCCCATTACATTAATTATACAGAATATTCGATTCTGACTAACAGGTCCAAATGTAAGTTATCGGTAAAGTGTCACCAAAAATAGCAATGGTGCCTCATGAGCGTATGACAAAAAATACGTTAGGTGATTGGTCTTCTCCTATACCTCGTCTATGATAAAATTCTTTAAATTGAGACCTCGGCTTTGTTATTCGATTTGACTAAAAATACGTGGACTCTTATATGTACACTTGCTCCTCTCGAGAACAACACTGATTTATTGATATACCTATAAATTGTAACATTTAACAATTAAGTAAAAAAATTTTACCGCATTCTGTTACATATCAAATTTATTTTTGTTCCCGTATTTGACAATAAATGCATAATATTAGTCTTATTAAGTTAACGAAATGGAGGAAGTGCCTTTTTTCATCTTATTTATTTAACAGGATTAGTTAGGTGACAGGAGGTGACAGAAGAATTTAGTTAACAAGATTAGGAAGGTGTAAGAAGTAACATTACTAAATTGTCCGTTACCAATACAAATAGAATAAGTCATTTTTCGATAAGTAAAAAAAGGCTTTATAAATGTCATATTCAACATCACGTATGTTTGCTCCCGCAAAATCATATTATACACGTAATGCGAATGGAGTATAAAAATTTTTCTACGTGCTAATAACACCGATGAGAGACTAATAAAGACGTCCAGCCTCGGCTTACGGTAGTTCGTGTCACTCGATTATTTCGGTGTAACCCCATTATAATCCTTTTTTTTCGGCCCACTTTTCGGGGGCTACGTAACCTCATTACAATCTTTTTTTTTCGGCTCACTTTTCGGGGGCTACGTAACCCCATTACAATCGAATGTATTTTTGCGGCCCATTTTTCGGGGGGGCTACGCAACCCCATTACAATCGAATGTATTTTTGCGGCCCACTTTTCGGGGGCTACGTAACCCCATTTCTTTTAATTTTTCTGACTTTTTTTTTAATTTTGTGACAAAAAGCTATACAGCTGGCTTATGAGAATACCGCATCCATAGTAAAACCATGGTAAAACCTCTCTGGTGGCAGTCTATATTAGTATCTCGTCGGTGATATGGTCCAGGCAGGTCCAGGGTAAATACGAGAGTAGGGGGCAGCACTATACCGGGACCACCGAAATCCCTGGCGTGAACACCGGTGAACACTCTCATTTCCTCTCTGGTATAGTCAGGTATTATGTGGTATATATGTTCAACTGTGTATATCTTTACCGTGAACCGTGAACGAACTGCATAATATCCCTAAAAACTCACGCAATACTGGCAACACAGCTTGCTTCAAATCTATCGAGAGACAGACCTACTATCGAAAGTTGTCTGTATATGTAGCCGATAGTTTATAACAGTTCATAGAGACTGATAGAGACCGCGGTACTTATTGTGACAATGCTTTTGTACCTCTGTGAATATTTACAATGAATGTTTGCAAACAGTTTCGGACAGTATGTGAGAGAAACGTATAAAGTTTGACATTACAAGAATGTGACAAATACAATTATTACCGTGATCGTGAATGTTGTAAGTATTTTCAATTTATAACTGTACTGTACAATTTAACAAGAAATATTTATTTTATCTTTGTTTTTATGTGACGAACATAGTTTTGATTATGATTGAAAATGATATATGTATATTCGACAACATTGTAGTTTGCACTGTGTAAACAAAAGAAGTTATAATTACTCTATTCAATATCTACTTTCTTTTTGTTGCTGAAAATGTTACTTTGTAAACGGAAATTTGTACAAACATTTATAATCTCATATTAACCTTTTAAAGTGGTTTTATTATTATTGTTGTAATGTAGATAAAAGTCTTCCCTAATGATGAGAGCTGCACTTGTGTTTTTAATTTTAACCCAAGCAAGAGGAAAAACAGTGCAAACATGTCCACAATATTGTACATGCAAACTTGGTGCACAAGCTGAATGGTTACGTGTTAAATGCAGCAACGAATTGCAGGATATTAAAAATATTAATTTCGATAGCATCAGTTTGGAATTGGTGCAATTGTAAGAGTATTTTTCATAATAAATATATACGAAACACTTCTAATCTACAATGTATAATATGAATTGTTTCACTGCTCATCGTATAATGTTTTGCAGGGATTTGAGCAAAAATAATATTTTTGCCATTGACATTGATATTTTTAGGAACTTAACAAACCTTAAACGGTTGGATCTATCGCAAAACAACATAACGCATATTGGGGAAGGTTGTCTTAATGGTCTCGGAAATTTAGAAAGACTGTGAGAATACTTACTATTAAAACTTGTTCTTGCAATTAAAAGTGATATCAGCTATTTACGATGAAATTTTGATAGATAATAGTTTTTATTCTGAATAACGTATTTTAGCAACATCATTCTGAGTAATGTATTTTAGTAACTTCATTCTGAATAACGTATTTTAACCCTTCGAGTGTGTAATCCTTCAGACCTAAACTTTCTCTTTGTTGATGTTTTATAGTTCCTAGCTAATCCTCTAGCTATCTGTGTGGGTGAATGCTTTTTCACATAAACGAATCTTACACAGATATCGATTAAACATATAACATGTTCATAAGTAGACTTCTAGTAATCGTAATAAGTTGGAAACGGAGTAACAATATCTTTAAACTTCTCTAGCATCCTCACAGTTTCGTATGTGATCTATTTTTGCAATAAATGCATGAAATCTGAAGTCTATTCATATCAAATGCACATATATTTATATCCATAACACTCAAAGGGTTAACAAAGAGCCACTATAATTTTGTATATTATCTTGTTAGAAACAAATACTAATCCTACATATATGTTTAATTTTAGAGATTTAAGTGAGAACCAAATTTTATCCATAGATACTTACGCATTTCAAAAATTATCCAATTTAAAAAGACTGTAAGTTTATTATTCATATGTCACTTCGTATTTTCTTATATCTTACATTGCATTGCTTTTCTTAAACTTTGTGCACAGTTTAGGCTAATTTGATTTTAAAACAGACTTCTGCTTTTAATTATAATTTTTATTGCTAAGATATATGCATGTATATTAGTTCGATGTCAGCAGTTTGTATATATTGCGTGCGAGTGAGGAACTAGATTTTAATTTGTAGATTACAATTCTACTTCAATTCTCAAATCGTAAATATTCTAAATTCCTGATCAGCGCACAAGGTTTAATTATACTGTCCGAGAAATTTTAACTTTTCTTTGCATTTTGACAACTGGTTAGCGATTCTTGTTAAAGTTTACATGACTTTTGACAACTTTTGAAGGAAGAAGCATTGTTGTATTCTATTGTATGGTATAGTTAGGTTTTGTCTTAACTTTCAACATAAGTGGGAAAATCTCTGACGAAAGAATTGCAATGAAAGCGTTTCATGGTCTGTAAACATTGTTCAAATGTGCTTGAATGTTTATTATTTTGTACAAAAATATACTGGTATATTTGGGAAAGTCTACAGAATCGTTTTATACGAGAGTCATTCATATATGTATGTAATAGCTTTCATGGTTAAAGAAGAAAAATTTTTGAAACATGAAACTTGCTTTTAAAAATTACATTTATCAAAAACTACAGGTAGCAGAAAAAAACGACTTTTGGATTTGTGTTCTGTGCATTAAAATCTGTCAGAATCGCCTACTGGTTATCAAAATTCAAAATTGGTATTGAATAGTGTTATTTACTGACTTTAGAATATTTCTTACTTAAGTGAGATCTTTTTATATCTACAGTCGAGTCGGAAAGTAAGTTGATGATTGGCGTATGCAGGAAAATGAGTATGATATATCTTTAATAATGATAATACTAATAATCAATAACAATTTGATTTTATATTAAGAGATGAACAAATTCGTTAGTATCTTTATGCAAAATAAAAATGTTTTGCATTGATTGTGGGAAGCAGGAATAACATAAAAATTGATTTCATCCCTTAACGACTTTGTTACATTAAAAGCAACATTACAACATTAATGAATTTTTAAAATCTTTTACTGTTTTATGTGCCACCCAATCAATTTCTTCATAAATGCATAAAGATCCGCAGATTATTATTATTAAAGTTATATGATATTTGCCTGCCTATGCCAATCGTTAATTTACTTTCCGACTCGACTGTGTATACACTTTATTAATTACAAATGTTTTCATGAACGATAAATTACATTAAAGAATACTCAGAAAAGTATTAATTTTTTCAAATATATTTTAGGAAATTAAATGAAAATAAATTAATATCATTAAAGGAGGGCACCTTTTATCGACTTAAATCTTTAAAACAGTTGTAAGTAAAGAAACAGTACATAAGGTGATTCTAGCAACAAGATTTAGGCATAAGTACCTCTCTTCTAACTTAAATGTATTTGAGGGTCAATTTTATGTTCTGTTTTAGAGACCTTTCTGGTAATCCATGGAAATGTGATTGCGAATTATACTGGTTTAGCGATTGGGTTCATAAGAGTTCTGTAAAATTAATGTAATGTATATTTGTTCACCAAACTTACTCTTACTACATTTTGCACAGAAATACATGCAATAAATTGTGTTTAATGTTTCAGTAATGCTCCAAAATGTACATCTCCCGAAAATATGAAAGGAGAATTTCTAAAAAAATTAAGATATTCAGAAAATATTCAATGCCAGTGGTCACCTCCTACAATCGAACTTCGACCTATTCACAATCAAGTTGTTTTTGCTGGAGATTCGTTAACTCTAAAGTGTAGAGCTCCGAGTATTACGGAAGATAAAAATGCAAAATTAAGTTGGCTATGGTATCCTAATACTACTACTAACGTTATGGACTTAAATGCATTTTCTGATCCACAGAAAAGTTTATCTAATATTAAAATTGATAATAGATATCTTAAGGACAGTGGAATAGTAGACAGGTATTCTAATACTTAATACAAAACTAAATACATATTTTCATTTGAGTATATTCATATAGTTGTATCACTATTTTTTCAGTTCACTTAGTATTATTTCAGTTAAAGATGAACATAATGGACAGTGGAGATGTTTATTACTTTCAGTAAATGGCAATAGAACAAAATCGATTAGCGTGATTGTCATTTCTGATCAAACCCGTTACTGTCCTTTAGCAGGTAAGATAGATTATACACCATATATGTACAGAATATATTATATAAAAAATTATGGTTATTACTCTCAGCAAGTCTTAGATACCTTACCCTGTATATTAAGTGTGTACTACAGTTTCTACCTTGTATGATTTTCTAATTATTATTAGGATGTAGTTCCTTATGAACTGTTTTCTCAAGTAGAACACATTAATGCAAAAGAAATTGACATGAATTTGTAGTATCGCAAATAATTTTGTAATATTTTTTTGACAAATTTCTACCAATTCAAAAGTGCAAATTCATTTCTAAAAGTAATGATCATCATTGTCATACTCACAATCGGTACAAGTAAATATTTAATGAATGAATGTGTTGCAGTAACTAAGAATAATAAAGGTGTTTACACATGGCCAAAAACGGTGGTGGGATGGAGAGCAGAATTGCCATGCGAAGGCAATCATTTCTTAGGTTCAATGCAAATGCCTTCGAAAGCATTTTATCATTGCAACAGCACAGGATATTGGGAAGACCTAAACACAGAACTGTGCCCTTATATATCCCAGACAACGAAAAGCTTAGAACAATTTTCTAAGGTTAATCTTTCTCTTGCGAAGATCAATTTATTGGAAACTGCGAAAAAATTTAAAAATTACACAGGACAAGACATAAAAGTAACTGATCCTATCGAAGTAAATTTTATAACGCAAACTATCGAAAAGTATTTGAACTTTTTAGTCGAAGAAAAGGATCTTGGTACTATATTACTCGATATTATCAGTAGTGTGAGTAATTTACCAAAAACCATATTAAAAAGAGCCGAAGTTTCTTTCAAATCATGCACAAGATTAATAAAAACAGTGGAAAAGATTGTGCAACTTACTCCGTCGATACAATCATTAAAAAAAAAACATGGCTCTAGAAGAATTTAAGATAAAACGCAATAGTTTTACCGGATTAATGTGTACATGGTACTCTAATGTTGCTTTCGTTAGTGATTCGGAATCAAAGTTCTTACAGTGCACCACAAACAATAGAACTACTCCACTTAATACGAAAGACATCATCGAAGCTTCGATACATTTGCCTGCATCTTTATTAGAGCACACACAAGAAGTTATTACTCACCAATTAATGATTTCTGTGTATAGCAATAGCAAATTATTTCCTATTAGCGATAATATTGACAGTAACTTCCCTAATAACAATGATAATATTAATAATAATAATGTTGATAATAATAATAACAACATGGATATTACATCGTGTATCATTGGGAGTAAATTATGTATGTATGGGTAATACGTATTCATGAAAAAATGTATGAGTCTTACGTAAAACAATGTATAAAATTGATGAAATTTTCAGTTGGAATGTCAGTAAAAAATTTAACTGAGCCTGTGTACATCATGTTAAGAATTCCAACTTACTATTATACCGGAAAGAGATTACAGCCCATGGTTTGGGATGAAACACTTGATAAATCAGGTGGATGGACGAGCGATGGTTGTTATTTGAGAAGTGAATTAAACAACTTAATATTGTTTCATTGCAATCGATTAGGATATTATGGGCTTCTGCAAGATATATCTTATCTGGATAAAAGTAGCAGTAGGTACGTATTCGATAACATCTTGACATTTTCTTCAAATTACAACATAATTTCTTTTTTAGTTTACTTGGAGCAAAATTTAGGTACTTAAATCTTGCAATATATATTGGAAGTGCTGTAACAATAACGTGTTTAACTATTATCTCTGTCACATACGTTATTTGTTACGCGTCGATCGCTATGCCAAAAAAAGCAAAACACTGTATTATCAATACTTGGTTTGCTGTAGCATTATTAACATTTTCTTATACCGTTGGCATTCATCAGACAGAAAACGTTCAAATTTGTCAAGGAATTGGCTTGACGCTTCACTATTTATCTTTGTGCTGTCTATTATGGATGGCAGCAACTGCAAGGTAATTACTTTTCGCATTCTAACAATACTACTTTATTGTATAGTATACAGGGTGAGTCACCTAACGTTATCACCTCAAATATCTTTGTTGTTTTCAAAAAGACGAACTTTTTCCTTACCACATTATTTGCCCTTTAAATCTTAACCCTTAGCAGTCGAGTGATGACTCTGAGTCACCACTCAAAATTGCTGTACCATTATTTACAATATTGTTTATATTATTAAATATGTTGGTATCCAATCAATTACTAAACCTTTAAGTATTGTATGAGGTATTATATCAATTTCATATCCATGAAATGAAAAAAAAGAATTGGAAGAGTTGGAAGAAATGTTTCATTTTAATCTTGTTTTTTTTGCATTTTCTTCTATTATCAATAACACGCGAGGATTCAAAGTTCTGATGTTAGTTGGAACACCCTGTATAAGAAATGATTTCTGATCAAAGTCCTTATTAATGAACCCTATATACTATATTTACATTGATATTAAACGACGTTATCTAAAAATCTAATCTATTTGCAGTAATATGTACAATCAGTTTTCAAAACCAGACCTCGAAGATATTCAAAATAACGAATTGTCGGATGAACCAATACCGAAACCATTGCTAGGCATTTATTTAGTTGGCTGGGGTATAGCCATGATAATTTGTGGTATATCCGGAGCAATAAATCTGCAGGAATATGCAGGACATTCTTATTGCTTTCTTACATCAGGTCCTGCTTTGGCTGCGCTATTCCTTCCAGCAGCAATCTTACTTGTATACTTAATTATCTTCCATTTACTTATTAAATGTGCACTTCAAAACGAAGATGTGACTGCTCAATCATTCGAAGGTACACAAGGTACAGAAAACATGGATATAGAATTATTGGAACCAAGCACGAGTCTGCCTGTAAATAGAAATAGCATACACAGTGCGCAAATATCGTCTGATATTGTAGATCCTGAACATACTCAAATAAGACAATTGAAAGGTCATATAGTTATGTTTATTTTATATCTAATATCATGGTTCGCTGCAGCAGCAGCAACCACGAAACCATTCAGCTCGTACATGTTGTTTGATGAAATCATATTCTCCGTTCTATATTCACTTTTCTCAAGTTCGTTTGGTATTTTCGTGATTGTTTTTTATGGAATTGTACGAAACGATGTTAAGTCAGAGTGGTTGAAGATGAGTTGCTGGCTACAGAAGCGAAAGAACCGGTGTTGTAGAACAAGAAGCATTTCTGATACGAATCCTGTGATTCCAACGCATCCTCTAGCGCAGCATTTAGTGCCACCGTTATCTAATTCTCAGGCAATCCAAGTAACGTCTGACTCCAATTCCATGAACTCGTCAAGGTGCACGAATAGATCGCAAACGTGTAACGCATTTAAGTTTATAGATGCTTTGAGCAATCGAGAATCTCTACCTGATGTCAGAAAAGTAGCAAATGTAAATTTAGTTGTGTTACACCGACAACAATATAGATCTAATAACTCTGTTACAACATATACTGAACCGACTTGCGTTGAAATGTTTTACAACCCTCATCAAAGCGGCGTTGCTAGGAAATTCTTTAGAAAGCAACGCCGTCATACAAAGAACAATAATCTCGGTCCTAGAAAACAAGGTGATGGCGGTGCTACTAGTGACGCTGGCAGTTGTATGTCTGCACCGCGATCTACTGCAAAATTAGAAAGTAATATAGGTCAAGCTATTCTAAGTACTAGTGCGAAAGTAAATAATACAAATATTCACGTCGAATTGAATCCAATAAACGATACTAAGAATGTTAACATTCTCTCGGATAGCGGTGGCAGTATGTCGGAGGAAAGAAACGTCCCAATGCGGTTTGTTATCGGTCAAGAAAGTCTTCTTCGAAATGTCAGTAAGATCAACAACAATTGCAGATTGCAGAATACTACGTCGCATGATTCAGACGTAGATACTAAAAGCGACGAAGAGAAACACTTGCGAAATGTTTCGCAGCAATGTAGCTTAGAATATAGTTCTGAAATAGAATCGGCTACACAAATGACCAGCGAAAAGAGTGATCATAATTTACCAGAAATTTATGAGATTGCAGAAACGGTTATGGAAGAACAATTTGTAAGGAAAAGATGCCAAAGCATGAATGAATCTCACGAAGCAAGACAACGACACTCGAAAAGTAGCTTACATTTATTTCACTCTAACAGTATGTTCTGTCTTCCAGCCGACACTGCAAAACCTTTGAAAAATAATTATTGCAACTCACTGAATGACATTGCGTCTTTCATTAATTCAAAAAAATGTGAACACTCGAAATCGTTATTAATAAACCCACAATGTAATGCAAGTCCAATCTTGTATAATCGGGTTTCTGTTTCACGAATATCACTTAATCAAGCTGAATTATTTTCTGCGAAGAAAAACTTGATTAGTGAAAGTACACCCAATTTAGAGCAAGCATTGAAACTTAATGCGTGCAAAAAAGAATACAATTCTTGTTCCCCTGCGGAAATCACATTATCTAACAGAAATCACACTAATGTGCCACAAGAGTCTAAAGAGAAGACTATCAATTGTCTAACCGACACTAAATTACTTACGTCAAATCCTTGCAATATTGTTAAAAATTTTGACACAAACAATGATATAGAAAGTGTGAACAAAAATACAAACTTAAACAGCATACAACAGACTGAGATCAACAAATTTTATTTGAAAAATCAAAACAATTATCTACAAGCTGCCAAGAAGGAAACAAGCGTTTAATAAAATCTGTTTGCATTTATTTTAGTGAAAATATTCAAAAAAAGAACCATCATAATTTAACAATAATAATTACACTTTATTAAATCTAAGACATTTGACAACTTATTATATTGTGTCACTGCTTTTACAAAGTATAGTTCCTATGATGACTAAAATTATTCTTTGTATAGAAAGTATTCTATCTTCTACTAATATCTTTTCCGAAAATACCAAATATCTTCCATATATTTTTGTTTATAAATAGGAAAACGTAAGAGACGTGTATACATCTTAAATGACTTTTAGAACATGTTTTTATTCATGAAAGTGTACATATACATAGTTAACGAATTTTGTAACATTAACAACCACATTTGTTATTTAAAACCAGTTCCCCTAATTTTTTAATCGTGTTTTTTTCATTATACATTTATAGACAGAAGTAATTGAAATTTGTATAATTATATAGTGAAATAATATTAACGTTCGTTTCCTTTTTATACATACTTTTGTACCGATGATCTATTTGTAATATTTTATGTAATTTATAACTATAATGTAACATTGTATATCGCTCTCAAAAATATCCTCATGGAATACTGATACCTTCTGCCGCTAATAAAGTGTGTTTTTAAGACTGAATATTTTAACAAGTACATTGAGATTATATCATATTTATAATACAATTATATTGTGTACTATATATTTATATGTACAAGGACCGTATATAATTTATGCATTTACTTTTAAATCTTGTATATTGTACATAGTTTGCAGTGTTACTTTTAATATAAATAAATATGTATATTAAACAGTACTTGTGTTAATAAACATTTATTCTAGTAAAGTTGTTTTATGTAATGTTTAAAAGTACATTACAAAATGATATATACACTATACATGTTCATTGTATATATATTATTTTCACCTTAGCATCCAGTTCCTTAAACAATTAGTGTGTATACAGTATGTTTGTACACTTAGTTGTTACTCTAGACCAGTGGTCGCACGTATTGCTTCTTTTGAATCAGGTTCTGGTTCGTACGTGTATTTCCAGTTACCAAACAAAGGTAGAGACATTAATATACTCTCGTATCGTGCGCCAGGTGTATTACAAACCAAACTTTGTACCACGATCATATACTATTTTAACGCAAGTCATAAATACACTTTTACTAAGTTTAAATAATTTTTGATAGCTGTTTTCAATGGATAAAAACTACCTTCACAAATTCAACCAGTTTTTAGGATTCTTTAGCACTTCCATAAGTATTGCTTCTTTTGAATCAGGTTTTGGTTCGTGCATGTATTTCCAGTTAGCAGACAAAGGTAGAGACATTAATATACTCTCGTATCGTGCGCCAGGAGTATATAGACCAAACTTTGTACCACGATCGTATATTAAATTAAACTCGACGTATCTTCCTCTACGCAATAATTGCCATTGTCTCTCGGCATATCCATACGCGTCTTCTTTATGCTGATTTACTAATGGAATGTAAGAAGGAATTACAGCTTCTGCGCAGGACTTTACAAACTGAAATGCTTCGTTTTGACTTGGCTCGTCGAGATCATCAAAAAAGATGCCACCCACACCTCTACATTCTCCCCTATGTGTAATAAAGAAATAATCATCGCACCACTTTTTAAATTTCGTGTAATACGATGAGCTATGCTTATCGCACGCAGCTTTTAGAGTACAATGAAAATGTTTTACATTGTCTTCATCTAAATAATAGGGTGTTAAATCGGTACCACCTCCGAACCACCACTGAACTGAACCATCTGAGTTTTCAACTTCGAAGTAACGATAATTAAAATGTATTGTGGGGATCATAGGACTACGAGGATGTATTACGGCGCTTACACCAGCTGCAAAGAAAGGTACAGGACCTTCTTGCATTTTCTTTCCTCGCGCTCTCATTTGTTGTATAGCACTCGGTGGTAATGTGCCAGTAACAACAGACACGTTTACGCCAGCTTTTTCAAAGATGGTTCCATCTTCTAAAACGCATGTAATTCCACCGCCACCTTCCTTTCTGGTCCATCTATCAGTTTTAAAACGATAATCTGGATCTTCTAACGACTCTAGAGCTTTGCAAAAGTTTGCTTGAGTTTTCATTACCAATAATTCCATTTTTTTTCTCATACTATTGTTATTTTTTAACTCTTTAACATCAGTGATAGGCTCTGCCATAAATTTTGTAGTATCTACTTTGCTTTGCGCTGTGAAAACAGTTCGTCCAGATGTATTATAAACCATAACGGCTGTGAACACACTAACTCCGAAATATTTTAAGTTTCTAGACTTATTCGGAAGCTCGCTATGATTAGAAAGAAAATAACGCAGAGAAGACCATTTCTTTGATATCATACGGAGACCCATAATGATCTGAAATTGGTATTATTTACAAGTTTATAAGCATTATAACATAAATTAGAATATACAGTGACACCCACTAACATTCGAGACACTTTAAAAAACGATTACTCTTAAAAACTCTTAAAAAGTGAACGATGAAATAGGTTAACTTTAATTTTACATTAAAGTCACGTTAACGATTAAACTATTTGTTTCTTGTATCGTGTAAATACTTAATGGTACTTACCGCTTTTTATTTCATTAACAAATACTTATAATAATATAATTAATAATCCTAGAATCGTTGTTGACATAAATCGTAATTAGCCGAATTTATGTAAATATTTAAAATACATATAGATTTAAATAATACTATAAATAAATAGTATTTACTTAATATGTAATACGCTGTTTACAGACTAAGCACTAAGCACATAAGTCTTTTAATACAAGATATTATCGACAAAGCTGTATGATACTGCTATATATACATATAAATTGTAAGAATCATTCTGTAGAAGCCGAAGAGATAATATTATACCGCAAACCGGTCGTACAATTGATAACAATATTTTAAATACAAATCTTATAGGAAATATTATCTTTTTATTTGAAAATAGTAATGATAGTAATAACAGCATGATATTTGTTATTACGTGTATAAAAACTACAAATTAAATATATATATTATATGCACAGGAATAAATATTGGAACATTTTGAATTGACAACTTTCAATAGTTAAAATGTGGTTTAAACAAGGATTTCATTGTTTTATTAGGAATCGTCGATTTTATGCAGGTGTCTTGGTATGTTATCAATTTCACTTTGTAAATATTACTGTCCACTTGAATATCTTGGTTATTTCAAATACTACGAGAAAATGTTACTTACAGAAGTTGTAGGGTTTGAGGAACTACATAGTATGGTATAAATGGTATTCTTGCAAGTGTAGGCGTACAGAAGATATAGAGGTCATCTTTGTTTTTTTAAATGGAATGTCTAATTTTTTATGCTCGATTTCGATAGATTGGCGTATTCTGAGTATGAAAAATACTGAAGTGTATTTGTCCTAAAGCTTACCGTTGCTGAGATATTTGACTGTTTTCATTCTATTACTTTCATTATGGAACATATTCCATAGCAAAAGTATTATCATTTATACCATATTATGTAGTTTTTTAAACCCTACAACTTCTGTAAGTAACATTTTCTCGTATTATTTGAAGTAACCAAGATATTCAAGTGGACAGAGTTCGTGGGACATGCTGTATACATATATATGTAAATTATAAATTATTATGTACGTTCCATTACAGTCTCAGAAACGATCTACACAAAACCATACATGCATAATGCAACAAATCCCAGAGCCTGAATACAACATAAACTTTCTATGTGATCCAGCTAATCGAGACGATATTTTTAATAATATAACGGCAAGAAAAGGTGTTGGAGATATTGACAAGGTTCTCGAGTTATCACAGAAACCAGAATCGAAAGAATCTTTTTTAAACGAATTAAGTAAAATACCAAATCAGACAGACCCGCTTGTACTATCTTACGGTAGTGAACCGATGGTGCTGAAAGTATGCGGACACAAACCAGAATTTGATTTTGATCCGAAAGAATTTACAGAGTTGGTTACACCGTTGAAATTGTTGAAAAGCAAATTTTTATCTCCTTTGATAGGACAAAAGGGATACGTGTTTGTAGGAGATTTAGCAGAATTAGAAGAAGCATTGGTACACTACACGGTTAAACAATTATTGAAGAGTGGCTTTAAACTTGTTTCTGTACCTGACATTATTCCTACTAATATTATAGAAAGATGTGGATTAATATCAGATAACGGACGAACTCTTATATATAACTTAAGTCCATCCTATGGAGATAATTACAGTTTGTCTGGAACAGCTGAAATGTCGTTAGCTTATAAAGCTATGAATACTACATTTTCTACTGAAGAATTACCTTTAAAATTAGCTGCTGTAAGCAGATGCTTTCGTGCAGAAACTTCTCAACTGTTAGAAGAAAAAGGAATATACAGGTAACTTTTTTGTTTTCTTTGTTACAAGAAACATTGTTGATATAATCCATTATTATGCGATTCTTTAAACTTTGCCTATTTACAAATAAATCGTAAATTATAATTCGGACATTTTATTTCAATTTGTCTGTATGTTACCAGGGTTCATCAATTCACAAAAGTTGAAATGTTCGTTTGCTCCGCACAAGAGAAGTCTATGGACCTGTTCCAGGAACTTCAAAACCTTCAAGAAAACCTATTTTCTTCTTTAAATTTACATTTTCAAATAATTGATATGCCGCCGCATGATTTAGGGGCTCCAGCATACAGGTATGTAAAAGGTGGCAGTGCTACACTAAAAAAATTTTATACATTTTTATAATTATAAAAATAACATGTTAACATGTAGAATAGGGTGGCTCTAATTTTCGACTTTTAAATTTCATTTTCATTAAATTCAATTCCTTTAGATTTATGTATAAAAGTGTGGCTTTGCATGAACGTTTACTATATATTAGACATATGTTTGATTGTAGTCCTTTAATTGATTATTTTATACAATTCTCAGGAAAGTTGATATGGAAGGTTGGATGCCTGGAAGAAAATTATATGGAGAATTATCTAGTTGCAGTAATTGTACAGATTATCAATCACGACGACTTAACATAAAATATAGAACACAAAATGGAGAATGTTTACATGTGCATACTCTAAATGGAACTGCTTGCGCAATACCGCGTATGTTAATTGCACTTTGTGAAACATATCAAACAAAACATTCTCGTATTAGGATTCCTGAAGTTTTACTATCTTACATGAAAGAAAAAACGATAATTAAGAAACAACCTATTCCAGATACGAAAACGTATAAATATAAACACAAAGTTTAATATATATATTACTTACTATATATATATATACGTATATATAATCGTATCTATGAATTGTTTGAAGATATAATAAAAATTACTCCGAACACAGTTTTTTTTATTAATGTAAATATTTCTGTTTTATGATATTTGTATGTAATATATCAAATTACTATAATTATATATTATATAAATGAGTGTGTCGTAATTATTTAAAATAAAGATTATAAAACCCTTTTTTTTCTTGGTCAAAAATATCGATATTTTAGGATTTTTTATAAACAAAAATGTAACCTTAATTAATTTGAAACTTTGTAAATGTTTGTCATACTTTCATCATGTTACATAAATTTTTTCAGTTCAGTTCACTTAAAAATACAAAAAAGCTCAAATCGTATAGTCCAATATTAAAAAGTTATCGGTTTTTGAGAGCGTCCGAATATTAATGGGAGTCTCTGTATATGTGCAAGTCGAGTTTAAAATATTTTCAACAATTTGTTCAAACTTTTATCGATTGACCAAATAAAGTAATGTATCAGTAATTAAATGCTAGTTAATATTAAATTATGGTTCGGCGTTGAAGTACAACATTTCATTCCAAATAGTAATTAATGCAAAGGCAAATATATTTCCACAATTACACAACTTAAAATTGTTTGTTAACATTATTACAGGAAGTTAGGATTTACCAAAACTTCAAATATTAAACATCACCTGACAATATATTTTCTATAAACTAATTACAATATTCTGATACAAAGAAAGAGGGTCTAAAAATTATGCACACACAGGGATAAAGATCTATTCTTCAATTACTTTTTTTGTTATTCTGTATATATTTTGTTGCGGTATTATAAAAATGTAACACAAAATATTTCTTCTTAAAGTAATACAATTTAAGGACATTGCAAATTTACATTTTATCTCCCACACTAATTGGATGCCGGTAATGTCGATTCCTGTTTATTAACAATTAAAAAGTTTTATGTACTTCGTCATACTGTGCCTCGCAATAATACAAACTTTGGTTTTTCAAAATTTCTATTTGTCAGTACAATCCAATTGTAGTTTATGCCTAATTCATTTTTTAAATTTTGGATAAAGTCCAAAAGTTAGATTCTGATAATGAAGGTTATGTTATCCTGAAACACGAAAGAAATATAGTTAATGAAATAAGCAAGACAAAATCTTAACACAATAAGATCCACGAGAAAAAATAGCTTTCTCGCAGAGCCTGTTATGGATTAAAATCAAATACTTTTGTTGCTTTTCTTCTTCTTCTTCTCCATCTTCCTCTTCTCCTGATTCAGATTCTTCTTCGGCTGTCTGTAGCCATTCTACGAATTCTTTCATTTGATGCAGGAAAAGCAGTTTTCCTTTGACAGAATGGCCTTCCTTATACCACTTTAAAATCACTTCTTCCGATATTACATAAGCTAAATAGAAATTCATGATTAAAATAAAGAAATTTTCAGGAAACCTGTATAAATTCATTTATGTTTTCATATAACTTACTTTTATAAAAAAGTAAAACAATTTTTTGGAAGACTTTCATGAAGTTCATATTTTCATAACAGAATTCCTGAATTTTGAGAAGAAGTGCCAGCTCAGATCTGTGAGTGACTGTGAAAGCAACAAAAAGTGGAGTGTATACTTTTAAATGTTTCAGTGCTTGATCAGCTACCAGTTCTTCCTTTTTGTTCCATTCGGCTTGACCCATTACAACACCCCAAATCTGCAAATTGAAATTAATATTAATATAATTACTAAACTATTATTAACTCCTTGCCCTACGATGTATTTTACAGTTTCAGCGATTAGAACTTTTTTTCTAGATTGTAATTTCCTAAAAAAGGAGAAAACTTATATCTATTGTATGTTTTGCCTATATGTTCTCCAACAGCTGTAGAATATAGTTGTAAATAATAATAAAGCCACACTTACCAGACCAATCACTTCATGTTCAGGAATACCATTTCTTTGTGCCATTTCTTTGAGATCAATTCTGATATCTTTCATTGGACGATTATCGGCTAAATCGTCCAATAGAAGTTGTTGTAAATCTCGTTTTGCTTCCTGACTTGCTTGATTTTTATGTAATTTTACAATATCTGCGAGACCAACTGCTTCGAATACAGATCGAAAATACTCCTCTGTTCGTTTATTGGGTGGTACAAATTCCATTAACCTTGGGTGGTACAATCATATAAAATTCAATCATATCGTATACATTCAAGGTTTAAACTGTACAGTAAAGTCCCAATCTAAGTCCGCCGGAGGAGACCGTTCTAAGTCAGTTCGCCTATCCCTTCCACTGGAGGCATATCACGCGAGGAACCAAGAAGCTCGAGCTGCCTCGTTCGCCGAGCAGTGTACACATGCTGCGTAATCCGATACCGGTTCGAATCCAAATACAAAACTTTTTTATTTTTCATTATTTTTTATGGGACTTTGACCATTGACCAACATATTGGTGGTATTTTTCTAATGAAAATCATACCAAATATGATATAATTGCAATTATATTTATTTGTGTAATGAACGATGAAAATTTCGAATGTAAGGAAAAACAGCGTATGGGAAGTTCTTCGAACTGTGCCGGCGCGCCACGACTCCTCGCATCTCTTTCTTTCCCATACGCTGTCCTTCTTTGCGTCGAAAACCTTCCATCGTTCATGGTATCATCATCATTATATCATTAGAAAAATGCCATGAATATGTTAGTCAAAGTCCCATCAAATAATAATGAAAAATAAAGAAGTTTTGTTATTGAATTAGTTATGTTTATATTTCTCGGCGACCGAGGCCTCTCGTGCTCCGCTGTCCTTTTCTACGTTCGGCAAAAATCAAAGAATAGTATCCCTGGAGGATAATTGTCCCTGGGCAGACAGACCCGTGTTGGGGACAATTATCGATAAATTACTGTATTCAATCCCGAATTATGTCACAACACAGAACCGAGAATTGACTTACTTAGATTAGAACTTTACAGTATAATATAATAGCAGATTGCTCAAAACGTTTTTGTACCTTCTTTCAATATTGCCTCGTTTCAAAGCAGTCATTAAACTCGATAAGCCCTTCTCATCCCTCCAAGTAACAAAGACTTCGAGTAAAAAGTCTAGTGCTAAATTATCCTTGACAAGATGTTCATTGATTAAAACTGATAGAACCGACGGTGGTACAGAACCATTAGAAATCCACAAAGCTGTCATTCTGGCTAATTTTATTCTTTCTGTGGTAGAAAATCCCTTCATAAAGACCAATACTTTTTTCATTTCATCTTCAAACATTTTTTCCAAATATTTATAGCGTCGCATAAGTTTGACGAATACCTACAAATCAAATTATATTCAACACTGTATAAAGGTATATTATAAATAGACTACGGATGTTTATGTAATTTCCAATTTTTATAGACAAATTTTAAGAAAGTGCATAAAATCCTATTTTTAATGAGAAAAGTCTCTGTAGATCCGAAACAAATAAAAATAGTACTAAATTCTATCGAATTTTATATTCCAGTATTTTTGGAAAATTCCCATAAGCCATATACACAAATAATTGTGTTTAATATAAATTACAAAAATAAAACTGTTTTATTTTTGTTTCGAAGAAACTTGATAACGTTTTTCAATAACCAAATTTTCAAAATTTGATTGATTTTGTTGAGCTGTAATTATTTTAATTGATTGTACATGCTGAATTGTTTATCTTGACCTTTTCAGTTGTAAAGATTAACTTACTTGTTCAAAGTTCCGCATTGAATCCATATCTTCTGGTTGTTCAAAGACGCAAGCAGTAGTTTTGACAGGTTTGTCACCATCTTGAACAATAAAACCGCCGGGAACCAAAAGACCCCCAGCTATTAAAATGTCAAATAGGTCTTCTCCGTAACGGCGGTAATCTAATTTTGAACCAGCTGCATCCAAGTACTTCGAAATCGCGTCTAGGTCGTTACCAGCTTTTTCCAAACCCAGTATAATAGCATCTCGAAATCCGTTTGGATCATACTTTTCTTTTTCATCTGAAAGTTAACTTTTCTTTAATTATGCTCTTAATATTAAATATTGTTTAAAACAATGTTATTATTACTGAAGCGTACCTCTTTTTCTGGTCTTTATGCGTTGACCTGACAATATTGGTTTTTCTATTTTTTGACTCATACAATACCTTTCTGAAATTTTAATAACCATTGTCATTAGAAGTTCTTGATTGATACAATACAATGATATAGTCATTTCTACTGTGTACAATATTATTACTAATAATTAAAGAGTAAAAATATTCGAAAAATTTTAAGATGCTGTTATATTATTTTCAACCTATTGAACATATTAAGAGGGAAAATTAATTTCTATGTAACTCCGGTTTGTTGCAGTTTAGGTGGAAAATTTTTATTTTGCATAAAGATCCACTATCTAGTTATAAGAATAATTTTATACCACATTTCTATGCACTTCCACTTTCTACATTAGGTACAAGTTATCAACTCTATGACCATGTCTCTAATATCAAACTATATTGAAACGTTATTAACAATTTTTATTAAAAAGGGATTCTTATTGAAAAGGTAATGGAATATTTAACTATAAAGCTTCACATGATTACCAATAATTATTCTAAATCACTGATTTATTGATCAATTGTATTGAAAATGCAATAAATTATATCCAATGAAAATTGCTCACTTTCTGTAAGAATAATCAATTAGAGAAATGAGCTATCTTTATCTTAAAAAGAATTCCAAACAGATCTTAATGAAGTAATTGATTGATTGATTGATTGATATGATTATTTGGTCCCCTCAGGGTTTCAAATCCATTTACCAATCTCTCCCTTCTTTCCACTTTCCCTATCGCCTTTTCAGCGGGATCTACTGTTTTTATTACGGTGGGATCCAAACCACTTGTTACCAACAACACGTGAAAAGCACCCAGGGGTCACTTCCCAGGTTTTTACCAGGCGGGTCACCCATCCAAGCCCATTCCACGTTCCACAATGTTTAACTTCGGTGATCGAATGAGAACCGGTGCTTTCAACGGGACCACGTTCGTTGTTTAATGAAGTAATTACATTGTACATAATTTCCATATATTGAAATATTTGATAAATAATGTAGCAACATGTTCTATGCTTATGTTGCATTCTTATTTGAAATAATTACTCTATAAGGAAGACCCGAGAAATGCTAAAACTGTCTATTCAGCTCATAAGAAAATCTAAATTATCTTAACAGTGTTGATTAAACATACTGGCAAAGCACCTTTACATTATTGAGAAAATACCTGAATGAGCATATTTCGGGTAAAACTATACCACTTCTTAACAATTCAATCTTCTGAATATTTACATGTATTGCAAATTTGATAGATACGCTAAATTGTTTTGATTCCAGATTTTCTATTTTACAATGATTGAAATTATAAAAATGATTTCATAAGAAATTATTGTATAGATATCTTTAGTAGAACAAGTATTACAATAAGAGCAGCGCAAAGTCTAAATAAAGTCAATCTTGTCATTTTTATAAGGGAACATGTACCAGTTACTTTTAAGGCTCTGTAGGTTTAGCGTAAAATTAACCCTCGGCACTAGAGTGGCGACTGAGACACTGCTAAATATTGCTATATCAGTAATGTAAAATAATCGTTATGCTATTAAATTATTTTATATCAAATAAAATTACTAAATATTTGAGTAGATTGCATCAGTTTAATGTGCATAAAATGAAGACTATGGAATGGAAATATTCTGGGTCAGAAGAAATGTTTAGCTTTCAAGTTACAATAGAGAACAGTTACAAGTTACAAAGAACTGAAATTATAGGCTATAAGTGCCATTTTTTCAAAAATTGTTTTTTCCACAAAAAAGAATGCAAGTTCCAATGCCAGTGCAATGAAATAAGGCTGAAAGTTCCCTGACGATCGGTTGCAAGTTCTGAGTCGGTTACTAGACGATATTGCATGTTTTACATGGATTTTCTTTGGAATTTTGATTTTGAGACTTACATCTACTATTAAATACTTGCTTTTAAACATACTTATTGTTACAATTGAGTTTACTTAATCATTATAATTTATTAATTATGCAAAATTAAACAAATACTTTACAAAAACATTGTATAGTTTTAATTTCAATATGAATTTCAAAAAATTGAATTTATTGCTTCATTTAAATAAAATTTAGAAGGACCCCATTTCGTATATTGCGCAATCAAACCAAAAAATTTGTTGCACACCGAATGATCCTCTAATTCCTGTTTTTTGTTATTCAATTGAAAACCTAAAGTTTACATATGCTATGATTTTAGAACACACAGCTTGTGATACTTTTGCCAAGGACCCATGTTTATTATCTTTCTAAAGGGTATAATGTGTTAAATATCTCAAAAAATCATAAATATTTATATGTTACTTGTATCAGTAAGTATTAGTAATTTTCTTTGTTATATAATTGAAAAACTGAAGTTTACATATGTCATGATTTTAGAAGAAACAGCTTGCAATGCTTCTATTAAGGACTTATTTTTCTCTTTTATTTTTCTAAAAGATATAATGTGTTAAATATCTTGTAAATCATAAATAATTAAATGTTACTTATATAAGTAACTATTAGTAGATTTTTTTGTTATTTAATTGAAAAACTGAAGTTTACATATGCCATGATTTAGGACCCACATTTGTTGTCTTTCTAAAAGATATGTGTTAAATATCTCATAAATGATAAATAATTATATGTTACTTATATCAGCAACTATTAGTAACGTAGATAGTACTATTAATATAAAATAACCTAAAATTTGTTTTAACCGAGAAACAAGGTCATATTAAAAATACGTTTAAACAAATTTCCGCTATATCCTTTGTGCTATATCTATGACTAACATTATTATTATTATTCGCACATTGAGAAACATTTGCAATGGTAAAATATTGATATTTAAGTCACAAAAACAAATTTATTCCGTCGTAAATGATAGTCGAAAATATTTTTCTTCGGAATTGTAGATTTTATAGGGTCAGGCGGAGTTGAATGCGACAAGGCACGTAACATGTAACTTTAGAGCTGCTGTTGGCAGTTCACCATCAAATGGCGCCTTTTATTAAACACACCGTCCGATATCATAATTTATAGTTGTTAAATACTTGGAAATTCTGTCGATCGTTCGAAATTCGTATAAAACACGTATATTTTAAGTAATCTATTATTTCTAAGGTTAAGGTCATGTAATGAGACCACGATGGAAAATCGTAATCGACGAAAATGTTATACTCTGTGCGACGGTTCCAGTTGTTTCGAAAACGAGAACTAATTGAATAGTTATTAAAGATATTTGTTCTTTGACTTACATAAATGCACGTACAACTGTAGATCTACCCTTTTCCAGGTGAATAAAGGCAATAAGAAATATCTTAAAGAGGATTTTGAGTACTCGAGATCAGCGGAAACCCAGCGAAACCGAAGAGAATCAATCTGAGGAGAAGTTACAATTGACAGGGAATAGATAGGATACTCGAATTTGTGTTTCATAACATCTCCTTAGCGCCATCTAAACGAGTGAAGTAGGAAGAGGGCGCTTAATACAAAATAATTCAATTTTCTATTTCGTTGTAATGTGCTGTAAAAGTAACGGAATAAGATACATATATTATTTTATGTATATTTAAGTCAGTCATAATTAACTTAGGTAATATTAAACATATAGGCAGTAATTGCTATATGTTTTCTTTGTGGGTTTATTTATCATTACTAAGAAGTCGCAGAAATTGTGTCATCCAGCACTTATGTATATCACTTAGGTGATCTAAATTTAGGTGAATATAATACAATTGTTTTGTTTTATATTTTCCTTTGACGTGCCGTCTCATTGGATGACAGCAAGAAAAACGTGCATTTCTTGGTAGCGTCGCGCAATTCAGGAAGCGACACGCGACGATGTAGAGGGAAGTAAAATTTCTTTTCGTGTCTTCATTGGTTGATGACTTGTTACTACGATGTTGTTGCTCTCGTGGCCAATGACAGTGAAAGAGAGAAATAGCGCTGAGTCACGGACTAATTATTGACTATATAGATTACGAAACTTTGATAGCTTCGGTGTTTTTGAAGAACCAATTTTTAGTATGCGTTCACAAAATAAATTGTAACCGGTTATTAATATGTAAATAATTAGACTGCGGATGTTTATGCAATGTTCAATTTTTGTAGACGAGTTTTAAGAAACTCGAATCAAATAAAATCTTATTTTCCGTGGTAGTAGTCTTTTTAGATCTGAAATGAATTGAAATTGTACTAAATTCTGTCGTATGTTATATCCTAGCATTTTTTCAAAATTTTCAGAAGCCATAATTGCATAAAGATCCGCAGTTCTTACAGATACAGTTTCAAATATTACTGCATTTTCCAATGCCTTCGATTGGTTACATTGGGTAAAGAGTTAGAGTGCTGAGATCTTATTGTTAGACAATACGTACAGAGATACATATATATATATATATATATATATATACTTATAGACTCGGCATAGGTCACGATGTATTATAGAGGTGTTCCAAGCTCTCTCAGAAACGTGTGATATTTAGATCCTACTTCTCTGGCGACCGCTAGAGTGCGTTGGACCCCAGGTATGGCGGTAGTGGGAAGTGGGGACTTTCTTGGTCCTGATGCTAAGAATTTATGCTCTATGACTCTATTATGTTCAACAGTTTGGACAAGTTTTAGCTACTTTAATATTTCTACTGGAAGCTAGAGGTCTAGACGTCTGCTGGAGGCTACTACCTGCTACTACCTTAACATCAAACAACCGACAAATGGACACAGGCCACTTTCAAAATAAAAATTTGTATCGTTCTATTCAACAGCGGATTTCCTTTTTACAAAATCTTTGTGATTTTAAATATATTAGTTACAATTTGCTTCAGAATGAAAAGATAAAGTAGAAATGTAAATATTAAAACGGCTAGCTTAATTTTTCTCGAAAATGGACTTGGGCCACTTTAAAAATTACAAACGAATCAAATTTGATTTCATTTAGAAAGTAAGGCGTAACACATGAATGTTACAAACATATGATATACGAGACATACAATAAATATGAATTTCTTAGACTTTGTTTCAAATCTTAAAAAAAAAGTTTTCCAATATTTTTCGGAACACTCCTCAAAGATTGTGACACTGGCTAAAAATATAATCTATGCAAATTTATGAAAAATCTATGAACATTTTTTACTTGAAACTTTACTTGAAACTTAGTTTTCTCCATTATACTACATCGTAAATATACATTTCTATATATCGTTGAATTTGTCTTTCCATGCTCTATTTACCATATATTTTCAAGTTCGATGCGGCACGTTTCCCCGTAGTTCGATCAATCCAAAACTTTGCGTAGATTGTTTTTTAGCCAGTGTCGCAATCCCTAGGGGGGTATCCCGAAAAAAATTCGAAGGTCGAGAAATAAATTCCACCCTAATACGCGTGCTACCATTTTGTTCAGGAGTGTATTTGTATAATCTGGAAAGGATACGAAGGATCAACATTTCTAGCACGAGGTAAAAGAATTGGATCTGATGATTCGAATCGACGCTGGCGCATCGTTATAAATCAAAACTTTCGGAAAGGTAGTTCTATTCTCCGGCGGCACCACGACACAATACCACCGGCACACAATCGTACTGGAAACGAAACGAAACGAAACGAAACGAAACGAAACGCGCCCGTTCAACCGATTTGTTTGCTCGGCCGGTCCACGATCGAATGAAATCCGCTTAATGTAATCGAAGGGTTTTCGCTCTTGAAAGAGGTTGCACGGGTTTGAAAACACGTCGAAGAGGGTCGCTCGATGTCGAGCGTGGGTACGGGGGTGATGCGAGAGAACCGGATGGGAAAGTTAAAAAAGGGGGAAAGAAAGGGGCAGAGTTCGACACACGCGACACGAGCTTACTTTTAGTTTTTGCACGCCACTTGAAACAACCCCCGGGGGCATTAATCTCGTTTAATCAAACAGCGATAATACTTCCAACGACCCTTCATTTTGTTTGTCCTTGTCCTTCGGCAGTATGTTAACTGTACCTACAAATTTTCTAAGTAAGCCAACGTTCCCGGTAATAAACGTTCTGTTTTATACGCAGATATCGTAACAACAATTCTATTGGCAACGGTCAAAATGTTCCCCAAAGTGTTTTCGATTTTAAAAAGTCGTATGATTCGATGTTTAGTTATCGTTCATTTGAAAGTGTCCGAATATTGTTGCGATTCGCTGTATGTATTTAGCCAAGACTTACTTAGATGTTCCATGGCGTAATGGAAGGGTAAGGTTTTCAAAAGTCGAAGAGAAGTTCGGCAAAAGCTATTGTCAAGGAAGAATGTCGCGCCAATCATCTTTTCTATAATATTGTATATTGTTCGAAGATACGGATGTAGCATCTCTTTTTAAAGGCTCCGAGCCTAGGTGCGTGGTGTTGCGAGTGCTTCCGGCTTATAAACGCAGGTAGAAAGTGTGGTCGATCCTGACGAAGGCAACGAAAAACACGACCGCCCATTGTGAGAGATTTGATGACCCTGTGAGCTCAGCGTCGAGCTCATAAATTGGTAAAGGATCTCCTTCCTTTGATCGGGACGATGAAATAAGGACGGAACTATCACCCCACCCAGGCTGCAACCCATGTTCGTGATTTTTCATAATACGATTTCTTCTTTTTTAGCTGTACGTGAAAAGTCGCATCGTGGCTACGTTTGACTTGCAGTTTTTTCGTCGAAACGTAGTCGACAAAAGATGTGTTGGCACGCTCAGTTTTTTGTAATAATATAAGTACAACTAAATCCATTTTTTAGAGTTCCAGTTATATACTCTTTTTTAATTAGCAAGCGAGACGGAATATGTTGTCGATTCCGCGTTCAAAAGGAACAACAATGAACCAGTTGGTACTAATATTTTTGTGGTTTTATGTTTTACTTTAAAATATCTGTAGAAAAATCAATTTTCCTTCAAAATTTTGATTATCCAAATATAAAATAACTGCTGAAATTGAAAACTTTTATAACAGAATTAAAGTGTTGATGTACAAAGTTAACTTTATCTGAACTTTATCTTTTTAACTGAATCTTTGCATTATCGAGAAATGAGAAGGTGCATCCCGCACCCTTGCAATACTGGAAAAACGAGTCTACCCCGTTGAAGTTCTGTGACGTTCTGTATGGAATTGACAATCGATATTTATATTCATCTTGGTCCTACTGTCCTGTTTCCGCTCAGTCTCGTCGACATATCAATTAAAATGTAAGATCAGATAAAAATCGAGCCTGAAGGGGGGAAGCGGTCGCTCGCTATTTTATGCGATTCACTCGCTACACGGGAATTACGAAGCGCGGCCTGGTGCCTGGTGCACATAAATCAGTCGTATTCCGTCGACGACATTCGATTGAGCTCACTCGTCACGTGACAAACTAGCGCAATTCGGACCACCTTTGTTGGGACAATTTAAAAGTTGTGTTCCCATGGTTTATTCAAGAGCTCGGTCTCTTCTATCATCCTCGACCAGAATATTCAACAACTCGCAACGTATACAGGGTAACTGCGACTACGCTCCGCGACAATACTATAAGGCACTATACAAAACCATACAAATCTGACAATCCATCAGAAGTATTTTTCGTTAAACGAGAATTTATAACTGTAAAAATTATAACAATAAAACTAAAACTACCTATTGTTAGCTACCGCGACAAAGCTATAAGACATGTAACGATTTTAGCAAAAACTGAATACGAATATTTTATTTTTATCGCTCAAAGACCTGACTTTTTTTTGACCAATTGAAAGACTTGATTTACCAAATGACATGCAAAAAAAAAAGATTTGAGAAAAAATTGGGAATCTTTCGCATTTGACATACGCCAGAATAATTCGTTCAACATTCATATTCACGATTTTAATCGAATAATTTCTGTCAGAGTAGTAATAAGATATGATTCCTTTCTTCCACGTTCCCAGGAATAATGTCTCGAACAAAGGTGGACCACAAGAATCTTTACACGTTCGATAGAGATCATGCGACATCTTTCTTCGCTAGTTAATAGATGGAGAATCAGGCTGACCCGGTCCAGTCCATTCCAGCCGGATGAAAACAAAAATGGCAAAAGTGCAAAAGAAAGAGGAAGAAAAGGAGGAAGGGAAAGAAAAAGGAAAGGGAGGGAATCTCGTAGACGAAAGGACGTAAATATTGTTGAATGCAATTAATTCTTCAGGAGACTACCGCCTCCACTTTGTCAAAAGGGTCCCCCTTGACAAAGAGGAGGAATCTGGATCCGCAAGCAGTGACCAGTGGCCACTGTCATCAAAATACTCAAAAGGGTTGGGGATGGGGGTTGCGTGGAGGGAGCTGGCCAGAAGTGGGAACGGGCCGAAGTAAAATGGAGGATGAAAGACAAACGCCGCCGCGTCGTCGTTGTCTGATCGTGGAGATTGCTTTATTTGAGTCCGTTTAGCGTGGAGATCTCGAAAACCTGCTGAATATTTTGTCGTCGACCCGCCACCACATCGAAACTCCTATCTTCGCCGAGGAAACACACGGGACAGAGGCGTAACGCTTGAAACATCGAAATAATGTAATCTGCCGACTGGAATCAAGCGATAAATATAATCGACCCGCTGAAATTTGTCGGTGGCGAGCATTCGGCTGTTTATGTCCACCGCACCTGTGCTGCCGGTCCGTATCAAGATCGATTTTAACTTTTAACCGGTCGCAGTAGGCGATGCTGCGGATACGCATCCTCTGCGAATTTTTCTTCGTCTCGCGGCATTAGGAAGAACCATGGAAACCACTTTCCTTTAGAAATTCACGAATTTTTTTAACAAATTACACACTGCGGTGCATAACTACAGCGCTACACATATTTTTAAGATTTTTAAACACATTATGATATTTAAGATTTCTAAACAAAGTTATTTAGAAACATGCCTAATCGTATTTTTGGATTAATAATAAGTAAGAAAGGAAGTTCCACGCGTTATTAAAATTCTTCATTTTCAAAACTTGTATTGTAATTCAACTATTTAATAAAATTTAATATTGTTATTACGTTGTAACTACGCTGGTGTTATAGATATGCACCAGTTAAATATATTTTTTATTCTTATATTTTGCTTTAAATAAATAATATTTTAACTCTCTTCTCGTTGTATATAATTTCATTTGAACTCTTTTCACGTAACGTCATTCGGAAATCATGAAATAAATGTTTAAAACTCTTGAAAATTTTAGTGGTGCTATAGTTATATATGCTTCACCATATTTGTATACATAGAAATGCTAAAAAATATTCTAACACGGTTCAAAGCTGTCGAAAAAAGAGCTATCGAGTAGATATTTCGTGTAATTTTTGTGAATACAAGCCGCGGTTTGTGTATTTTTCTATTCTTCGTTGCGCAGTCGAATCCAATTGTTCCCCTTGGTATCCCTGAAAGATTTTGCACTTTCTGTGCAACTGTGGTGGCTCAGGTCGCACGGAAGGATACGACCAGCAAAGTTTACTTTAACTATTATAACGATGATCGGAAAGGGTGAAGCTGTTTTCTCTTCCTTTTATCTTTGCCATACCTACGATCATTTGTTTAATATTTTAAAATCAAACAACATGTCTATGCTTATGTTTACACGAAGCTACCAGCTACTTCAAAATAATATATTTTTAATATTCCTGTACTATTGTTATACTACCCCTTGCAAGAATTATTTAATCGAACGAATCAAGCGTCTATCATTGTAATTATTCGTATTGCCAAAGTAAATCCAATGATAAAACTTAATCGTGTACAGGGTGATTCACTTATTGTTATGATACCCCTTGTAAGAATTGATTTAATCGAACAAATCGAGTGTCTGTCATTGCAATTATCGATGTCATCGATGTAGAAAATATTTCCGTTAACGACCAAAGTAAATCCAATGGTAAATCTCACCCGTGTACAGGGTGTTTAATATTCAAATAAAATATTTTCTTTTTAAAATTGTTCGCATACTTTAAAATAACTAGAATCGTTTACTATTTACTACTTGGAATACTATTTTACCCAGCAAGTATTTAAAATAACTCATTGTTTCAAACGATTCAACCCTGAAGATGGTAGCGAGCGCGTTAATCGTAATTTCCTACAATTCGGGAGACACGCAGCCAGTTTTAATCGACTCGGTCAAGCTCGAACGACTATTAATTAAATAAGGAAAGTTCGACGCGATGCCAATACCGAAGATAAAGGTGGAAAAGAAGAAGTGAAAGAGGGCGAAGGAAGGGTCATCGCGTCGAACGAAGGACGCTGCTAGTTCTCAAATTGCAATGAAACCGGGCACCGACGCGTCGCATGGGTTTCGTATGACAACCAGACCACCGATGATGATGCTGTTTTCCCTTCGTCCCAAATTATACTTTGTCTCGTACTACGAATTCGATATCAGCAATTGCAAAAGAAATTTCGTTCGGTCGCGAAAATTTCAGCAAAATTAAACACACAAGTGCTCGAAAAGAAGATACAGGATCGGAGAGCAACAGGTTCGTATAACAGCATTCGCAGGGTTGTTCGTGTTCGAGGTAAGCGTAAAATATTATTTCGAGACTGTATAAAATAATTTTATTATTTAACACACGATGCTCGAGTTCCGGGGGAGAGCACATTAATAAATTATAGGTACATGACTTTGTTCGAGCTCCGTTACAACACTAAATCATGCTTCAAAACTTACACTTCTAAACGTCGCTATTTTACAAAATGTACAATTCCGTTATTTACAAAAATTGTATAAATAGTTGTCTTCTTCCGTCGAACCGCAGGCGATAAAAAAATTATGCTAAAAACAAAACCTCCATCACGCTTACGCTAGAACCGGGAATAACGAAAAGCTCGACGATATTTACAGAGAAAAATGAAAGTGAAACATCCGCCGATGGAAGTTTCTGTCGATATTCTTATACGGTGCAGATAGATTATCCTACGTATCGCTTAATATCCACTGTGAGTTCCAAAACGTCCAACAGTCTGTAGATCACATACCTCCTAAATACAACCGATCGCAGTTTATTCGTTCGATACTCTCGCATTTCCACGTTCAACAAAATTCTCAATGTCCTATCTACGCGAGGAAGCGGTAACGCGCGCGTTCGCAGAAAAAATTCTCTAAAAATAATAAACGTTCCACGATTTTCATTGCAGCAGGTCGTAGAGAGCGGTGATGTAAGATTGCGCCATCTGAAGGGTCTCGTACTTGGACAGTTGCCTGTCGTTGCCGAGGGACGGCAGATAGGCTCTGAGCCTGTCGAAGGCTTTGTTCAAATTCTGCATGCGCCTCCGTTCTCTGGCGTTCGCGGCGAGTCTGCGTTTCCTGACGATGGTCGAGCTGACGTACTTGCCCCGTCTTCGGACGACGTCCCGGTTGCCGTCGATCCCGACGGCGTCGGACCGCATGTGGTCCGGGCCGTCGCTCATCTCGACGTCGTCCTCGCTGTCACCGTCCACGATCCGGTCCGAAACACTGCTCGAGTTGCTAACGACACTGTCCCGACGCGACTGCGAGGTCTTCTCGAGGTCCGGCTCGCCCTCGGCGTCGACGGTGCCGTCGGTGCCGTCGGTGCCGTCGGTGTCCGCGTCCATGCTGTTGCCACCCTCGGCGAGATCGATGGCGCCGGTCTGCGCCGTCTGCGATCCGATCGCCGATAGATTTCTCTTGGTCGAATATCGTTTCCCCAGATCGTCCACCGAGCCCAGCAGCCGATAGGTAACCGGGGTGCTGACGGTGTCAGGCTCGGAGGATATCGACAGGGTCGTCGCAGGGCTGACCGAACGCAAACTCGCCGTCGGACTCGGGGTGTGCCAGCCGTCGCTGCAGTTGCTGTCGTAAACGATGCACTGGGGCACCGTGAACGTGCTCACCGGGGGCAGGTTCGTCTTAGCCTTCGAGTACGGGTAGTTCGGTAGGTCCAGGTACGTGCAAGACACCACTTCCTCCTCCCTGGGTGGGAACATGTATCCGTAACGAAACATCTCCTGGAGTTCCATGCCGGATCCACGAGCGTCGCAGACGATACTCTGCGAAGATCGGTGACACAGAGTCTTCACTGTGCGCACCCTCGTCGAGTTATTTAACGAGTCAACGAGTATTTCTGTTGTTTATGTCCTCTGAGAGAGGTACCTCCACTGAATTTCCACTTGTAACCGATTCACGAATTACGAAACGTAAGGCTGTTTCTTCTCTGCGGAGGTGACGCGTGCGGTATCCTTGCTTTATCTCGCTCGAGAGGTTGAAACGTCCGTAGCACCGATCTGTACGGTGGGGGCTCTCTTCTTCGAAAGGGGTTCCGTACACACGCGACGGATCGACCGTCGGGGTGGTTCTGAAGTAGAGTGGTACAATGCCGGCGGATTTATGCGTTTTCGGAGCGAGGCACTCTCGTGCAGCACGTGCCGCACGACCAATCGGATCACGGTAACGTGCCCCACCATTTCTGGGGTGTAGGCCAGCTAACCAAGCCCGACTAAACGTACACGGCTAGCGCAACAGGTGACCCGGCGCCTCCAATCCACACAATCGGCCGTATAGAACCGCACAGTCATTACCGGCAGTACCGCTCGTAATGATCCGGGACGACTTTAAACGTTCCGGGGATTGGATGCTGCACTTGAGCGGTAAAACCGCTCCACGTGGCAGGCAGGCCTACCCGCTAGACTACAATGCGATAACCCTCCGCTTCGTTTAGTTAACGCGTTACCGACCGGTGATTGTTGCATCATTTTGAAAAATCTATGGTACACGGCTAAACACTTTTTAATGGAACGTTCGATAGCGACAGCAATTTTCGGTGTGAACCAACAAGTCAGCCTCGATAACGTCATCTAATTGTTTCGTTTAAGATTGCAATGTAAAAGAAACCTTCTATGCTTTCTTTTGGTACAGCACAATTATTGAAAATCCTGTTAACAGGCTTCCGGTAGGTAAAGTGTTAACGTTAACACGTTCGCTACCCTCGCGTCGCACGGTGTGCAAAAATCCCCGGAAGCTGGCCAAAGTACAATTTTTCTGTCCTCGCGACTGCCGAGTTTGATTGGTCCGTCATTATAACGTTAAATCTCGAAATAACGCTGCAATAGTGTTTTGTCCAAAAAAAAGCGGGTTCCCAGCCCGTGATGCACCGCGCATCTACACGAGACTGCCCCGTTGATACGCGTTCGAACAGATTCAATATCTCGCAGCATCGCAACAGTGTAGCTGGTGAATCTTTTCCAACATTCTTAAACTGATCAGACGAGGCGTCTGCAACAAGGAACGCGGTCTATCGTAAACTTATCTTGGGAAAAGAACGGATCGTATCTACAAAAAGGGTGCAAATACCTCAGGGGCGTAAGGTCCAGTTACATCTTTACTCGCTCAATTAGCGAAAACAGGTAGGATAAAGTTTGCGGCAAGCATGACGGTGGTCTGGAGCAACCCGATCTCTGTCATTCCCTTCAGACGCAGCCGTCTTGGATTTCGGGATCGCCTCGCCGTCGTCCCAAAATTCTTCCTAAGTAGCGGAACGATAATCCTCCGCTTAAAAACCTTTGGTGCTTTCCGTACTTTTAACCAGAACAATCGTGCCAGCGGAGAATTGTTCAGCGCTTGCTAATTTATAATGTGGTCGAACCCATGTGCTTCGAATCCTCGTAACACACCGATTTTCAACCTTTCCTGTTGCACGGCACTCTCAAATCAATTGAGAACATTCTGCAGCACGCTGCGCGAGACTACGGTACCGCGAATATACTTTTAAACTCGAGCACGTTCATCGTATTGCTAGTTATTCGACAATTTTCTACGGTAAATGTCGTTCGCAAACAGTTGACTATTGTTGAAATTTAAGACAATCGTTGCAATTTACATTTTACAATTTTGTTTCCAATCGTTGCATTGGAAAACAAATAGTTGCTCGACGCGAACAAGAAAAGTTAATCGTCCGAAGCGAAGATTTTGTTCGATTCGTTAAACAGCGTGGTCATTTTCACGCGAGAATATTTTTCCGTCGTATCGGGCTGTAATTTCGAAATTGATCGCTCTCATCTATTACCTTTTTGCTTCGGCACGGAATCGTGGCGGAACCAATAATTAGGGCTACAAAATGTATGCCTGTGTCTATCCTTGCTCTAGTCGCCATCAGCATTACCCCGACCTTCCAGATTTTATTTTTTCCTTTCGCTTACTTTGTCAGTGCATCGATCGCCTCATCCGGTTTCTGATCGTCCACGGTAATAAACTAAACAAGTTAACGAGACAAGAACTTTTTCGTACGTTTCTCGGACGAAAATTCGTCGATCTTCTTCTCCGAAATATTTGATCGATCAACGATTCGATTCATTCTCATCCTATGAAATTTTACAGCTAAAAAACAAAATGTTTCCAAACCTTTACGACAGTCCTTGATTCTAGTCTATTTACTATTTCGAAAATCTATTTTCCCCCATCCTTGCTATCGCATCATTGGATTCGAGATGAAGATGCAGGACCACCTATGAATTCCTAATCGTCCTAATGAGATGGAAAGCATCGCGGGGAATGCAAAGGGCAAATGGGAGGAGTAAGAAGGCGGACAAGGTAAAACGAATGCGAAGAATTTCGATTCCAGATCTGCATTTAGTTCGAAGATTTTTCCGTGAAAGCTTGCGTCTCTATTCGTGAATACATATTCATTGAGCGAACCTACGTATGCACGCGTGTATGTATGTGTTCGTCCCTACAAATCGACTTCGTGGAGGGTCAGCCAACAGACAGCGTTGTACGACGCTCTCATAAATTACCGCTAGTTGGTGGCTAACATGTTATTTGCCACCGAGCTTCACAAATGAGTGCACTTTGTATTTAATTACTCGACTCACGCCCAGGGCGTATCCTCACAGCAGACTCCGTTCGGCACGGCTTTGCCGAAAGAGTATCCCTTCTAAGGAGTTTCCTCTTCTATCTCTTTCCCTTCTTCCTTTTACAATTAGTCTCCCATTTTTTCTCGATTCGTTCGCGTATCCCTTGGTTAACAAATCTTGGCCTGTTGCGGTTGTGCCGCGTTGTGCCGCGTTGTGCCGCGTTGTGCCGCGCGCGCGGTTAATTAATATTCATGATTTATGGTTTCCAATTATCGCAGTTTACGGGAAAATTCAATTTATCCTTGAATACCTAGAGGGATATTAACAGAAATCGATTTACGTATTCGAGCCTGTGCCTGGTTGCTCAGAGGTGGGGAACATTTGGCAAAAGAAGTAAGCGTAACAGTTCAAAGTATTTGGACGAAGGAAAACTGAACTAAACATATAATTTAGCAATGTTAAAATTAATTTTTATAGTTCCTTACAGTTTAAACGCTTACTCGATCGAATCGCCACTGACATTGTGCGAGATGAACAAAATTCTTTACTTCGAAGAATTGTAGTTTGGCCAGATTTTGGGCATTTTTGGACACTGTGCGTCGTCTGTGTGTGTGTGTGTGGTTCTAGGCGAGACTGTCAAAATTAATAACTGATCGATCAAACGTGGCAGTCATGAGACTGACATCTGCGCTTCTGGAAAAGAATCACGTGCTATCAGAGAGTTACTAGGTTGTTGTATACACCACAATGAGAGACAACCGTCTAACCATGGCTCTCGGGTTGTCGTGTCTAGAGCCAAATTGGTGAGACTCGTCGAAGCTTGTTAAGGGACTGCGTGCCGAACTGATTCCCAGAATGCAATTACCACATTAGTCGGTTCCGCTTTCGAATTCCTCATTTTGTCCTTTCAGGCTCCGTCGACGCCGTTCCGCCGCTATTCATAATTTCAGAATCGTGTATTAATATGGGCCTCCGAACAGCATCGATACATATGTAAATGAACAGTGATTCGCAAAAGTATTCCTACCCTCTCAATCAGCGACTGAGCATGCATGATACTCAGGGTTACCACCTCTCCGATTTTCGCCCGGAGTCTACGGATTTTTAAATAAATCTCCGAGCTCCGGTTTTATTGGAAAAATCTCCGGATATTCTAGAAAACATGGTGCTTTGTATTGTCTTGTGTCCATAATGTTCTTGTATAGTTTATACACCCAGCGTGTAAGACAATGCTCGGAATGCACTTTTCTAAAGGGACATTTTTGGCAACTTCTACGAGAAGCATGGAAAAACGTCAAATTAGAAACATTCGAAAAACTAATTGCCAGGATGTCGTGAATATGTCAGACTGTCATTAAAAATAAAGGCGGGTTTTTAATGAAGAAGCAATTTGAAGAAAAATACGGATTCCTTGATAAAAAAAAAAATAATGCAAAATGTAAAACATACTATTCGTAAGTTTTTCGACAAATAAATCTTCTTTGGTTGCTCTAAAGGCATTCAGCTTTTCATATAAACATCCTGTTTCTCTGAATTTAGGTCGTGATTCGAAACTTTTGGCCCGTAGCGTGTTTCACGTCACTTGTACTTAAGGAAAATGCAGAAACTTTGATTTTTCGAAAACGATAAACCAGAATATCTCCTTACGTCACTCGGAATAGTTGAACGAGTTTTCGGGTCGAACCGTGGCCACTGTCCAATCTATCGTCATCTTCCGGATGCGACGACAATTATGGACAATGACTTTATTTTGTTCCGGTTGTAGTTTCCTTACTTGTTAGCTCGTTTGAACGTACCGACCGCCGCCGCCTAGTTATTTGTACGACGCTCCGATATACCATTTCGAAGGTATAATCGCTGATCGTTCGTCGGATTTTTGGAGAAGGGACAGAATCATAAGCAAAGGCTAGTTAAAGAAGTCACTTCGGTTTTGGACTACCGCCTTGACCACTCTGTAGGTATAACTATGCTCCCTGGCTGATTTTACGATTTCTACGAAACTCACGAGTTCCCTTTCGTAGACCGCAACTTTTCAGTTTCAACTGGAACATACGTAATGCCCCGATCACTGAACACTGAAATTTATACGAATACGATTTCGAATACTATTTTTTCAAGTAATAGAAAACTATATTAAAATATAAGAAGTTACAAGCATCAGTTATAAGCGTTATTAGCCCTTTGCACTCGGAGCCATTTTAACTTGGAAATTAAACATTTCTTCGGATCTATTACAATAATTCCAATCTACATCATTTCATTTCATTTTATCGATACGAAATTGATATAATACCTGCAGATATTTATGCATTTATAGCAAAATCGAGTAGATGAAATTCAAGATTGTTGGAAATTTTTGTTAAAATTATTGAAAGGAAAGAAGTATAACATTCAATTTGGTTTCTACTTCTTGCAATCGATGCAGACAATTTTTATTTTGCATAAAGATCCCCAGTCTAGTTATAACTATGCTGCTTCTATAGATCCGCATCAATTAAATATGCGTTCCTTTGTCATATTTTGTTCGAAATAAATAATATTTTAGATCTCCTATACAATAATTTCTTTTTGACTCTTTGGTCAAAAATACGATTTCTTTTCTTCTAAATGATCGAAATTCTTGAAAATGTTAGTGTTCGAATGGTTATGCTTTGCACGTACAGTGTACAACTGTAACTATCGTTACCCCCGAGAAGCGTTGTGTACCGTGCTGGGCTTGCATCGAGTCTTGAAAACTGCTATGGAATAGTGTTTTTATATTCAGGACCACACAGGTAGCTCGCGCGCATTAAATTTTGCATACGGAATCCAGAACAATCAACGGTAATACTATATTCAATTTTTATACTGAATATTAAGCAGCATCGTATCTTATTACCAACAACTACTTTAGCCCTTATTCAAATCTGATACCCACACAGACAATTCCGGTGCAATGAATCCGACTATCCCCCGACTTACAGGTACAACTTCTTACCTGGCTAATTTTTCGATTCTAACTTTTCAATGAACAGATCGGGTCTGTGAAATCGGTTGAATTAACAAGAAAATGTAAAATGACTGAAAGGCAATGGCGGAAACAGTCTGCTAAATTAACGAAATACGAAACCATGTTTGCAATAATTCTAAATTTTAGAAAAAGTTGACACTATTATTTGATCAAGATCAGAAATTAATTTTTATCGTGATATATTCGAGAAGATACATTTCAGTTGGATTTTAGGATGCAAAAAAAATCGAAGTGATAGCAGCCACTATGAAAAAAATGAATTGCCGAAACTTGGGATTGAACCGGGGACATTTAGATCTTCGGTTTAACGCTCTCCTGAGCTCTCTACTCAGCTATTTCGGCCGACACAGTCGCTTCGATACATTTTAACATTCCAGTCTCGTTTTTATCCGTTAAAGTTATTTCGCTTTTGTGGGATTTTTTTAGTATTGTGCAGCGTTAGATTTTTATTCGCTTGTATACGCAGAGTGTCCCATTCGAAGTGAATCGTTCGAATCGAAAAATGTTTGTAGATGGAGAAGAAGAGAACATAGGTATGAAGGTCACTTTCAATTTTTAAAAAATGATCAACATTCTTATATGCAAAAACCAATTAGTTTAGGAGAGATTTCAATTTTAATATTACGAAATAGAAAAAGTGGTACAATATTCAGCTCATTGTAATTGATGCTCAGGATGTCGTCTTTCAGCTCTAATATCTACCTCGATTGGTATATTAAAGACTACGTGGTCCTTTTAAAGAAATTGCAGGTGACTTTCGTGTGCCCTCGACTCCTCCACGTTGAAAAAATCTTTTACATAGAATTATGTCTCCCTCTAAATTATATAACTTTTGTTCGAAACATTTTTCTTTTATTTATTCAATTTATGTATTTAAACTTTCAAGTATTATAATTTAAAAAATCATATTGAGAATGGAAATATTCTAGGTCGAATGAAATGTTTAATTTTCGAGTTAAAATAGCTCCGAGTGCAAAGGGTTAATAATTTCAGAGATGTGCGAGTGGTTCACTTTAAAAGGGACACGCCGGGGTACGGTCGTGTTACGGTTTTCATTCTAAAGAATCGTTCGGGTCGGAGACATGAAACAAAGAAGAAAATGCAACGCTTTACAAGCGACCGCCATCACGGAAAATCTTTCGAACTCTACTGTCGTAATTACGGACGACTTTTAACTGTATGGTAACCCCTTCATTTGTGAACTAAGATAAACTGCTGTTCGTCCACGGTCTCGAAATCTACCTCCATGATTTATGCTAATACAATGGACCTACCTCAAAGTACCTTCTACTAAACGCTCTATTAGGCCTAAGTTAATTACGAGACTACCTTCCTGTGGGCTGGTCCAATGCGATCGTTACCACATTAGAATACATACATGCATTATGTCCAGCGTTGATGCGAACCATTTTTTAGAATCACAGTTAACCGTTCGGTCGCTCTTTCCTTCGCATCAACGCGACACTTTTTACCAATTTTTTCAATGAAACGATCAGATGAGATCGCCGGCGCAGCTTGTTGTTATTTAATCTTATCGATACGTATACGTATCGTGTGCCCATGATTATGGGCCCAAATATCTTTTCAAAAGGTTCGTCAAAATATTTGATCTATCTTTTGATAATGTTTGTTTTTTGACATCAGGAAACTGTTTTCTATTTTCGGCGACGATTTGTAAAATTTCTTTCTCATCTTTTGTTAATTGTACAAAGGTGAACCGAGTTGGGAAGCGTGGGAGAGAAAAGACATTCACAGAGATGAAAACATATTTCTATTTGACCGCCTGCGCCTCTTCGTCCGTTTCGGAAGTTTCTTTCCTTCGTTTTGGTGGAAGGGTTTCTAACCCCGAGCTTAGGTAAGATCCGAAGGGATCGGTGTTTAGGATTTGTGAGATCTAGTACCTACCGCCTCTGTGTATACATGCACGCATACATGTATCCACGTGTCTATACAGGCTTCATCGGAACCCATAAAACCCCCGTTTTTAGATTAAAATCGTTACATCCGCCAACCTCGTTTCCAGCCTTTTGGGAATTTTAGATAATTAAACTGAAACGCAGTCACGGTTCTTAATACGAAAACTTATGGACTGGATTTAGGAGCAGCGGAAGAACTACAATTATATGTATCATAATAGATATGTTTTTACCACAGTTTTTTGTTGTGTAGGATTATGCGAACGAACAATTTCGAACGAAGAATTATACGAACGATGACTTTTGCAAGCGAATGAAAATAATATCGATAACATTATTATTTTCATTTGAAATATAATATGCCCAGAGGTTCGAGCACGACAAGATCAAATGAGAAGCTACTTATGGACCACCCTGTAGAATACTCGTTTAAATCAGTGCAGATTTGAATAATGTATGTGGAAAAACGGACATACACATTCGCACCTATAGATATACGTGTACACGTAGGACCCGTACAAATTGGCAACTGTACATATGTATCAGAGGTGTTCTCTACGCGTGACAAACAGAATTATACGGAGCTATACAAAAGATGTTTACCGCGACCGAAACCACTCTGATTAACATCAATGACGAGATAAATGGCTAAACGTTCTAACCTGTCTAACAGACGGTGTACAATGGTGGCGCGATACCAACGATTTTTGGCGCTTCGGTAAAACGGAACGATGCAATTCAACGCCATAGAAATGCTAACACACCTTAGAATTATCAAAGGAGCCGCTTTTGCCAATGATCTACCGTGATGGCTGGAACAAACGTTACCGTAAAACCTTGCGTGCTGCCCCGATGCATTCCTGCGAACTTTTACACTGTTAAAAACTTATGCAGTATAACACTAATGCGCAAGAAAGAACGTCAGAAATATGAAAATACAATTACATACAAATTTTACAGGAGAGCGCTTCAAAGTCCTTCGATATAATCGGATAATTAAACATTTCTTCCGATCTAGAAGAATTCCGTTGTATACGATACGGATTTTTTCATTTTATGGATATGAAAAATTGATACAACACCTCGTACAACACTTAAATATTCAGTAATTGACTAGATACCTCGGATACCTCAATAAGTTATATTTCGCGAAAACGTTATGTTTGTTTAACGTTAATCTTAAGAATCGGACATTCCATATAAGTGAAATACCCTGTATATCATTTTCTCGTATTATTACAAATAACGGAAATATTCAAGATGGTCAAAGTTATCGGACCACTCGATATTTGTTTACTTCCAATTTACAGTTCACACTTGTTAGAAGACTTCGCGTGTTTTGTTTATTGGAAGACGACGTCGAATAGATTTTCGGAATCAAGTTCCAACAGAGATGATGGTTTTTTAGCTTCTGGTCTACAACCTATTCACCTTCGAATTATGAATATCTAAAACATAAATCACTGGTTCCTCTCGGCGATAATTTACGTAAACGCGGTGATTTCCGAGCAGACCTAAAGCTAGTCGACAATGCTAATTCGTAACTATTAACTATTCGCTTCTCATAGTCACGGATAACTTGTTATCCCGGACTGTTCGAATTTGTTATATTCACGTGCTTAAAATGTAGAATGTTCTAATATCCTGAAAAAGCAACCGTTAACCTTTAGTTAGTGGCACCTCTGTTTGTGCAATTTGTGCTCGCATGTGGTCTTGTAGGACACCGATATAACAATGTTTCAATTTAAATAAGAAAACTATTTTAGTTCGAATTAATTATGTATTTACATCGGTTGTGTCAACTTTCGCAAGGTAATGTGGGGTCTCGGAGACCCCAGCTTCAGACTTTTGAAAAGAATTTTTATACGAATAAAATTAAATCTGTTTGTTTACTTTTTATCCTGTGTGTTATCGTTGATCCCAAATTGATTAAAAACAAGGATATTTATGAAATTCATTTGTCGGGGTCTAGGAGACCCCACCTTACTATTTATGTGTTATTAGACCTTATCTTGCGAGGGTTAACATTTTTTGACAGGAAGTTTGACAGGAATTATGATTTACGATGACATCGAATTTACCATGACCCCGTGCGAGTAACTAAAGGTTAACCATTGCTTTCCGAATAATTTGTTTGTATAACACCGAAATCTGCTACATAGTAGCGGAGTATCGTGTGCGAGAACAAGTTTGAAAGCAGAAAGATCGTAAGGAAGGCCGCTTCGCGTGTTTAAAAAGCGTGACCGTGGCTATTGCGGCGATGGCGCGGCGGGCATGGCAGAGCGGCTCGGCGATGCGGTGGCGGCTTGGCAGTGTGGCAGTGTGGCAGTGTGGCGATGTGGCAGCGGCGATGCTGTTTATGGCAGGCAACGATCGGAAGCAACTTAAGGGCGGGGAAACGGAATCGAGGACTAGCAGCACGCGCCAGCCACACGCCTTGAGTCTTCTTGGGCCTTTTGCCCTCGTCTTCGGACACATACACCTGGGACAGTTGGCAAGCGAGAGACAAAACATGGGAACTTCTAGGCACTACCTTCTTTTCGGTCGACGAAAACGAAACGCTTGGGAGCGAGCGAGAGAGCCTCGAACCTTGTTAATGATAAAGACTACAAGTTTCCCGTTTTCTACGATAAACTTTTCTTCCTCTTCTTCCTCTTCTGTATGCTTCGATCGACGAATGAACGTTTGTATTAGGTGTGCAAATAAGTTCTTTCCCCCTATTTTCCAAATTCAAGATTTTACTCGATTTTATATGTACGTAGGGGAAGGAACTTATTATGTGGCACACCTAATCAAAACAATGGAACAATGACCCTGGAGCTTCTTTGCACGATAATGGCCTCGTGGAATAAATATAATCGAGCGTATGTGGACGAACGAAAGAACTCTTCGAAAAATTGATACGCGGATATACATATGTATGTACAGGTACGTTTCCATACCGTGAAGATATTAATAGCGGAAACGTAGTCTGACGATGTTTCGAGAATGCATGATGCCCACGGACGGTAGTTTGGCGGACAGTAGGTAGATTAAACCCTCGAGGGAGCGGGTGCAGCCTGCTCACCGTATGCTCTCCATATGGTTCATCCTCCCTCGAACGAGCAACTCGTGCAGGCTCGCGCGCCTCTTCTTCCACCCTCTCCTATTAGCCTACCTTCTCGCTACCCTTTACCTGGCGAGCCTTCACGATAGGTGCAACCGCGCCTTCAACTGCTAAACGAGATCACGTTGGGTCACGCTTGTCACTCGCTAATCAAAAGTAGGGGAGAGAGCGGGCCTATAAGTTCCGATTTTGAAGATTTTGAAGAAACATATATTGGGTTCGGGAAAAAGTTTCTTCGTATCCTCCCGATAGATGGACTTACCATGTCATAACCCTGTTAATATTAATCGGATCTGGCATTGCTTGAGCGCGTCTGAAAGGTGATATATCATAGAGTAATTGCAAACAAGAAATTCTGATATTTGTTTATTCGGTCAAAATTTATTACGTCTTGTAAATGAGTGAAAATAAAGAAGAAATTCGATAGATTTTGAAATTTTATTACAAAAAAAGGAAAGAATGCGACTCGAGTTGCTAAAAAAATTTGTGATCTTTATCGCTGATCGACAAACGAACAATTGTCTCGGCTGTGCGAAGATGGTTTACAGTATGATTGTTTACGAAGACCGGCCGTTGGTCTGGTCTTATGTCAATTCCTTGCACGATACGCAGCTGCAGGGTTTATCGGAAATTGCACGTACGGGGTCGTGAGATACACGCGAGCGACCCAATTTAAGAGAAGGGCTCGGGTCACGTTGGTTAAACGCGAATTAACTATGTGAGTAAAACTAACAAATGTGTTATACCCATCACCGATCGAGGTGATCACACCATCATCGCTAGCAGCACCTCCTCCGGATGTGGGCGGCGCTGTTTTTCGACAGTCTCGTCGTGCGTTATCGTGCGATTACTCGTTAGCTCGTGAGAACTCTCGCAAGTTTCCTTCCTTGCCTCTTAATGGATTTGTATTGCACTTTACACGCTCGGCAATCAATAGATCCAACGGTTACTTTTCTAAGTTAGTTCACTCGATGGAAAACAACTTCCGATTAAAACCGTTCGAATACTTTTGTGTGTCACTTCTCGGTACGTGTTTATAATAAATGTATTGTAAAAACGTTGTATATTGTTGGATTATTTTCTAGCGTTGCTTATGCAGTCTTAAGACGCACCCCTCGGTGTATGTGGCAAATTACATCAAAATAACTTCGATGCAACATACATATTTCATTAGTCGAACGTTAGAATTGCAAGCGTTCGAATACTTTCGCGTATGAGTGTAATTCAGGAGCACGTCTGCTGTTCGTTAATTTAATTCTGTCGAAGATAGTCCAGGTATCGAGATTTTCGGTGGAAAGCATCCTATTATGCAGTTTTATCCGTCGTGTATCTTCTCGTGTAGCTTGCTACGCGACAAATGGTCGAAGATGCGGATCGGTGAGAAAAAAAAAGGCGACAGACAACTCGGAGCAGGGACCAGTCATCGAAATCTTTGTTTCAGCGATAAATACTGGTTGAACCGATCTCTCGATAATCCTTGCGTGTTAAGATAGGTGCGAAAGGCGTTCTCAAGACTGCGTCGGAGATCAGCGAATGGTCGTTGGGTTCTGTCTCCTTTTTCCGTAGGCCTATGTAGGTGACGAACATCCTTTCCCGTCCTCCTTCGTTCTATGGGATACGTATCGTAGGCACGATCGGATCGTCGCCAGGGACACGTTCGAGCCTCCAAAAAAGAAAGAGGAGAGATTAAGGACATTTACAGATGCCACTTTCTTCGCTGGGTTATTCCAGTTAGCCGAAGCGCGCCGCCCCGAAAAATACGGTCCTTCCTCGGGATGAATAGTCAATGAGAGGATGAGGTCCACGATAACGTTCACTAAGTTTCACTTTGCGCTTCTGCTTGTCCTTCATTGCTGAGTTCCCGTTCAGCCCTTTGGCAATCTCTCTTCCCAAAGGGGATGATGATTATCGCCTCGTTCCTCGTGTTTTCGGTCGAAGATACGAGATTATTCTTTCCCACTGTTTTAAACTATTCCATTTCCATCGGGTGCTTCGCGCGGAACTTGAATTAGGTTGTTGCATATGAAACGACCGATTCGTAACGGTATCTTTAAACAAACATAATTTTTCTTCTAAAGTAGCCACCTTTGTTGTGGTCATTAGATTACGAATCTTTATGCATTTACGACGTAAATGGGTAGGTGAAACGCGAAGCAGCGAGCAATATCGAAAGATTGTAAGAATTCCAATCAGGAACCAAAAATAGCAATTGTTTTAAAATTTACTATGATAAGAATCGTTAATGAAAAAAGTTGATTGTTATCGACATATAAGATAATCAACAGAAAATTAGAGCGTCCGAATATTAATTCGGGTCTCTGTACAATAACTTTTGTTCGAAACATTTTTCGATATCATTAATCGTTTCAGAGATATTCGTGGGGATCGCTCGAAATGGTACAACCCCGTATAATAAATCGCCGATAGATAATGTGCTCACGTGTTAATTGTATACCTACGGTGAGGCACACGCGCGACAACGCCACCAATTCCAAAGTACTAGCTCGTACAGGTGTCAACATTCTCGCCGAGACATTGGACACCAACGTCACGGTTCCTCTCGTTCTAAATAGCCCGGGTGGTCCTTTTACTTCTTTCGATCCTATCTGTGCACGATCTCGGATCAGCTTCGACGACGTGCTTACCGCTACTTACCGAGCGGGTACATGGATAAGAAGCGGATGACGAGGATGAAAATGTCCGTGTATAATGTGTAGAAAAGAATTACGTGTCTTCTAACAATAAAAGTCGTGCGACGAGAGTCCCGTCGCGTAATCGACCACACGGATCAGCTAACCCTTTGCACTCGGAGCAAATTTTTGTGACCAATTAGCAGCATTGGTATACTAAATTGGAGTTCAAAGCACCGTCATTTTATAAATAATCGATACTCTTTATTTATTTTGGCTATTATAGTACCGACTATTATAGTTCCTCATATTTTTGTCTCGGATCAGCAGAAGGACCGAAATCATGGACAGTCAGTGCATATTTTTATAATGTAGATTATTTTTACTTTGAAAAAATCACGCGTGTCTTCAACTATCCCTAAATATGTCTGCAAAATTCCAATGTAGAAAGTTTGATACTTCTTCCGAAAAAAGATCCGATAAACATTTAACATTCGTGAAAAAGCAATTTCCGATGGGTGTGAGAACTTTGAACATTTTAAGTAAGAAAAATAATTCGTAATCGAAAATCAACAAACAAAGTGAACATCTGTGCCGAGGGTTCCGAGAATGAGCGGCAAGCAGGTGCCCCCAACCTTTTATCGAAGTCCACCACCGTGTCATGACTTTGTAAGGTTTCGTTTAGTCTTGCCTGTTTACTTTGCATAACACTTTGCAGAGGAAACGATTGTTTTAACGGTACATTTTTATTGGTAAATATCGCTCGATAAAAGGAATAATAAAAGAAAAATTCGATCAGAAAGAAAACTATCGTTCGTTGAACCCGTGAGAAGTATTATTTGTAAGTCGTTTCTCACAGGGGTTGAAATATCATATGCTCGGAGCAGGTGAACGACCAAAGAATCGTTGCTTCGAACAACATGCTTTATAAATATTTTGTAAAATATGTTATTTAACGCTATCCGTACCGAGCACAAAATACGACTGCTATACATTGTTTTATAAAAATGATAACACCGAATTTATTTAAATTTCTTGCAATTTTTATAACAACGGTATTTTATTTGGATATATTATGGCACATTTCAAGTCCATCAACGTCCACAGTAATTATTCGTTAAACTCCTGTCGTATAATGATAACCGTTTAAATTAAAAAGCGTATAACATGTAATATGTCTGTACGCGTGTTCTCCTCAGCGTTTTAATCGTTAATTGGCTGTGTTTGTTGGTCGTTAAATTTGTCCACGGCGCAATAATTTTATAATATATGACAAAACGGTGCTTCCTTTCCTTTTTAACGTGGTTACAATTCATTTTTGTTTCCAAATTATCCCACACCAGACCGGAATGTTTTTATAGCTTGGTGTACTCGTCATCGGTGATGCAGTTATAACCGTTTCAAGGGTCGTATTGTAAAGTCATGCCACTCTTGTGCAGCCACGTGCGCATTGAGCCATCAAGACAGATATATTGAGGAAGAGGCGGTACGCTTATTACAGACAAACGACCCTTTTTCGGTCACAAATCAAATAATATTCCACTTTAACCACAATTTCCTTACAGCCGAAAATGCCCACAAAACCTGTAGCAACGTCGTTGTCCCGCGTCCATTGTTAAGGGGACAGTCTCGTGTACGTAAACGCTGCAAAATTTTATGACAAAAGTGGGTAGGTGTAATTCGAAACAGGAAAAAGATTAAATAAGAGTTTAACAATGCCGATATACTATTTTTAACATATAAAAATCATTAATGAAGAAAATCAATTTTTATTTAGCTCCTGTAGCTTGCGATCGATGTATAAAAATTTGATTTTGCATAAAGATCCACAGTCTAATGATTACTGTCTTCCGCTTGATGAAACGAGCTTCCGATAAATGAATTTTTTGTATTAAATTTTTCAAATAACTGTTATTCATGGTCCCTGCATAAAAATCCCGCAACCTAGTCGGTAACGCGGTATAGAGCTGCCAAAATTTCGCTTTCACGATAAAACGAAGAAAAAGAACGTTCTTTCAAGTTGCCGGACTACCTAACTGCTTTTATATGACGCGCGTAGTCGGATATATGAATAATATGGATACCGAAGAAGGGATAAGCGAGAAGAGAAAATTATCCCGTCAGAGCAGAAGGTAAAACGTGTCTCGCACTTACGTCCGCCCACGCTTGTAACTCGTTACGACTCTAAAGAAGTTCACAATACGCGTTTCGTGACCCCGTCAGCGTTTTACTACCTTTAGTATCTTTACATTGTAATCTGATAATAGCGCACCGGCCCGTGACTTTAACTGGATAGGATTCTAATAAGACAGGCGCTTCCCCTCGTTGCCAGCTCGAATCATAAAATACGAGAAAAAGGTAGTTACAAATATTAGGTTGTTACGTATGAAATGTACATCCCGAAGAGTTCGATGAAAGCGAACTGATTTAGCATTCTATTTTGCTCGTTTTATCTGTTGAAAAATCAAAAAAGGAGAACGACGGGACCCCGTTCTCCGCCTCCCGACGCACCCGCCGGTGAGCTTAATCTAATAAAGCAATTAATAACTAATAACAACATAATACTTTTCATCCTGTACGAGGTCCATAATTACACACTCTTTAATTACGTGCATCCTGTATTCGATCAAATCGGTGTTATTTGATTATCGTCTGGGCAACGTATACAAATTCACGAGGAGAGGCGAAGGTGTTTGTTTTTGGGACACCGACGAGTCTCGAGGATACTAAATTTATAACTCCGTAGTCTGATGAACGCCCGATCAAATTCATATATGTCTATTAGGTTTAGCTGGATGCACGGAAAAAAGGAGCAACACAGTATAACCATAAGCGAGGCCATAAGCGAAAGTATGCGAGTGATTTATGACTGAAGGAGACTCGTACCTTTTCCCATTGTTAAATACCAAAATATAAGACACTTCTGTATTCCGATCATTCATTTGTTTAGGAAGCATGTAACGCCACTTTATAAATTCTCCTATATTACTTTGCAGAGACCATAAATAACAGTTGTTTGAAAAAATTAATACAAAAAAATCATTTATCAAAAGCTCATATTTCATCGCAGATGAATATATTCGAATATATCCGATATCCTCCACAAGCCAGTTAGGGAATCTCGGAGGAACAATATTATTTTTCCTGGTTCAAGCACTATCGCGTTAGCCTACACACAAATTTTCATTTTTTAGCTCGACCTAAAACATTTTTAATCCTGAGAGGGTTAACGTATTGTATTGTTTACTGTATTCGAATTGTTTGCGCATTGTATATGTTACGTAAACCTTATTCTGTGTACAGTAATAAATAAATAAATAAACTTCCTTTTTCTTCAAAGAGAACAATGGATGTGACAAAGTATTTCTAATCACTGTAACCGTAAAATAAATCGTAACGCAAGGAATGAACGTAACATCTGAAAATGAAATATTTATCTCGATTCGATTGTTCTTTTGTTGGTATTCGGGCTGTTTACTCGCTTTTGTTGCATCCTGTAATTCTTTGTGGCACGACCGGTCAGCGAACGAGATCGAAGATGTCGGTAACGTGGTATCGCGGCGGATTGTCTTCTGAAAGAAGGTTCTGTATAAAAATCATTTGGACCGTGAACGCGGTGCCTGCAGGTTCAACGTGACTCGAAGCATAACACTCGACCGCCAGGACAAGTTCGATCGATTCACCTTCGGATTTCTAGCCGTACCCTATATATTTAGCATATCTCCCATAACTGACAGCATGTTATTTCACCAACAAATAATACGCAAGAACCATTGTGTATCTGGCGGAGAGCACTTGAGATTCGAGGGCACCCTTAAACGCTTTTAAATACACGCGGAATGGGCAGAAAGGGTGTTGGAGGGCGGCCAAAAGAGAACCGAGGACCGAGAACCGAGAACCGAGAACCGAGAACCGAGAACCCGAGGACAGAGGGTGAGCACGGACGGCTACGTGGAAACGCGCGTCCGTCGGTCTTGCTACCTGCTAAATTACTACGAACAACTAAACAACTGATGAAAAAAAGAAAACCGAGAAAGAAAGAGAGAGAGAGAGAGAGAACATACTTCGGGCTCCAATTATCGCGCATCGAAGGGTCTCGCTGATGACGGGTATGCAGCGGACTTAACACTAGAACTACCAAAGTAGCGAAACACGACCGGTTTCTAATTTCTCATCGAAATTTCCGCAACTTTCGAACGATACCGTTTTATTAATTGCACCGTCCACGATACTTTCGCTTTTTTAAAGTGAATCGAATCCAAATTACGACTCGTAAACGACAAAATAGGACTTTTGAGAGCGATAACGCCCTAGATCGATCTTTTATCTAGCATTTTTGACTACTGAAAAACCTTATTTTTGTATTATCGAGAAATGAGAACGCGAATCCCGCACCCTTGCAATCCTGGAAACAAGTCTACCCCACCTTAACCCTTCGCACTCGAGTGATGACTCGGAGAGGCGCCACTAATAATATAATTCATGTAGCATTGTTCAAACTACTGAAAGTATTGTACGAGGTATTATATCAGTTTTATATCGATAAAATTAAGAAAATCATATAAAATCGAAATATTTCAGGCCGGAAGAAAAATTCGATTTTCGAATTAAAATAGCTCCGACTGCAAAGGGTTTCCACGATTCGATTTTTTGGCCGTCTCGACACAGCCCTTGCCCTTCTTTCTATCTTGAATAACCTTTATTATTTAAAAATAATATCTCTCTCACTCTCTCTCTCTCTCTCTCTCTCTCTCTCTCTCTCTTTCAAGTTAGGGTATACGCTGTATACGTATAATTTAGGTAAGATATAATCTTACTACAATTTGAACACCGTGCGTGGAAACTGTATCATTAATTACCGAATATGAAAGTGCATCGAAGCATCGTGTACAAAAGCTCGAATTGCCTCTCAAGTTTCTGTTACGTCGAACCACGGCCAAAGATCTCATCCCATCGTTCAAATTTTGCTCACCTTTGCCTCCTTCCCTTTCCTTCTCCTTCCTTTTCTTCTCTTTCCATTTCTGTATCTTCCACCAAGATTCTTCGTTTCTTTCTTCTGCCTCCCTGTCCGTTCTCGTATTCTACCACGATGGTTCCCACGACTTTCGGCTTGAACTAAACTACCAACGCTTCTGCCTTTTTTTCTTCGTTGGTATCATCGTAATTATAGAACGCACAAACTAAAAAATTCACGTATCACCTTACGCACTTTGCCATCGACGTTAGAAGCGTGAACTATTTTTAAACTGTTTGTCCTTGCGGACTTTTACCAGATGTACCATGACGAATAAACCCTAATTCAACGAATTATTTGAAATATGTATATTGTTTCCTTCCAGCGTAAAGATTATACATTATAAATCCGCACCCGATGAAGACTTTAAGCATTATTCTGAAACGATCGATCTTCGAAATCACGATTGCTTTCATTGGAAGTCTATCGTAAGATGTCATATTAGCATCTAGGTGCGTGTGAATCAGTATGCGTGTCCCGTGGAGGTATGAAATCACGGTGAATAGGATTATTATTAGCACTATTTGCCAGGTATTAGTTCGTAGAAGCAGAACGGAAACATGTTTTAACTGAACGTATCCTTTCTGTCGTGCTAGCTTGTTAATCGCGGATATATTTCACGAGATTAAGGCTCATCAAAGCTTTCCTAACTGGCCCTGTTTTGTATGCTTTTCATCGCGTCACAACGATTATGTATTATATACAGTTTGCCCAAAAACGAAAAGGACGAGGACGGAACTTACCGAGTCAAACGCTGGGTAAGCCGATTATACACGTCCGATCGAATCGGATGAACCCGAAAACTAGAAACCGCTGCGCCGCATCGTCGGTAACGCTTTCGTTCCAATATATTATGTTTCAATACTATTTGTTCTAAATTCGGATTCCCAAATCTGCGAATGTTTGTTATTCAACGATTGCAATCCCGATGTGTCCCGAATGTATACATCAAACCGTCAGAACACACTTCGGTGCAATAACGATACATCATCGAATGACAACGTTATTTATGAAAAATTAAACGAATTAAAAATTATCATTACATTATTTCAAATCTATTGAAATTATTCAAGGAAGAAAGAAGCTTAGTTTGTTTTTATCTTTCACAATTAATGCAAGGAATTTTTATTTCGCATCGATATCTCAGTCCAATCGTCAACGATAAGTGAGGCTATTTTAAGGTGCTCGAGTTGGGTAAAACATTTTTTCGTCAAAAATAAAAATAACGAGCTTATTTCGACTGGAAGTTCTTCTTGACTCACCGTCGTCTATAGAGGAAAAAAACAATTTGGAAGAATAGAGGTGAAAGGAAGAAGGAAGTCGGGAAGAGGAAGGACGAAGGGAAGCCAGAGGAGGAAGAAGGAAGCAAGAGCGAGGAAGGAAAGGGACGATTAACTTTTCCGAAACCTAAAACTATTGTGCATCGCCGGACCTACGTCGAAGTCGAGAAAAATTGGTTACTTGCCGTCACAGGGAAAAATTGATTTCCAGAAGTCACAAACGACCGCCTGAAAATAACTCTGAAATCATGGTGGTCTGAACCTCTCTGGTGATTTGTGTTATGGTTCGAGAGACCAATTTTGCGCCCGTTGTACTTAAGAATCCTTGGGAAATGAACAAAAGATAGATTATCGTTTTGACGTACGAGTATAAAAAATGGGAAGAACTAAGGACACGTTTACGTTTGACCGAACGACTGCGAAAAGTACGATATAACCGACGGTTCTCCTTATATAATTCAGAACAACAATCTCCATATCACACTCTCCTTGAAATGTAAAACTATATTTTTATTTTATTTATTAATTTTATCAAATTTATCAATTATTTATGAAAACTTTGATTTCTATATCAAGAAATGATACAGAGTTTGCCGAAATTGTAGAAGATAGATTCTGGGTGTCACATTTAAGCGAGACGCCCTGCATAGTACGAATAGTATAAAAATATGTTGGTATTAGAAGTTTAGTAACGAACAACAAAAGTTTCTTAAATTGATTTCTACCTTGACTATTAAGATAGATTAGGTTTCTTTTTGTGTACGAGTCTTAGTAAAACTAAAAATCCATTAGCAGCTTAATGTCATGTTATTCCAGAAGAATCCAAAATACAGGAGAATCGGCGCGGAAACCAGAAGGAGAAAGTTGAACGAGACCGGAAGCAAAAATTAAATCTTCAAAATCCGCCTTGAGCTTACAATTAGTTCCTTCGGAAAATTGATATTAGATGGACGAACATCGGTAGCTTAGTAATTAGGACTGGCGAAGCTTCCTTTGAGACCACGAGGAAGTACCGCCATGCGGCAGCGCGGAGTCCGAACGGAGATTTTAGTGAAAATTAAGACAGGTAAGAAAATCTTTCTGTCAATTAGGGGAAGTCGGCAAATTTCACACACCAACGATGCCTGTGTGAAAATCCCAAACCTGTCGTGCAGCACAGTTTATTATTTCTGTAGCGTCGACAGAATTCATTGTGAATATCTTCGATGAACCTGAATGTTTTCGCACTCGTAACGCAATGGTTATAACTAGACTGCGGATCATCTTTATGCATTTATAGGAAAATTGAGTAAATGAAATTCAAAATGGTTGGAAAATTTAAAAAATTGAAGATGTCGATAGATGATTTTTCCTCTATTAAAATCATTGAAAGGGAAGAAATAACATTCAATTTGGTTTCTATTTCTTACTAGTACTGTCGTAGCGATACGATATTGGCAACTTGCCCCTATTATAAAATCGAAGATTCCACGTGCAACAATGCGCTAACAACAGTGTTAGACTAACACGTTATTCTAAAATGTTTCACACGGGAGTGTGCTCGAAGAATCTTATCTAGTATACGAATAACAATATAATGCAGCGAACGCATGACTGTCGGCAAATCTTAAAGCATCAGAGGGATCTCAGCTAAAGAAAAATGAAACAATCCTGCTCTCTTTTCGAAAACAATCCGGCGCGGCGCATTGAAACCGACGATACAATGGGCCTTCTGCCGATCTAAAGAGTCCTCGTAAAACAACAGTTCGTCCAAACTACAGAAAAGATTGTGCTCCCGGAGGAAAGGGGGAGGGTGCTGAAGTAAAGAAAAAGAGAGAGTGGTAGTTATGGCGTAACAATGTGGCACCCTCCTGTGTGATAGAGTGGCTCTCCGATCGAGAGTAAAGTTTTATTTCTGAAACTCCTACCGTTATGTTGTTGGCCGCTACGTAAACGACGTCAATTTCTAGCGCAGCGCCAGTCGCCGTAGTAATTATGCTCTTCGCACCGCAACAAATTTCTTCAACAATGTCGGCATCGTTTCCACAATTTTCATCCGTTTCGAAGAAAAATGTGATCGATCGAGTGTGTGAAATAATTACATCGGATACAAGAAACGATTACATGATATTTTAGACGTCGTTTACTAAACTAATTTTTCTAGCCTTACAGAAAAATTGAAGTCGTCCATCGTTCGGTCCATTCATAAAAAAGTTATTCTGATTTAAAGTGTGTGCGATCAGTTGTGCTCCTAACTGTATACATATAATAATATACGAAATGGAAAAATGTCAAAAAATTTGGATAGACACATTGTTGTTATGTTTATAAATAATGTGAAATAGTTATTTCTAGAGCTCCGTAAACCTAATGTTAAAATTGCAGTGAGCGTTGATACCGATACCCGATATCGAGAATAAATAGGACAATTCAATGTGAAAAAAAAAGAAAACTTTCTTGAATTGCAAGATTTGCATTCCGGAAAGGTGGTATTTATTCCTAACGGAATAATACAATTATCAAATTAACCCTCGCACCCTCACATAATTACTCGCGACTTTACGATTTAAGTGGATAATTATTGGGAATTGGCGCCCTGTTCGTTGAACGTTGAAATTTAGCAAGCGTCAGAATGTGGAGCGCAGGGTCGTCAATTTGAACCGTGTAATTTGTGTTGCACGTATGCATGCACTACCACGTGCAGCGGCTGGAAATTTCAACGTTCGTTTCACATTATTTTTCGGGTGTTCGGCAATAAGTTATTTCCAATTTTCTCCCCTTTCGGGTCATTTACACATGCGTTAAAGATTCCAATCTTCTTGTTAAAATGAAGCGTGCACGCATTTATGAGAAACTGTCTGTTTTAACAGCGTAATTCGTCGAAGGCTCCCTAAAATAAATTAAACCAACACCAAGTGCGGTTTAAGTTCCTGCTAGTTTTATAATTTACGTGTTTGAATGTCGAACATTTTAAGTATAATTTTCAGGAATATTATTTGATTCACTGTCACGGCTGTAGTCTTTAGTGACTTACGAACGAATCTCGAAGGATTTTTCGATATCTTAAAAATTGTTGATTTTACAGACGTGCACTGTCGTCGACTAAAGTCGTCGGTTAAAGACGTTGTCGGCCAAAGTTATTGTCGGTTAAATCTGGAGTCGGTGAAAACTGTGTCGGTGATTTTTATGGGAAGGGTCCCATTAAACTATTGTCCGCAACTCCACATTGGAACCATAGTTTTATAACTTGTCTGGATTTTTTGAAAATAAACGGAGATAAATGCAATTATTGTTACGTCATGCCGGGTTATGATCAGTGAAAAATTTGAAATGCATAAGATGTAGAGTAAAATTGGGGAATTAATATAAAAAGATACGCACCACAACACACAGAGAGAATGGAAGAATGAAACGCACTGCGTTCGGCTGCATACAAGATTTGAAGTAGGGAGAAGCACGCGTCTGCCACGCTCCCCGTATACACACCTGGGGCCAGTTGGCTAGCGAGAGGAATCTCTTCCACCCTAGGTACAAACAGTGTCCAATTATTAACAAATTATGATCGCGAAATGGGAACTCTTCCGAAAGAAAAAGAAAAAACGAAGATCGTTCTGGAAATGAAACTTCCTTGTTCCAAATATAATAAAGCATCAAACTATGATGCAACACGGTGTTTTTATATGTATACATACGACGGAACCGTTTAAAAGACGAGGTACCTGCTTCTTCTGAACAGGAAACGTTTAACACAAAACCGTTCATTTATTTCAAGAGGAATCTCTTCCACCCTAGGTACAAACAGTGTCCAGTTATTAACAAATTATGATCGCGAAATGGAAACTTTTCCGATAGAAAAAAAACCCTAAAATCGTTCTGGAAATGAAGCTTCCTCGTTCCAAATATTTAAACTATGATGCAACACGGTGTTTTTATATAACGGTGCGTAAATAAATTGTTACATTATATAAAAAAATATAAATGTTGCATCGAAAAAAGCAGTATCTCTGTCATATTGAAAATGTGTCTTCGAAATATAATATTGTCGTAGTGTGTTTTTAGTAAAAGTAGGTATACCGTTTGTTAGGACAAACATACCTAATTATGATACTTAATGAAACCTACTGCGAAAAAGGAACTTCGAATGATTGCTTTCCAGCTGAAGCTGAAGGAACGTACGCTTGGTTGATTTCACTTCCTTCCCGCGATATCATACAAGTTCTTCCAGGACTTATTAAACGCAAGAATGGAACAGTAAATATTCTCCGTCGCGCTCGTGTTTCCATGACTATACCTATTTTCGTAGATGTAATTATTTAATTACTAGACAACGGATTGTATGCACTTAAAATATGAAATTTACAGAAGGAAAATATGCGTGTATGCACAGGAAATATACAAAATATATCAATTATATGTACTACTTATATTATTATTTTAAAAGCTCTTACCATTAAAATTTCGTCTCGCCTGTGCGATATAAATTAATACCATACGTGGATTCAATGAAGGCGTAATTCAACCAAGTTCTATGAAAACATTAAGAAGATTCGTTCGAGTAAAGAGTTGCGTGAAAAAAATACAAAACTAAGCGGCAGCCTGGTGCCGGTTTTGGCGCGCTCTAAAACGCCTCGGCCGATGATCGTATTTGAGATAACCTGGTTAACCTCTCTAGCCCGTTATTATAATATTTGCCAAGCCAAAATATAATAATTGCTTACTTACTTCGAACCCAATTACCAAAACGAGCATGCGCATCACGGATTACTTGTGACGATACGGATATCCAATGTTCCTATCATTTGCAACATTCAACACGACAGATGTATTGCGTATAACATTTAATTACACTTTCATATAAATTGCAAATAAATATTTGTAAAATATTAGAATATGCTACTTAGTTCTACGTTTACTTCGTTCTTCTTACTGGTATCATTGTCAATGTATAGATATTTGACGACGTTCCTTTGAAAAACCTCCAAACTGATAAGTAGACTGCATAGAGACAAGTGTTCGTTTCGTTTCCTGCTCCTTTTATAATCAATGATTATTTATTAATCATCATTAGTTATTCCTCTCTTGTAGCTTTGTTTTCTCGCTCGTCAGCTTCCCAGTGTTTCTCGAAATCGTTCTTAATATCGATCAGCAAGCTCTGCCTGCACAATCTAGCGATCGTGTTCAGATTGTTTTGCTCCTTGCCGCATATCAATCGAATAAATTTACACTTATTAACAATCTTCGCGAGAGGGCCGCCAGGTTTCTGCAGCTTCGAAGAGGTCCTCGGAAGAGACTCGCATCCTCGACCAGACTCCGTCAGTCGATTGAAGATGTCAGGATCGACGTTTATCATACCGGTACTAGCAGACTTTGCACGATCGGACAAGGAACCGTCCGAACCACTCGATGCATCTATCACCTCTTCTTGAGCGTCCTCCTTGTTAGTCGTCTTCCTCTTCGTTTCTTTCGACGCGTTATTTGAATCGCTCGCGGCTTGTTTCCCCGAAACATGGTGGTTGATCGACGTTCTGGGAAAACTCTGATCATCGAATGACGGCTCCACGACGGAATGGAAAAGCGGACCACCTCGTCGCGATAGAAAGTCCTCCTTCGCGCGCCGCATTCTCAACGAACGCGATTCCACAGACAACTCCTCCGAGATCGAACTCCGGCCGTCTCTCTTCGCCACGACGCTTGACAAAATCTGCAGTTTGTGCATAAGATCCGAGGAACTAGGGTCGAACTCCGAAGGCGACGCTTCTTTCCTCCTCTCCTCCCGTTTCCCGCTGAACGATATAACCGATGCTCGATTATCCGATATCGCTCTCCTCGCTTCGTCCGCGAATTTCACCGTCGTGCTTTGGAAGCTTGATTTCCGGAACACGTCGTTCTCGCTGGTCAGCGACGATGTCCTTTTATTTTTATACACGATTTCTGTCTCGTTCCTCGGCTCCTTCGTTTCCTGGTCTTTGGAGAATGAACCGATGGGCCATGGAAGGGAGAAAGACATTCTTGACAGCACGTCCTGTTGATTTATCTTCGGAGATGCTGATCTAGATTTGCCTTTGGTCTTCAGGGAACACGCCTGATCGCTGTCGGAGCCGTTGCTGTTCTTTCGGCGGGAGAAGTAGTCCTCTTCTCGACGGAACGGGGAGAAGATCATGCGTTTCGTTTTCATGAACATATTACGCGTCGGAGAGTATTGTTTCTTAGCAGGTTTTTCGAAATTGATCGGAGTGTTGTCGTCGTTGCTTGATCGACGATCGAGCTCTCGTGCTAGGTCATTCGCTGTTGGGCCATCGATCGATTGCTTTGAGGCTTTCGCGTTTCCTGTGCAGCATTTGCTGATCGAACGGCCCATCGCATTGTTCAGAATTTCTTCGTCGACCGTGAACGAAGTTGTTTGCGTAGTGGGCTCGCGATCGTGGTTGCTGTTGTAAGTATTTTTTGCTGGAGACTTTGAAGTTGACAGGTTTTCTAATTTAAGCTCTTCTCGTCGCGTCACCGTTGATTCCTCGAGTATCGTGTCTCCCACCCAATCATTTTGTTTTTGGTGATCCAAACGTTTGGTGGGTGGCTCAAACGACCAGCCGCCTTCTAACACGTTTGGTTTGACTTGAAATGAATTGGATTTCTTGCTGAGATCATGCGACTCGCTCTTGTTCTCCCGGCTCGTGCGATATGAGCTTTCCCAGTTGGAACTTTCTGAAAAGAAAATTTGTGAAAACGTTGTATATTGCGTACATAAATTTATAATGAATTATGGCTTTTAAAAATGTTCAAAAAATGCTAGGATATAAAATATGACAGAATTTCGTACGATTTTAATTTATTTCGGATCTAAAAAGGCTACTACCACAGTAGTCACCTTATTCCACTTTCTTAAAAATTGAAAATTCGTCTGCAGAAATTTTAATTGAAAAAAAAAACATACGCAGTATACTGATTAATATAGTTCCTCATTTTTTTGGATCAGCAGAAGGACCGGAATCGTGGCAACAGTCAGCACATGTTTATTCAAAACATGCTCTATAAAAAAATGACTTAGTTTCTTCCGTAAAAAAATTCTTAAAAATTACTGTTAAAACGGTACTGACCTAATTTATATGTAGTCGACAATCCCGAAAATCTTTCCGCGTTGTACGTTTCATAGTTGGTCAGTGGCCGTCTGTCAATAAGGGAGCAGTAATAAGGATCTTCCACCGACTTAACATTTTCGTACTCATTGCCGCGTTCCAATCGCGTTAAAACCTTGGTAACGTCCTTTACGTTGCAGGTGCCTCCATCTTGTTCGGTCTGATCATCGTCGCACTCTCTATCGTGCTTCTCCTCGCTCGATAAATCCTGGTTGTAGCGACAGGTTGCTAATTTTGATTGTGCTATGGTAAAACTTAATTCCGAAGAAAGCGTTCGTTTTGTTCATTTTTTTTTCTCAATTCTTATTCCCCTACTTCGATCCGATCTCGAAAAATTATAGCATACCGTTAGAAAATCGTACAGACAGAGTGAACAAACAAAATCTCGAATTTCAACCCTTTAGATTAAAAATGCGCTAGCACCGAACTACTTTCAATGTATATTACTTATGTTGGTTAATAGTATCTAGTTAGTAAAAAGTTATAACAGACAGTAATGAAAGATTCTCAGCACCAGGATAATACGAGATTGCATCACATCTACCGTCGATTCTTTTATGCTTGTCGCTAAAGTCGAATGTTTTCCAAGATTCCATCTGCGAACAGTTTCGCATTCGTCCGATCCTAATGCGGAAAGCAAGATTCATCAAAATTTATAATTCTTCTGTGAAGACTGCCATCTTCTGATGGACGATCAGTGCATATCTCTGTAGTTTCGAACTTACCGCCGAATCTCTGTTCCGTCGTAACAGTTTCAATGACGCTTCCTTCATTGGATGGTCCAGACAGAACTTCTTTCCTGAAAATATAACAATCTACAAAGGTACAGTTGCTTTTTTTATATTTAAAATATAATATTTTTCGTACTCGTGTTTCATATACTTCTCAAAGCTGTCCTCGTCTGCTAGTTCCATTAACTCCTCCGCAATTCCGCATTTTCGAATTTGCTTGATCGAACAGATACCGTTCGTTTCCGCGAAATCTGTGTGCGAATCTCGATCGATGCTGTGGAAACTCTCATCGGCACGATACTTATTTTCATCCATTGAGTCCAGAGTAGACGAACAGTCCGAATATACGTCTTCGTTACTCGACGAATGCCTCGTGTTGTTTAAAACGTTTACCGGTGCAAAATATTCAACGTCCGAATTGTTCTGTTCAACGTTTGAACAGTTCCTGTGATCTTTGTCTAAATGCTTCCGTGGTTTTCGATCGAGAGTGTCGTCTATGTCGATGAAGAGCACCGGGGAAGGTTCGTGGCTGGATGTAACCGTTCCAAGGGGCACGGCGATGCTAGTCGTCTCGCTAGCTGCAACCGAGTACACAGGCGTCTGATGCGGTTGCATCCTCTTCAGGGGACTCGCAGTCTCCTCGATCACATCCTCGATATCGACTATCATCGCTTCCGGTTCGGAATCGTCCATTAAAATGTCCTCGGTTGTCTCTTCCACCCTTCGGCAATTACCTATGAATATTTTTAATGTCAATCGTTTTTTATACAAGCTCGTATTTGTAGTCTATAAAGAAAACTATGTGATACGTGTTTTTTTATTTGTTGTCGTTTAACGGTAATTACTAAACTCATAATATTTTCTCATCTCGTGTGAACGGAAACATTCGGACTTGTTTTAGTAGATGAAAACACAATTTTTTTCAATATTGACTTGTTTTTGCTATAGTTAGAATTCTACTTTCATAATCTTAAGATATGCCCTAGTATTATTTTTAGTATTTACATATATAAATAAATAATATTTTATATTTTAACAATTTTGCGAGGTATCGCGACACCAACTTCAAGAAAAATGTTTACCAAAAGTAAATGACAGCTACGATAGCATAGTAGTTATTTAGTCAATGTATTTCATCGCTATGTAATACTTACTCGACATTAGCAATCTGTCGGTGCGACTGGAATTTTCTAACCCATTTGCCGTGTGATTTAATAACTGCAAACTCGACCAGCGACGTATAAAAGATTCGTTTAAACTGCTTCTCCCGATTAGGTCATCGACAGACTTTGATCTTCTAAAACTGTGATCGCTGAAAAACACCTGCTCACCGGATCCACTTTCTAAACAATTAATTAAATTAACGCAAAATTATTCTTCCCGTGAGGTTATTTTTCAACTTATAACTTATAGTGACAAATACTGTATCCTTACTAGTTATCGGTGTTATAGGAATTTCGATATTCGTTTCTCTGAGAAGTGGATCGAAAGCAGGTCCCAGCAGACGGAAAGTGGAGGATCTCGGTGATATTCCACGATACTTTTCCCAGTCGTATAACTTCCTCGTAAATTCTCGCGATATACCCTCGAACCGATAAGCACCGGCTGGTGTTTGTATCAAAACTTGATCGGTATAGTTTATGTTCCTTCCAGCATCGATATACGACCTACAACAAAACGATAACAATTAACATTGGGATTGTAACGATCCCAGTAGCGTTTATGGTTGGCCAATGGTTGGGAGTTGGTTGGGATATGGTTAGTGGATTTGTTTGTAAACCCCCAACATAGGGCCTACAACGAAAATCTCTTCCCTCGCGTCTACCCATCATTGGCCATAATTGTTGGCCCACCTGCATAAAAAGGCGACATTTCTAACGGTTGGCCAACCAACATTGCAACCAAGGCGCAAGAAAATGCCAACCATAAATGCTACTAGGAGAAATCAAGATCTGCACAATTACTTGGTATTTCCGTCGACAAACTTGTCCGACTGCTGCATATCATTTTCCCTTCGTTCCTTAATAGTATAGCGGTTGAAGAGCGACAAAGCCTTCTCTAGAGTTAGAAACTCGCTCTCGTCGATTCCAGACCCGATTCCAAGGCGATTTAATTTCGATCGTGCCGATGGTTCCGTGTCGCAGTTGGTTGTCTCGTTCATTCGCTTCCAAACATCCATCTTCCGAAGAAAATCCTCGGAGAGGCGCGCTCTGCCGCCATTGATAACACTTTCCCCGCAACTAGGACGCTGGCCAGTGACTCCTCGATTTCTACATTCGGTTTTCAAAGGAGACTTCCATAATTGCCAATCGGTTAGGCGTCGCCGATTGAATCTCTGTTGCTCGAAAGAAGTGCTTCCTCGTCGTTCCTTCTTGACGCGTTTCCAATCCTGAAGCTTCTTTCTGAATTCGAAGGACAGTCTCTCCTCGGACAGAAAATGGTCCCGAGGGTTCAGCAAATTCGTCGAAGCTTCTCGGCTATTCTTCGCATGGGGACGCGGAGATAAATTCTTTATGCGTTCCCACTCGACCAGCTTCTGGTGAAATTCGGCGCCCAATTTCTCCCGAAGAACTCGATAATCTCGTTGTGTGTCTGTTTGCGCATTCAACGCCGTTAATTGCTCCAGGTCTTCTGCGCTGGCGTTGCAACTGCCCGGAGTCGAACATTCTTGACCTAGCGTGGACAGTTGAAAAAATTGTTTTATAATAACATATCTATACATGGTCGCAAATAACCAAACCATAGTGAGTCGCGTTACGCGGGACACCTTCTATACGTGTCTGTGCATATCACGCTGCAATGTGTGGTTTCAAAACATTTGTTTCATCGCAAGAAAAATCAATTAATCGATTGCTCTCAACGTTTTGCGATATGTTGGCATGTTCACTTCAAAATTACCTGCTTTGATAATTCCTAAAACACACAAATTTCTAAATTGTTCCATATTTTCTTCGTGTAAGTTTTATCACAATAGTGCAACATTATTATATAAAAAAAAGCAGAGTAGCGAAAACGTAACGGACTCGCCAAAATGTAGAGAATATCAAGAAAAGTTGGATCGATGTCCAAAACTGACCGAAGCGTATCGGTGTTGCAAATCATTATTTAAGAAACCCGAACCAAAAGTATGAAACGCATTTAGCAAACAATATGTATGTACACTCCCGCTCAAAACTTCGTGGACACTTTGTTGCAAGTATAATTCATTCTAATAGTACCAAATTGTACAATTTAATTGATGATCCATTAGCATGGTCTGCTGTCTTCTCAAGACAATAATAATATTTATTGGTGAGATATCTAATGAATTATTATTAATTGTGTAAACTAGACCGCAGAAAGTTGAATAAAACAGATCAAAGATTCATATAAAAATTAAACGTGTTGTCCTCATACTTTTGAGCGGGAGTACTTTTTTCTTGTTAAACTAATTATCAGCAAAGAATCTTTTGGTTCATTTCAGTGTAAAGCACAAACGACTGTCGACGACTACCACGAAGCATGTAAGAAGATAACGAATCAGAGAAAATCATTCTTAATAGATGTCCGAGAAAAGTCGTGTTCTATATTGAACGAGCTGAACAGTTATGTAGAAGCAACAAAGCAGAATGAAGAAGCTCAATTCGAAAAATTGTCTTCGGACAATAAGGCTAGACTGTCAGAGTTAATGAGTTTGGATGTTTCGTTGGGTTCAGTGAAACGAAAACGCGCGTTATCCTTGAATCATCAAATTCGGCAACACATAGAAACGCTTCGATGCGACCTGATGGCAAGAATACGAAAAGTGAAAGAAATGGTGGAATGTATAAAAAAAGATGCATTAATTTGCGTCGATCGGGCAGGATCCCTCATAAAATCTTGTCGCAAGTGCAAAAATGTTCATGAGTTACAGGAATGTATTAAAGAAAACTCCGATTGTGCAACGACAACATTGGACGATGGATTGAAATGTATACAGGAGAGGTTAAAAGTTATCGACGCGTACAAGCACGACATTATGAAATATTATAATGCAGTATCAGCTGAAGCTATCAAAGCGCACCGCATAGAAAATGAAATGTTTGCGAAATACTTAGACGACTGTAATTGTGTTCTTAGAAAAAAACTGTAATAAACAATGGTTCAAACACCCAAGAATTAGTACAAATTTTTTATCGTTTACCGTTTTGTAGGAACATTTGTCTGGAAACGACTTTCACAGGACTCGGTGGAATGCTAAGAGGAGAGTTTGTCAGGAACGCACGTCTGACCTTACTCCATTTGGAATCTTGTCCCCGTATTCTTGATGCTATGGACTCTTCAATGGCCGATTGCTACATAGACAAACGAAAAACGTTTCTTAAACTAAGAAACATTAACGCTAGGTTTACGGGATCCGTCAAATTGACGGGTTCTAATACAGTAAACTCTCGATATTTTTCCTGCGACCTTTTACCCAGAATTTGTCCAGTGCTTACCCACTCCACTGCCGGCCAACACCGCAGGGCGGCGATGATCGATCTGGGCTCGGGTATATCGGTGTGAACCACTACTAATCCAATTACAAAACTTCTTTATTTTTCATTATTTTTTATGGGACTTTCGCCAACTTATTTCTGGCAATTTTCTGATTAAAATCTCCTATTTTCTTTTACATCTGATTCTGATCTCATTTCTGATATGATTTTAACTAAAAACCTACACAAATGATTTTCATATAAAACAATCCTACTAACTCTCCGAAATACTATAGAAATAGAAATTATATAAAAATATAAGCGTCCGACTTCTACTTCGAGTCGCTGTATGTGTACCAATAAATCTACATATTTGTGTCAATTGTATTGTTGATGTTAATCCAGTAACGATAAGTATGAAAGGGGAAAACGTGCTAACCTGTCGTTTAAAATGTTTAGTGGACGACTGTTCTCGATGTATATTTCGAAGTAGAGGAGAATTTCCGCTAGGAGTGTGTGCACTGGAGGAAAGCGACGAATTAGATTCTGGAGAGGGCACACACCTGATGTCATCATTGAGCGGAGGAATTGTGATCGTCAGAGATGGAGGTGGCCTCTTCGATGTCAATCTTGTACCCTTCTCATTAATTCCATTCGATGGATATACGGTTCCATTCTTTTCTTCTGTGATTCGAATTGCTTCTTTATCTTGACCATTCTAGTATTAAACATAGTGTCAGATACGACTGCTTTTTTCTATGTGTAACCACAAATCTTTACCTTTCTCCTATCAGTTTGTACCTTTTTCTTATGTCATCCAGTAGATTTGGCCGAGAAATTAAACATTTGTAACTTGCGAACCATTGATTCTGCAGGATCAAAACTTGAATTTCTCACATCTTCTCGTCCAAATCTACCGAATAACATAAGAAAAAGGTACCAATTTATAGGAGAAAAGCAAAAATTTCTGGTTACGCAAGGAAAAGTTTGCCCACCATTTTATTCGAGTCTGTAACGAAAATTTAAAATATGTATTTAGTAGATTCATACAGGTCATATACATGCTCGAAACGTGATCAAAATTAGTTAATTAGTTTATGCGCTACAAACGAGTAACACTAATAAAAATTTCAGTTTTTTACGATTTCCGTGATTAAACTACAATTTTCTAGAATTCGAAAATTTTCATTACACGTTACCTTGTAAACTAGTTCTTCTGCTTTGCAGAAAAACTGAAATTGTTTGGTCTATTTATAAGAGAGCTATTCCGATTTAAAGTGTGTGATCAATTGTGTGAGTCACTGTACGTGAAAGATTCATTTCAAAACCCGCTACCACAAAACGTAGCATTAGTTTTCGTAGCACGAGATCTTTGTCAAATTTGTCACGGTGATTTATCAAAACTTGATTATAATATGTACCAGAAATAAAAACAAAAATAGAATTGTTAACAGAAAAGCTATTCGCATAAGAAATGCTATTCTGGATTTTGGTCTACCCTGCATCGTTGTATAAACAAAAAGAATTATCGAATACGAGGAATCGAATCTGGAATCTTTCGTTTGCCAGGCAACTGCTTTGACTCTTCTCCAAATTCATGTAACGCGAACATAAACACAGACTATAGCTACCGCCGCGCTCTAACGTTTATAGTTCGAACGTAAAATAACGGAGAATAGCCCGATTGTATCAATCGTTAATTGTTGGATTATTTCCAATATCTTTGAATATTTTCGTATGAAATTTTTCTCAAAATAGAACATACAAAGAGATAAGTTTAACCGTCTCCACGTAATCGCTAAACAATGCGGATATTTATGCAAAATAGAAATGGTCCAAGTCAATCATAAAAAACAAAAGTTGAATGGAAATGTTTTTTCTCTTTCAATTATCTTAATAAGTGAAAAATGATAGAACAGTGTCCCTAAATTCCAGGGAGCAAAAATAGAATCTGGGATATTAAATGGTAGTTAAAATATTTATTTCGCCAAATATTATTTTTCCTTTGAGATTGTTACAATTAAAATATTTTGTTTGCTAAAATTGTATACGTTCTATTTAAAATACTGTTTTTATTTGAGCCGAACGGAATCTGGGATATTAAATGGTAGTTAAAATATTTATTTCGCCAAATATCATCCCACACTGCCTGTTAGTATAGTTAAATTAACGGCATCTTAGCGGCCGAACAAACTTGCTAGGCGTGGCAGTATTGCGCGCGTATTATCGTGGATATTTTTAAATCGCAACATGTTCTTTGACAGCCTGCAAGAAATGAACGACAATTCGAGTACCGAGCACTTAAATAAATATAACAATAACAATAAGGAAATGTTAAACTAATATTCATCGTGCCGAGATACATAGTCACATAAATTCCTTAGAGGTACAAGTTTAAATAACAATAGAAAACGGTATTCCATTGCAATTTTAACAAACGTATAAAAATAACAAAATGCAATTATCATAATAATTTCGTCTTATCACAATCAAGAGTCAATATAATATAATTGATATAATTAAACTACGAATTTTTATATATTTTCCAAGTAACCTGTCCGGGTGAAATACGAAACAGTAAAGGGTGTTCGGAAAATCGAAGAATATCGTTACGTTATTTTTAATCTGAAACAAACTATTGAAGGATGAAATGAATTCTTATTAACGCCTGCGAATGATCGGCAGTCTATCAATAAATCCTCGCAACAAAATCAGAACTTTAGTAGGAGAAAACGAACAACAACATCTTGCAAAAAAGTATCACAACATGCAAAATATCAACGAAAAAAAACTGTTAGTAAGATTCCTTGATGAGCTCCGTGTCCGTAACTCACGTCGTTAGCCTGTTCAGCGTCCAGCACGACGACATTGCGATCGAGAGATTGACTACGCCTATCCGTACACTGTTCTCTTTGATCCTCTTTCGTTCTGGGGTGCTCTGAGTGGTTCGATATATGTTTCAGAGAACCTAGAAGAAATTACGATCAGGTGAAAAGCTGCGAGCGTGTAATCGAACGAACGTAATTAACGTGTTCGCACATTCGTAAACGGCTTCGTTCGACAGGGACGCGGTGGAGGTTCGACTGAAAGGAGTCCCCGTGTCAGAAACATCGTCGACATAAAACGAGGGACTGCTGCTGCCCGAATTTCCGGTTTCGACGTCCGGGACACTGAGATACTTGGCCGTTGGCGTGATAGGGGTGGTCGGAGTTGTCACAGCGGTGGTGTCCATCGGCTCCATGGCGTCGTTCGCGTAAGCTCTTTCCCATTTGAAAGCAGCTTTGACCCTGGTCCATTTCGACACTTTCGGCGCATTCTTGGAAACGTTGTCTCCCGACGTCTGCTTCTGGAAGTCGAACTTGTTTCTCGCCCGTCTGGGTGTTCGCGTGCTCCGCCTCTGGAACGCGGGCTGTCTGCAGTTCGATATCATCGCGTCCAACAGGGAATCCGCGAAACCCGTGTCCTCCTCGCAGAAGTCATTCGCTGCGTCGTAGTCACTCGAGAAAACGTCCTCCAGCGTGCGATTCGCGTTCTGCAGCACCTTCAGCTTCTCCAAATTGCGGACGCGTTTGAAGAACTTCGTGGTACGATGCCTGAGCTCGAGGATCTGCTCCGTCAACGAGTAGAGGCGATTCAAGTGATCGAAAGTCTCCTCCATGCACAGGTTCGGGACCGTTATGGTGGACGTGGTGGAATTCCTCGAAGGACACTCCGAAGCTTGACTGTCCGAGGGCGGAGTTTCAAGGTCCGTGAAGTACGCCAACGCGTCCTCGTCCTCCTCGAAGTGCCGGGGCTGCATCATCTCTGCTGAGGTGTTTCGCGGATACCATTGGCTCAGCCATGGGTCAGATGGTGGAGTAGGCAGACGAGTCTCGTCTATTCTGTCCTTTATCCTCGGCATCGGCCTTTGTTCGCGAGCTACCCGACTCGCGCCTGGCCGGTCGCTTTCTTTCTCGATCTTTTGCTCATTGTGATCCGAGATCTTTTCATTGTTAGCCATTTGACGTTGCGATTAGCAGCAGGTACGTGTCATGTATTCCAATTTAATCTTAGACTAGCTTCGATCGAGGACTCTTCGAGATTTGTTGATTAAGAATCTCACGTGTAGTTCGGCCGGTTGCATAAGTTTATAAATAGTCAGATTCGTACATGTCGCGCACGAAGAACAATCTCTGGCGGCTGGTAACGCACCCGATGCTTCAATCGAGACTCCGATGTACGAAATGAACTAGCAGATACACAAACTGGGCTTTTTGTATCACTCTTTCGGCGCACACGAGGGCTATCTTGGTCGGCACACTTCTCAACGCACTGATCCAAGTGCAAACGCGAAGACCCCGATTGTTTACCAATAAAAATTATACCGTTAGGCAATGTTAGTCGCGTCCGTAGGAAGATCGGCGGATGTTAGCGGAGCAATTACTTCGGAGGTTCGCGATCGGAATGCATTTTTTCCGTTGAACAGCTTCGAGAGAGTCGCGGAAGAAGTGGTCTGAAATCGTATCGGCGTCCTCGCATGATTATTTTCGGTAGTGAGCATTCGGTATTCGTATTTACGACGAATACGAGAGCGTTATTCTTGAGATGAGGCGTTCCATGCTCGGAGAGCATGCGCGAGTATACTCGCGGTAGTCGAATGGAAGAGCGGATGAGCTTCCTGTTCTTGTCGAAAATAGACGGCGAACAGACGGCGGTCTAACACTTCCACATGCCCCCTTTGGCTTGTATTTATATGCGTCTGAATGTCCGACACACTATTACAATTATACTTTGTTCCGTTCTTATTTCTGCACAACTATGCGAAAACTTTCGTGGCGGCCTCTACAAACCGGTACACGATATTCCCTTCTAATTACAGTCGAACCTCGATAACTTCAATTTCCAGGGAACGGTTCTAATTTTTCAATTGCTGAGCTTTTGTCGCTTTTGTGGAGATCGTCGAGTAGCAGAATTTTGGCAAACGCGCGTTCTACACTCCGCAACAATACGCTATAAGTAGACAGCGGACTTTATGCATTTATGTTAAAAATGAGTATGTGTAATTTATAACAGTGATAATATTAAAACAATTTCAATATGAGAGAATCAAGAAAAGCCAGAACCAAGCTCTTGTTCTTTTATGTTTAATCAAAGAGTTCTATAGTCATCAATTTTTAGTGTCGGAAGACTCGTGATCAACCGATTAGGAAATAATTCTAGACGCAAAAGTGAAACGGAACTGAAGAATACAATTTTTTCATTTGACGTTTCGTTTTCGAGTAAATCGAGTTTGAAAATTCAGCGAATAGATGTGCTATTAGATAGGAATCGTCTGATGCGTCTGATCATGACCTACCAATTCTACTGCTTGCTATACTAAAGAACGCGATCTCCACGGATTTTTAAACGAGTTTTTCTCATAAAAGAATGCGTTAAACAAAAAAATGTTATTCTTTAGTTTCGTCTCACTTTTGCGTGTAGAATTACTTCCTAATCGGTTGTTCATTGTATGCGGGACATTCTGTATAAAGCCCTCGAAACCATGTATCCACGAACCTGTTACGGCACGTTACGCTGGTTCAATAAAGAAATATTATATTAAATTTGTGTACTCAGTCTCAAATAATACGTTCTAGATAAGAATGTCCCCTTAGGTTTGTGTTGTCATCAATAACAAAACTAATCGCCCATTACTGTATAAACATAATTCCGAGTTAAATCGTTAATGTCTCGTTAGTAGTCAACGATCGACGAGTCTTGATCATCGTGAATATCATAGAAGTTCTATACATATATACTTATTATAGTCGAAAGACCAAGTACACGACAAAATTGGTATATGTAAATAATTTGTATGAGCACTAAGATTATATAAACACACTTGTTTATTGTAAAAAAATTAAGTTGGTAATGTTTGTCTTTAAACTAATTTAAATATTTTAGTACTACATATAATTATGGAATTACTGTTCTTTTTTAAAGAAACAATCTATAACAACATAAGTAAGTTAAAAAACGTAGGTGAATCACTTTATTTATTCATTTACGAGCTCTGGAAATATTCTTTCGAGCCAACAACATCAGGTTTCATCGTTTTCTTTCCTGGTTTCCAGCCAGCTGGACATACCTCGCCATGTTTATCGGTATATTGAAATGCTTGAACCAAACGCAATGTTTCATCGACGGATCTATAAAGAAGATGATATTTAGTAAACACGAAAACAATATTAAATCACATTTCAGAACTGTCACATTGTACGGTGTCTTACCTGCCGACTGGTAGATCATTGATTGTAACTTGACGTAAGTTTTGTTTGTCGTCTATGATAAAGAGACCACGGAATGGAATACCAGATTCCTCGTCGAGCACACCAAAGTCGCGTGCAATTTTGGTGCTCTTATCGGCAAGAAGGGGAATGCTCATCTCACCAAGACCACCCTGCTTACGAGGTGTGTTCACCCATGCCAAATGACTGAAGTGAGAATCAGTTGATGCTGCAATGAGTTGGCAACCAATTTTCGCAAATTCATCAGCACGATCGGAGAAAGCAATGATCTCGGTTGGACAAACAAATGTGCTGCGAAACAAACAATTATTAAATACATAGGTAAAAATGGTAACATTATATTTACATTATTAGAAGAAAAAACTTACAAATCTAATGGGTAAAAGAAGAGAACAACATATTTTCCTTTGTATTGAGAAAGAGAAATCTCTTTGAACTCTCCATTAACCACAGCAGTACCCTGGAAGGCAGGAGCTGGCTTCTGAATAGCAGGAACTGGCATGATGATTTGTTAGTTTCTGCTATCAAAAAGTTCGGTTACAAATATCCGAGAAATAATTTTATTTTCAAAAACAGCGTATTGATAGTTTTTCATATTTTGTGAAATTATTCAGATGAAAATAGCTTATTAAGTTAATAATTTTCCATACAAAAATTATGCAAATAAAACAAAAATCTAGAAATCAACATATCGTGTAAACATTGCTGATTAATATAATTGGATAATTATATTATTAACCAAATATATTTTTTAATCTACAGAGAAACTCCCAAGAAAATTTTATTCTTAATAAAATCTTTAAAAAATGTCTCATATTGTTTGTGAAATAATAGATTATTTTTAATAGGGTGTACATGTTATCAACACTCTTGAAGTTTGAATTCATCAGATGGACATCTGAATCTGATTGATTATCTTTGTTATGAATCATGTTACATCAAAATAAGAGTTTGTACTTTTAGAAGAACAGCAAAGAATAAATCTACAAGTTACAACATATTAATACATGAATCTTTTAATAATCAAAATAAAGAGTAAAGGACTAGATATATGTAGAACGTTAAATAATTCATATTAGAACGACTTAGAAAATATAATAAATAAATAAATCTAAATAAATAAATGAATAAATTTGAAAGTTACAACATATTAATACATGAATCTTTTAATAGTAAAAATAAAGAGTTAAGGACTAGATATGGAGTAGAACGCTAAATAATATATATTAGAACGACTTAGAAAACATATTTCTCAATTTTAGTAACTGAACAGTTCTGTAGTGCGCGTTATAGTTTATCATAGCTACGGTTTAGAAAAGAAATCGATGTTCTATTTAATATTTAATTCTATGTAGAATCACACACGACTTTATGATACCTAGTGTTGTTAGTGTCAATATTTTTGTTCGGTGATAAGTATATGTAATTGTCTACATGTATATATTATAAGCGTGAAAGGATTCTTTATTTTTGCGTATAATAAATTATGGATTATCTAAACAGAAAACGTCTCTCTTAGCGTAGGTCACGATAATGTGAACGTAACGTCGTGTCGCGCGATAAATACACAATCAAAGTCTTATATGCGAACTGGAATGAAGAATATGGTCAAGGACAAACGTCTAACAAGGCTAAAAAATTATAACGTTTTTAACGTTTGAACCAAATTATATTTTAGTGTAGTTATATTTCATAGAAATATATATATATATATATATATATATATTTTACTCTTAATAATAGTGTGAAATGTGCGGCGAAAGCAGCTTTACATTCGTACATTAATGAAATTCTCAAGGTACTGAAATTATTGCAATTTCATATTTCATTACAATGCGCAGCAATTTTTTGTACAACAAAAATGAATTCGTGCGCAGCAATGACGTAGACACTTAGAAAGTATAAATTTGACCTTCGTACGTTTTTAAGATATTGAATAAAATCTGGAGAAAATGGATTGAAGGACAAACAGCAAGTGCAAAATTATTTAATTACGTAACCTTAATTTTTCTACCGAACACGATGAAGACAATCATCTATTGCACTTCTCGATACTGAAGTATTGCATTATTGTTTGCAATAGTCAATAGAGCATCACGATTGTTTTAGCACGAGTTTTAATATTTATACAAACAAATGAATGTTAATACGAGTTCGCAATAAATGAAACGAGTGCGTCGATATTAAACTTATTACAATTAAATTGAACTATACCTTTTTCTTTGTGTAGAAGAATCTAGAATGTAGTCGAGCACGTCACTCTACGTACTTGCACACTGTCAAAAGAATGTCTAACCAACTACCGGTTTCGAAGCGGCGAAGACCTGATTCACAACGGAAAAAGAAGAATTAACGCCATCTACAGACAATGATATTTCAAAAGTGCAAAATTTCACGCGCATGCGCGGAAGAACAGTAACGTTTCTATGATGAGGTAGCAGAGCCCTGAGGCAGTTATATTGGCGGGAATGTACCGAAACAATCTGTTCCGGACAAAAAGACTCCAAGACGTGTTCTATGAGTTACAAAATATACAGAAATACACTTGTTATACGTTCATTTTTCGGAATCAAATCATATCAATTTTTTAAAATTCTGCGGGGTGCTCAAGGTACCCCATTTCATCGAGAATTGCTATACTGAGGCTGAAACGTCACGCATGCGCATGAAATCTTGCACTTTTGAACATCACTACGACTACAGATTGCAGTGCCTCCTATTTCAGGATTGAAAATATTCATTCGGTACGTATATACATTAAATATATAATAGCACTGTTTTAAATCAAAAATTTTATTTAAATCATGAATTATCATCTTTATTATCTTCAACTATTTCAACTAACTTGTCACAGCGTTACCTGGAAATGCAATATTACATATTATCAACGCCAGAGGTACTCTCTGCGAACATTATTCAACATTATCTCATGTACAGTGTTTTCGGCAACAGGTGGGAGAAAAATTCGGAATAAAGAACTTACAATTTGTTAGTTTTGTTCCCAAATTATTAACAATTCAATTCTGCCAGTAGCGGCAAGTGAGCTATTATCAATGACAATTTCTGGCATTGTTGTAACCACATTGTGTCACTATGCTCTTTTTGAATTTACGTAGGCACCCCACTGTTGGCGGATTAGACATTTTTAATTGTTGATAACTGAAAAATGAAACTTAATCAACAGTTTCTAATGTTTAATTTTCGTCTTATATTATCATTAGACAACGGATCTTTATGCAAAATAAAAATTTTCTACCTGAATTGCATGACACTCGAGTAAAAAAGAAATTTATTTTCTTTGAAAAGAATATAACAGTATTTTCAAATTCTTCTAATGTTGTTACTGTTTTAAATTACACCTACTCATTTTTGTCATAAATGGATAAAATTCGCTGTCTAATAATCACGGCGAGTTAGATTCTATTTACGTACAAATGCTAAATTATTCTATGTAAGATTAATTATATCATGTGGTTGATCATGGTATAAGAACACTTACAATTTAATAAAATAGTTAGATAAATAGTAATTGAAAAGTTTCTACCATGTGGAACAGAGTTATTTCATTCAGGAACTAATAAGTGGGTTTAACATTTAACATAGGTTAGCCTAAAGCACGTTTTGGGAAGACAATTACTAAAATACAGTATTATTTATATTCGTTTGACAATACTTGTACATTCGAACGAACTGAAGGAAGGTATGAGTTTAATTTTCAAAATGTTGATTATTTTTTGAGGTTATTACAAGTAGCAATACGGTATTTCGCTCTATTCAGCAAAGTGTTACCGTAATCTTCTTGAAAAATATAGCGATTTGATTTGGAAGAATTAGTATTTGTTTATTATTGATATTTTATACTGATTAACCATTTTCAAATGGTTATGGTAATACAAAAACAAAAATAATTGTAAATTAAAATACGAATCCCAAAATATAGTTAACAGAATGTAATTAAAATATAGTTAAAATATACCTAGAATGTAGTTAAAATGCAGTTAAAATAGGTGAATGACAATAGTCAAAATTTTAGTGATCAATTTGTTTCTCGTTTGTAAATCCATATTTTTTATGTAATATACGATAGACTCCTGAATACAGGTTTTGCACTCCAAATTTATTCTTTTGCAAGTCGATGAGATAATATGGAAATACTTAATTTTGAGGAAAACTAGCATGACTTAAAGACATTAAGACTTTAATAGCTTCAACAATTTATCCAATTTCGAGAAAACATAGGCTGACACATTCTCTGAATTATAAGAATTAAGAAAGTTGCAAAAAAGAGTAGATTTTTGTTATCCCTGAAACTGCAAAATCTCTTTAAAAGTCGAGTGATGTTTGCCATAAATTACGAACACATTTAATTGAAAATTAATGTTTGTGTCATTTGAAACAGTGGAGGATAATGCAATTTCTTACATAATTCATTTTATAATAGATTATGTTGTATATATTACCTAAGCTCTTTGGATTTGGAAAATTTTATAATGATTAAGCTATAAAAGAGATTACAAATACTAGTAGAACCTTTCTATTGTACTTCTGCGGAATAATAAATCTTAGAAATTAGGGTCCTTACCTGTAACAGGATAGCATCCATGTATTAAAAAATGTTGAGATATTAATTACAGGTACATTATTACAGAATAAAGTCGCCAAAAAATGTTCATATATTAATTCCAGATATATTATTACAAATAGATTATTACAGAGTAAAGTCGCCAAAGTTTTTTATCTGTTATCAAATTAAAATTATATAGTTATTTGATTTTTAACAGTTTTGTTGACTTAACGATGTTATGGTACTTGACAAAAATTGGAGATACTTATTATTCGTAGAATGACTGATATAGTTCAATATGTGCTGGTGCGAGGAGACCTTTTGAAGACGTTGAAGTGGCCCATTGGTGCAGTTATAGCTCAAGCATGTCATGCTTGCACAGCAGTTACTCATCTTTTTTATAATGACAGTCACATGCAAGATTACCTATCTGATATAGATAATATGCACAAAATTATCCTCGAAGTAAGTATACAATTTTTGTGCATATGATTTTGAATCCTTTAAGTGCAGAATGCTTGAAAGCTGATTTATTTAGTAATCCATATATAATTAAGCCATTCTTTCGACTTTTATTATTCGAAATTATGTGACTATTATTTATTTTATGTAAAATTCATTTGATGCACATATTTGTTTATAATCATATCGATACAATTTAAATTTTTTAGTACTTTGTTACATACAGGAATAATACAGTCATATTTGAAGTCATTATGTTACAAGCCCTACCTTGTATATTAAGAGTTTGAAATCACATACTTTTTAAGGACAGAAGAATAATTGCAGATCCTAATGTGAACAATAAATAGAATTCAATGTAGTGCCAAAAAATTATGCAAACTAACTGATTTATTATTTTATTTGAAACAGCTAACATACGTTGCCAGTTCAATTTATATGTTTTAACAATGAGTAAATAAATATTTTGAAGTATTATTATTTATTTAAGCAGTCGTTTCAATGGAGAATAGGTTCATGATTTGAGTAGAAATTTTTTCTCTAGATATAATGTTACTCTAGATCAATGATACAAATATATTTTTTTATGTTTGTCTTATAACATTATGTCGATGTGAAATTTTTTAGATATAGCCATTTAAGAAAAATTAAGCAAAAGATATATTTTTTTATTTACTTTTATCATAACACTCAAAGAGTTAAAGTAGCAGCGACGTATGTTAATATATGCATATTTAAACACTAGGTTCCAGACGAGACCAGCTTAAATACTTTATGTGCACAATTGAAAGATAATGACATTCAACATAAATTGTGGATTGAACAACCTGAAAACATTCCAACGTGTTTGGCAATAAAACCTTATCCCAAGAATAAAGTGCAATCATACTTTAAGAAGTATAAACTGCTTAAGCTATAATTATATTAAAGCTTTAATTTACATGATTACAGCTTGTACTTTTATATTGTATTCTGCTATTAATAAAAATTAATAGTTTGTATTACCAATGCACATTTTCTAAGAGGTTTGTGTATGTAATTTCTTATGTTTGATGTCCCAATGATAATATGAATTTTTTACAATATTTTCTATTAATTTTTAATCCATTTTCATATAAAATCGTATGCATTAGCCATGGATTTCATGGACGATAATGCATGACTCACGTCTGAATCAACATAAAAGTTTTTGTAATTATTACATGTAAAATATCCTTCTGTTTCTCACGAAAAGAACCTTTCAGGTTTATTTTGTAGATGATAGCAGTCATATACTATCCATCGTTTTTCTCGCAAACAATAAACATACAGAAAAAATGCAGAAAGCAAGCTTTTTATGTATAACACAATGATATATGGAAATTTTTTGTATTTTTACAGTATTTTTTGAAATGCAGGTGACATTTAATTTTATACATGAAACTACATATGTATATATTTGTATGTCATATTGAAACGTATATCAAGATAAGTTTAATTATGTATGTACAATACAATGGGGTTCAGTATCATACATATAGTGGAATATTAAGCGGAGATTGGTATTCAGAGTTTTTGAATATGCAATTACGAGAGCATTGAGAAGCGTTGTCATTGTTCAAAATACACAATCGGTCCCAAAACTCTACGTATATATATGTATACCAAATTTTAAGAGGTTTGGCTCGAGAAGTGAGAATTTTAATTAAGTTAAATAACATGAAGAGTTTAATAATTTTACAAATCTTCAATCTACCACTTAAGATTAGACAGACTTTGAAAAGATAACAAAATATTTTGTTTGTTTATAAAAAAATAAATAGAAACGTAGATGCAATCGATACTGTTGATTCAATAATTTATTATAGTAATTATAATAATTATAATAATCATCGTAACGTATTTAACAAATATTAATTGTTAGTTCCTTGCTAACTTTCCTAAAGCACCGTCATCTTTTCAAAATTTTGCTTAATCCTAATTGTAAATAACAAATATATTGGTATCCGCAAAACATTCGAAGGCTTTGTATTTTTAAGCAACTCAGATGTGGAAGACGTAGAGTTTTGTAACTGACTTATGTATTTATTCCCAACACGCTTCTACTATTTTAACTTACATAAGATTTTTGAATTATTTGAATAACATTTTGTTCTGTTCACTCTTTTTATTGAAGGATGACCAACTTCAATGTGGGTTTTATTTTACACGAATTATGAAAAAACGGCAGAATATTCCGGATATACACTTATATTTTATTTTACAATACTTGGTAATATTGACAATGTGTACACATTATTCTTTCGCTTTACAGCTAATGTAACTCTAGTCTAAAGGAAACTTACCTAACGATATGCTTCATTAACTGATACTCGTATAAAAATTAGCCTTTGCGATCGTGCAAAAATATGCACTTATATCTGACACACCGAAGGCAACAAAATTACACAGGTACACGCATATGCATTGTTCACGAAATAATACGTATCAGGAAAAATGAGTTTTAATGGTTTTTTGTTGTTGTTGTTGTTGTCACTGTAACGAATTCTATACTATATCCATGATTCGAAGTTTCAAAAACATTCGAAACGTGTCGCTTTCGAGTCGTTAGTAAAATATAAAATTGGACCTTTCCGAAATAGTACAATCAACATTTCTTTTTAGTTTTTTTTTGTTACACTTAAAAAGATTAATGATATGTAAAATGATCGATAATTAATATGATCTTGTATGAATATGTAAATAGCATTTGTGCTTAAACTCGTTTGGTTGTGTTTGAATAAAAAATAAATTAACAGAGTAACTTAACGCTGATTAAAATTGACCTGAATATAAGTTAAACAGAACAATACTTCATTAAATAACGCTTAAATCGACGGGTTTATGCAGGTAAAATGATCAGTTCTGGTAGTGTGCTGCGTCACCTCGAGTGTTCGTTTCTTTTTTATACATTATTTCTTTGTCTTTACGAATTTATCGATAGCTAAGAAAAATGTATTATTTCGGTTGATATCGCAAGGATGATACAGTACGACGGTAGATATTTTACGAAAGCTATATTACGATGGTTGGAATTTCAATGTTACCTAATGCTCGCTTACTTATCTACCTTTTTCGTTCGAGTGCGAGTGGAATTGTTGCATAGCGCGTTTCCGCGAGGTTCTCGCGGAACGTATTCGCGAACAGATTGCCAGCATAGAAACACGATCGCGAATTATTTTTACATAGGATGCATTCTATAGCACTTCTGACGGAACATCGCGCAGATTGCGCTGGGTTGGTAAATCAATTATTTTTCTTTTTTGTCGCATGTTTTATCGCGCGACACACGTTGTGCGATCGGCAGTTCGTTAATTTCGACACCGCTCTTACTTAGAAATAAAGTAATGTATAAATTATTGACACTTATCTTCGTATAAGACAGATCGCCAGTAAAATCATATCGATATTGTTCTAACCGCGCGTTCGCGGTAATAAGCTCTAAATATTTATGTACACGCACTATTTGCGGACGCTAATCACTGTAAGTACACTTATTTACAACACTTGATGGCAAGATGATTAGTTTGGCATATAGGTAAATATATGCAAAAAATATGTATACGTAAAATATACATATATATTTAATTCTTTTTTTTTTGTCTTGTTTCAAAACAACTTGTTCAGTACGTCAAATGGGATGATGAGTATTTTCACGATGAAATATACACGGAGGTCCCTGGAAATGTGTGGCTGTCTGTGTGTTTTGTGTGTGTTACTGTCCTTCGTCTTCTAACTCCTCTTCCTCCTCTTCCAGCCATTCTCGAAGAACGTTGTTTCCTTCCTGCAAGAATGACGGAACGATCGGATTACAAGTCGGTTTCGCAGATGCGACCTCGAAATTGTTAAGCAGGCCTATATGAAATTCGTGTACATAATACGCTCGAAAGAAGTAAGAAGATTCATAGCATCGAAACGTAAGTACAAGTGCAATGTAAACGTAAACGTACAACGCGTTCACGTATAAACTGCGATTCCTTTCATAAGAGTTCAGTTTTCGTGTGGGCATCCATTGTTCATCGAATGGTCGCTACAGCTCAAGAATTGTATTGTCGTGCGTGGAAGCAATCGGGTGGGTATGTAGTCAAGAATACATGCATCCGAGATTAACATTGTTTGCTCAAACTGCTCTAGGCGCCCGAATCATGAGGGCGCAAAGTTAGAAAGAGTGAAATAAAAACGTTTGAACAAGCAATCGGCAAGCAATCAGCTTTGGTATGAATTTAGGACCAAACTTTGCAAGCAAATACCGACCCATCTGTTGTCGCGTTACGCTCGGTATTTGGCGACAAAGTTTGGTGCTAAAATTTCATGCCAAATGGAGGTCTACTGCTTTGAAAATCTTTTAACAGGCACATCCTTCTCAAAGGGGGAAAGAAAGGTCAACACGGAAAAACTAATGGCTTGCCTGTGGTCTTTATGCAAAATAAAATTATTCCGAGTCAATTGTCAAAAGTAACTTCGATAAGTTGAAAAGAGTGAAACAGTGGTCAGAAATTCTTTTAACGGTTTCACAGTTTTGTATTTCACGTGTTCATTCTCCTTATCGATGCATAAAATCCACAGTCTTTTAATAGCATAAAGGAACTACAGTAGAATCTCGTTTATAACCTCGGTTATATTTTCGATACATAAGCGGTGCGTTGTTTTTGCCGACTGGGCATGCAAAAGAGTTAGTGTAACTACGGGATTTGCAATTACCAGGACCACGTTAGTTTAGGAGAGCAAGGTGAGACGAGTGATGAGGGGCGATGACGGTGGTGGTTTTGGTGGTGTATTGGTGGTAGTAGTGGTAGTGGTGGTAGTAGTTGATGGTGATTAGGGCAGCGCACAATGAGCAATTTATTGCTCGGCTAGATTTCCGTTTGGATCCGTATAATCATCGTATTCCTCTTCTGGCTCTTCGTAATCCGTTTCTGCTGGCTCGGGTCCTTCGACAGCTGGTACCGAGGTACTAGTGATGTTCTGCTAAGAGAATCCAAGCGATCGTTGCATCGACTCTGCTCTTACAGCTTTTCCCGTTTGTTAACGTTTACGATTGTTAGTCAATCTACGCTACTTCCCCTAACCCGGCAATAATAGAAAAACTTGAAAAAAAGTTTGTCCTGATTATTACAATACGATAAAACGCCCATTAAATGATTAAATCCCGATTATCAAATCGCTTACGACAAGAAATCAGTCATCCATGAGGTATTTTAATCGGATACACGTGTAGCGATTCTCCATTTTTCCATTTAATGCTTCCAACGATTTGTGGAAATAAACCTTAACGCGTACGACATGTTAGAATGACCAAATGTTTTTCGTCCATCACTTTTAAGATTATCAGCACTGGAATTACCGCAATGCTGATTAATATTTTTAAAATGTTAAAACTGTAGGGATACTTCTTTGGAAAATTATTAAATAAATTTATTTATTTGCAATAAAGATTGTACGAAAATTTAATAATCATATTCCTGTTACTTCCAAAAATATTCTTAATTTTTCATGCTCGATACCTTTGATATTACATACATTTGATAGATACTTAAAAAACAAAGTTTATGCAAAATTATATATAAGTAAAAACTAGAAGAGTTAATGGATCAATTCTGGAAAAGTTGATTAATGATTTAATGAATTCGTGAGTTGATTAAACGTAACATTTAAAGAAGCATTGTTCCCCTTTACGAAGAAAGTATCGGCACTCTTAGTTTGTTTGTTACGATCGGGATTTGTTAGTATATTATTATAGCACGGAAATAATGCTTTGATTTATAGGAACAATTTACAAATAGTTAACAATCTATCACTGAAAGATAATGTAAAAATGTACAAACATCGTGTAATCGCGCAAGTATTGGCACATTGTTAATTTACGTAGTTACTGTACAGTCTGTCAAGAAATTATCTGTAAAAACCGTTACAGTATGATTTTGCTGTTAAAAAAGTTTTGCACAAAATTGACCTTGACAGACTTTTTCAAGGTCAAATTGTTTTGTGATTGTACCGTATTCTATTCGTCAAGAACGCGATGTAGTCATAAAAAAATTTGACTTTTCTACAGATACTCGACTTTTTTTCAGATACAAACTTTTTGTAACAGATACTCGCCGATCCTAAGGTGTAGCAGTAAGAAATCCGAATGAAAGTTTTAGAATTCTATCAAATGATATCGTGACATAATCTAAAAAGAACTTCAAACAGTAGCTACTCGTTAGTGATAAGGATAGAGAGAGACAGCAATTTGTACAATTAGATCTATGTCTATGAATCAATAGACTTGAGGATCTGTAATGGGATTAATATTCTGTCTAGATCGGCACGCGGTATCTCTCGATAAAACTCTAAAAACTGTAGATAAATATTACGTTGCGTGTAACACGTGCTCTTAAATGTACATACAAATCGTCGATGTGTCGAAACTAACAAGATTTTCGTTATGTATAGTATTTTTTATTGGTAGACTATTAATGTCTCTGATTACACGGCATGTTGTTTACATGTAATAGAGTATTAAAATATCAAGATGATATCAACATGTTACTGTTTTAACTTGTAATATCACAAAAAAATTGAATGCACCAATTCTTGTTTGATCTACTGTATTTCTTAAAATTATATCACAGCTTTCTCCAGCTTTTGACCTTGATATCCCTTGAACGACTTCATCTACATTGTAGATTCCACAACGTCGCTGTATACAGGGTGGACCAATAACTTTGATCACCTTGAATATTTTCGTTATTTGTAACAATATGAAGACGTGATATATACAAAACTTGCACGGTACAAAGGGGGAAATATCGTGATGCAAACATATTTTATACGAGTGAAAACGTTTCGGAGATTTCAAGGTCATCTTGATTTTTTTTAGTGAAACGACATGTTCGTTGATTTTCGATTTAAAATTGCGCTTAGAACACAAGCAACATGATTTGCGCGTGAGCCCAATATAACATTGGTTTTGTATTTATTTTGACGGGAACAAATAGATCTGGAATTGTAGAAATAGATTGGATTACCTGAGGTGATCCACATCCAGCTAGCGGCAATCCGTCGCTACCTACTGGACAGGGTGCATCGAGTCCTGGCACACCCTGATCTCCTTGGCTTCCTTTGTCACCTTTCTTACCGCGTCTTCCCTGCGGCCCCTGTATTCAGACACAAGAATGCTTTTTCATGTAAAATGATGTAGGAGCAAGTGTTTGTGCAAACGTGCAAAAAAGGCCAGGCACAAGAAAGATTCTCTCTATGCACTATGTATATAGTATTGAACTGTGCAGAATCCGCAATATTTAGCATAAACGTCTAAAGAAAGGCGTTAACAGATCTTCTGCTCTACTAATTCAATCTCTACGTATAAACAGTTTCCTGAATTTCATCGTGTACTTGAAATGTCCTTCAGTTATCCCTTTGCTGGATCTCGAAAAGCTAATAACGATTTACACTCTCGTTTTTGTCCGTTTCACGGTTCTAATTTTAACAAAATGTACCCAGTCAGCCAGGCCTGCCTCGAGCAGATATCGAGCACAGCCTGCAATCGTACGATGCCAGCAGATGGCGGGCATTATGCTGTCGTAACGATGCTCGAAGCTGAGGATGCTCGAAATCTGCTCGATTTTGGACAGCACACCCTGCCAGCACAAGCTGAGGGCAGAACGAAGGCAGCTCGGTCCTGAATTCTGCCTTCGTTATGGAGGGCAGCTCGATCGCATCTGCCACATCAGCGCGACCGTGCTGCCCTCTTAAACGAAGGCAGAATTCAGGACCGAGCTGCCTTCGGTCTGCCCTCAGCTTGTGCCGGCCGGATGACGGCTCTTTCTGCCAGCACGAAGCGATACTTCTGCGGACGCAGATGCTAGTCCAAAATCGAGCAGAAAGGTTACTGGGTATGTTGCGTACCATCTTCATACGAAATCAACAAGTTGTACACGCTGGTGGCAGCATACGGAAATCGATGTATCGAAACAAATGGCGAGGAGATCAACGTAGAAAACAAAAAAATGAAAAATGAACGTACGAGATTACAGAGACGCTGTTATGATTTTTATGAAATTTTATGCAATTCATGATGTTCATCGGATTACGCTTTTGTTCGATTTTTATTTTCCGTTGTCTCCCACTGGAACAGTAATCACGCTTAAAGCCGATCGCCGCAAGTGAATAGCGAATGGTTGAATTAACATAGCTGCGTGTTTCGAACGATGATTCGTTTGTTACGGTGACCTTGGACGCAATAGTGGCATTAATCGCACCAGTAACGACCACGGTAAGAAGCAGAGCGACGATAACTGAAGTGAATAAACGATGGCGACGATAATGGTAGATGAGATACGGAGCACATGTCGATAATGCAAACAATTCCGAACTGGCAATTGATCTCTGGCGGGCGATACCTCTCGCGTGCCAGAGATCACATCGTGAGATACACAACGTTCAACGAGTTAATCCGCCTGATTAAATCATAATCTCCTTGCCCCATTATTTAATATTAATAGTCGAATTACGTCAATACTTACAGATTCACCTATATCACCTTTCTCTCCCTTCGGTCCCTGGAATTGGTACGCCAAAGAATTTATTTTGTTCTTCGCCTCTTTTCTACATGCACGGTGCGTCTTGTTCTAAACATCTCTGATCGTGTATACAGTCATGCGGAATTCATTTCTGACGTCGTCGTACGCGGCTACGATCATCGACGCATCGAACAGTGTAAGGAAATTTAGTCTACATTCCGGTCAACTACTTTGGAGCAAGTGTACACAGGGCGAGTCACCTGAGTCGAGCCACTTGAATAACTACCATATTTTAGGTGATAGGAACAAACGTTTGGGACAAAGGTTGTCCAAAACTTTTTTTCAGGTGGAAATGCTTATTGTTAGAACATTCGAAGATCAACTTAATTTTTTTTTAATGGAATCGTATGCTCTTGGATACCCAGGATTGCAGCCACTCTGAAGGTCGTTCAAAATCATAGATGAAACAAAGGATGCAAAATAAAAATACATAGAAAACACGTTCAAGTAAATGCTATTGAGTTTAACAAGAGGTATCGCGATAACAAAAAGTCGGTAATACTTTCCATTTAAAAAAATGTTGAGGACCTCCTTTCTCGCCCAAAAAATTACCCTCAAAAAATTGAACACATACTAAAATATTAGCCTTTTTAGAATTTAATTTAATATTAAAAACAATTAAGTCGATATCTTCGTTAGATTCCGAGAAGACAGCTTGTAACACTTCATCTGGTACACCCTGATAATTGTTATATAATCTCTTTAAAAGTGTTCGAATATTACTGTGAACGACTGTATAATTTTAGTTGAAATATTTTTCGATATCATACTAATTTCAGAGACATTCAGGTGGAACACCCTGTAGGAACAGTAAGATTTCGAAAATAATGTCGATATCGAAAAGCCCTTTTTAAATGCGTTTCGGTAGGAAGCAGATATTGAATTGTGTGGAGAACTTTCGGAAGTGTCTTTGGTGTGACGAGAGAGGAAAGGAGGTGGGACGCAGTTTCGGCCGCTCCTTTTCATGCAAAAGAAAAAGATGAATTTTGGAGCAGTTCCCGGGGTAGATCAGGCAAATGTATCGTCGTTACCCCGGGTTGGTTAGACTGTGTCGCAGTCACACCAAGGGACGAGCGATAATCGAATGCCACTATACCTCCGTGCCAGGAATTCCATCGGTACCCTGGGGACAAACAGAATACATCGTTGGCATCTCGACAGTGGTATAATCGAATTCTATCTGGACGGAATATCGTTTTCTACGTAAATCCGTAACGATCGAAGACATTCTAAGTTCTACGAAACACGTCGATCGCCGAGAACATTAACCCTTGAAAGCTACTTATGAAAAATTTCCTACAATATGATCTTCATATTATTTTCAATTTGAATACAATATAAGTACAAACGATATAATATTAAATACTATAAAAGATTTGTTTTTACTATACTTTTCACTTTTGACAAACAGTGAAAGGATTAAAGAATACTTCAACACAAATTGTGGTGGACTACCGGGTTAGAGAAAACCGTGAACTTACTTTCCAAAATAATTTTCTATAATAGTTTTTGGATGGTATAGGACACTTACAGGTAGTCCAGGTTCCCCTCTTTCTCCTTTCGTGCCTGGTTCTCCTTGTGCTCCCTGTAAGTATGAACGACCATAACGAACACTGCACTTTGTATAATACTAGCCCTCGCAAACAGTTCATGGTCGAGTACAGCAGCACGAAACTAACTAAATGCAATTGTATAATTGTATGCATTCTTGAGAAAAATAACACGATACGCAAAGCATCGCGGCATGTCATTTTTCGATAATTATTAATAAGAAAAATAGATCTTTGTTTACTAATAAAACACGAAAGCATACATTCGCAATTATTTGCAATGGCGTGCTACTATTTATCAGCTATTTATTGACGAACGATTAAGATAATGAACGTGTTAGCGCAATAGGAATCTTTGTTATTTTATAATGAACTATTTCGTGCAAAATGTTGGAACTATATGCAACATCGTCCTGTATTAGCGAGACACAATTAGCTTTCAGCTAGCCTCGACCATGTTTGACCGAACACTCTTTGCCAGGGATAGTATCCATAGTAACGATACCGTGAAACTCGCAACCATAATCTACGCCCGAAAGATGAAATCAATGGATGGAGCGTAGAAATTGTCGATCCGAAAATCATAAATATAATGTATGATTAAACGGGTCACCCCGAGGATTGCTCACCTTCATGCCGTCTAATCCTGGTGGCCCCTGAAAGGTAGAGGAAACCGTGTCAGATTCGTTGATGTCACCTGACGATTAATTGGTATCGAGTACGCCGGTTTAAATTGTCATTTTATTACTGAGGAATTTTTATTAGACGCCCTCTACATCGTCATTCGCAGCAATATTGTATCCTGCCAAGCTCTACCTAGATTCTCAAACTCTGAAAGTCTGTCAAGATAATACTCTTCAACGCTCTTGCTAACAAATGTAGTTGCTCACTATTGCTTTTATCATCTAAGAAACATCGAGTCGATTATCACTTTAGCGACAATCGTGTTCAACGATCGACGGCGATTGCGATACTTCGAACTAATCGTCAACTAATTTCTCAAACTAATGCACACGCGAGAAGTTTCGATGCAGCAAAAAGAGTCCAGCAGGGGCCAATTGTCCATGTTTATTCGACTAGACCCTTTCACGAGCAAGGCAGAAATACAACTAAACGGGCGTTAGGCAAGGGAGAAGAGAAAGAAAGGGAGCTCGAGTTCGAGAAACATTGGAGAGAAAAACAAAAATAAAAAGAACAGAACGATGGCGCAACGTACCAACAATCACGTTATCGTTGTGGTTACAGCAAATCAACACGTGTTATTTCTCTTTTTTCTTTTTTTTTTCTTTGGTTGTTGTATATGGTGTTATGTTCGATTGTTCGCGGAAGGAGCAGAATTCGTGGTTAAAAAACGAAGAAGAAATATAATAAAGGGGATTGTAATAGTAGAAGTAGTAATAGTAGAAGTAGTAATAGTAAGTAGTAGTAGTAGTAGTAGTAGTAGTAGTAGTAGTGGTAGTAGTAGTAGTAGTAGTGGTAGTAGTAGTAGTAGTAGTAGTAGTAGTAGTAGTAGTAGTAGTAGTAATAGTAATAGTAGTAGTTATACAAAATGGTCGTCGGATCGCAGCCTAAGGCAAAATGCAAAGCGGTATGTCCACTACAATTTATGTGAAGCGTTGAAAAATTTCGAAGGGCATCGTATAGAAGCAAAGGATACAGGCACATGCACATTCTGTTTATTAATTGGGACAATGTAAAACAAAATTTGTTAGACTCAGAGTATTCATATACGCAAGAATTCCGTCGTCGTATTCTTCTCTGCAGATTTTCTCTCGTCAATTACCAAGCGCGCCGTTTTACAATCAACTCACACATACGCACGCACGAAATGATAAATTCATATGCTGTTCCGCATACCTTTATGCTTGTCTCTCTCTCTATCATGCATGTATATATATGTGTACACACACGATTCATCCACGTATGTAACCAGAGTCGCCAGATTTAGTCTTGTGTCCCCACTCTACCTTCCCCTTCTACGACGCCTATTCCCCCACGCTTCCGCCTGGTCACGTGACGCGTTTCGTCTTTCTCGTGCATGTGTCACAATGTCACCTGACCGATCCGGTACCGGCAGAGAGGGGGGTAACTTTTTCCCCTTAATTCGAGTCGATTTCCCTCATCTGGCGACTCCGTATGTAACGTGTATATGCATATATTAATAACGATATGCACATACACGGCATACGTATACACAAATTATACACGCACATGTATAGTACTCGATCAATTATACTCGTTTATTCTCACGAAACTTCGTGGGTACGTTCTCGCGTGTACGGATATAGAGCTATCCATGTACGGGGGTGCACGTTCACAAATATAATGTATGCTTTACTCGCATAAACGTTTAACCGCTAAAGAGCTTCATCTACACGAAAGCTCCGCACTTTTTCACTTATCCTTTTACCTTAGTCAAACTATTCGCATTAATTCTACGGTTTATTCTTTTTTCGTTCCTTTTTCCTCTCGTTTCGATTAAGGGTATAAACAGGGAGAAAGGGAGATTCTTTTGTTTTTCTTTTCTTTCCTTCTTTTTCTTTTCTTTCTTTCTTTCGTTCGTTCGTTCGTTCGTTCGTTCGTTCGTTCGTTCGAGGCGAATAAAACATATGTTCACACGCGCTGTGTAATATTATTCTACACTGTACAATTTCGTAATTCCTCGTGCTCGATCGTATGAAAGCGAACGACATTCTGCATACTGCAAGTGACTAGGCTCGCAAATAAGGGTAATTCGTTCACTTGCATTCGCAGATGGCGTGTTATCGTACATCACTGCCACTGCTACTAATACTGTGTCTCGCAATCGGATCTTTTGACTCCTTGCACCGACCGATCTCTGTGCTCGATCGTATCGAACAACACGAATTCGAGTCGATTCGTACCGCTAATGGAATTCACCGTTCGTGTCTCCGCAACCGAGGTGTCGTTGTCTCTCGAATTCTTTTCGTGCTTGACCTTTCGAAAACACCAAGTCGACAAGTGTCAGGTTGTTCCACGAGTAACATTCTTTTGGTACAACAATTTGGTGGTACAACCAAAAAAAGGGGCGACTCTAGATGCAAAAATTAAGTCGAAAATATTGAATAAAATTTTTGACTGAACTCTATCGGAGGAAACCCGAAATTTTTAACCTTTTTTTATATATAATCCTACAGATTTGGACAAGAACATGTCGAAAATCCGAGTCTTCATCTTAGGAATTCACTGGTTCAAAAGTTATGCGCGTTTAAAGTACAGGAGTTTACACTGTTCTTAACGGGTAAGGGCGTCGCCATGTTGAAATCTCGAAAGTGTCACCTTTAAAACCACTTTTCTCCGACGTTTCTGTTTGTTATGAATAATAAGCGAGATATTTAACGCGATTAGATCAGGTTCGACGACCTATTATTAACGTTTATTTATAATTAGTATCGACCATTGTTCTTTACGATTCTTTGATTTCGTTTTTAATGTTTTTTTAACCTTTCAGGCGCGCACAATGCGCAGTTACTGATTTCAAGCGATGAATTCTTCATAGGTTCAGGAATGTACCAACAAGTGGTTATCGGTTGGTGCAAGGTTCTTGACCTTGTCGATGAATGCAGTATAAGAGAAGATACGGTTATCGTTAATGAACGTTCGTTAACGTTCTAACACGTTACGTCAGTGCTGGGCACATTTGCCTGAATTGAGGCAAAATCGTCCCCACCGTAGCACCACCATGTCCCCTTCCGTCGCGAGAAGCTACGGAGGGTGGTGCAACGAAGACACGTGACTGCATGAAAGAGAGGTTGATGGGGGAAGCAAGCGTTTGAGGTGCCCCACCGGGCCCCGCCGTGTAGAAATTTTAATTAGAAACTTGTACTGTATCCACCTTGCACTTGCATTCTATTTTTAATAACAATGATTTTGTCGACAGCGACTGCTCGAAGTCAGCACTGAATTTTTTCATTGAAACAATGGTCGATGCATGGACGATGAAAAGTACAGAAAACGTTATTCGTGAGATGACCTGACACTTATTGAAAAACTTACACGATATGTAGTTTCTAAAAAGAATGAAATCATACGTTTCGTTAAGCAAAGAATGAACAACATTCTATCAAATCACGTGCGTCATATTGTCGTATTGGAGCATTCGATACTTCGTATTATAGAAAATGTTTCCAATTTGTATTGGTAATTGCCGCAAGCAAGCTGGAAGAGTTATGAAATCGAAATGAGTCGTAACGTTTGAAAAATATACTTTTCTAAAATAGTGTGACTATTCGTTAGCTTTGCAGAAATGTTGGTCAATCGATAAGTAAATTACGAGATAAGGATATCTATGTGTAAGAAATCGTGATATAAGCTGAAAGGAAGTAATTGGAAAAATTAGTTAGAAGTATACAATCAAAATTGCTCATCCGAGATCCTGTTTACGATAAAAGTAGGTTTTTGAGAGATTTTTCTAATTGCAAAATTATATAAAAAATGTAGAACACGATTTTTTAATTTCGCATTTGTACATTTCTGCCGTCTGAACATTTAGCGAATGCAGATTCAGATTTTTCGAAAGCGAGGATCTAACAAAAAAATTGTAATCTACGTTTCCTATTCGCTTACGTATCTATTTATGATTCTGATCGTCCATCAGGAGATCTGTGAGCCCCCGCATCGCTCTGGTCCAATCACACTAATGGTAGGGATATCACGTGGTCCCTACAAGTTTCTCACTGCCATCTCCTGACGGACGATCAGTACTTAGGCCAACGAGACCTCAAATGAACAACTTTTAGTTCAGTTTTTTTAAATTAAAAAATCATCTCGGATAAACTTTTCCTTGCGTAACCAGAAATTTTAGCCTTTCTCCTATAAATTTTTACCTTTTTCCTACGTTATCCGGCGCTAATCTGTTAAAAACACTGGAAATTGCTGAATTTTAAACATCTATAGCTTTTGAATCATTGATCCTCCAGGTTCGAAATTTGGATTTCTCACGCCTTCTCGTTCAAATCTACTGGATAAATTTCTGGTTACGCAAAGAAAATAGCAGCCATATCTCTTTTTCGGTTGTACCACAATCTTCTTGACACTTGTTATATTTGAATAAATCTTTTCAGGCAGTAATTAAGTGGTTAATTTGATTTCGTATTACTTACGAAACAATTCCAGCATAGTAGAAGTGCAAATATTTTGAAATACATACATCATTATAGTTCCTCGTTGCAACAAGCGTTTACAGATGATTAGTACCTATGTTGGCAAGTAATAGATCAATGTGAGTTTATGTTAACAATGAAAGACAATGTCTTTACTCATTCCTGTTTTTGTAAAATAGAGAAGGAGAGTGGTAACTTACGTATTGACTGACTCGGTATGTCTTGTGCATTGCATAACAAAATATACGTTTGCTAATCTAATTAGAAAATAAAGCACTATTTTTTAATAAATATTCACATACAAGTTTTATTATTAACTAATATCAGTATAGGCCGTAACGTGTTGTTATTGAAATTTCTATTCTAGTTAAGCATTGTCGACATATTGTAAACTCCGTCGTAAAAATAGAGTAGAATATTGTTTGCAAATTAATCTTGTTTGTTTTATTAAGAAATGGCCTGGCACGGAGCAATCAAATTTCCTAGCGATAAAAATGAACGGTAAAATGGAAAACATATAATGTCAGTCTTAAAGTAATCAGTCCACGATATAATTAGCTGTGTCAGGCCTGGGCAACTTGCGGCTCGCGAGCCGCAGGAGACTCCTCTCCCCACTCCTGGGTCCTCCCCGCCAAACTCTTGTGGAGTGTAGGCGGAGGTAGGGGAGACTGAAATAGTTGATAGTGGGGGAAGCGGTACATTGGTAGTGGGAGAACCGATACACCGGTATTGGGAGTCATGAAGCGACAACGGGGAAGAAATTGCCCGGACCTGAGCCATGTTAACAATAACAATCTCATGTATTATCATGTTTGCACGAGTGTGTACAGCAACCATAATTCCATTGTCCCCTAACGTCACTTGAATTTCTTAAGCATGCTCAAAGTAATTAGCTCAAAACAAAGCATTCCATGGAAAGAACGTTTACTTTTTGTTAGAATCATAGACTTTTCGGTTGTACAATCACGGAGACTATACATATGTTCATTTCTATTACTTTTAATACCTTTCCTTTACTACGAACAATATTAAACAGAAGGTTGCCTTTAACTTGTAGATACACATTTCGCTGTATAATCGTTCACCTATTGTTCGATGTTGAGACAAAATCAACGAAAATATTTCTTCCCTGAGGAAACAAGATATATGATGTAAAAAATTTTGTGCTTCTAAAAATGAGATTCGTCACCAATATACTAATATAAAAACAAATATATCGTTTAGGTATTAGAATCATTGATTTAGTCTCAACGCTTGCTAAGTATATGATAAGCTACAAATATAAAAGTCATTTTACATATGAGATGCATAAAAAGTCAAATATTGTCACTTTGCAGGGCCCTCTTAATTATACGTATCTATATGGTCAAAATAATTTCGTTAGATTCACTAACGACAAAACTGATAAGTTTAAACAGTTTAGGCTCACTGCTACCATAAAACATCGTCTAACTTGGGCAATTGGTGCTCCGAGAGTAGACCACGTAGAATCGGCTGCACCCATTCAGCTGGCCAGCGCGAGAGGGGAATACGAACTCGCGTTATTTTAGGGGTTGGCACGGTAGGGGCCCTCAAACTCCTGCTTTTCCCACCAACTTCCCTTTCGCGCAGCGCGCGCATTTGCAAAAGGATGAAATTGATTTGCATAAGGTTGAATTTGACTTGCAAAAGGGTGAATTTCGAGTGCAAAACCTATAACGACGGACGCTTGTGGGGGACACTGGGAGATATGGTGGGGACGATGTCTCGATTGAAACAAAAATGCCCATTCCTGCATCACGCCAAGCTTGTATCCCCCCCCCCCCCCCTCACGCTGGCCGGCTGGGTAGGGGTAGCGACCGAAGCGCGATAGCGGGGTTAGCCGATTCTACATCATCGACTCTCGCAGCATCAATTGGCCAGGTGTGGTCTAACCGATACACTGTTTCGACAAACTTTGAACAGAGGAAAAGTAGCCGCAATTATTTGACTTTTACCTTTTGTATTGGTGGTAATCAAGACGAGATTATTCTTTAAAACAGAGATCGAAAAATGTTATAATAATTAAGGAACTAGGAACTGCATACATTATGTACAGAAGTTGGTTTAGCTTTTCAAGGAAAAATTATTGCGAAATCGTAGATAAAGCAAGTATTTGCATATAAACAGCACGTACGTTATCAGTATAAAAGAAAATTACGGAATCAAAAATATTTCACAAATTTATACATGTCATAGACACAAAAATATTTTCTTATTTTATTTCTATTTTTGTTTTGTTCTGCTTTCCATTTATTCGATTCAATTGTTCTCCATTCTACGAATATCAAGAATGATTTCGTCTTCGACAGATAAATCTTTATCGATTGAAAAAGTCAAGTGTGAAATGATTACTTTACCTCTGTGCGAAGTTTCATTAGAAAATGGTGTACCGGTTCGGTAACGCTCCTGGTCGGCAAAAATCTGATAATTCTCCTGCAGTGCTATCATTTCATGGATCGATTCAATTTCCAATTATTCTGTGAACAGAAGATACATCTAGGACCTATAATTACCATGTTCTCGACTGGGGATGGCAATTGTATGCTTACGTAAGTACATACGATTGGCAAACTCACTGTCTGCAGCATCGCCGATGCAAGTTCTTTGTAGCTGCTTTGCACCGCACAAAGCAGCTGCAAAAGCTTGTTTTCAAGATGAAATTACGCTTCAACCATAAGCGACAGATCTTACGGCGTCAACCGAATAGAATGCGTATGCGGATTATCGTGAGAAATGAAATGGGGTTGAAGAAACGAAAGTCCCGAAAACTGGTGAGTCACGCTACTATGTGCAAGGTGATGCTATAAGTGGAGTGTTCATTAAGTACGAAGCGGTAAGTCGAAACGAAAAGTTACAAGACGCGGTGGAGAAACGTGAATGAAACTAACGAAGAGAAAAAGAATTGATAGACGAAAATGTAAAGGATAACGAAGAACGAGATTGGGTTAAACTTCGCTTTAGGGAATCCAGAGATTTTAACTTTTTAAAATTTAATCCTGTAAATTTTCACGAGAAAACACCGAAAATCCAAGTCTTAATTTTAGGGATTCACTGGTTCAAAAGTTATGCGTGTTTAAAGTTCAGCGATTTTAAGCGGTTTGGGCAGGTAAGGGCGCGGCCATGTTGGTATGTATTCATTGTCGCGCTATGTCTATCGAGCGGAGCTGCTAGGTGGCTACCACAAACACGCAGTGTTGTCGATAACGTAGATTTGCAACTCTCTCCACCCCCTACACGAACCTAACCTCTTTGCTGCCACCACTCTTGTCAGTACAGTCTACAGACACAGACAAACATACGCAGGTTTAGCATAGAACAGAACCTACACCCGCTTTTAACATGCAAAATGTGGTTCAGCATGGAACAGAACCTACACCCGCATTTGGCATGTTAAAAGTGGGTACCGATTCTGATCCATGCTAAACCGAATGAGAGAGCACTCTTATATCCTCTTTGTCCAGACATGGCAGCGCCCATGCCTATCCAAACGATCAAAATCGCTGATCTTTAAACACCCATAACTTTTGAACCAGTGAATTTCCAACATTAAAACTTAGATTTTCGGCATTTCCTCGTAAGAATCTACAGGATTACGGTGAAAAAAGTGAAAAATTTCCGGGTCTCTAATGTTTAGCCCGAGAGAAAACTGTACAATGGAAAAGCTCAAACGCGATATATAGTTCGCGATTAAGTAACGTAACCGTGCCGCGCGTAAATAACTTAGAACGTGGTGAAGATTCTTTCGGGAAAATTCATCGGCAAAGCAATGAACGCGATCGATAGAGATTTGTTGTACGCGTGTTCATTGTTGCTCGCGCTGTGTCGCTCTAGCTCGCCTATATCTCGTCATTTGAATTCACATGGTTTTCCTCAGTGTAGACAGGATATGCGATTACACAGGCAGTGATATCGAGTATGTTAATAGGACGGATGGTAGTGCGATCGTCGGCTATAATCATTACGTTGGATAAATAAGTATACAAATACCGATAGAATACATATTGGCGATTCGATATCGAGAAAAAATGAAACATACGTCGAACGATTTACTCGTACACTTTAAATATTTATGGAAGACACTTTGTTTTCCCCGAAACACCGCCCTTTCGTCACACATCAACACAGTACCCACAAATCAAAATCGAACAAGTACTCCTGTCGTTTTTCCATTTGCGATATAGTGCTTGTACACGCTGTCGTTAATGTAACATGTAAGTACAATCGTGTCTCAATCGTTTCGAAATTAATACACGAAATATGCGTATTTGTGTGTACGTGTATATGTGTTTGTGTGTGTTTCGTTCATGCGACGAAGTAACTTCTCTTACGGTAAAAATTGTCCTTTAGTACCAGGTATCGCGTGTATCGAGTGATATCACAACCGTATCTGGTATTCCACATAACGGACGGTCATTCTGACTCTCTCTCTCTCTCTCTTTCTTTCTTTCTTTCTTTCTTTCTCTTGCTCTCTCTCACTCTCTTTCTTTCTATCGTCGTTTATTCTTGATGTATCTACACATCGTAGTAACTCTCTCGCTCCCCCTCTCTCTTTCTTTCTCTCCCCCTCTCTCATACTCTCTCTCTCTCTCTCTCTCTCTCTCTCTCTCTCTCTCTCTCTCTCTCTCTCTCTCTCTCTCTCTCTTTCTCTCTCGATCAACAACAAGCGACAATCGACCTGTTCGATTCATCATGATTAGCCGACATCCTCGGAAAAGTCTCGCGGCCGAAAATAACAGCTCGAATGCGACTTACTAACATTCATTCACGCAAATTACATCTTATCGAATAAACGCTCTAGCGATATGACTGAATCTCGAATCTTGTTTATATTTATATTTATATATATTTATATATGTATAGAATGTTGAGAACTTCCAAAAAAGTCGTCAACATGAACAGACGTCTCTTCTACGAGGTATATGCAGATGCTTTTGCACACGTTGTTGTTTTCTTTTCTTTTCTTTTTTCTTTTTGTCTCGCGCGAATCGTCTCTCGTCTACGATTTCGGTTATGCGTGTTGCTCGACGATTATCAAAAAAAAAAAAAAAACAAAACAAACGACGATTGTTCACGCACGGTGAATTTATACGACAGAACATATTGTATTTCTTTTCAAAGAGGCAATCAAGGAGCTCGCTGAGGTTACGAAGAAGTACGACGCCTTGTCGAAAAAGCGACAATCGATTACACTGGTCGTTAGTGAATGGCTATCAATGATTCAGCAGCGAGGCCAATTAACGACGACGTTAGGAACGAGAGGTCCGCGTTCTTACCATAGCACCAGGTTTCCCGGAATCTCCGGGTTTTCCAGATTCTCCTCTCAATCCCATGGGGCCCTGTAAAACAGACACAAACATGCCGAATCAGTGACGCAACCTTAATCTCGCCGGGACGTGTTATGGGATCAACGCGAACGACGAATTTCATCAACTGGCTAGGACTAGAGCATTCCGTAAATCAATTTCATTTTTCTAGACACATCTTTCCGTACGTTCCGTACGTTCCGTAAATTATTTCGATTTACAGTAAATATTCGATGGACGCGAGGGTCTCGGGGAGGTTCGTTTGTATAGTTCGTAGAGGGACACTACTTTTTGGTTCTTTAAAGACCGAGCCGAACGTAGAAAAGGACAGCGCGTGTAAAGAGAGACCGCGCGCGGCCGAAGCGCAGCAAAAAATAGCGTACCGATGAGACCGCTTCATGCAATAAATGAAACTTGTTTGTTTTTACTTATTTTTAATGAAATTTTATCAACATATTTGTGACATTTTTCTGATTAAAATGATACCAATCGAGATATAATTTGGTCCATATTTACTGTACTCACGTGTGAAGCATAATGTGTATGTTCGTACCGTCAATTAAACCACTAAATACAGTCGTAACCTACCTAACCTACAAACCTAATCTGTGGAGTATAATACGTACGGGCAGTCCCATTGGACCAGGATCTCCTTTGCCACCCTTCTCACCCTGCAACGTAAAAAGAATAGTATTCGTGAAAATGTACTCGCTACACATTGGAATGCGCTGGTTTATTACCTTTCTTGAGATTACACTCTAAATTATATATATATTATTTTAAAGAAATTTAAAATCGTAGATGAAATTTCTATCTACAGGGTGTTTCAAAAATGTTGTACTTCCTTGAAAGAGATGACTCCTGCGGTTATTCGAAGGAACTTTTACTTTCGTGAAAATCTTCTCCGCGGCTTTGTTAAGGAGTTATTAACGTAAAATTGACGCAAATACTTCGAAAACCAATGTTAACGAATATTGCATTCTAAATTAAAATAAATAGGCTTGTACCGATTAGATATTGACACGGAATAGGAATATTAAATCCAGTTGATTGAAATTGATAAAAATGATACAATCAATTTAAGGGTACAGTCAAACGACCGACATCAAAAGTACCGCCGGCAGTGTCGCCTCTGGTTGTATCCCTACTCTTTGCTCGTACTGTATTTAAATTATCATCAGCGAATAAACAACCGTTCGTAGGAATAGCGAGGCGTACTATGTGAAAGATAATATTCTTGTTGCACAGAATTTAATAGTTAACGATGATTACTGACAGGATCGCCTTTGGCACCATCGTGTCCTCGATCTCCTTTGATACCAGGTGGACCCTGCAGTCCAGGAGTGCCAGATGGACCGGGTGGTCCCGGTGGTCCCATTATCTAGAATCATTTCAATATTATCAAATATTTATAAAAGTTCCTGCAAACATCGCAATTATTAACTCTCGTACGCTCTTCGTGCTCAAATTCGTCCATTCTTTATTTCTACATACAGTAAAGTCTCATTCTAAGTCCGGCGGAGGAGACCGCTCTATGTCACTTCGCCTACCCATTCATTCCACTAGGGGGTATACCCCGCGAGGGGCCGCGAAGCTCGAGCTGCCTCGATCGCCGAGCAGTGTAAACATGCCGCGTAATCCGATACCCGGTCGGATATATCGGTGCGAACCACTACTAATCCAATTACAAATCATCTTTATTTTCCATTATTTTTTATGGAACTTCTATCAATTTATTTGTGGCATTTTTCTCTGATTAAAATAACACTAAACACGATATAATTTCAACTGTATTTAGTGGTTCGAGTGGAAGGACAGCGCGATCCGTGTTTACTTGCTGTCCTTTTCTACGTTCGGCTTCCTTTGTATTTTCTACATTTTAAGCAACCATTTCAAACAATTTAAGTTACGCATCAGTTTTTGGGAATATTATATTACAATAATATACATGAAAATAGATGAAAAATCTGAAAATCTTTTGCACAACCACTTCTGAGGAACGCACGAGGGTTAATAGAACGAGATGAGAGAACGAAATGAAAGTTTCAAGCGTTACTCACCACTTCGCCAGCATTTACTTCGAATGTTCCGTCTCCCTGTAACGGAACACACAGATGTTTAAATGCGAGCTTCTCTTGACGATTTACAAAAGGGAAACTAATGATTTTTAACGATAAATTTACATCAAGAAGAAAATATAAACGAAGAAATATAATAAGCATACGCACCTGTCTTCGTCTAAGCTTCTTGTATTTCTGTTGTTGGATTTTGGTTGGCGCACCATGAAACAAATAATAGACAATATCGTTAAATCGTTCAATAGCTGTTAAAATTACGTGTTAGGTTTAATTTAAAAAGAAACAATTAACATATTGTAAACGTGACTTATAGACTGCGGATTTTATACATTTATTTATATACACGCGTACTCGAGTATGTGAAATATATAAAAGATTAAAAATATTGGGTCAATTTCAATATACATGGTGCTACATTATTTTCATCTCGTTACAAGTTTGTACAAGAAAACATGTTATCCTACCTCTGTTTCTTGCAATTGACGCAATCGGTATTTATTTTCCATAAAGATCCGTGTCTACTGAATGTAAAGTATTGCTGATAGATCAACTCACCGATTCACCTTTCTCTCCTCTTTCGCCTTTCGATCCGGGGTAGCCCTGTTCACCAAAAACACATGAGTAACGAAACATAAGTTAAGCAATCCATTGCATCAAATGAGCCATTCTTTTGATCAAAACGACTCATTGTAAGTAAAGTTCGGTTTATAGTTCGGTTTATAGTTCGGTTTATAGTTCGGTTTATATAATAACGAGGTAGATACAATAAATGTTGACGATAGATGGAATATATATCGAAGAAGAAAAAATTAAGTGGTTTGGTTACTACCAACCACTTTGCCAAGTGTTGAAACGCTAGAAAAGTGCTTAATCGTTTTGATCGGTGAACGGTTCAAATATCAATCGAGATTAGTATTTGATACGTAAAGCAATTTACGTACCGGAGGACCTGGTAAGCCTGGTGGACCCATAAGGCCTGGTGGTCCGATATCACCGAATTCCCCTTTCTCACCTTTCGGACCAGCGTTACCCTGAACAAATGTTGATGACAAATTATACATAACATGCGACAAATATCGCGCCAACAAAAATTTTTTTTGTTTGGTATGGTACGATGCCAACCATTCAACTTTGTCTACGAGGCATTTAACGTATCTTTCAAAACAACAAAGATGTTTGAGGCGATAACGTTAGGTGACTTACCCTGTATAATAACCGGCAAAAAATTATACATAATCACCAGTTTATTACATTTACCGTAACATATCGAAATAAAACTGTATTCGAGCGAGTCCTTTTGGGACGGCGTGTAAACTCGATACATAAAATGGTTTATGCGCATTGTTTACTTACTGGCAAGCCTGGCGGACCTTGGATACCGGCTTCTCCATCCGTCCCGTTCAGACCAGGTGGACCGGAAGGTCCTGACTCTCCTCTTTGTCCTGGAAGTACACATTTCTGCTAGTAACAGCTCACTTTATTGCGGGAAGTCGATCAAACCCCAGAATTAATACTTTCTATCCTTGCGCAAATAGAAAACTCAGTTACGATTAATATCCTCCCGTTCATCTTTCAAGCTGCTCCGCTGATTCCATTCACTCGCTCGCATCCATATTCAGTCATTCGAAAACGTTTTTTTACCATTATTCGAAGCGCGACGACGAGCACGAAGAAACCAAGAGCAGAGACAGCTTTAAAGTAGTGTTAATGGAACTTCTGCTGGAAGGTTCTTGCAACGTATGGACCAACTTTTGGAAACTGTTCGGAACAAGATTGCAAGTCGATCAAAAACTTGTAGAAGTACTCGACCGTGACTATACAGGGTGCTCTCCCTAAAACAGCCGATTTAAACTGTTTTCACTAGCTGCCATGGTAGAAAACATTTTTCTTGTATAATTTAAATAGTTGGGCAACGCAAATCGAATTGAAGAACAAATTGTGCTTTCTAGGTCCTTCTTTCGAGATCGTTTAGGTTGTTTAAACGTACGCTAATCACTTTTTCTTTTACGCGTTATGTCCATCGGATGCAAAATAAACAGAATATTTGTATTTCCCTTTTGAAATTGTTATACCATCGTGTAAGATTTTTCTGAAAAAAGACCACCCTGTATATGTACACTAATTTTATTGTCTGCGATAAAACGTTCTTTTCTTTATCGTTTTATTTTCATTTCACAACAAAAGTTACTCAGATAATTTGACCTTGCAATCTCACCATCTGATTCGTTACGTGGACAAAATGAAACATGTGTCATTGAAAAAATGAAAAACGAGATACGCGTTCTATGTTTTTAGCTCTGGAAGCGTAAATCTACGGCATAACGCGGCTAGACTCTCGCATAACGCGATCAAAAAACTGATTTAAAAAGTCTGTATAGATGTATTTTTCGTGACAGTAAATGCACATCTGTGAAAGATCTGTAAAAAAGGTTGCCGCAAAATTGTCCTTGACCATGAATTACCGGGTCAAACATTTTTTACCTACCTACATTTACTTGACTTGGCAATCTTTTATTTTCGGAAAAGGAATTCGACCTTGAAATTCAAGGTCAAGACAAATTTGCGAAGATGTAGAATACGCCTACGACGACCAAGATCAAAACTTTCTTCGTACCCTGTACATTCGCTGTCACATGAAATACGTATGCGATGCCGTACACTTGAAATTTGAATAGCTTCTTTATAAATGAACCAAACGACTTCAGTTTTTCTGTCGAAAAATCTCGTGGAACAGTCCACGGGAACGAGCTAAAAGGTCCCTCGGCATAGAAGAAACACCGAACGAAAGAGCGGTCGCTGTTTTCAATCGTCAAGAGGAAAAGAGGAGAGACGAACGATCGTCATCCGTCTTTTTCTCGAATCCGGTAGAAGAATGGCTCGTGGAAAATCTACCTGGTGAGCCTGTGTCTCCCCTGGTGCCTTTCTCGCCCCGGTAACCCCGTACACCGGGTTCACCCTTCGGACCCGTTAAGCCGGGTGGGCCTCTCATCAATGCCATACCGCTTTCACCCTTGAAACCCTATAACGCAACACTGTAAGGTCAGATCCAACCAGGTCCTCCATCTTTGTGTTAATCGATTTTCTTTTTTGCTTTTCCCGCTCGCGCGACGAAGCGTTAAACACGTTCTCGTTTCCCCCCATAGGAAGGACGGAGAAAAAGGAGGGGATTGGTGTTTTATCGGACACTATCTTTATTCTCACGGCTGATTCTGGCACGGTTCCTCGCCACGCTTCCTGCTCGACAACAACTGCCGACGAGCATCAGCTCGACAACCCGTGTTGCGACAATACCCCATCGATCATGCGAGCGGGTTGCCTAATTCAAACGGCTCGTCGCGGCGGCCCGTGCCAGAATCGCTCGCCTCGACTACGACTACAATAACAACACGATATAGAAACACAATAATTAACACTTAATCGACAACACGAAGAAGGTACTACTCGCATGCAGATTGACAACAACGGGAGCGTGTGTTAGTGGGATCAAATTTAGTAGAAACTGGAAGCTATCAGAGTTTCTCTTTCTCCTTAAAGGTGGGATCTCCTAAAGGTGCAATCTCCTAAGCGCGCCTGGACGCAGCGTTTTGCGATCTTGGGACTTCTTCTGGTACTCTAATATTGTTCTTACTATTCTTTTTTTTTTTTTTTAATAAAGTAACTTATGAGAAAAAATAAAAAAATAAAATTGCACTTTTTCCAAATTGTAATAGTCAAAATAAGTTGGCGCTATATGTAAAATAATAGGAGAAAAGTAGAAATGAACGAGTGATAAAATAAAATATATATTACACTGCGACTGCTCAACAGACTATAGCGCTTTGCCCAGATCCGTCAGTGGTAGACGAAGTAATCTTGGACCAGGACATGTTATCCGAAAAGCCGAATCTTTAAGCATATATTGTCTAAGGTCCAGATGCACAGCACGAAGTCACGACGAATGGAGTATGGATCGCAAACTTGTCCGTCCAGACACGCAGCAGCAAGTTGCGACGAATGGAGTATGGATCAGAAACTTGTGCGTCCAGACGCGTTTAGGAGATCTCACCTCAACGCGGCTTTGAAGGCTGTGAAGATAGTATTTTTTAATAAATTTGAACGATCGATAAATACGTAATTGTACGCGCGAGCAATCATGATTTTGCGAAGCATTTTCAATTTTGCGATTTTTGTTATTGTAGAGTATTCTATTGTTGGTCAGTGTCGAATAGGCTTAGACACGGATAAACCATTTGAAAAGTTATTATTCTATTCGGATAAATTATTACAGTAATGAGAATTATCATAAGAAACGATTCTACTTTTTTCGTATTCATTCCTCTATTCCTTCTTTCAAATTACTATTGTTCATCTCGATTTCAAATGATCTTTGCCCGAAGCCTATTATCGAAGGAACAATAGAAACCTCGGAGTACGCCAGTTGACTGAACCTAGAAAGGATCGAATTATTTGATTCCCGTAAAAGAAAATCGGTTCGGATGATCTGACGCGAAGTTCGGAGAAAGGAAAGAAGAGAAACGAAAGAGATGGGGGACAAGTAAAAAAAAATATTAATCGAAAACAACAAGAAATATCTCGGTATTACGCGATGGACTTGGCGGTGTAAAACACGTTCTAGTAAACACAGATGAATCGCAAATAAAGCTACATACTTGAGGGTCTGTTTGATACTTACGCGACAATTGCAGGCTTGCATCGATCACCGGTGGATAAAGTTGCGAGAGCCTCAAAGCCAGTAGTAGTAGTAGTTATTAGTTATTAATGATTTGAACCGACACACAGGGAAGAAGTAATGTGGTGTTACTTGCTACATTAAACACAAATTAGTTATCAAGCTACGTACACTACGCCAAATACTACTGACTAAAGGTAAGCGGTCAGTCTCACTCTCTCTCTCTCCCTCTCTCTCTCTCTCTCTCTCTCTCTCTCTCTCTCTCTCTCGCTCTCTCACCACATATCGCTACCCCTCTACCCATTGTCAATCGTTCGCACACTAGGGTGGCTCTTATTTACTCTTGTCAAAAATTTTTGGCAAAATTTCTTTGACGGCACCCCCCCCCCCCCCCCCCCCCCCCCCCCCCGAGTTAAAAATATAAATAATTAAACAAATCTGTGCAAAGTTTGAGCTGGATCTGATAACGGGAAAACCTGCTCCAAATGGAATAAACATTAGAATAATTAATACAATTAATTAGAATAGATTATAATAACGAATTGAATTAATTATTTTAATGTTTAATCCATTTGGGGCACGTTCTCGCGTTACCTGCGGGCGCTCAAACTTTGCAGAGGTGTTTGTTTAATTATTTGGAATAATTCTGGGAGTGCCATCAGAGAAATTCAAAAGCCGAAAATAAGAGCCACCCTATTTGCACACTCTCTCACACTAACAAGGAACACGACAACGGCGGTTAGAACTCGGATAGTCATGGCTAAGGCTGAATAGTAATGTTCTGCGGCACAGAAACTATATTCCGTTTTTCCGAAAGAGGAGACCTAAAATATAGCGTTCGTCGTAACGGCTGTCCACCCAGCTCCAGTTTCGTGACACGCGATTGGCAGAAGTGGGGTGGACAGCTGTTCCGACAGGGAGCCTTGACATCTCTCCTTTCGAAAGGCAAATTACAGTCGGAAGTATCGTTCGGGCCGCTGCGAGCTTCCTAAAATGTTGAATTTGCGATCTACGCCGCCAAAATATAACATAACGTGCTTAACAAGTAAAATGATTATCCTAGCAGGAGTTCGAATAGCCGAGAATGCTTCCAGATCATCGAGAAGCTTGCAACTTGTCGGGAGTCTCTTTGCGACGACTCGAGATCGTCGTTTATTGCAAAATTCCTCGAGTTTCTCAAATAATCTTAGCGGCGATGAGCATCGAGAATCTCGATTTCAGTTTGTTCGTTGGATCGCTGGATCCCTTAACCGTGCGTACATTATCGATCGCGACCAGTGACGTGATTCATGAGCTAAGCGATTTTCGTCGCAGTTTCTTTGAGCGTCCTTGCTAGCGAATTCCTTCGAGAACCAATTGCTCTCGTTAGATCTGCTGATGTATTAATACTTACGGTCGGACGATAAAGCAGAATGGATCGAGAACGATAACGAGTCGCGAATAGTAATCGGTAGATCGCAGGTGTTTTTTTCTATTCGTATCCGTCAGAAGAGGAAAACCATTTCTCACCTCTTCTGCGAAGATTCGAACGTTTTGTACGCGCGCCTATCGTCGTCTAACATAACACCGGTGTCCCGAAAAGTCGATAGGTATATCGGATAAAGCAACAAGTATTGATTCACGTACGTGTTATTTGCTGCCACCAACGTTTCTCTATCGGTAATCGAAGAATGGTCATTTGCATCGTATCTGTTCCGGCTACGTGTCGCTGTACGCCCCACGAGAAAATGCTTGGGCACTCCTAGAATTCTAGAGTTTCTCGAAACCAACGCGTTGCGGACCATTTTTATGCGAATCGGCACAAAGTCTGTCCCTTCTTGGATAACAGGGCCTGTTGCTTCTTGCAGCTTTTTACTCGGAACATGCGGTACTCGCGCAACAAAATGACAGCGTAGATACGATGCTTATTGCGCGCGTTTTGATATCAGGGACCCGGACATTTTTAACTATTTTAGATACGATCCCGTAGAATTTTGGCGAGAAAATGTCGAAAATCCAAGTTTTAACGTTGGGAATTCACTGGTTCAAAAGTTATGGGTGTTTAAGGTTCAGCGATTTTGATCGTTTGGATAGCGAGACCAGCCATCTGTTCCTTCATAGCAAATCGCTTCTCATCAGCGAAGATGGTTTGTCTCCACTCTTTCCTCCGTTCCACGGTCATTTTATCCTCTACATGCTGTAACCTTGATAGCAGCTTTACTCTTCACCTTCTTCGTCCAGTATGTTCTAATTTTCTTCGGTACCTGTTACACTTCTACAAAACTTTTGCGTTTCTACTTTTGTTCATAATTTTTCTAATTTCTTCCACGGTGACGATGATCGATAGACAGTGGATCTTTAGGCAAAATAAAAATTTTCTACCCGCATCGTAACAAAGTGGAGCGAATTAGAAATTTATTGTCATAAAAAAAATATAACATTTCTGGGACAGCTGTATGTATATCTTTCAATCAACTTTAGCCTTCTAGATTTATTTCGAGTCCTATCATTTTATCGTATAATAACCCGCATAAATTCCTATAAAAAAGCGCAAGAAACATACCTCGTGTAATCGCGAAAGGAATACAATTGACGCGGGGGTGTAAAAAATTGATTCGGATCGCATTGATTTCGAGAAACGGAGAAGATCAAAGAATGCTTCTCATCGCTCTGTCGCGAGGTGTACAGACGACGGTAACAAGGTCGCAGAAAACATTCTTTTGTCCTCGAGACAAGATACGATCTCCGGACTGCACTCGTGCAATCCCTAAATTGTAACTTTCCTCCACGCGTTCGAGGATCGTACGTATTACAGTAAAGTCGCGATATTTTTCCGACGGCTGTGTTCTGCACGGAGACATATCGTGTAAGGACTAGAGACATTATTTTTCTATGACTGCGTCGACCGCGACGACCGCGCCGAGAGTACAGACGAAGCCAAACGTAGAAAAGGACAGCATGTAAATACGGATCGCGCGGCCAAAGCATGTCGATGCGAACCACTACCAATCCAATTACAAAACTTTTTTATTTTTCTTTGTTTTCTTATGAGACTTTTACCAACTCATTTCTGGCATTTTTCTGATTAAAATGACACGCTGTCCTTCCTTGCGCCCGAAACTTTCATCGTCGATCGAGCCACTAAATATAGTTGAAATTATATCGTGTTGGGTGTCATCTTAATCAGAAAAATGCCAGAAATAAGTTGGTGAAAGTCCCGTAAAAATAATGAAAAATAAAGTAGTTTTGTAATTGGATTGGCAGTGGTTCGCACCGATATACCCGAGCCGAGATCGATCATCGCCGGCCTGCGGCGCGGCGCGGCGTTGGCCGGCAGTGGATTGGGTAGGCACTGGATAAATTCTGGATAGAAGGTCGCGGAGAAATATCGCGACTATACTGTAACTTAATTTCGTCTAATCTCCGGAAAAGGAAAACGCGAGACCTTCGCCTGTATCGCGAGCCACGATCTGTCTCGTTCGTGCATTCCACGGCCGACGGAATCGAGAAATTCTTCGCGGTTGTAGATCGTATCGAATCCGAGCACAGCAAGAACATTCTCCATCCATCATCGGCCAAACGACAATGCAATTTAACGGTTACTTGTTCTAGTACACTAAATGAGAAGAAGCGGGTGAACAGTATGCCATGCGTGCGGCATGCTCGCATGCTTAGGTGATAATAATCGTGCATGTGCTTTTCGTGATTTCTACGTAGGCGTTCCGAAGCATGAATAACAGTGTGGTCGTCGAGGGAATTGCGGGTTCTGGGTCTTGACCTTGATCTTTGTACAGGTTGCTTCTATCGATGAAACAATCAGGGGTACCGTAGGCATGTATAGACTTTATGCAAATATTGGGTTGGCAAGAAAGTAATTTCGGTATTTTAAGGTGAAATAGAGCCGAACTTTTTTATTCCGGACTGGGATCGAGGGATCGTCGGTGGACGGTAATCAAGCGGTGGGAGAAAAAGAGGTGAACGACGCCGATGGTTGTTGTTGTTCGAGAAAAATAAACGTATTAAATGTCCCAGCCAGATGCATGCGTTCGACATGCGAAAAAGAAGCTGCAAAACGTTTCCATCATGCGTTACATATGACGGGACAGGGACGTGAATGTAAACCGGTGAGGATCCCTGGAAACGGTGCTTCAACCGTGGACCTCGGGGAGGGAGAGAAGATACACAAAAATACGTTAGGAGGTATGTCTTCTTTTCTGGTTGAATTTCGACGGAAAGCTGGAAGATTTTTTTACGGGCGGTTGTTAGGTAGGATAAAGTGGTTTGTACGGTTGATTTGGTCAGTGGTCGTTCGCCGGAGGACCTCGCTGAAGCTTACCCTCTTCCCTTGCTTTCCCCGGGCACCTTTCTCTCCCGGCAGACCGGGTGGTCCCATCGGGCCCAGCTCCCCCTTCTCGCCCTGGGACCCTGCGGTGTGTACATCACGTGCATAAAATAAACCATGACACTCGGACTTCGTTCGCGCACGCACTCTTTCGCTCTCGCTCTTTCAATCTCACTCTCGCTCTTACTCCTACTCTTACTCTTACTCTTACTCTTACTCTCGCACTCGCGCGAAATCGGACGAATTGCGAACGATCGCACAATTACACGCGAACGTGTTCGTTTCGAGTCCGACCGATATCGTTCCGCGCTTTTTCATTAAGAAAGTTTTCAACGCTTTTTCAAACTTACAGTGAAAGTTTCTGTGGCGACCTAAAAATGAATGATTAGACTGCGGATCGATCGCAAGAGCCGGAAGACGGATTCAAATTTTTGGAAATTATTTGCAAAGCGGTCATCTTCTTCGATTTGTATGAAATTTAAATACGTTATGCATCTAGAGACATTTTGAACAACTTTACCCTGTACATATAATAGGTGGTCTCTTCTAGTTTCCAAGATACACGCGAAAGAAATTAATATATCAATATATCATAATATATATAATATATCAAGGTCCTTGGACAGTTCCACTTTCTTTACTGTTTTAGATTGCACCAACTCGTTTTTGCCATAAATGCATAAAATCCGCAGTCTATGAATGATATTTGATATTTCACTCTTCAGGGACCACGGCTGATTAACATTTTGAATGATGCAGATGTTACCGTAGGGCAGAGATAGGCAAACTCATTCGTCGAAAGAGCCAAATATTTAGATTTAGACGTTTCAATATTTCTTCGGATCTACAGTTATTCCTTCGTAAACGGTGTCCGAATAATTTTGCCGACCACTGTATTTCCAATTCTGGAAAGTAAGGAATAACGGAGTACAGTGTATCGTGCTTAATAAATAATCGGATAGCATTTCATATATTTTCTTTGCATTGCACAGACGTTGTCCCTGAAGAGTTAAAAGTTGTATAGGTAGTAACATTTTTTAACGAAGCTGCGTAAAAGTGAACGATATCTAAATATTTATGTTACATTATGCTATATCTAAAACAATTATGTGTGACCCTACAAACGAATGATATCCAATGTTTAAAAATTGTATACACAACGATACCTGTTAGCGAAGCTAATCAGTTAGTTCTCGCATCGGTTCTACGGTTTCAAAATTTTCAAATTTCTGGGCTCACAATATCGTCTCCTTTTTATGCGGACGAAATAAAAATGACTGAAGCGTACTTCGTATGTAGTTTCTAAAAGCATTCTTGGATAGGTACACACGAGTAAGTAATTAGTTAAATGAGATTTCACTTTTCAGCAAAAAGGATTATAGAGAAAATGCGCGAAATGACACTAACTTTTCGAACAATACGAAAATACATAATTCCCGGATAATTAATCTTGAAAATTGTAAAATTATAAATAGCCTAACTCTACGTAATAAATTTGTATGACTTCGATGCGTAACGTGTGATGTTATCAGCTTCGAAAAAATATAAATTATACCGCCTATCTGCTTACCGGGTGGGCCGGGTGGACCGGGTGGTCCTTCGAATACTCCAGTTGAGAATGCTTCGCCGTTCATGGATGTCGTTAAGCCTCGATCACCTTTATCGCCGTGGTCACCCTGTGAATAATGTCGTTTCGATTAACAAATGCCAATGTTTATAATCACGTTAAGAACAGCCTCGATGTAGGCTAGATCAGGGTATCTGAAAGATCGAGAAACATTACCGACGTATGGAAATTACGTATCGAAAGATTCTATAGAGGGTGCCCCAAGAGTGTACTTCCATGGGGGGGGGGGGGCTGCCTCCTTTTGTACTTTCGGCGCGGTAGACTCAGTCATAAAAAAATTAGTGTCCCTACACGATGTTTCTCCGCGCAGAACACAGCCGTTTGCAAAATAACGCGACTCTACTGTATCTGCAGCGGTTACGTTAAACAGTTCTCCGCTCAAAAAATGCACATAGAAAACAAACAAAGCGCGGCAACCCGTGAGTCAATATTGGTTTAGCGGAATGAAAACAGAAGATTGCGAGAAATTGGAAAATGTTTAAAGTATCGAGTTGTTCAAGGAACTGTGAAGAGCGAAATTCAGGAACAGAAATAATAGTACATAATATCAAAGCCAGGCGATTCGACTGTTCGAACAATATCGAACAGAGACCGACAAACGAATCCAACTTCAATAAACTGAAAATTCCGATTTTTTTTTTCAACTTCACAGTATTGTCGGGAATTCTCGAGAGAGGTATGGGGCATTTTTTGGTCCGAATTCGGTTTATTGGTGTGAAAACATCCATTGAACGCGCAGACAGGTGTTTCTCTCCGTCGTCGCGTATTTTTTGAACTATGGTAGATTTGAAAAAGATTGCGATAGGAATTGAACACTTTCTAAGTTTTCATTTATATATTTTATATGCTCTGTGTATTACATAATTATTTCAGAAATGTCCTCGCGTATTTTCCAAACTATGGTAGATTTAAAAAAGATTGCAATAGGAATTGAATATACGCTTCTCAAAAAATTAAGGAATCACCTCTGCGAACCCGACAAATTGCTACCAGTTTACACGATCGTAAGTCCGACCAAAATTGCCGTATCGATATCGTTGAACAATGATTTGAAAGCGTGAAACCTCTAGTTTCGGATGCTCTGTTTCAAAGTTTCGCTATGTTGGTGATTTGCGTAAAAATCAGCAGTCTGGTAATGATGTTTTTGGATTGCAATTACCTTGGGACCCGCGAGTCCGGGTATTCCCGGTGGACCGATCGGTCCAGGTGGTCCTGGTGGTCCTTTTTCACCCGATGCTCCAACGTCACCTGGAGAGCCCTGTCTGCCTTCGTGTCCAGGAAGCCCTTCGGCTCCCTGAGGACCGGGTGGCCCTGGTGGCCCAGGTTCTCCTGGCTCTCCCTGTTACGTTCCAAGAGTGTTACGTCGTTACCGCTTTCTTCCGGCGAGAGCCCTCAACAAGAGTGTCTCTCGGTACTCGTCGGTTTGTGTCATAAATGGAAGGAGAACAGGGGAGGAGCAGCCGAGAAAAATGATCGATGGTGAATAGAGAAAGAGGCAGTCAGAACAGAGAAAAAAATAAGAAAGATAGGAGGATATTTAGGCGGACCCAGACAGAAAAGGTGTGAACAGGTCGAAGAGAAATTGCGGACAGTGGCGAAGAAAAAGCATACGGAGAAACTCTGCGTGGAAGCAACATTCATATAGCGTGAACAACATTCAAATTCGATGATCATACCGTTTTTGTTGTATCAGTCTGTAATTTTGTTCTTGTTAAAGAACAATTCTTGCTTGCGTCCAACGTTACGCCATTGAATTTTGCCAACAATGGTGCACGTTTTGTTCGTGTCAATTTTAATTTCAATTTTTCGATATAAACTTGTATTTTTCACTAATAATTTTAACGTAGTGAAAATAATACATCGCTGCTCTTGAACTCTTTTGATCTTTTCACTGCTTTAAATCGTGCACCTATCCATAGGTAAATTGTAAATTTTGGAAAATCGTTTTTGCAGATCATTTAGCAAACCGATGCTCGTAATTGCTTACAAAACATCAGGTGATTTGGTACAATTATAAAAAAGTTATTCTGTTTTCAACTGTATATGAATCTGCAAGGTACATTTTTTAAATTATCGCTGCAAGCCCAAATAAAAAAGTTGCAAAAATCAACTTCTACCGTTCGGACGAAGTAGAGATTTTCAAAATTCTTCCTTTACGTATCATTTGGTAGTAAAGTAATTCATCCAGCTTGGCAGAAAAACTGAAGTCTTTTGGTCCACTTGTAAAAAAGTTATTCCGATTTAGCGAGTGCCGTCAATTGTGAAACTGACTGCATGTAGGAAACGGAACTTTGACTCTCGGTACAGTAGTTCAGCACATTACCTTCACGCCACTGCAAGTACTTGGTCCCTACTTCAACTCAACTGTACTTGAACCAACATTGAAACTCCAATCACGAATATCTCGAAAAGTATTGAGCATCTGACCACGCAATGGGATATTTTCAAACGGTATAACGAATTCTACCACTGTTCAGAGACTCAATCGGTGACTCGACATGGTTGTATTATTCTTGTCTCGGTCTCTTCTTTAACCCTTTCATAATGGTGGTTGGGTCTATTTTGACCTAACTTTTTGAAGACATCGTTTAACTTTTCTGCTTTTCGTTTCCAATTTCAATTGTTAATTATTTATCGTGTATCCGCGATATTTAAATCAGAGACCAAAAATAACAGCTTTTAAGGTGGTGGTGTGTAGGAGTCATTGAACTCATCTTGACGCCGACTACCACATCGCGTTACAAACGATACATGTTAATAACGATTAAATGCACACAAAATGAATGTGCGATTTAATAGATTACGGCTTAATTCGAATACATATATGTATTTTGTTTGTCATTGATTTTCCTCGGACATTGATTGAAAAGGTACAAATACTTTTGCGACTCACTGTACCTTTTATCGATTACAAAAGAAAACTTCCAATTAGCAATTTCTATTGCAGAGAACATCGTTGAATGTGGTCTACAACAATTTTTCGACGTCTGAAAACTACTTTCCCCTGAAACGATTGTAACAACCAAACTTTCCTTGTATGACAATAAATTTATATGTTGAACAGACTCGGTACAAAATAGGTATACGTGAAAGGTAATTTGATTGCCGGCAAGCTGTTATTACATCGTTGGAGTAATTTCATGGGCGATTGTCAATACCGTTGAAATGTAAATATGTGTGTACTCGTGTGTTAGTAACGAGCGCGAGAGCACATGCTCGTGTGACCTTTACGCACCTACACGCGGCATGCAAATACTCGTACTTATTTATGCAAAAGATTTACGGTTACACATTCCTATGTTCAAACACTTTTAACAAGTCTACGCGTCGAGAGCTACACAGGAGTTATGTTTGTGGACGACAGAGTGATCAAAATATAGCATGCAATATACACTACTGTTCAAAAGTATTTGGTCGTTTGTCTGTTCTCAACGCTAACCGCACAAAATGTGTCGTATATACAATGAACCACGAAAGGACACTCGTAACTTTTAAATTAGAAAATTTCTAACATCGAAACTTGGTTTTTGGGCATTTCCTTGTAAAAATTTACACGTTTATATACAAAAAGTTTAAAATTTCTTAGTCCCTAAAGCAAAATTTAGTCCAAATTTCTTCGCACGAGTACATATTGTTATAAAATCGCGAGAAACCTAAATAAGTTCAGTGTTGTAACTTTTATTAACCAACGTAGGCGTGCCAGTCCCATTTTGTGCTGGATACGGCGTTAAATAAATAAATTACATTCGTGATACATCGTACACGTAACGTGTCGTGCCGGGTTAAATTCTATTCACGATACATCAGATTGTACCTTTCGTTTGATTTTCTTCGGTAAACTGTGAAAGCTGTAAACGATCAAATAATTTTCAGCGGTAGCGTAAAATAATAATAGTTACATGCGGATGCGTTCGTTCACACAGGTTTGTTTTCGCTCGAGCCGTTTGGAAGTGAGCATGCAGAAAAGACAGGGCCGTGCACTTTCCTTGAACATCTGTTTATAATTATCGGCTATCATGTTCGGTAGCTATGTTTTAGATAACCGTACAGTATTAAATGAAGAACATATCATGTTTTACAGCGTTCCGCAATGATTCGGATTGGAGATAGCAACGCGGTAGATCCTCGGATCTGATATTGAGTTTGTAACAGACACTCTTCCCCGTGTATCTTTAATTTAAAAGATGTTTCGCATCTATCTTAAGTTTATAAGTGCTGCGTGTATCCTAGTACGTTAATTATCATGATATCGGGTGCACGAGTACCGGGATCAACGTGTACGTCGGCTGCTGATTCTATCTGGGGATAGCACGAATAACTTTGATGAAACGCGAGACGGACAGGAAATCATTAGTTATCAAACCTCGAACGAGCTTGGTGAAAGTAACTTGCATCATAGACATTGGTTCTAGTTTAGAACAGCGGTAGGCCTAGCTTTCCGGAAACTATCGAAAATGTGCAGATTTTGCATATTTGCACCGATTTAAAAAATTACGGTAGATAGCGTTCCGATGGAAGAGCTTTAAAGTCCGCAGCACGGCCCTGAAGAAACAGGTAGAAAAGAGTGAAACGATACGAGTGAAAATACTAAGATTGTAAAATAAAAGGGTGCTGAAGAAGTACAGATCTTCGGGGTGCGTGCGTAAAGGGAAGTTTCCATACGTGTTCCACTTAGAAAACGTATCTCCGAAATCTCCTTCTACGCACGCATCGTTCGATTCAGCAAGCAGACAAGGTAATACTCAAACGCATTGCTTCCGATTTGATCAAATCAAAATTTGCGGCGAGAGAGTGCCTCCCTCTTCGAGCGAAATGTATACGCGCGCATAATGTTTCGCGAACGCATTAACGTTTCCTCGCGAAAGCGCCCGCAATATGAAATCTCCGAAGACGTCACTCCGGTCTAAAATTTAATGTAGAACAAAAATATCGATCGATCCCGCACGGTTTTCGTATGAAAGGATCCGGTGATTTTACAAATGCGGAGGAACCTCGCTGGTAGCACGAAACAGTAAAAACATTTAACAAATGTAAAAATACGGAGACGGTATTTTCGATCGATTAAAATGATTAACACAAGAAACAAATCTTTATTCAGCTTCCGTTTCCGTGTAAACTGTGAACGATGTATAAACATTTTATTTTGCATAAAGATTCGCTGTCTACCGATCGTAGCGATTCGTAGCGTCCACGATCTACGAGTCTCATGATTTCTAAGAACTCGTGGTAGGGGGTCGTTGGTATGTATTCATCGAACGAGGATTCCGTGCAATAACTGAGGTGGCAACGAGCGAGGTTCTACCGTACTTCTTTCGCGGAATAAATATCGAGTCGAAGCGCTTGCGGAATCGATGAGGAGCAAAGGAGAAGGAGGAAGGAGGGGCTCCCAAAGAGCAGGCGCACTTACTTTCAGTTGTATGATGCTCTGCGCTGAGATATTATGCCCTTGCTCCTGAAGTCCCTAGAAGTAGGTCAACACTACGGGTAAAAACCAAATCGCTACCAGACGAAAAAACATAGGTTGTAAAGAGGTATAGGTGGGAGAACCTAAAATGGATCTTTCAAGGGGTAATCTCGTTTCTCATTGCTCTTCCGAATCCAAGGCATGCCCAGAGATATACCTAAATACTGTAACTTAAAGTAAGTACCATTACCAACCAAAAACCAAGGATAAACAAAGTGCGACGATTAACACTTCGATGGAAAACACAGTCGCTCCGATGATGCAGAACAGATCGCAACTATAAACCAAGCGGCTGGAAAAAGTTGTTTGTCTGTTTATTCGTGCGATCGTTGCCGAAGCTCGTGTACAGTTAGCCAGAAAAACACTATGTACCATTATCGAATATTCGAATATGCGAAACGTAGGAACGTAAGATTTGAACATTTTCTACAGATTCGACGCATTCTGGAAAAATTATGATATTCTTATAAAAAGTATCGGTGGATATATTGTTAATTTCGGTAACGAGAACAAGGATAACAACAAATTTTATGAATTTTAGCCTGTCTGGTTTTACGGTGAATTTCACGAGGATAATTTGAATGACGAACAACTTTGTCTGGGTGAGTAGATAGAGCATCGGCAAGATTCTTTCGAAACGGCGTCAGCCTGAAGTTCGGCGGGAGATCGAGCCGAGGTTCAAACAACTTTTTCGTTTCGCATGGTCCGTCTAATTGCACACTGGCAGGGACACGATTGAGCGCGTAACGAAGCGTTTTTCGTTGAAGCAAAGTGTCGCCGCACTTTAAACGAACGAGAACGTTACACCGAAAGCACCGTACGAGGCAACGACTAGAAATAGGATTGCGTCTAGGAGTACTAGACTACTAGACGGGCAAGGGGGCGGGTAACTCGTTGGTAGAGTGGGCTTCGAACGGGGAAACAAAATATGGTCTGGCGAGGACGCTACTGGATATACCGAGGATCAAAAAAGGGAGCAATAGGAGCGATAGGAAGAATAGGAGCAAAAGGAGAAGTGGAAACGAAGGAGAAGACGAGCCACGCCAGGCGGGGGCGGGGGCGGAGGACAAGGAGGCGAACAAGGAGGAACAGGAAGAAGATACGACGAGGAAGACGGCGAAGAGGTAAGGAGTAGAAGAAGCAGGAGCAACGACGACGAGAACAGATTTTTCTGAGCTACAACACAAGCCGTGTTGCCTTCGGAAGAGGCCGGTTACCTTCAGAGCGACGATTTCCGCATAGCCGAGCGTCCCGCCGCGGAGTGTCGTCACCGACCTCTTTAACCCTAATCCCTGTGCATTGACCCGTAGGCGAAAAGATGATTTATATTGTTAATCTGCATCGTCGAGGATCGATACGTCGTCGAGAGAGAAAAAAACATATATTAAACCTTGCGCCGCGTGGCTATCAAGAATCCGTACAACCACGCTCATCCATCTTACGAGGGATTAACGTTGTTAACCACTGACGTTTGATAGTTGCGAATCTATTCATCGATCAAGTCGCTGGAACGCATGGTTCAGCGTTCTGACGCGTCGGCTGCTCGACCAAATTATAACGATCTTGTTTATGCTCTCGAGTCGCTGGGAAGGTTCTCGTAGATACTGTTCAAACAGCAGAATTTTAGCGGGAGCGTAACTGTGGAAAATGGAATGGTGCGATGTAAAATAGGCCAAAGATTCAAAGAATTTTAGAACGACGATGGTATTCTTGACTTTTTAAGATTATTAAAGAAAAAGAGAAGCTTCCGCGTGGTTGTTCTATTTTGCAACAACAGAAGAGACAACCATAAAACTTGCCAATGAATCAGTCTTGGAACTGTTACTTGACAGCTCGAGAGTTAAAAAATTGATAAAGCAATGAAGCTGAACAGCTGTTGCGCATCGGTGCCTCTTGCAGCGTGGTTTTTATTTCGAAGGAAGTTGTGTGAAATAGTGTAAATTAAACAGAAAACGTAAAACCAAGTGTCGATACTCTGGAAAACAGCAGTCGGGTCATTTAAAAACCAGTTGCAGAGAAACTCAAGCGGAGACATAAAAGAAACTTGTATTTAAACTTAATGTTTAATTAGACTTTTACTCGAGGGAGTTGTCGCAGCATTTTCAATTACACAACTTCGAATAATTGCGCAGCAAGAATATACTACTAAATATTATACTACTATAAAATAATTGATAAAATAACCTACTAAATCATTTATCGATTTCAGTAATTGAAGTGGATTCGGTTACCCTGTAGTCGTAAGAACTATTATAAGAATTATTAGTATTATTTTGGTTAAACTTTACCAGAGGAAACCAGAAATTCCAAAATTTATTTTAATAAAATCTTGTAGATTTTGACGAGAAAATGCCGAAAATCCAAGTTTTAATGTTAGGAATTCTGTAGTTAAGAAGTTAAGCGATTTTTTCCTTTAAGCCTTTTTTCGCGGTAAGGGCGCCACCATGTTGATACGTAGTCAACGTTGCGCGTCGTCTAACGGTCAGAGTCGCTAGATGGTACCGCAAGCACCGACGTCGATAACGTGGGATTTCCCTCCGCGGGTATATCTCAAAGATAGCCGCTCTACATTACCGACATCGCTACGTACCAACATGGCGGCGCTCTTACCAGTAAAAACACTTAAAATCGCTGAACTGTAAACACGCATAACTTTCTAACCAGTGGATTCCTGAGATTGAAACTTGGTTTTTCGGCATTTTCTCGCCAAAATCTATAACATTATATAGAAAGAAATTGAAAATTTTTGGTTTCTCCAGGAGGAGTCCAGTCAATCGTCATTTTTACTACGCTATCGGGTCTAACCAATCATATATATATATATTGCTTTTTTTTAATAATCTATTAACATATAAACTATACGTTTAATCTAACCTCTGGAGAATAAAGTATCTTCGAGCTTGTACCTGGTTGAGACTAAACAGTTATCGCTGCGGATTAAATCAAACCCATCGGTTCGGATTCGTTCTACAAGATATAGATCTATGCAAATCGGTGAAGTATCCTCATCGTTGCGACTTGAGCGAGACCATTATAATTTGTATATTCGCAGCCGTTGTCGATACGAAGTCAGCATATTTTCTCCGAAGATTTGAAGCTACACTCGGGTACAAATCTTCTTAATCGCCACGTAGCAAATCATCGGTACAATTCAATGCGAGGCATTGTTCGGTATTCAAGATCGAGAACGTGACTTCGGCTTCTTAGGTAGACACACGCGTATTTGTATGCAACAGCCGATTAGCGTAACGCTGATGAAATGCTTAGCCTCTGTTCGTTTGGTCAAGTATAAGAACGCGGAACGTTTCGTGTCACCAAGAGCGAAGCAATTGTTCTCGATCGTTTCACGAGCTAACGAGAAACATCGGTAACGTGTAAATGTTTATTCAAAATATCTGGCGCACGTTCACAGAATTGATCGCCAGAGAAACGTGCTTCAAATCGAAAAATTTCAGAAATAAATAAAAAAAGACTTCATAAAAATAAAAAGAAGTTGTTATCTGGAACACGTTTCGTTGTGCCATCGCCTAAACTCTGGAATATAACATCGCTGTATTTTAATCAGAGTAATAAAAGGATGACAAGATAAATGCAGTAATAAAAGTTTCCTGTTAAGTGTTACCACTGTTGTATTACTCGTGGACGACTAGGAGTGTAAAATGTAGCGCTTCTACGATACAATAACCAGAATGTAGCTCTTTATGCAAAGCAGGCTCGAGTAAATATTATGTGGACTAAAGATAAGAAATAACAATTAGCGATAACAAAAGATTTCCATTGTTTTATTATTTTTATCAGGAAAAGTTATGAAACTTTTTGAGCTGCAGAAGATTTTCAAGAAACGTTCTTGGAAGTTCTGACGAGCACAGATAGAGAAATGCTCTTGAAAATAAAAGTTTTAGGACGAGTTGAAACGATCGAATCGGAACTATATTTTTATTTTAAAAAATACTTTAAATAATAACTTTGATTTCTAGACTTAATATTTTGGCGCAACAAGATATTTTGTTCAAGTAGCGAGTACTATTTAATTAATGATACTACGACAAGATTCAACAATTATTATTAGCTTGTTTGATATTGCGAATATGTTAGTATTTGCGATTCGTAGCATATACGGATAGACTACGGATGTTTATGCGTTTATAGCAAAATTGTTGGAAAATTAAGAAAATTGTCCTCCATTGGTAGTATCCTCGCCAAAGCAGCGGAGAAATGTGTATGATAAAATTCGAATCATCAAATATGACTAAATCGCAACGATACTTTTTCGTTTGAAGCACGTTTCTGTACTGTATGTAATCTCTGCAGCAAAGAGCGTGGAACATGAATAAACAATATTTTCGTTATTCATTAAACGCATCGTTTCATCGACCGCCGCCGCTTCCGTGGGCAGAAAGGCTTTTACACCTTTCGCACCTTTCACGACTTTCACACCTTTCTTAGCCGCCGTTTTCGGCCCGGTGCTTATCCGTAAACATGTAGACCAACGAAGCTGGCGTAGAATTTTACAGAGCGGCTCGTTAAATAAAATAAAACGATAAAACGATGCGTTCTCGTGCTACGTACGCTGAACTGTAGCGGGAAAATCCGCTCCTCTCGCGCTGTATCAGTCTCGTTAGATAGCGTAGTTAGATACCTTTACTGCAGAAAAAACGTCAAAGCCTGGACTTCCGAGGTCTCCTTTCTGCCCTTTATCTCCAGGCCGGCCCTGCGAAAAACAAAACAAAATGTCGTTTTATTTAATAGAAAACTAATGGCGCACCACGGTAACACCGGAAACAACCAGGCAGTATGCTTTCATAGTTCCCGGAAGAAGATATAACTTTTATGTACCGTACTGCGGGGAACAGTTACACGTTATTTTACAAGTGAAACACGAGCCGTGAGAACGCATCCGGAATTTTATTTTCCCAAGTTGCTGTCTCCTCGATCGTGCGACTAAAGTAACTGTACCGATTACTGCGGTGTCATGCTCCGATCGTACTTTAATTTAATATTATTTCGAATTTATTTTAGGGAAGAACGATGTGTTACGAATACAACAAAAAAATTGATGACTCTCAAAACCTAATACGACATAAGAAAATATTAAAAAATAAAATCGAAAATAAATATTTTGTACGTATTACTCTGGACGAAAAATAGCCATGTACCAATTACCGCGTACCCATTCCTGCGGATTAGAATTCGAAGTATACGAAAAAATGTAACACGAAGTAAGTAGGAATTTCAGAATGAAATTGTAAAGCCAGTCATTTTGAGTGGCGTGGTAGATCTAGCGTTAAATTCTCTCTTGCATACTACTTTTCCTGTAAAACTGTGTGAACAGAAAAAGGCTTATGGATCGTATTCAGCGTTCGAAGATCGATGACACGAGCCAGCCTATTGAAAGCGCGAAAGAAGTGAAAATCCGTCGAACAGCGTAATTCATGAAGTGTACTCGCGCGATACTAGCCGGGCTTATCTCTTTGTTTCGCGATTCCTCCGTGCGCGTTACGCGGACCCGCAAATAGGAAAATTCGTGGATATACCCGCGGTCTATGTATCCGCGATTCTCGGTATAAATCGAATTCGGCTCCGTTAAAGCACGAAGCACTAAAATAAAACTCGATCAAAGAATCGCGGATGTGCACGCGCGATACTACGAAATGGAAGAGACACGAGCAATGTCGTTCCGGCTATCAGCCGTAAATATAATACCGCGGCGCGCGCCATACCATAGCATGGTATGGAGTTCGTAGCATTCTGTCGAGAAAATACACAGATTGTCGGTCGGATACACGGAACGCAGAACAGACGGTCATGACCCGCATCGAATGCATGTTACGTCCGCGAATGTAACCGCACGAACGAGTAAATACTTTGCAACGATACACGGCATGTAACGCGAGTGTAAATGGGTCTTATGGCCATGCGCGTGCGTGTACATAATTCCCCGCGATACCGACCAAGAAAAATGAAATTACGCTTTAGATCTCACAAATCGTACCGGCGTATATTATCATTCTATTACAAAGCCGAAACAAAAGGATAATGTGGATCGATTCGCACCGTTTGCTCCATTTGATTAAAATTATATGTTAACGACCACAACGAGATGCTAAAACTGTTCTCAAAAGGGACGATAGACGCGCACCTAATGTTTCAGGTTATCTGTACGCATTTGAAATGTAAACGACGTTTTTCGTTTGCTATACAGTCGACTTCTTTCGGAGTCGATCGATTGTTTCAAGTGTACAGTCCGAAGCTACCGTTTCAAGAAACCATAAAATATTAGGTTAATATTATTAGAAGTTCCCGTTGTGACCATTGCAGAATTATGGCTTAAAGCTCCAGTTTACAGTTCGAGAAACGGTTAGCATAAAACTCTAATGCCAACAATACCTGCAATTAGAAGACATAGAAAAAATAATATGAAATATAACAATTTCAAGATACCTCACTGACCAAGTATGCTTTGGTTATTTTCCCAAAAAATTTGACTTTTTTTACGTAGATTGACGAAAAAGGAAGTTTCTATTTGAGTAAAAAGTGCAACAACAAAATGCACCTGTGAAAGAATATGATCCTAAACGATGAATATGGTTTACTACAATTACATGAAATTCGACCCATACTTTTTGGTCTATTTCATAAAATTTCATCGGAATCGGTTAACGATGCGTCGTTTATGACGTGTGGCTTGTTTTATATCGCGCACCGCTCAACGTCCATTCGTGCAACTGAAACGTAAATATACCGCGATGCGAAACCGATATACGTCCGTGTGGTCGCTGTACGTACATATGGATAAAGCTTAAAAAACATATAACATGCAAAACCCTTGTATACTCGGAAGATTAATACGCAACCACGCTGTTCAAATAGAAATCATTAAAACGAAATGCAGTAACGTCGCGAGATTGAATTTTTAGCAACCGAACCGTGTTTCTACGCGGCACGAGTTGCATTTTAAACGTGTAACAAATAATTGAAGGTTTCACGAAATAATCTACATAGTACGTGTCAACTCACCGGTTCACCTTTCGGTCCATCCAGCCCGATGGGTCCCTGAAAACAGATACCAGTAAGTTCGGATACTTAAATGTCGATTACGAAGGCGAGAGAAAGTGAAAAATCGAGAAGGCTGTGAAATGCCTTTGAAAATAATGATTCCACGTGAACGTAACGTATACGTACTCGTGTCAGTCATGTGTATATGCAACAGGTAAAAGTGTAGTCGAGTATCGCAGTACGTCGAACTGCTTCCAAATATGTCTACGTCTACAACCGACGAAGGTTAAAAGATTTCTGGATATAAAAAATATTTTTGCGGAGTAGAAGATTTCTCATCCATCGTCAGGATCGCACCATTTTTCTCGGTACGAACGTTCAACGGCATATTTGGAAGCAGGGGTCGAGCTTCGGTTCCATGATTGGCGTGTAATACAGTACACGTATGTACGAGTGTCTGTATAGTCTGTAATAGAACAAGTATAACAGGTGAGCATTGCACGAGAGTTTCCGGAAAAAGCACAGTTCGTAGTAGCTGAAAAAAGTCATACAGGACAAAAACAACAACGAAAAAAAAAAGAACAGCTGAAACAATGAAAAGAGTACTACATTGTATGCGCCAACAGAAAGAACGATTTAGTAGGTGTTATGTACGAATGTGACAGACATCGAGTGGATGGTTTATTGAAACAAAGGTGTGACAGAAAGAAAAGAGAGAGAGAGAGAGAGAGAGAGAGAGAGAGAGAGAGAGAGAGAGAGAGAACAGTATAGCCAAACAGTCAGAGAGATAAAGGGCAGGAATGAAAATAAAAAATAATATACCGGAAAACCGCTCTTGCCCGCCAACCCGGCCACGCCCTGTAAGAAGGGGTATACAAAATTAAAAAATCAGTTACACCAAACAGGTTAGGTACTCTGAGAATCATGCAGAAGCAGTTCCGCAGACCAACTCTACAAGCAACAATATCGCAACGTGGGCGAATCTGCTGTACAGCTACTTCGATTTCGATGATTTTTGGATGTGATAAATCTCAACATTTTTAATTACATTCTCCTGTGCGTGTTAGCGGCGTTCTCGCTTAGTTTCCGAGATATTTGTGAAAAACTGTACCGCAACAGTATTGTCTCCGTAATTGTCAGAACTCCTAGGAGAATAGCACGAACCTTGTGCAAGACTTTCCGAACCGTAGAACGCTACAAACATTCGTTTTAGAACAGTTTTAAACTTGAATTGTGAACTTGAATGCAAAGAGGAATGTGCGATTTACTCTATTTTATTAGGCACATAGGGTGATTGAACCTAACTACGAATCAAGTATGTATGTTCGTGTCATTTGAACTTTACAGCGAAATTTTCACCATCAGTTAATTTTGCTTTCGTTAGAAATGATTGAATAAATTTCTTTATTCGAGCACGTATCGTTATAAGAACTGTGAAAAATTTAAATATATTCAAAATAAAAAAATATACGATATCGGATACCTTTTGTACCCGGTTACGGTTAGTATCAAAGATCATTTCTTGACGCTCTGTACGAATACCTATACGCAGAAATTCACTGTAGCGGCAGCGATAGCTTTTTCGCGAATATCTCGGAAATGAAGCGAGACCGTCGCTTCTACGCAACAGAAAAAGTTGTTTTCAAAATATCGATTTCTACAACATGTCCGAACACCATCGAAATCGGTGAGCAGGTAGCTGTTCCGCAGTTTCGGCCCCAACGTGCATTCCGGTGCGGAATGCATCGCAGCGATAATTAATCGCACCAACCAATTAGACGCTCTTGTAACAATCATTGATCGATCGCATGTATGCACGGTTGTCGGCGTAACGCTTTATTGCAGGCCGATTCGTCAATCACACGATTTTCACAGCCGAGTTTTCCTCGGGAATCGAATGCACCCACGATGAAATAGCGCAAATCGAACGAGCCTATTTGAAACACGAAATGGACTTTTGCCAAGAACAACAGTCGCAAATTCGCACGGATCCATACTCTGCCGACACTGTTTACGATTTTGTTGCATCATCAGGATATTCTACTTTAGAAATCAAATTATAGCCATTGAATTGAAAATTCAGTCGTATCGTACATTCCACGACAGTGCCATAAGACACTGTACAAAGTCGTCTTTGGTGGTTCAAATATGGAAAAATTCTTTCTTTTTCCGGTAACTGTACCGATTGCTGCGGTATTTTGATTTTGACGAGAAAATATCGAAAATCCAAGTTTTATGCGCGCATACATGACGTCGATTAGAAATTTTGAGAAGATTCGTTTATGCATCGTCAGTAAATAAAGCATGCGTACAACTGCACTCTAAGATACGAGAACGTTGCAAAATACGTACAAGCATACTGGGTGCGGTACGGGAGGACAGAATTGCAGTGCTTTGTTGCTGTAGAAGCGTGTTACTCACCTGGGGGCCGATGTCTCCTTTCCTTCCTTTCTTTCCCCTTTTTCCAGCAGGACCTCGCTCCCCGGGTGGACCTACGACGCAAACAAGAACGATAATTAATACTCAATTAAATATATTAATATATATATATATATATTCAATATAATTAATCCACGTATTAATCGTACATTTAACCCTTTTGTTCATAATCGAAAACATTCACACCGTTTCACGACGGGGGGTAGCAAAGATCTCACCACTGGTGAGCATGGAATCCCCCCTGCAACCAACGAGGAATCCAGTATTAGCGAGACTCGCGCTAACGCGAGCGAAGTAAAAGATCCCAACTTTTCGAATTCTAATCATTCGTATCATATAGAAACAGTTAAATTAATTTCCGACTATTCGAAGTATAATTGTTGTCGCGCGTTTATACATCGTGTACGATAGACAAACTTTTAGGGAGCAGTAAATGAACGATATCGAGGCTCGAAATTTTCCCGCTACGATACAATTTACGTAAGCAAGGGAGAGTTATGAAACAATTACCTTCACATAACTCCGACAGTTTATGACGTACTTGCGCGGGGTGCGCCTCTGAAATTAGCGGCTCGTTAATACGAGAAAAACTTCTTATGTGGAGAAACTTACAATTAGTTTATGGAGAATGCTACGAAAACTATTATACCACATTTTTAAAAATGTCGTATCGTTAACCTTTGAAATTTAAAAGTCGTTCGTGAGCTGGAACGGAAGCTCATTTCTGAAATCTAATCGCTTAAAGGATAAAATAAAAGGAAATTTCGATGATACTCTAAGAAACAGAAGCAAAATCAAAATTCCTGTCTTGCTTTATTGATTTTACTAAGCAGTAACCGATGCATCGATATTCTTAAATTCTTTTAATTAATTTATAAAATTCGCAGTTTACTTATACCTTACGTACAGTTTCATGAAAATTAAAAATAAGGTAAATAGACGAAAAATTCCTCTCGCCCCAATGGTTTTCGATGGAAAAAATGCCACAAAATTTGATAAAATTTTCGAGTAAAAGTTCGACCGTACTGTCGTTTCCGTGAAATTGTAAATTACGTTCAAATTCCGATAAGAAATTCAGACTCTTCTCAAGCTTCTGCATGCGATTGGATGAGAAAAGTGGAGCAAAGGTTATCCTTTACTTGAAAACTGGATTATTCTAGTTCTCCCCGTGTACCCACTTGGTCAAGACAGAGGTCTTCGGACGTGCTAGGCACAAAGGGTTGTCCCTTGGTAATCTATCGGATGGTCTATCGCAAGTTAAATTTGGTTTAGGGGACCTTTTGACCCCTTTATGTGGCCATTCTCCTCCATTGTCTGGCGAACTGTTTCCATTACATCGACACTAAAACTGTAAAGTACCGACACGCATGTAAAACGATCGTGCTCCGCCCTGTGCGAAATATCTGAAACACTATCTACCTTGCTCAATCTCCCTGGCACCACTAGTTCAAATATCCGATTTCGCTCGCGTTTCTCACGTAGACACGCGTACAAGCGAATTGCAGTAATATTCGGACAGTTTCAAAAGGACGATAACTTTTTAAATATCGGGCCACAAGTCTTGGATCTTTTTGAGAAGCTACAACCATTAGTTTACCAAATTACGTGAAAAAATTTGGAAGAAATTGCAATTAGCCGAAATTACAGAGAAAATACCGAACGTGGCATTTTGGAACGTTGCAATCAGCTACAAATGTATAAGATGGTGGAAATACAGTTTTTCACCATTTTCAGCCTACAACTGTAAAAATTCTACGGATTCTTTCGATGCTCGTCATTTGTTTCCGCGTCAACTGCTTTTGACAAATATAGATATATATTGCTTGACTTTTCAAAATAGGCCCAGATGAAAAAGTTGTAAATGCCGACCAATCCCGTAACCGGGGTTTGTTGACTTATTGCTCTCACCAATCTAAATTTGATTAAAACTACAGCTAGGTTCGATCAAAGCCATTTTCAAAATGAAATCTGTATACCCGAGTGAATGCGCGAACGTTCGGTGTACAACAAGTCAGCGAGATACTAATGGTTCATTGGTAAAAATGAAATATGTTAAAAGTTAGTCAACTAGCCCCGATCTCCCCTAGTTACACGACGTCCCGTATAAGTACAGTGGGTAAGATACACGGAGGAATACCGATTAGGTATCTCAATCATGAGAAACTACCGGGGCGGGAATCGAAACCGGGGTTCGGTACAACCGTACTGCCCCGCGGCCGCGACATGTGAGGTCCCTAGCTCCACTCTGTTACTCTGTTCCGGCTTACCTCCTGCTTCCCTCTGCCTTGCCCTGCCCTGCCCTGCCCTGCCCTTCTCTGCCCTGTTATGCCTTACCTTCTGCCACCCTGTTTGATTTCCTGCTCTACCTCTTCGGCTTCCAACTCCAGTGATTCTCAGCTTCCGAGCGCGGTCGCGTTACCACAGATCGCAATCGAAACTTCCAATGAGTTCGAGAAGTAGGCAAACTTCTGCTCAGTATCGGATACACGCAGTCTCCGGAATTAATATTCGGACACAGTTTATAATAGAATAACTTGCTCACAGAATTCAACCGAACGTCTTTTTCTTCGAAGCTCTTATTTTGTGTATTTTTCAAGGTCGTCGACACTTAACTAGCAGTCTATACCATATTTGTCGTCACAACTATGTCGACCTTGAAACGACCTGGAGTGGAAAATCATGATAATTTGAAGAGAACTAAATTAAAAAATAATCACTAAACAATTTTTAGTTGAATCGAAGTCGTTGGTTGTAAAGGATCTCCTATAAAGTATAAAGAATTGATTTTTATTAATCGATCGTTTGACATTTCAGTGTGTTCGTTAAGTGTGCTGTCATCGTGTCCCTCCATGTTTCATTTATAATTCAGGAGTCACAGTAAAGTCGCGTTATTTTGCAAACGTATCCATATCGTCATCCTCGAGAGTGTGTCGCGTTCTCGCGCATGGAGATGCTCCTTTCTTTCGCGGGTCCTCGAACACCCCCCCTTTTTCCCTGTCCTTGATTCGTTTACACTGCTCTCGTCGAGTCGGTAGTCCTCTCCCCAAATCATGCTCGCGGCTCGACAAATACCACCGCTAGGCGAGTAAACGAAAACGGGGGCGTCCTCGGTTTATGGGACTCCGGCGAGATCGTGTTGACGATTCCGCTACCGAGTTGCATGGCTAGTTCCGCGGGACAAACAATTATTCTCAAATACCCTAACACTCTGAAGGGAGGAGCGAAATGGAACGGGGCGAGCTTACACAGTGTTTGGTGCTTGGGGAAATATTGCTTTTTGATAACTGTAAACCGATTTGAGGAAAGATGCCGAGGGTTTTCTATCAAGGGGGATCCTCGTGTAAGCGAAGCCGATTTTCGAGGAACGTTTATTCGACATCAATTTATTAAACGTACCTGTATACATTTGCACCGGTATAAATCAATATTTGTAGGTGTAAAACAAAATTGTGTGTGTGTGTGTGTGCGCGTACAGGGTGTACCAGATAAAGTTACAAGCTGTTTTCTCGGAATCTAACGTAGACGTCTAGCGATCAACGCACTCTTTGTCGATGGTAAAAAGAGCTACAAAATAGAAAAAAATTCAAACGACTACCATAACGCAATCAAGAAACGTGCGATTCGGTTAAAAATCGGACATTTCGTATGCAACGACCTAATAGATTGAAAATAATATAACAATAGCATTAAACTCGTCTTATGTTTTTGCTGCTTTAGATTACACCTACTCATTTTTGTCATAAATGCATAAAATCTGCAGTCTACCGATAAGCTTAAACAAATTCCATCCGGGGTCTTTTTGACTACGTTGCGTATGAAATTTGTAAACGCGTTTCAGGTCAAGTTAATTACGGTACGTACCATAAATCGCGAACTAATTTAAAATTTAAACAACTGTTCTGCATAAAAAAAGCATCGGACGCAGAAAATATGTGACATTACCTGTGGAAAATCACGTCAAGCAAAAGCCTTCTATTTTCGGGCCATCTCAAAAAATGATATATGCGCGTGTATATCATTTTTTCATATTATCATACATTTTCATAAAATTTCATAAATTTGTTTACACGTTCGTACGACATAGCCATTTTTCCCGCAAATTGCGATATTTTATCATATTATTATACATTTTCGTAAGATTTCATAAATCTGTTTACATGTTCGCACGACCTAGTCGTGTCTGGTCAACTTGCTTTCCGAAGGGACTGTACGTCCATATTCGGTACCACGATGCATTTCATGTAACTTATTCACAGATCGATGTATTGTCCGGAAGTGTAGTTGAATACCATTTCCAATGTATCCTCGACAGCTCTAATATGTCTACGTTAATTGATTCCACTTCCGTTACATGCGCACAAAGCCACATTTTCCTTCTTATTCTCGAGTTACGATAAATCTAGTTCGCGTGTGCTAAATCGGCACCGTCCTTCCTTGCATCGAATCTTGTTGCGAGGTGGTCGCAACGGTTAATACCTTTTTGTAGAGAATACGAAGCTTCGTCGATTGGTGCAGGGGAAAAAACGTACGATCGTTCTGTCTGTGCACGGTGTTGCCACATTAAAACCATCGGTACACCTTACAAAACAAAATCCCAAATCGGGAACACGCATAGCAGATTTCGAAAGACGTTAACACCCGGTGCAAACAGGAATCGATCGGTACCTCCAAACAAGATTGTAATTTCCGATGGGGCGGAGAGTTGAAAAAAAAGGGGATCGGTAAAATTCCAATCAGAGATGAAAGGAGCTATTTGACGCGAGCCCTCGCACGCAGCGGCATCGATTAATTCCAGAACGGATACCGCGAGCCATGAGTTATAATCCCAGAGACAGATTCCGTGGGCCTACCGGTCCAATTCTAAGCCGGGACTCGATTCTCTCGGCGGGAGGTCCTCGGGAGTATGCCGGGCCGCACGCGGCGAAGGAAGTCGGGACGAGGTACGATACAATAAGGAGTCTTGGGTTGGCCCGTCCTCCTTCTCTTCTCTATTACCTGTTCTTCTTCCTCCCTCCGCACTGTCTTACTCCGCTTTCCTGCTTTTCTTCTCGATCGGACGGCTATTTGTAATTCGAAACGCCCATAATTGTCATGCAGAACTGGCGACAGCGAGACCACTCAATTATACCTACATCGTTTGTTCCGACTTTAAGGGGGTATTCTAGTTTAGAGCATTCAAAAAATTTATTTTTTATTTTTTGCATTTTGAGGCAGGACCATTGTACGAACCTGGATTAGCAAACTAGTGGCAAGTATGCCGTTCTCGTATAACGGGTGTGAGAAACTTTAAACGCGTTTTTCTCGAAACAATGTTTTTTTACATGGCTGACGCGATATCTTAACTCCCGACTCCGTTATCGTCTAAACCAGGATTATAGAAAAAAAAACAATTTTCTTATATTCCCCCCTAGTTTTTCAGGGTAACGACCTTGAAGCGTTACAAAAGCCATCGGAGCCAGAGGTGGCTGTCCTATCGCGAACGTGTTACTCAACGTTCCCCGGCTGAAACAAACGCGAGAGAAGGAGGATCGATTCGTCCGAAGTTCCAGGACTAGAATGCCTCTTAAACGTATCTTCCTGTCCACTCGCGCATTCTTCTCGTGAACCGAGGGCCGAAGACCAAAGAAGACTCATTGTCAGACATACAAATAGTTTCTGCTGGCTCTTTTCTCGTTTCCTTGTACTCGGCGATCCATTGCCAACTCGTCCCCCGCTGTCGTCGTCGCCGACGTGTAACTTCTCAACTGGGTATCATCCGTACCTCCCAGTCCACGGCCAGCCCGTTCCTCTTGTTCGTGACTATCGCTATAACCCGTGGGCTCTTTTATCTCGAAGTCGTCGCAAGCATCCCCTCTTCGAAGAACGAATGCCCCGCGTGATCGGGTTCAACGGAGCAAGTCGGTGTCGCGTTTTCACGCGGTGTGTGCGCTCGAATGGTGGCGACTAATTGGGTCGAGTGTCGTTAAGAAGAAGCCCGGGATCGGATTAGCTCTCTTGATAACAAAGTAACCGGGTATTCGGTTAACCGGATGGTACTCGGTTACCCACCGGTAAACGACATTGCGGTTAACACGGTTACGGTTACCTCGATGTAAATTGTTGCGGTGCGAACGGCCGGCTTCTAAACATTTTTACGTGGACTGCTGCCGATACGGGTCACTTGAACCGACCTACAGGAGCATAACCGATCGTACACGCTTTAAATCGGAATAACTTTTTTACGAATGGACCAAATGACTTCAATTTCTCTGCAAGGCTAGAAGAATTAGTCTAGTAAATCGCGTCTAATTAATATGTTGAAAAAATGCATTTGGTCGGAACTCTGAAAAACAATAGTAAAAATTGAGGTAATTATTTAGAAAGAGATACTCCTCTCCGATTTACGTGCTCCGAGATTCTCGATGCTCGGTAAAGGGAAAAGAATGTTATTAAATCCGTTGAGATCTGGCTTGTGTTCTCGTAACAGTTATCGCAAGTTGCCGCGTGCTTCTCTTATCGTTATTATTCGCCTCTCGACACTGGAGACCCCTGTTGCACCGTAACGATTGTTTCGCATTAGAATGCTCCGCGACGCGGTGTAAATTTACGGTAAATTTTCTTACAAGCAATCTGCGATTCAGACCCGCGACAACGTGTACGAAAGTTAATGGAGTACTTTCGCAGTGCCCGAAGCAATCGCAACCATAACTTTTTCGTTAATTATTTATGGAAGGATACCCTCCGCTGATTTCAGCCGCGGAATATGTCACGAATGTGAACGTCTCGAGGATGTCTGCCTATATGTACACTCTACACGGTAATTCGTAAGTAAATCTGTACGAGGTGTATTTGAAAACGCGGCTTATCGCGTCCGTTCGAGGCAAGTGTTGCTCGCGTATAAATGCACGATGTATTATTACCGGTCAACAGAGTACTTGAAAACACCGCGCGTTAACTGTCCCGTATTTATCATCTCGACAATTTAGCAGCCATGCATTTCCGCGAAATTAGTACTGCCGTCCGTTTCCGAAATTCCGCGAAATTCCCATAGAAGTTCGCATTTGCAATTAGACGAGCGGCAAGCACAACCCTCCACCAACACTTCCCCTCTCTCCACCCCCTTTCCATCGCTCCACCAACACCCCCCCCCCCCCACCCCCCCCCCCCCCCCCCCCTCCCCTCTCACCGTTCTCCAGTTATGCTGATTGCTTGCCACGGGGAACAAGTTACAGGTTTCGGAATAATTTTCTGCAAGCGATAAAATATATCTGCGGAACCGAGCGAGAATCAGCGTCCCTTTGTGAATTTCAGTTGAATCCGTAGAGTCGCTGGTCGTGTGCGTATTATTGCGTTACCAAGACCCACGCGACAGGATTCTGACAAAGTACATCGGTACACGGCGTGTCACGAATCCCGATAATAAATTCACTCGTACAGCGCCGCACACGGTCGCCCGCGAAAGTATTCGAACGCTTACGCTTGCAACATTTAACAAGCGAAGTATGTATCCGGCGCCCTAGCCCCTGAAAGCTTTCAAACGATACGCGAGGATCGCACGGAATGCTCCAGTCGAACACGCTTAAAAAACAACTGCAAAAACGAACTTTTTATCGGTACATCTGCGAAGTACACCGATATAACGCCTATTCTACGTTAGTTTTTACTTTATACAGCGACTCCCATTAATATTCGGACACCCTCGAAGAAACGACAACCCTTATAACACTGTCCGACAAAATCAAACTTTTTTCGTGTTCGACAATTGCTGTTGGGTGACTCTTATAGAGGTTTACTACTAGGTTTACGGGACCCGTTGAAACGACGAAAGATTAATTTCTGCCGAATAAACTGACGAAAGATTGAGAAAGCAAAGGTGCTTCCCCGAGGAATTATTTACCAAATTTATTTCTTTGGATATATATTATTGGAAAAATGGCCAAAAATTTGGATAGACGCGTTCTCGTTGTGTTCATAAAACAATGTGAAATAGTTATTTTTAGAGGTCCGTAAACCTAGCGTTAAAAGCGTCCGAGTATTGCCGTGATTCACCGTAGATATCTCGAACAGCGAAAATCCTCTTTTCATAATTCCGCTCTAACCCCGCATGTCCATCAAATGTTTTCCGATTTTTGGCATTAGGCAGGGTCCACACGTGCGTAACATAATTTCGTTACCTAACCCCCTTTCCGTCGCGAACAGTGTCTGAAGTAGAATCATGATGCGCATACGAACAGCAAAGAACTGCTTTGGAACGGAATTTCGTCGCGTCGCGAACATTTATCGTGGTCGACTTTATTTCCCAGCCGTTGTTTGTCATGCTTTGAAGCGGCGCCGTGGAGACGATACAAGTTAATAAATTATTAATAGTTGCGCGGTATAATTTCAACATACGTAAACTGTCTTCGCATTACGGACGATCGAGATAGACGCTACAATCTGTGCCGACAAATAGCTGTTTTGCTAAAGAATTTCACAGGATCGTACGCAACAGAAAAAAATCTTTCATTCTCGTTTAAGAGCGTATCGATATCGATAATAGATTTTTCAAAGAATATTCATGAAAATCACTTTCCCGTCAGGGCTGTGCCAGAGAGGTGACGCGGATGTGCTGTGTCTGCGACGCGTCATAGCAGCGTTCGCTCCACTGTCTAATTTTGATGCATGAAGGGCTGAAGTTCGCTTACTATCGCAGATAGTGTCTTTACTATGGAAATCGCATTGCTAAAGGGACAAATAGCGAGTCGTTGAACAGTGCGATTCTATAATATTACGCGATAACGCGAGACCTCATTTTACATGAATAAATTAAGGGACTAAATAGTCTAGGACCCTAACTTCGATACTAATTCAGCTATAGCCGAAAATATCAGTTTGCTATCCTGCCAGAAATTACAATGTATTTAATCGCCTGCGTCGCAAACATTTCTGTGTAAAAATGATTGAACGACGTGTACTTGATTCGCTTTTATTACGTGTACAAATTAGTTCTTTCCGATTAAGTTCGTACAACCGATAGAGATTTAATTACAAACATTTTCCTCCTCTATTCCTGGTTTTGAAGCGTCGCCATGACAATAAAACAACTCTGCTCGATGTTGAAGTCCACCAATGTAATCTCATGATCCTGAACGATAAAGTATTGCAAAAAGAGCCATTCTCTGGTTAAAGTAAACGTTAAGTGGTTCAGCTTCGCGATAACACGCGTTGCAAAAGCAACAAAGGATGTCGTCCTCTCTTTAGACTGCGAAGTTTTCCCTCGAGCTGTTTTCTTGCTCGACATGGCTCTGTCTGTTTAATCATTTTAAGGGTCTGCAGCAATAAGGAGGCAGCTCTACATTTTACACATTTGTTGTTACATATTACGTTTCATGAAAGAAAATGTCATCTTTTACTTGGTGGAAAAAGGAGTTAACTCCAAGGAATAGGTATGACATTTTTGTAACGGATAGCATTGCGCGTTTGATATATTTCGTGTAATAAAATGGGAGAAGCACCGTAAACTTATATTTCACCGTGTCGTAACAATATTATTACTTTTATAATAAATTATCCATCGTAGCAACGACTACCATAAAATATTTATATATAATTATATTTGCGTAATAAACAAGAAAGGTCAAAATGATAATAGCAAGTTGACGAATCGTGAAGTCCTTTCTATCTTGATTTCTAATCACGATAAGAAATAGTCAGATGAAAAATATTAATTTTCTTGGCTCGAGCGCTATCGTATCGGGCTACGTACAAATTTTCATATGTTTAGCTCAACCTAAAATATCTTTAATCCGCAGAAGTTTAACATATTGTTACGATTGTTACATTGTTCGTCGCAAGAATGGCGTTTGCATAGACGCGATGCGCTCGAAGACGTTGCTGCCACGTCTCGCAATAATGTCGCGAACTGCGACATCTCGAAAATAATGGAGATGGTTAACGACTGACAGAATATCAGCCGCGTGATTTTCGACTGGTATTCATGAAACCTAATTAGGCCGCCACGAATGCGAGCCATCGATCTCGCTCGAAAATCCAATTACATCTGCACCTCTCCTCGAGCAGACCGACGTATAGTCGTCCCAATGAGTAGGCAGAACTCCTGAATTGCTTGTCGACCCGTATGCATCGGTAAATCACTTGTGCGTCGATTATGATGAATTTTCTACTCATTTGGAATGGAGGGCTGTCGAATCAAAGGTTACTCCGACTCTCGAGTGATCCGGTAGACTCTTCGCAACGTTCGATCGCTCAATTCCTAACTTCGGTAGAATAAATACGGGGAAATCTTAATCTTTTTTTCTATCTCGTTCGTTTTTCAGCTATAACGTTTCATAGGATGAAAATTACGCAAAGAATATATATCGTTGAAAAGGTATAGTTGCCAGCTACATTTTCGTCGATCCGCAAAATATGTGGAAACTTATCGTTGAAATTTGTGTACTATTTGATTGTTATCAGACGATATTTATTCTTCACGGAGCTGGATGAAATAGAACATGGAATAGTAAATAGTTAAAGCTGCGTACCACTGGAAATGTTTTCAAACGTATTTTAAGGAAGGCTTGTGTAACTTCAATGAAAAAGTGATTTTTAAGAATTTTTTTAGAACAACTATTGGGTATATATAGAACTAGGCTCAGATGTAAACAGATAGCATCGAAGTACAGGCGTTCTTGTTTTAGCGTTCAAAAACATTTATACCGTTCAGAAAAATATAAATAAAAAATCAAATATACATTTTAGGTCCAATCCCTAGAGAAATGTGCAAAGAAGTACAGTAAATATATGTAATTATGTAGTAAATAATTATTTTGTGTTGCATCCAAAGTTATTGCTCCACCCTGTATACGGAGCTGTGTAATGTGGTTTAAATGTAATCATCGTGCATCGAGATTAAAAACAACGTATTACCGTGTCCAATTTCAATACGATGCACGCATACCATATTTCGGATCTCATTTAACGATGTTTGCCTAGGAATCAAATTTTCGATATGGATGTTTAACGCGTCGAACTGTGAATGCGTTTGAACAGAGCGACGACCGCGATTTCACGATTGACGTATCGCGCATCAAATACACACGTACACGCGACTACGCTATCGATATCGAATATCGTTTCCTTGATCAGGGAAGTTGACGGTAATACAGGGACCGTTATTTCACAAATGCATTCCGCCGCCGCGCCGCTGTCCGACGTTCTCGATTCGTTGCAGATCCCGAAAGTGAAAATAAATGGGAGCGTATCGAGTACATACGTGAAACGATAAAAATTAATTGTTCATCGAACGACACCGACGCGAAGGCGTCGTTTTTCCCTTAATCAGTATTGTTAAGGTAAAAGCACTCCACGTTTAAAACCTTAGTGTATCGTCGCGCACAAAAAGGGATTAAGATGCAGCGGGCAATAAGGTTCAACGAGAAGAAGAAACTTCCAAGCAAATGCACATAAATTGCGCTAGTCTCGAGCACTATTCGCAAGAATGTATCCCCTAAGCCTGTGATTTACATTCAGGAACTAATGCGAGCCATCCTTTCACGGTGTCTCGCGAAAATCTAAGAATCCTCGGACATACGCGCGAAACGTTGAGATAGCAGTCTCGCGTAAACGCTGCAAAACTTTACAATTTTTATGAATTTTTTTCAAAGCGATGGTGTAATTTTGTTTCTGTAATTGATTCAGCTACACTTCGGGACACTTTTAAAAAGGCGACAACTTTTTCAATATTTTACTATACAATTTGAACTTTTTTGGGAAGCTAGAGAAATTAGTTTACTACAGGATGCGAAAAGAAATTTTTCCAAAAATTGCAATAGATCGGAATTGTAGGAAAGATACTAAAAGTTGCATTTTACAACTTGTTTATGTCAGCCTATATTGAAAATTTAAAAAATACGTTTTGTAGATTCGAATTAATTTTGTAGATGAAAAAGCAGTTGCACACTTCGAAAATTGGATTTTGTCCGTGCATTGGATTTTGTCGCGGAGCGAAATGGAATATTCACCTTATCACGGGTTAATTTGGATCGTCTCGCGTTGCGCCGGTGCCTTTTAAGCTCGCGTAGATCTGTGCGAATTAAACATATTCTGAAAATTTCGTCAAAATCGGTCGACGTTGCGATCAGCTACAAACGTTTAAAGATGGTCAAAATTGCAGATCTTTTCACCATCTTATCCGGCTATATCCTGTGTCGAGCAATGAATCCAAGCATTCAATTTTGGGAAAGCATTTTTAAAGTTCTATACTTTTAGAAAATACAATAAGAAAATATCGATATTTTCATCAGTCTGCACGAGACTGCCTCCTCAAACTGCAGATTGTTTTGCTGCAAACCATGCACGCGGTATTGCTAGATCGCAGATCTTTAGAAGCAATTCTGATTTTTATAGACAAGGTTTTATAGACTATCCGGAAAAGCGAATAAAAAGAAAATAACCTTTGTCGTTCACGAGGGAAACGCGCCAATTGATAAATCGATACTGCTGAACAAGCTACGACAGGTTATGATAGTAGGGACATTAAAAAGCTGTTTGGGTTTACAACTTTTTTCCAGTATACTCTCACCTCAAGAAATTTAACGTAAACTGTTTACGAAATGTTCGGTAAAGAGGTTCTTCCGACGAATAACGATTTTATTCGTTTTTATTTTATTACATTTTGGAAACGTGGGTATAATATAAATTGTAAAATTTGACGTTTAACGCTGAATCTACCGTGAGTCTTAATCGCAATCTGTGCTGCGCGTTGCGCTCGTGGGGACACGCTGTGCCGCGATACGTAAGCTCCCGGTGACAACGCTGCGCTGCAGCGCGTTTCTCGACGGAAGAACTTGCAATTAGGCTACAGACGGAGAAATAATCCGACACCCAGCGCTAGGTGGGCGGGGATAGAGTCACCGAAGATACTTTCGAAGAGCAAATAAGGAGTATGCTGTAAATCATCGCTAATGGTAGCACAAAAGTTTGTCATAAGTGTGTGCAGTAAATAAACAAACGTATGTCTGACAGGATTAATTTATAAGATAAATACTTCGTAATCTGGGGTGACAGAATTGTCAAAGGAACAGTTGATATTTCAAACTGAACAATCCTGAACATCTCAAACAGTCCTGACATATGTAAACCTCGTTGAAATCTGACGGGAGGACCCTTTTCTACGTGTTTACCTAAATTTTTGTTTGCGAATTACATATACATTTTTGAGAAACTCTCATTAATATACATTCTTGTCTTGCCAGACAAGTACATAGATTTTAAAAGTCATGTTTTTACCAGAGAGTTTGAAATTTTTTCATATAATATCATCGTCATTCTTTTCATAAGGTCTTTGATGAAATGCAAAAATTTCAATTCTGCGGTTTTCTCCATACTTTTATATGGCTATCGGACTCCAAATATTAAATTTTCTCTCGTCACAGAATACATATGGTATCGCGCCAAAATTCAATAGCTTGCGATACACGGTGGCCCGCAAAAATATTCATGTACACGGATGAAATTTATTCGACCTAATTTTCTGAATTTTTCAATAGTTTTGGTTTTCTTTTTCTAACGGTAATTCGTTGTCTCCACGAATTCCACCCTACGTCTTTTGATAATACTTAAAACAGTATTTTCAATCCTTCTGTGTATGCACGCTACGGTACACTTCGGGAAAGTCTACATAATCTTTTGCTGCGAAGAACAATTCAATATCTTTTCCAATAACATCAAAAAAATCTATAAGAGTCACCGAACGGTAATTGTTGAACATGAAAAAAGTTTGTTTTTGTAGGGCAGTGTTATTGATTTTACTATAAAAACTCAATTGTCCAGATTTAGGCATCACTTTTGGCTTGCCTACGCTCGGGGAATTTCACCTTAGCGTACAGAGAAAAATTTCGGTGGCAATGAGAATGAATGGACATTATGCAAATCTTGATGCGCGCCATTTTGCTGTCCGGGGAGTGCGCATTCAGAAATGTTTTCAGGTGTACCAATAAGTTGGCGAGTCACTGCAGGTACGAGCACACACCGGTTCGCGACTACGTTCACGCTGAGCGAGCCAGGCACGATTACTCGCCCAAGATTATGAACGTACAAGCATAATAGAGCAATTATCCAGGACAGGATACGCAGGTAACGACGCGACGGCTGAGTTCTGTCGTGGCTGCGCACAGGGAAACGGAACCCGTACAAAACGTTTACTTTATGGCCGAGCTTAATTGTACAGCACGACGTATGGCTTTCTAGTCGCCATATTATGCGTGACTGTGTCTGTACATGCGCGTCTGTGTACGCTCGACGTCCCACAATCAACTGGAATGCGCTTCCACGCGACATCTTCGGCTGGATTCGCAGAACAGTGCATCGTCGTCGGTGATTATTGTAAAAACAATTTGGAGGCGCATCGGTACGACTTGAACGCTTTTACATCAGAATCGAATGAACAGGAACGCTTCGTTTGATTGTTCCGCGTGAAACGCAAACCTTTTCACTGTACCTCTATCCTTTCCCTCTTCTCGTCCCATCCCCCTCCTCCCGCTCTCTCTCTCTCTCTCTCTCTCTCTCTCTCGCTCTTTGTCTCTCTTTTACACTTTTTTCTACTTTCTATTTTCACTTTTCTGCCGGTTTTCCCGCGTAACGAGTTTTGCAACCCTCCCACCCGAACTTCTTTCCCGAGGAATCTTTTATGCTCGTAGGATTTTAATCCGTTTCGCAAAAAGCACACGGCCACTGTTAACTGACCCCTTTACACGCTTAATAAAGGGAGAAGTTTAATATTTTTCTACGGAAGGAAAAGCGGCTGTCGGTACGAACTCAACCGCGCGCGATGCACTGCGACCACGGAGAATGCCGGAAATTCTTTGAACATTTCGGAACATTGCATTCGTTATGTTAGGTGTAGCCTACGAAATAACCGATTGTTAAATCTCCGCGGGCAACCTGGATCGTTTGTGTCCGGAGCGCACTCTTCAATTTCTTTTTTTGCGATCTCAGTGTCGCTGGATCAAGACTGACTTTCTTGTAGTACCAAGTCAATTAGAATGTTACGATAACTAGACTTCTGTTACGGATTGAAATACCTTTTTGTGTTTTGTCAGCGGTTGAGTCATGTATGCGAAGTTAAAACGAAACACGAAAGGTGAAACGTTGTAAGGGATTAGTGGAGGATGACTATTGCTTGTCGATCGATACGAAATCATGTATCGTATATGTAGCGCGAAAGAAGTTTGCCCGAATCTCGTTGACACTGGCGACTGCGCGATAACGTTTGTTGCATTCAAGCCAATAGCGCGTAAAGGTAGAAACAACGCGTCTACCTTGGGCCGCAAAAAACCTCGATTTGGAGAATTTCTCACACGAAGGTTTATCAGCGAGCACGGAAAAACCGAAAGATGGATCCGGGGCCGCCAGGTTCGGCTCCGAGGTTCGACCTTCGAATGGGTCGCGAGGTTCGGAAAAAGAGAAAAAAATGTGATTGTAAATTTAACGCAAATAAACCGTCTAGCGAAAGTCGTTACGCGTGCGGTGGCATGCAAGTACGAGCCTAGGAATTTAATTACCTGGGACGGGGGTTAAAGTAAACAATAACAGTCGACCGTTCTAGCGAATCTCCGCGGATCTCAGGTAGTCGATAAGAGTAGGGGAACGGTACGAATGTCGGGGGAGCGAACATTCCGCAGTTTATTATTTCTCCTTTTTTCTTCTATCGAACAGAAGCGAACGCTTGTTTTCGGATGTGATCTCTGATGAGTCGGCGCGAGTTGAATAAATCAAGGGGAAAAGTATAATGTGAATCCGCGGTACCGGTCGTATTGGCGAAGTTGCGCGGCGTTCGCTGTTGTGGTGAAAAGTTCGCGGTGTTCCGTAAAAGTTTTCACTCTCTGCGGCCAGGAAGTCGGATCGGGTGCATATTCTAGGTAGGCACACGAACCTGTATAGCAGTATGGTAGTTGCTCGAGTAGAGCAAGCGAGCGAAAGCACGTGAAAAGCGCGAGCCTAATAAGAAGGCGAGAAAGGAGGGAGAAAATCAGTTTCGCGAACGAACGGAAACGTTTCTTCGTTGCGGAGTCGGAAACTTCTGAACGGCACTGTGGTTTACCAAATAAATGAAGGCGTCCATTCGGAAAGCATTATATTTAACTCTTTACGCGAGCGAATCCCGGCGCGGAATACTCCGTGAAATATTGTTCTCGGTCAAACGGGGATGCCTCTTTTCAACGAAGAAACTCCATTGTACGTCGCCTTAACTTAACATATTTGCTTTCAACGGGGCCGTTTAATCGCATAAATTCGAGCGCGACAATTTTTGAACAATAGACGCCATTGTCCGCTCGCTTTAGAAACGATTTTGTTGCCCGTAAGCGTTCGATCGCGTCGCCAATTAATTTACGAGAGCAATACGTTCACGGAACTTCGTTTTATAGTTCGGCGATTATACTTACCGTGTGTCCTATTCGAGATGATCCAAGTTGACTATTTTTTAAATGATCAACGATATCGGAGAATCTCGCGGAAACGGTAGCGGATTCGATCGGTTTAGGCAGTATGTTGTTCGCGGCGTAATTTGTCGTTAAATGGAAGCGTAAACAAATGTAGAAGCGAGAACGGGAATGAAACTGTCGGCGCGGCGGTAAGACGTTGCCACGGTTCCGCTAGTACTTGCTTCGCAAGCGCGGAAGTGTTGTTACACGGTTCTCCGTAAACGAAAGCACAGCGTATGAATGGCGTCCTGGTTGCGGCTCCACGTTGCCGTGCCTGTACCTGTGCTCGACAGATCCTACACCTATTCACGAATATTTCCCACACGCCGCTTTCCAGCAATAGCACGTATGCATACATACTAACAACGAGTTTTGTCTGGCGCAGAGAAACTCAGAATTTCGAACAGTTATCGAGGTGATATAAATCGTGCGCAAACTATTTTCGCGCACCGGCTGTGCCTTCCGGGACAAAAAGATGGCACGCGTAATTCGTTCAACCTTTAGCACTCGCGTCAGCAAATTTAGTTTTACAATATTTTGAATAACGGTACAGCAATTTTTCCGCTAAAAATTTAACTCCGTCTCGATGGAAAATTCTCGGAAAATTTCGGTGGCGAGATCATAGATCCTAGCTTTGAGAGGGGGCGAACGTTGCCGCGGTTGGTCGCGCAAGAATCTGCCGGTGGCGGAATAGCATCGAATGCGTCTTGCGAACCGGATGGGGGAATTGTTCTGTTCGGATGTTGGCCGACGAATCGAGGAATGACGATTCCGGTTCCCTGCTGCCACCGTCATAGGCGACAGATCGAAGTGGTCGCGGGCGGAATCGTGAGCATTAAATCGCGAAGGTAGTCGGGAACGTGTATTTTAGAGTTTACGATCGTCGAACAGCCGAACAGCCGAACAGCCGAACGGTGGTTCCCCACGGTGCCGAGAGTGTCAGAGTCAGGCCAATAAAACGGACCGAACGGGGCACGTAGGTGTGTATAACGGATGGCCGCTGGGCGCGAGCAGATTTGTTTGACACCGTGCTGTGGCAGCACCTAATAAAAGATGCTAATATATCCTGCGGTGCCGCGGAGCACCGGAGGGAAGGTCTGCAGCTCTACACGAGGATAGAAGACGAGTGGTCGGCATAATTTAAAGAAACCGCCAGGATCCGTTTATTCCGAATTGTCGCTCGAGCCGCGACAAAATACCTTGTTCCCGAGGAATGTATTCGACTCGGAGATGCGTCTACACGCCACGCCTCGCTCGATACTTTCCGCGCGAACTTCCATCCGCACAGGCAGCCGACCGATCGACCACGATTTTTCCGAATTTCCCTATTCTGTTGGACGAACAACGCTCTCTTAGTCCTCTTATTCTTATCGTTGGTCCTACACTCTCGGACGAAAAGATGGCACGGCTTCGAGCAGAATCGCGTTGAATTATGATTTGATGGAAGGGTAGGGGAGATCGGGGCTAGTCGACTAATCCGTGCAAAGTATAAGCTAGGACGCTGACAGTCGATAACGCGAAACCAGTCATTTTGACTGGTGCGGTAGTTCTAGCGTTAAACGACTGACACTGTGCGAACGCTAGTACGACCTACAGTGCGCGGTAAAGAGAAAAGCTCGGAAATCGGAAAGAGCGAACTGGTGGAATGACTTTCTCTGGTGTGCGACGTATGCGTCTACTTAGATAAGCGAGCAGGGGAATTAGGCGAGCGCGACACGGCGTACAAACACATTGTTACGCGAGCACCGGATAGGATAGAGAGTCGGTGCTGGCTCATGGACGGTCAGAATTATCTTGATTCTACGTTACGGGCTCGCGCACCCCCGTATCTCTGCACCCCGTACGCAACCGCCCGGCGGATCGCGCAACATTGAAATCCCGCAAAGTCACTTAACGTCGAACCTTGTGGTTTAAAGTCTGGAACGTCGCCGGAAACTGGGCAATAAATTCCGACGACGACCACCGCCGGGAGCGTCCCTATCGTCAAATATATGCAAAGGAACCCTCTGTCGCGTACCATTGAGTCTCTAACTCGCGACCATCTCCTTGATGGGACGATTGTTCTGTTCTCTCCTGCTCTCCTCTCCTCTCCTCTCCTCTCCTCTCCTCTGCTCTCCTCTGCTCTCCTCTGCTATGAGCTTCCTCTTCCTACATGTTCAGCATTCTCGGTTATGGTACTTACGACGAAATATCGCGTAGCCAGTGGTTTCTCTTTCGATTCCAGACACTCGCACCCGCGATCCTGACGAAACTTTCGAATTTTCGGCACTGCGCCACACAGTGGGACGAATATACGAAAACCCGTGAAATTTACTAAAATTTGAAGTTTGTTATACGGGATGCGGCAGAAATAACTCCTACGTTTAGAAAAATCACTGTGGGGTTTCACTGTAACAAAGTTTCTGGTAATACCTCGGACCACTTTTTTTCAATCCTCCTTCGAAACGCGAGAGTTATTTCTGCCGCACCCTGTAAATAGACTCTGGTTATTTTTTGAAAATTTTCTTTTCATTTTCAGAAAGACTGCCGAGCTTCGCCGAAAAATGGGCTTCATAGACTTTTTCCTTTGGTATTCTGTGAGAGAAATATAGATTCATTCGTTTCATCGACATGTAAGTACCGCGCTACCAGTTAAAAGATTTATTTGGATTTTGTGCGAGTAATAAATTTAATCAACCATTTATTACGTCGTTATAATTTCAATGATCGCAAAAAGAGAGATCTGAAATTGGTCATTTCGCCACCGGTGGTAGGTTCAGTGTTAAAAAGCTACCTCGCGAGTTCCACGTAACAGTATTTTTACTCCAATATTGGATTTCCTTCGTACATATAAAAACTACATTTGTCTGAATTAAACGTGGTAAATTAGCTTTTATCAGAAAATGTGGCATCGCGGAAGGTACGATCGTATCAAAATATTAATTTGGAAAATTTCATCTCTTTATCTCATTCGTTTCATTGTTGAAAAGTTTCTTTCATATTATTAAACCATGAATCAAATTTTTTGCTGAAAGTCTTCCATAGTATTCTGAACGAACAATTTTTTCAGAAGCATCGGTGATCGTATTCGCTTTTGAAATTTATTGGGCACGACCCGACAATGATAATAAGAATGGAGAATTAAATCCGACAATAATGAGAATGGTTAATTAAAACCTGTAATGATAATTATAATAAGAATGGTTAATTAAATTTCATCGTTGGACTTCGGATCTTTATGCAAAATAAAAATTGTCTGCGCATCGATTGCGATAAATAGAAACTAAATTGAACGTTGCTTCTTCCCTCAATGATTTTAGTAGAAGAGAAATCGTGATTGACGTCTAGCGAACCTAATCTATGTACAAGGTGTTGCGCATGAGACACGAAGATGCGTCCGATCACGGTATTATTACGAGACTGCGGATGTTTATACATTTTCCAATTTTTGTAGAGAAATTTTAAGAAAGTGGAATAACATAAAATCCTACTTTTAATGGGAACAGTTTTTCTAGATCTAAAACGAATACAAATTGTACAAAATTCTGTCGAATTTCATATTCTAGCCTTTTTTTCGAAAATTTTCATAAACCATAATTGCATAAGGATCCCCAGAATAATTATGATCGTACCTTTATGTTGCTGTATCGTTTAACCAGAATATTCATGTACAGTGTTAACCGTTGAACGGTGCTTCTTCTCGCTTACGGATTCGCGTATACAATTAACGTTGTACGGTAATAATGCGAGGAACCTAATCTCTGTTGAATATGGATGTCGAAACCGAACAGAACTTTCCCGTAAACCTAACACAATGTTACGGGATCGTCGGGGAAAACATTTCTCGAGGGACTTTGGCTACTTATCCTCACTTTTATCGGTACTATTAATTACAAATCGTTGGTTCCCTGTTACACTTGAATCAGCACACTCGTAGCAGAATTACATTCTCGAAAGTTTTAATTATCCGAGAGACATGGCAACTCTACTTCACAGAGTTCCCTCCGCCATATCGCTGCTTCGCTAGGGGCACGTGCTATTCTAACAAACTTCTATGCGCTAGTTTGCGTTAGTTCGAGTAAATGCAATATCGTAGAGTAAGTGCATAATTTTACCGGCATCGAGAGTTGTCTGCGCTGAACCGTTTCTACGTATTTTAGCCGCGGACGGTGTATACAGAGATAATCAAATCGCCCAGACTCTTGAAGCAATCGCGTCGTGGCACTTGTTGCAGAAAAATTGACGACAACGATTATCAAATGATTTTCAGCTCCGTTGCCGGTTACTCGAAATGCCATGATCTTGTACATGTCCCATGGGTTTTGTCGCGGATGGTGCAGCATCAGTCGTTGGACTTGTTTGTGGCTTTTAACCCTTTGCCGTATTTTAAAGAGTCGCACACGTCGCGATGATCTTAAACAAAGTCCAACAAATATGAATGTTAGAAGTTTTGTACTCCAAATTCATCCTTTCGCACGTCAAATACACCCATCGAACTAAGGTTGAATTTGACTTGCAAAAGGGTGAGTTTCAAGTGCAAAACCTATACGCCTTTCTTTTTAAATGAAATAAAATTTTATTCGTTTATAATCAACAATTAATGATCTAACCTCTCGTTCCCCACAACCCCACATTTCTGGATCGTTTCGATGAAATATTATGAAAAGTTATCTAAGGACTGGTAAGTGAAAAAAGAAATTTAGTTATTCGAGTTGCAATTTTATGTTAAATAAATTGTACACTTTGCTTTGAACATTTCCAGATAAATGGTAAAACCCTATTGAAACTTCTGGTTTTTGTTCGGCGATAATGATTCTCTCGATATAATCTGCCGACAAGTTTAAGTGATCGATTTAAGTGAGAAATACTGTAAGTGCAAAATTTCTTGCAACCAGAACAGTCAAGCTTCTTTCCTGAAAACCTTGATTTCACCGGGGCTAATGGTTCCAAGTAGCACTTTTGGTGGTGTGATGAATGGCACTCGACACCTAATCCAGGCCCGGAGGTAGGAGCTAGCCCGATTTGCTCGACTAATGAAAGACAGTAACCGATTTCAGTGAATGGAGCACGTCCCAAGGAATGTGATCTCGGTTTAATTCGGATTTGTTCGCTAAAATCGCTTTTGGGGACAGTCTTACAGCGTGTACGCGTTCAGGCCTGGAAAGGCCATTCTCTCTTAACCCTTATCCGTCTACCATTTTCCAACTCTAATTTGTCTTCCGGTGTCACATTGGCACAATGGTCAAAAATCAATATCAACGTAAAATAAACAATTAAAACAGGCTGGTAGAAATTCGTCGCGGATCTCGCTGCTAATCAAAAGTTTTAATCATTTTTACCAGTCGATATCAAGGTAAAATAAACAATTAAAACAGGCTGATAGAAATTGATCGTGGATCTCGTTGCTCGTCAAAAGTTTTAATTATTTTTACCGGTCGATATCAAGATGAAATAAATAATTAAAACAGGCTGATAGAAACCGATCGTGGATCTCGCTGCTAATCAGCGAGTTCCCTTACAGAAATTATACTTCGGAGGTTCTTATTCGAATTATCGATTTATAAACATAAAATATTTCCTGCATATTTAAAAAAAATTATGCATGGTGTTGAGAATCTTAATAATTCACCTCTGTTAAACAAAGTGTGAAGGGCTGATTGCAGAGCCTGGAAGAAATTGTCTGTTCCGTTGCAACGTCAAGTTCCAATTTTCTTTCTTCGCGCCATTTGCAATTCAACCCCGAGCAATTTCAGCTCCAATGTCCAAATGTAAGCTGCTGGTATCGTTCAATATCTCACTTGTTACAGCGTATTCGTGCAACATTCTGTTTCTGTTCAGGGTTTTCAAGCAGGTTGGGTAGCGATTACGACTGCTGGTCTCTACGTAGCAGTAATCCGCTCTTACCAGTGAAACCGAGTTACCCTGCGCCATCTTGACACAAGTTACACGGGCTAAATGGGTTACAGTGAGAATGCGGGTTGCTGACAAGGGAACTGAATTTCCTTCGGGTTACGGTTACAATCCTTGAGAAAAAACGAGCCACGCACCTAATCCGCGTGGGAAACTGGTTGAAGGGTTCCACCATTTTAATGGACTAACAAATTCATCACCTCTTTTGGATTTTCTTACAGTTTTGTACGGCCAAATTGTACGGGACTGTCGTAAAGGTGCATTTTTTCGACATTAACTTTCTGGAAACGCCAATGTCGTGGTTTCTACCTTTATTCCTGTTTATAAACAAACTTTTTCACGAGCGTTAGAAGCAACAAGTCGTGTTCGGTGTAGCTGTGTCGAGCAAAAGCTAAAAATATAACACGTCAATTACGCAAATGTAGAAATCCTTTGTTAGCAAATGGATGGGATGAAACAAACTGAAAATAGTACACGTTGTTCCAACTCGTGTAAAAATATTTCCTATTGTGCATCACACCGAAATATCCTTCTCTTCCATCCCATTTCGTTTTCAATCCTAGAAAGGATTTCTCAAAGAGATGGAAATCTCTGCATGCGTAAACAAACAATGTGTTTGAAAAACATTCTTCCTCTCGGGGTCTGACCGCGTGGTAAACATTGAAACAGTTATTAATTATACACGCGTTTTTCTAGATCTCGTTGATGACAGAATTTTTAAATTTTTTGCTCTTTCTCTCTGTTTGCATTTCTTTAAGCCCGATTTTCTTTGTCACCCCATTACTAACCCGTGTCGACGCATTGGGTTGAAAATTTGCACAAAGTATTTTCTTTGGAAAAACTATCGAATGGCCTATTGGAAATTTCATTTGGTTTAGAGTTTAGGTAAATCATTGTCCCACGAAACGTGCATTCGCGCGATGTTGAAGATATTCGACAAATACGCGAAGAGGGTTAAAAAGACATCGTCGAAAACGAGAGTACTCCCTTTAAGATAACCGTGGCGAGACTGTGTACCCGTACGCTCGGGAAAGTAAAGAGATAAAAAATCAAGATGACCGGCTTGGCGTGGGCAGTCGCGTTACAACTTGACTGCCACCGCCTACGTTTGCGGAGGTGAAACTGTTTGTACGGGCGGAACGTCTTCTTTAGGGTGGTCCTCGAGGGTACCGAGCTAATTGTAAGAGGGGTGCGCGCTCAGCGGGCCCGTTAATTACTGTGTCACATCGTGAAGTTTATGACACGCGAATTGCCATTGAGCTGGGAGCCGAAAGCGTATGTGTTCGTCAAAACTGAATAACGAATTAACTGTTACCCGCCGACCCGAATGGTAATGTTGTCGAAATTAATTTGAATTGATTTGAATTTTATTAATATTATTATTAGACAGCGGATTTTATGCATTTACGAAAAAAGAGCACAATATTGAAACAATTAATCGCGGAACACGTCATATTTGATTCCAAAATTTCGAGGAAGCGTAAGGAGCGAGGTCTACGTTAGAATCGCCGGACGAGGGGAATTTACTGGAATCGCGTCGCGGGAGCAAATAGCGGCTTAACTAAAAATGCAATTTGAAAAATTTGAGAACTGTTAAAACTTTCTTCTTTGTAAAGACCATAATATTGAAACAATTAACCGCGGAACACATATTCAATTGCAAAAATCAATTAAACGCGAGGAGCGATGTCTAAATCAGAGTCGCCGGATGAAGGGAATTTACTAGAATTGGTAGAAGAGGAAGGTAGAGTGGGGACACGAGTCTTGATCCAGCGACTCTGGATATACGCAACGTTAATCGTTACATGCGCACAGTTCCGCGCTGTCGAGAGTAACAAATGGCAGTCGACCCAACTTGTAACAACCGTATAATGAAAACATATACTGGTAAAGGAGAAACTGCAACAACAGCAGGGTCTGACATTGTTTAGACAAATTTCGTTCTGATACGAACGTATATACAGCTATCCGTCTATTTACCTTGTTATCTGGCTTCCTACCAATAATATATATTATTCAGGAGCGTGCGGGAGTTCCCAAGAATGCTATTGGATTCGCGCCAAAGATCCTCAACGGCGCGCGACGTACCGGCAGCTCGACGGCTCTCGACGATACCAGACGAACGTATGTGGGCACATATACGTATCCGCAACGCGACTCGTCGCGATTATTCACGACCACTCGCTACGAATAAACATAGTCTACATATACCTTACCGCGAAGGCCCGCTACAGTTGGTGCGCAAAGTTTCCGTGCATCTTTTAATAACAAATAACCTTTTTAAAATTCGACCAAACGATTCGAGTTCTTTTGAGATTTTAGAAGGATTCGTTTAGTAGGCGACGCGTAAATTATTTTTCTTTATTAAACGAAAGAACACAATTTTAAAATTTATTTCCGCGGCTGTAATGAAAAGTTAAAAGATGCGCGGAGAGATTAAAAAATTTGGAGAATTTCCGTCTCCTGCGATTGACTTGGAATATTTTAATTTCGCATAAAGATCCACGATCGAGGTACGACGCTCTGAAAAAATCCAGTTTCGTTAAGAACGCGGTTACCCTGTTTGGTGGTCTTTTGTCGTGAACGGAGCGCAATTTCCTTATAAATCTTTATCATGTTTTTACTAGTCCTGACCTTTTTAGATGCATTGAACGTCGTTCAGCGTTCCGGTTGGTCGGCTCGCTCGTGGCAAGACGTATGAATGGGTCTCGACTCAACTGGTTATGTCCATGCAATCGCGAAACTTAAGTACTACTCATTTTATATAAAACTCACTTAATCAATAATGTACGTAAGCACCGTTCGCATGTAATATTTTGTTGCATGGCCTTCCGTCATCTTTATGGTGACTTTAATATTGCATCGTTACATGCGGCGATTGCAAGTTTCGCTAAAGACTTCGTGTTTAGATACGTACTTCCTGCATATTTTTGAACGATGTTCTTGTATAACAATTTTACAGTGTAGTTAGTTCTAATTTTTATATATTCCATTGTATTCTGGTAAATTGTGGTATATTCTAATTTACTCTGGTATGTCTTGGTATGTTTTGGTGCATTCTGATATCTCTGGTATATTCTGGTATATTCTTGTATATCCTGGTATATACTTGTATACCGTTGTGTACGCTTGTTTATTCTAGTACATAATCATATTATTTTTCGCAATAATACTTCTACGAACAATATCTGCAAACTTCGCGCGATCCGTACCCTCGATCAAAACTGTCGCTTGTAACTGTAATTTGTTAATTAGTTTTCTCTTATCACGTTCTCCGGCAACACATAAGCAAAACTCTCTTCGCTGCCTGCTTCGTAACATTTCAAAGTAGTACTTATAAAATAAGCGAGGCGCTGAGTTATACTACGCTTTATTTCCGTTTGCAAGAAGCGAGTAACTACGGAGCGTCTAGATAAGAAGCGGAAACAATGTTTGAAATAAAGATTTTTCAACTTCTGTCTACGCGTGAAAGGGACTGGATGGAGCGAAATGCGATACAGTTAGAAACTTGCGCGACTCGAGAACAATTTTCTTGTTTTCCGTTACGTTCGTATCAGACCTGTGCCAATATACGTTTGCTCCGTCTTGGAACAGTCTGATCAAAGGCCGAATCACGTTAACGTTTTAATTTTAATAATAAAAATGTGATTTTTATCGAGATAAACGGTACGATATCTAGATTTATCTGGTGTACCTAATTTTAATCGACTTTTGAAACAGGGTTCTCGTAAAGAAATTTAGCTCTGAAAACAAATCGAAATCGTTACGCTGCTGATATTTTGTCAATTTTTGTTCTACAATTCCATAAAATTTTTAAATTCGGTGGAGTATATGTACATATATGTTTATAATTATTCACGGCACTGCATTAAAGGAGACTCGAGAAAATTTCGCTGTTGACTCATCGGCGTAAAATAGTTTGCCTATAATTCTGCTGCAACTATATGACTTGGACGACAGAACAATGGCGCGCAGTGATCTTCGTCGACTAAAAGCGTTTTCGCTTGGATGAACCGCACAGATACGAGTAATATTTTCACGATGCACGCAGAGAGGAACGAATATTAGTTCGTCGTCATAGCAGCCAAGGATCGGTTATGGTACGGGGTGCCGTTTCGAATTATGGCGTCATAGACCGTGCCATACCGGGGCACGAAGGAAGGAAAATTACTGGCAAACATATTGTGTTAGCGGGGAATAAAGAAATGAAATATCTGCAATAATGGTCGACAGAGATGGGATTACGAGCACGGGAAGGAATAACTCAATGCCATATAATTACGAGACACAAATGTGAGCAGAAATTTAGTACGAAATTGGCGATTTCTATAATAACAATAATAAATAGTTCCAAGTAACAACGAAGATACGCTTGCATTTCTAAATAATTCTAAATAAATCCAAAATAAATCCAAAATAAATCCAAAATAAATCCAAAATAAATCCAAAATAAATCCAGACTCGCAAAATCAAAATTGTTCTCTGTCAAAAGTAGGTTAACATAAAATGCTGTTACTTCTATCAGGTTAGATTATTATCGTGGTCTATTTGCGACGGTTGAAAAATATTCAAAATGTATTATGCATATTCTTCTGGAGACCGATTTGAGTTTGCAATATGATAATTAATAATTCATCGATGCTTTGTATTTAATGCCGTCGGATGGATTGTATCAAAAAGTGTAAATCCATTTACGCTTGTTCCACAATTCACGTTATTCGATCCCATTCGAACGTTGGAATTGATAATTTCATTTTCCGTTGTTACTTCGAGAGAAAATTTGCACAAGAATCGAACGAAACCGCTGCAAGTTGGTACGGATTTCGTTGGCGATCGTGCGTATTATTTTATGCGAACGCATACTTAAGCACAATACAATAGAAACTCATTGTTTCCTTTTTACCATGCACGTCGTATTAAACGAAAATTACGAAACATTATTACGTGCTCGTAACTCGGTGGTCGCATTACATAAAATCCGCGAGAAGTACAGCATTGGTCGACGAACACACATAATTTCAGTATTCCCATTTTGTAACGGAACGACCCATTCGTAAAACGTCTTCGTAAAATACGACCGGGTATTTTAAAAATCGTACAGCGAAGACGCGTCACGGTGTTCGAAATTATTTATTTTTCATTTATGCGTCGGTGGATTGTTCTTTTTCCGTTCTCGGAAGAAGTCAAAGAAGTGGCCGAGAATAATGGTTTACGGGGACATTAATGCCTTTCGGACGGTCAGAGTTTTAGTTCGGTTTATAGCAAGAAAGCTTTTCTATAAAAAATATTCTTAACACGTTTAATAGGTTGAAAATAATATAACAGTCTCTCTTTAAATTCTTCTAATATTTTCTTCTAATATTTTCATTGTTTCGAATTGCACCTAGTCATTTTTGTCATAAATTCATAAAATCCGCTGTCGAGTTATTATCAACGATGCCAGTTTCTGCCAGAACGATAAGAACCATTCTGATTTTCTCGATCTTCTTCGGCCTCGCTTCGCATTTCAACGAAGAGAAACGAGTCTGCGCGAACTCGTATCCGTAAAACGTGAAACACAAAACCTGACAACAATACATAATTTTGGGGAGGAACCAGGAGTATTGTAAGCATCCCTGTACCATGCTCTCCTCGTTCGAACGGCAAACATAAAAGGAGAATTTCGAGGCTCTCCGCGATTCCTTAGACCCCACGTTGATAATAGTTAGTGTCCTAGTTCCTATAGTACCGCTCGTGGAAACAGCGCCAAATGTTGTTTACAGTAATAGATCAGAACAATCGAACGCGATAAGCGAACTTCGGATTAAATCGTTCTACGAATCCCACAAATGGCTATTCCCACGGCAACATGACAGCACGTTCAATCGTTTTCCACCGTTCTATCCTTCCGACTAGACTATAATTTGTTGTACAGGGTACTTTTCGAACTCGACTCTAATTTCTAGACAGCCGAGTTTATGCATTCACGACAGAAATTCTCGAATGTCGCAATCGCATAAAGATAAAGATCAGCAGTCTACTTATTAGGTCCGCGTTCAAAAAATTTTGTCGTTTAACGGTGTTAATCTGTATTATTTCGGAAATTTATTATAAATAAAAAAAATTGTGGCTGAACCAAGCGCTTCGACACTTAAATTTAAAATATATCAAAAAGTAGAGTTACGGCTCATCTAATTCTTGACGTTTGATTTTTGAAGGACGTTTAGATAGCAGCCGACAGATAAAATGTGACTATTACAGGGACACCCCGTACGTTAATCTATCGACCATCTCCCAGCCCATTCAAAGTGAAATTATTCTCCGACTCGGTTGGCCAACGACCGTTCGCCGACGAATACGATGATCAGTCATCGATCGCCTACGTAGGGATCATCCGTCGATAGCCACGTACGTGGACCGTCGAAGGCAGAGGGCACGAAGGAAGAATCACAGTTTCTCCGGTTCATTGACTTCCGCCTTACAGTTCTTTTCGTTTTTCTTTTTTCTTTCTTCTTTTTGCGTTTGGCACGAGTGGCGTTTTAAAGGGTCCCCGAAACCGATGTTCTCGGTATCGGCAGATGTTCGGGACGCGCTTTTATTTGCGAGAAAATATTGCATCAAGACGTCGCGGCAGGCTGCTGCAAGCCCCGCCGGGAGGGTGGGAACCCTCCCCGTGAAAACTAAACTAAACGTGCGTGGGAGACGCGACGTCTGACCCGTTACAATCCTGTGTCAGGTTCCGATAAAAAGAACACGCGTTATCGGCAGGTACGTCGGCATAACTAACGTGCCTTCTACCGGTGAAAGCCCGTAAAGTCCGAGCGTGGATCCGATATTCAGCCTCGTAAAAAGAACAAGTAGAATTCCTCCTTGATTTCCGTCCGTCGAGCCGCGCCAAGCCCCGTTCATTCATCGGACATTTATTCACGGTTCAACATCTTATTTTTACACCGTTATCTACGATGTTGTGTAACACAATCTTCGCCGAACAAGAGGCTAATCTCGTAATGACCAGCTTCAGCTCGTAAGCGACGATGTATATTAACTTCCATGTACATTAACATATTTAATTTAATTCTTCGGCAAATGCTACTTAAATAATACAATATTTTAATAAGATGTTCTATGTTAACATACGTAACCTAATTTTTCGGCACATACTACTTAAATAATATTATAATAAGATATTTTTATATGCGCGTGTCCCTCGAAACTCGCTAATTTATAGTTACAAATTTGTAAAGTTCGGTTTAAATGGGACACCCAGTATACAGCGTTACACATTTTCCGCCACGTTACTCTTTATTATTCACCCTATCTAGGAAAGGAATACCTTCTCTAAAAGGCACGATTCGATACTGATTTGCTGACGTTTATATCAGGACTGACCTTTTCATACTTGCTAGATTTACTTTCAGCGCGACTGCGTAATACCGGGTGGGCTATAAAGTTGCGCAATCATCGAAAACGTTATTAACTTTTAATTACTCGCATATAGTACGGTAAAGTCGCGTTGTTTTGCAAACGGCTGTGTTCCGCGCTGAGAAATATCGTGTAGGAACACTATTTTTTTATGACTGAGTCTACCGCGCCGAAAGTACAAAGGAAGCCGAACGTAGAAAAGGACAGCGCGTAAACACGGATCGCGCTGTCCTTCCTTACGCCCAAAACTTTCGTCGTAAATTAAACCACTAAATCCAGGTGAAATTATATCGTGTTTAGAGTCATTTTGAAATTGTTGAAATTGTTGAAATTGTTGAAAATGTTGGAATTTTTTCGGACGCAACACTCGACTCGAACATACTTTTCCCGAAGATAACGCAGGTGCGAATGCTTCTGCGGGCGACTGTACACGCGTATGCCACAGTGGACGTATTTTTGTTGTCCAATGCCGCTGCGTGTTCTTCGGTGAAAAAACAGCTTGCCGGTTGAATAATTTTCCGTCCTGTTTTAAAAATGTAAATTCGAGGGAATTCTGCGCGTGTAGTTCCTCGGTGTGATTTTTAGTGCGAACAAATCTCCGCGGTGTAATGAAATTAATTACGCCGTATGCTACAGCCAGCGTTTTATAGGTACAGGGTGGGCTATAAGTAGCGTTACCGTTTTAACCCTGAGGAGGTCGCGATCCGATCTGACAGACACGCGCGAAATCTTTTTACGAATACAGACGGTTCTCGGTAGTTTGAAACTCTGCGAGATTACAATATTCTCCGTTTCCTTCCGTTTCACCTTGAACACTTTTCGAGTTGAAATATAAGCTTTGTTTCACCTTCGTCCGTAACTCTTATCAATACTTTGCCGAGCGAAATTGAGCGAGCAATCTCGCGTAGAAGCTACAAGATTGAACCATTTTTTTAAGCTGACAGAAAAATTAATCCTACATGAAATCGTAATCTTACCGGACCACTGGGTAAGATGGCGAACGTATTGCTACAATCCAACCTCTGCTTCAACGACAAATGTTAGTTTGACCATTTATAAGTATAGATGGCACAATAAGTAAAATGAATATACATATATTACGAATAAAGGTAAAAGAGAGAGACATAACGTTCGCTATCTTACCCCAATCTCCGGTACATGTTTACAGAAAAAATCGATTTCTTGACCCGTTTACGCGAGACCGGCCCCTAAAAACAGCTCGGCTGCGAATACTTGTGCGGCTGACTGTAAATACTTGGCGCTGTTGCTTGCTTTACCTCGGCCAGCACGAGCTTTGAAAATTAAACTGCAGTCTCGAGCAACCTCGTATTTGCCTCCGACTCGAGTCCTGCGTATCTCGGAATTGGGTGTTTGTGGTCGAACAATATTCTGAGACAATTTCCTTGGAAAGTAGTTAGATAGTTGGATAAGATAGACAAGAGGAGACGAGACGAGACGAGACGAGACGAGACGAGGCGAGTGAGATGCTCGCGCTCGCGCACGCGGTTCGTCTAACAACGAACAAAGGAGGAGCCCCGGTGGGTTCTAGAGGTGGGAGTATGCCTCTGCAAACTCCTAAACCACCCATCACACCTTTCTCTCTTTCTGCTCGGATTCGCCGGGTATCAACCGTGCACGGGAAAGATGACGAGATTGTACGATAACCGCAACCACCGCTGAGCGACTGCGTTCCGAGGTACTTTCTGCACGAGAAATTTCACAAACGAAACCAATTTCCCGTGCCCGCCAACATTTTCCTTCGTTTCTCCCTCCCCTCGGTATTCCCAATATTCGGTATGCCCAGGGTTCCCGTCGCCTCGGTACTTCTCGGCAATAGATTTTATGACAGACGTATCACCCGGCCCGAACTCCTGGAAACCGACACCGATAGAATCGACAACCAAGCAAATCAATTTCTTATCATCGGGTTTAAGAAAGCTAGGTTCGATTTACAAGCGGAGACGAGCCTGCTTCTGCCAGCGCCGCGGAGAACTTCCCCCCGCTCGCCCGGTAAAATTGACAACGAGATAAAAGATTTGCTGGTTTTCCGATCAAGTTCGTACAATAGAATCTTAATGAATAATACCGAAAGATGAATATATAAAATGTAACGAGTAAGAGACTGTCGCGAAGGTTGGGACATTATTTCTGTTTTTAAACAAACTTTTCGCGCGCATTGGAAGCAACGAGTCGCGTTCGGTGTAGCTGTGCCAAGCAAAGACTAAAAACATGTACGGAAAAGTTTTATCGTGTTCCTTGTTGATTCGTTTTCAACTGAAAATTGTTCAACCTTGATTGCTTAAATATATCTAATTTGTTGGAAATTTAATGTAGATTAAATGTGCGAAATGCATCGTGCATTCCCCGTTTCAAGGAAGCATTTTTGGGATACCCTGTACACGCATCTTTTTCGACATATTTCATATTGAATAGTTGGAAGCAGCCCCCGAACAGAGGAAACGAAAACGTATTTTATCATCCAACGCTGCTCCATTTCCATCGGGAAAATCTCGTCAATCTGTTGGTAATAGCCCCATGGAAACTGTCCGTTGAATTAGCAGTGTGACACCGCCACAAAGCTCGGTAGCTATGCACTGTCCGGAAGTTTACCGCACCGCAAACTCCCGAAACAATCGGCAAAATTTCTATATCGGTTTTCGTGTACCGAAATCAGCAAGTTTTATACGGTTTAATCTCGTTTTTTTATGTAGAGTTCCAAACAATATCGATCGCATTTCGTTGTCAGTCTATTCCGTTACAGTAAAATATTCTGTAGCTCGCTTGAAATGAATGTTTCAAAGTTTAAACCATCATGTTGGTTTCGAATTTGTTAATAAACACACAGATTATTAAAATAGAAATATTTTATTTTGGAAGTCGTATAACTTATTTAAAATACTATTTTCTTTAAGCAACAAAAAATCTAAAATATTAAATAGTATTTGAAATATTTGTTTCACCAAATATAATGTCGACCTCTGGTTACAAGCATGCTCGAATGCTGACTGTCACCATTCTGAACACATTCTTGAGATGTCCTTCGACAACGTTTCGGTGTTCAACATCAACGGAACCCTGAGAGAGCACGCTAAGCATGAACATCGTCTTCGTACGTTAAGTACAAAATACAGTTGCATATAAAAGTAAGAAATACAGTTGCTGTTATTAATAATCGTTAGAAATACCGACAACTAGACAACAAGACCAACAAGACAAGAAAACAGGAAATAAGGATTAAATGTTTTTCAAATCTTGTTTCTCTAATCGGTTATACGGTATTCATGAAAATGTACACTTGATGTATTTAAATCACGCGATCCTTCCAATAATTCCAGCACTTCAGGGATTACTTGTCCGAGTTTAGTGGCGGAGAACGTAAACCGACGACAGGAGGATCTCAAGTTATGAATAATCTCTGCAATGAATCGGTATTAGCGTCAATTCTAATAATCGTTCTTGCGGAAAACTGCCCTACATTGCCTGCCGTATATCCATTTCTTCTCTTAACATTTCCAACGGTATATATCGGCAAATTCGTAATCCATATTTTCAAGAAATGTGGATTTTCGAGGATTTAATTGTACCAAGTTTTTCAGACAATAAGTCTTGTACAAAATATGACAGAAACTCGTGCATAATAAGTAGGATTTTTTGCACGAATCGCAAACAAATTCTAATTTCACAAATTTCTGTTCGAGGATCGCAGTTTATCACATATGCAACAAATATGACCACAAACTTTCTTGAAATTTATTATACGATTTTGTCCTATTTTATGAACAATAGGCTTATTTGAACCTTTGTAGTCGGAGCTATTTAAACTAGAAAATTAAACGTTTCTTCCGACCGAAAATAATTCCATTCTATACTAAATGTTTTCTTCGTACAAACATGAAATTGATACGATATCTCGTGCAATGCTTGAACGTTTAGTAATTGATTAGATATCAACGTATTTAATAATGTAAACAATATTTTGAACAATGGTGCAGCAAGTTTTAGTGGTGACTCTGAGTCACCACTCGAGTGCCAAGGGTTAAACCTCTTTAATTCCATGAATATTCAGTTGGATTTCGTTTCGAAAAGACTCCCTGACATCGATGGCAAAAATATGATCGGTTTAGCGTGCAACGGTCTAATATTCCCATGTTGTATGTCAAGTTTGAAGGTCGAGCGACGAGTTTCATGCTTGGTTCTCTCGGATGATGGGTCCTCGAGCATTTTCGGTTTCAGTCAGTCGATAAGCTCGAGCCGCTTGAATATTCAAACTCGAACGAGTCGAAACAAGCCAATTCGAGCAAAGAGACAAATTACGCTCGTTTAAGTTGAAATGGTTCAGCTAACGTGCTAATTTACCTGCGGGGATTTATGCGAATAACGCTTACAGAGATGTCAATTAAGATCTTAAAGTAAAGTAGATTTTCTTTTCCTGCATCACCAGTCCGATTAAGTTGGTAGCACTCTAAAGGTAAATAAATTCCGTTTCTTTTCGCTTTGTAAATTTCAAGTAAGTTTGCAAGTAGAATTACGAGATTTGCGAATTTCGGCCGGGTCGTTACGATTTTGGACCACTGTGGGTCGAGACGAAAGGCAAAGCGGACGGATTAGATTTTTGCGAATCGAAGTTCGGAAATGCGGTTGACAATGCGGTTCAAAAGCGTTTTCGTAGGCGATACGTGTAGATACGCGGCAGTGCAAGACGGAGGTCGGCGTGAATCGATATATCGACACGGGCCATTTTTCCCTTGCCTATAAATAGCCGAACGACAGACACTAGGTTCCTAGATTCGTATGTATCCGAGACTCGTGTGCACATACGTATCGTTACCTACACGTGTACGTGTATATATATATATATCCGCTCGGATAGATTAGAACGTTCCAACTGGCATCTGATTTACGATCGCGAATCCGACTTCCCACGCGTCCAGTTTGATACCGGTATTTAAGCTTCATTCACACGCGAGTGTGCCAAGTCGCGCGCGTCGCCAGTCTCGTAACGCATGAACAATCGCCCCTGCCGCGTCAAGAGTGCATCGGCTGAACTTGATTCACCTCCATCGACTATGCCAAGATCATCGCGGCGACCATTCCATTTACCATTTACCATTTACCATTTACCGTTTTGCTTTCCTCGAACGCGATACGGTATATTGCTCGTAACTCATACGAGCCACGGACCCGAGGAAATGGTATCGAGCGGCTGAAGGAACGATGAAAAGATACAATGGACTGAAACAATATTTATGGACAGCCGAGTCGGGGTAATTCGAATTTCAAGAGCCAGAGTTCCTTCGAGGTATAGGCTTCGACATGTCGAGATTTTCTTACCGGATATGTATTTGCTTCAGCAACAAACTTAATAGCAGACCGCGGATCTTAACGCAAAATGAACACTTTCTACATCCAGCATAAGGTACATATGGAAAAATTTTGTTTCGAGTGAAAATGTTCCTTTAAAAATTCGTTGCTCGTTGATATATTCGTTTACAGTCTTGACACGTTGCCGACCGGTAATTATCGCATAATTTTGAAAAATCTATGGTACACGGCTAAACACTTTTCAATGGTACCTTCGATAGCAACAGCAATTTTAATTGAGAACTAACAAGTCACCCCCAATAACGTTGTCTAATAGTTTCTTTTAAGATTGCAACGTAAAAGAAAATTTCTATGCTTTCTTTTGGTACAGCAGAATTATTGAAAATCCTATTAATAGGCTTCCGGTACGTAAAGCGTTAAAATGAGAATTTCTGCAAATATCTGAAATACAAAGGTTTCGAATAATCTTTACAGTTTGGTTGGTTGCATAAGGATTAATAGTAGACTGCGGATCTTAATGCAAAATAAAGATTTTCTACGTCCAGCATAAGGTACATCTGGACAAATTTTATTTAAAATGAAAATAAATAACTATTTGAAGTAATCAATCGTAATAAATACAGCAAATGATATCTTTATAAACCAGACTCAAACAATTTTTAAATTGAAACGCGACATATAGGTCAATCCGTATTTTATAATACATCAGGTAATTTTCAATGTTTGATTCTCTTATTATAAATCTCGGAAAGAGTACAATCTAAACGTGTTAGGCTTCTTTACCGACGTTCTAGAACAGCTGTGTCATTTGAATGTCACGATTATTATCTCGTATTGTCTCGCTGCAGATTATAGGCTCTTGCACCATCGTAAGCTACAGCTGATTTATTATTCGTGTGCAAACCTGTCGATCAAATTAAGCTAAGTCAAGTCGAACAACGAACGTTTCGGCAATCGCGTGCTTTTTCCCATTAAATGTTTCCATACTGGTTCTTGACCAACGTGTAAATATTTCTTGATCGATGCAAAAATAAAATTAGTTACCAGACCTTTCGAAAGCAAATACACGAATAAAACCGCAATGCTATCCGATGCGAACCCATTAGACCGATTACTAGACTGCGGAAAATGCAAATGCATATTTTTGTAGGGGTTGATCAAATAAATGAGATTTCAGTGCTAAACGAATAGGCAGGCAGCAGACTACCATATTTTTGGTCTGAATTAAAAATTTATAGTAACATCGATTCAATGAAATTTTGTTAGGATCTATAAAATGTAAGAAGGTAAGAAAAAATATGAACAAATTTAACTTTAAGTTTCTGTTTCACTCAATAAATTGCTTCACTTTTGAAGAATTTTTAATCTTGCTCCGGTAGTTGACGCGTTACGAGATTTTTTTTCTTTGAAAGGATAAAAAAATCGATTTTCTGAACACTTCCGCAATCTTCATACCTTGAGAATATCAAAGTCCAAAGTCGTTTTATGTAATTCGGAAAATTGTAAAAGTTATACAGGTTTAAAGGTCTCGGCGCTGTGGACGACACGTTTACAAAACTTTAAACGCGTTTTTCTCGGAACCCAATTTTCGACCTTGTCTCACGTTTCTCTCGGGAAGTATTATGCTGGCTAGATGAGCTTGCGCACTATACGTGCACCTCTGTGTATACATATATCTGCTTACAACGGTATAATAAAAATTTCAGATTTTCCAGAAAATCGCAATCGCAAAATTAGTTAGATTCGCATCAATTCGGTTCCTTAGAATTAATTGCTATAAAAAGGATAAGAGCGATAGGAGAAGAGAAGTATTATTTTATCATAATTTCTAGACTGCGGATCTTTATGCAGAATAAAATCTATTCGCACTACTCGAAAGACGCGCGAGTCAAATAAATATTTGATCTTCTTTCAATTATCTTATCAAGCTGAAACTAATACGCTGATGTTCTTAATGGGCTAGGACACAGTGGTATTTTGAAAAAATCGAAAATTTCTTTTAATAGAAAAATTACATCCGTAAACTTTAAACGCGTTTTTCAAAACGGTGTACAAGATATGTCGAGTTCTACCTTAGCAATTACGTTAAAATTTTACAGTTTTGAACATTGTTTTTGAAATTTTACGTTGTTTAAAAATCTTATATTTTCTCCACTCGTTACCGTGTCCTATCCCCTTAATAAAAATGATTCGACCGATATATGTTCGTTATACGGATGAGGTGCGCGCATTATGTTGCTATTAGAATGTGCAGCTGACAAAATTAATTAATGCGACAGTCATTCTGGAAACTCGAACATTCTCTAATTAATTAGTGCTTAAGCGTTACGAAAGTTACGCTAACAAGATTCGCTTCGGTTATCCGCGCGAACAATGAACAGTTACGCGATGCGTGATTTCAGCTCGATGCGTACACTCCGCACACCATGTAATGTAATGTAAGCGGCGTTACTGGATCATTACCGACGTTGACCGAGAGATTGCATTAATTAGACCGGGCATAATTGGTGTTCATAAATGGTACCGCTCGATTCAGATTTTACGTATCGGTAGAACGCCCTTGTTTAGAGACAACAAAATCGTCGGCCTGTCCACATGGATCCATAGTTTCTTAAATTTGACATATTCGACGGGATTGTGGGTAATTGCTCGCTCAATTTAGCTGTCTGCGTCCACACACCGGTCCGGAGTACATTGTCGGTATCGATTGTGTAGAGTAACGCACGGACGACACGACATTCTTAGTTCTAATTAACGGATTGCAGACATGTACGCGTTCATCGAGCCTTACGCGTGAAATACAGGGAAATGCGTACAATAAACTAAATTCAATAACGCTACAGTTTTTATGTTAAGGGTGGGTCCGTAAAAGATAACAAGCACCATTCATTTTTCCACGTTGCGCAGCAAATCGATTGTTCCAACTTCTAGAAAAAGTTCAAATCGTATGGTCCAATATATAAAAAGTTACCGTCTTTTCAAGAGTGTCCGAATATCAGTGAGATAAGCCTGAAGAAAAATGAGATAAGCCTGTAGAATTTTTAAATTAATTTCAAATTTAATCTTTTACACGCTTTCTTCTGTTCAAAAATTTGCAGTAAGCGCACAGAGCTTTGCGATATGGCCGATGAGCGGCACTGTACGTGCCGATTAAGCGGCGAATTGATTAGCAGATGTTCAGAGAGGATGGAGGCGTACCGCTTACACGGACGTGAACTTGTCGAGGGGGAAAAAAAATTGCACTAAAAATGAAATTGATTTTAGCAATAATGGTAGCCGTATTCGGCTTGATGGGAACGATAAGCTACGCTCGCGGGTAATAGGTATCCCAGGTAATCCTGTGTCTCCTGAGAGGGGTACCTACTGCAACCTAGGGAAATTGAGGTTAGCCAGTGGACCGTATCGAGGCGAATCAACCCGGGGATCCAGTACCTTCCATTGTACGTATAACATTCCGCTCTAAGAGCGAACAAATATCCTGAATGAAACATATTGAATCGACTTATGGAAGCGCAACGGACGATAATAATTTATTCGCTTCCTCGGCCACGCGCGATTCTCCTTCTACGAAGCAATTCTCGAAGAGAAGTTTCTTAACTCTCCACGTTCGATTTCAAACAAAATACTGTCCATAAAATAGCTCGAGGATATATTTCTGCTGTTATTCCGGAAAGATGTTCCCTACGAACGTTGCATAACTCTGGCCGCCATACTTCAATGGAAAACGTGGCCCCAATTCGTTATTATTAGACTGCGAATCTTTATGCATTTATCAAGAAATTGGTTGGACGAAATATAAAACAGTGAAAGATTTTAAAAATTCAAGAATGTCGCAACGTTGATTTTAACGTAGCAATGTCGTTAAGGGATGAAATCAATTCGCACGTTATTCCTTGCTTCGCGCAATCGATGCAAAAGATTTTTATTTTGCGTAAAGATCCGCAATCGATCGATAACTCGTAAGCCAATTAATCAATTTCTATGAAATTTTCATGTGTTTTCAGTGTACACGAATGCAAATGAGAAAAGTTGTAAATACTAACTTTCATTATTCATTTCGGAATTGAAACTATACAAAATTTTAATGAACTGGTTCGTCGAGCTTCGCGAACAAACTGGACTCTCGTCCGGTCCATATATAAAAAAGTTATTCCGATTGAAAGTGTGCGCCAACGCTTATGGGACTGACCGTATGCAACCCCCCCGAATAAAAGTCTGCCGAACGAAAGGCTGAGAATCGTAACTTCGTTAAATCTGGGGTATTGTGAAAATTCTGGACCCCCCACAGCAGTCTGTTAAAACAACGGCTGGTCTTCAGCGGGCTGTTGCGTAGGGTTATAGCGTGCTATCGGGGGTAGGGGTAGGAGGGAGGGGGGGAGGGGGATGGAAGCGCGAAACGGAGATTTAGGTTGGCCCTTTTCGGCGGTGGAGTGTGACCGCGCCGCGACGTGGCGAAATTACACGGTGCTGGCCGATCCTTCGTCGTGTAATGCCACGTTATTATGTGGGGATTATTATTATAGACTACCTATTAGCCGCTTAATCCGATCGAACGCTTTGTAACGCATTCTAGGCCGCATCCGTGGTTAATGCCACGGTTCGGCCCGTGTGTATGCAATACCGACGGAGGGCCGTATCCCTATTTATTCGATCGATCGCAAGGCCAGTGTTCATCCGAAACATAACACAATCGCGTGCACGTGCTTCCAATTCCGGATTCGTTCTCGGTTTAATGAAATCAAACGCGCCGCGCGCGCAGATATGTCGCGCGACACTCTGCGATCTTGACATCTCCCACATCCGAATTAAAACCGAGACAAAAGCGACTCGGACAAAGGAATTTTTCGATAACGAAACAATCACTTTTCCGATGATAAATTTCATTTCTTTGGAACGACTTTCCATGTTTCGGTCATTTTTCCGTGATCAACTGATCGAGGTTCCTCTAGGGCACTTTGCTAATTTGTTTGTATACGCTGCGACTGTAACCGTTCATTTTTTTATGTTGCTTTCGATGCAATTGCAGGAGCCTGGGGCTAGTTGGCTGATGAAAGCGGTTGACTAATTCTATCTACGCTTCGGAATAAAAAGATACAGTAAAGCCGCGATTCTTACCCCTGAGAGTCTCCTCGATAATTCTCCCTTGCCTACCCACTCCACCGAGGGGCAACGCCGAAGGGACCAAGAAAATCGAGCTGCTTCGGTCTCCTATCGGTGTAAACGTGCCGCGTAATCTGATCTCGGCCTCGGGTATATCGGTGCGAACCACTACCAATCCAATTACAAAACTTCTTTATTTTTCATAATTTTTTTATGGGATTTTCACCAACTTATTTCTGGCATTTTTTAAATTAAAATGACACCGAACACGATATAATTCAACTATATTTAGCGGTTTAATTAACGATGAAAATTTCGGGCGCAAAGAAGGACAGCGTATGGGAAAGAAAGAGACCCGGCACGGTTCAAAGACCCGCGCGTCCTGTTTCCACCACGTTACACATAAATGTTTGTAGACCATAACATTTACAATATTTTATAATACTTGAAAAGAATTTTTGGTTTTCAAACGAGGTTGAAACTCGTCTATTTTCACGTTTGTTTTTTAGCGGGTCAAGGAGACTCTCCAGCTTAGCTCCTTCTGTTTTTAGGAGTGACGACACGAATCTGACACGAGCCGCACGCGTAAAGAAACTACTTGTCAAGATAATGTAAAGTGTATTAAAGCGTGCAACGCGAAGAAATATTGGACAGCTCTCGGAAAGAAAAAATACATTGTTCCCGCGGAATATTTAACGACACCTACGCTCTCCCGGTCTCCTATCTCTCGAAGAAGATGATACTTCAGGTACGTTCTCCGAGACGACGTTTATCGCCGTTTATTTATCGCTCGATACAGCTTACCAGCCGCGCTCACCCACCACCTTATTATTTAAGCGTGCACGCGTACGCCTACATGTTTACCATCCATATTTTTCGACGGCGTTTCCTCCGCGATCGAACGGAAGGAGCCATCGAACCAGCCAAACGATTATCTTCGTTTAGCGTTGCGAAACGTCTACATACGTTATTCTCTCCGCCTTTGCGACACGCTGCTTCCCACTTGATCGAAAATTAAGAAATTCACCGGTTTATGGCAACAGTGGAACGATCGCTGTCAACGATTGAACTCGCACGAACATCCTTTTGTCGACGAACTGCAACGAACGCACGGATAACCAAATGTTAACGACCGACCTTGTTCTTTTTGCAATTCGTAGGCGATCGTAATTTTACGATTCTTCTGTTATTTATGATTCTCTATTTTTATAAATTTACCTATGCATGTCAGGGTTGTCTGTCGATACACACGCATACGTACATACACCATCCGTGCTTGACCTTCATAAACGCGAAGTTGAAAAATGAAATAAGATGAAAGAAAAATCAAATTGTTCGCATTTCACGCACGATAAAGCCACCCGTAGATCGTACCGTTTTCCTAGGGAGCGTCGGAAAATGTGTCAAACCGACACGAAGCGCGAGCGAGGGTTAATTAAGCGTACGGAACGCGAATTTGCATTTCGCCTTTGAAATCGCTTTGTATTATGCAGCAACTGTTTTAAAATACTCGGCATAAAGGAACATTTAATGGCGTGGAAATCTAGTTTAAGTCTGCGCCTGCACAGTATCTTCGCCGCCCGAGATAATTCGAAAATTTGAATTAATTCTCACTGCCAAAGGAGTTCCAATGTTTGTAACCTTATTAATAACCCGGATCTATCGTAAAATATGTATACCATCGCCGTGAGGCGAAAGAAGAAGGTCTACGCTTGTTTGCCGTCCCGGTCTAATTTCGAGGCTTTTGTCTCGCCGCCTCTGATTATTAATGCATCCCTTTGGGTAATTCTATGCTCCTTGACCCAGCAATTTGTAACAGCTTTTATGTAGAACGATTTCGTCCCGTAATATTACCCGGCCATGTATTCGTCCATAATCTCTTTATCTCCGGAGGACGTTGGATCAAAAGGTATGCAATCTACGGGGCGATTCAGTTCATTCGGCCACCTAAATTCTCGGTTTAAAGCAATCGTAAATAAAGAAATAAATTGCTTCTCTAAACTATCTGGTATACAGGGTGATTCGTCAGATATTACCATCTCGATTTTCGTCGTTACATTATGTCAGAAAAATACCAAGAAATCTTAAATAAAACACAAATTTTCAATTTTGTATCGATAAAGTACTGTACCGTGAAATGTACAACGACGACCACCCGTTCACCCCTAAATCGAATGACCATTACTTTTTATACACCGTGTACAATAATCCTGGCCCAGTAATCCCCGAAGTATGCTACCTACGATATTTCGATCACGTTCGTTCGGACGATTAAGAACAGTTGTTCAGACGAAGTCGTCGTAACGCGACGCGACGCGACATTTCCACTTTCCATCGGTCGGATTAAGAGAAACACGATACACACCGGCCGGCAAACGATCAACTTTCGTTGGATCGGTGCGTTGGGTATTGAAGCTTCGGGACCTGGAAATAGGAATGCCTCGACGTAATCTTCGTTAGACGATCTCGGAAACAGCTTCGCGCGTTAAGTGAAAAATCTCGAAAGTTTTATGTCCAACAGAAAGTAGGTAAACACGTCTTTCCAATTTTTAGTAACTCGACACCTCGACCTATCCACGCGTTTCTTTTGTCTTCAAGATTTCGACATTTTAGGATTTCGTTTACGATTTATACATTTTTTTCTACCGCGGTGTTGAAGGTTTGTTTTATTATATTATAAATATTGCATTAAAAAAATAAAAGTAACGAAGTTCCGGGCAAATTTACCTACAAATAACAGAACGGTATAACTTATTTCAGGAAAACTGTGTCAAATTGACACGAGGGACGGATGAGGATTAATACTTTGTTTTATTACAGAATTCCTGTTAAACAGTTTTGTCGGCAACGGAATAATTAATCCAAATGCAAAATACAAAATTGAAAGTTATTTGATATTGTAGTTAACTACTGAAAATATTTTCAAGCGAGGTAGCGTATAATTATTTCACGGTAACGGAGCACAGAATAATATCATTTAAATAACCATTCTACAATTATTTCATTCGAACAAAATGCCGAGTACGATAAAGTTAAAAATATTAAAATAATTTTCAGTTTCTAAAAATCGATTTCCAATAGTTATTATAGTTTGTCGTAGAATATTTAAATATATTTGAAGTAGTAAATTGTAAGAAATTTTATTGCGACGTATAGGTACAATCAAATATGATATAAAGAGGACACGCGTATCCATCGTCTACCAATGAGTTATCATCGGTAATGGGAATATTTTGCTTGCTGTAACATCGATTTGGAAATTCAATATCTTGTTTACATTGCAGGGGACTGTTTCCCCTAGAGTGCATTAGCAAATATGAAACAAAGAGCGGCTGACAAGACTCTCGACTAGCGAACGGTTCAGTTACACGTCGTGTGATCTTTGAAAACAACTTTTTAGTGAAAATCATTGTTTAGTGAAAAAATTCCACTGCCACGTGGAAATTTAAATAAATAGTACCTACCGTGGAATTGGTTTGTTTTTTGAGATACTCGTCCGGGCGCGATATTCTCGCAGCGTTTCGTAAATTGTCACGACGATTTTCGAGACAATCGAGCCGTCGGACTTGATTTCGTGTGCTCATAAAGCGGTGGTGGTTGGAGCAGGGGCTTCGTGTTGTCCGGTCGGCGATCGAATCGATTGGATGCGGTACAGTGCGCTAAGCGGTGTCGGTGTGCCTAGCGAGATATATCTCGATCGAAATGAATTCCGTTCGCGGCGCGACACTGTCACAGGAAAAACTGTAAAACAGCTACAGTAGCGGACAAAAGTTTAAGTCCGCTACCGTATATAATAATAATAATACCGTATTCGTTCGGAATACGTATCGCGGAATCATAGAAAGACGAAGATTCGTCGTGTCGCGTCAGGATGTACGTCGCGCGTCGTTCGTCCGGATACGATAGATCGCGAGGACGTACGTACACCGTACGTCCTTCGGGTCGTAAGGGTTAAGTTTGTTCAGCTCTGTTCAGCTGGGCGCAGCGAGGCACAACGAGGCACGGCGAGGCACGGCTCGACGGCAGTCTTGCCGAGGCGAAAAATCACTTAGCCGAAGATGTTATCGCGCACTCCGGCACTCATCGACGAAACGTCGGTCGGGGTTTCGTCTGGCACGGATTCGCTTCTTTTCCAAACGATAAGAATCTGATTTCCGCGAGACGCAGCTAGAAAGGACACGATGCCTTCCTTCCTTCCTTCCTTCCTTCCTTCCTTCCTTCCTTCTCCCCTACCTTCCTGCTGCCTTCCTGCTTCCTTACCCCAAAGCTGAAAACCCTTATCGAATCCCCGATAAAATGCCGCAAGCTTCTCTCTCAGGCCGTCGAAGCTGAATCAGGTCGCGTCTGTGAGAAACATTCCAGGAATTCTCCCTCTTTCGATTACACTCAACTATCCGGGGAAGGATCCTCGAATCTGAATTCCTCCTGTCGGCGAATCGACACGGACCTAAACTCCCTCTTGCCTTGAATTTTCTTTTAATTGTTATCTACCGCCCCGTTCGCGCCAATTGTTTGCACTTTTCTCATTCGGCCCGCGTCGGTGTAGGCCAGTGTAGGGGCATTTCGCCGCTCGAGAGCACGTACCGGGTGGTTCGATCGAAACGTCCCGATTATTAGCGTTTCGCTATTAACCTCTTCGAGTTGTAGCAACCGGTCTGATTCGTGGGACAAATTTCAAACGAAATTTACTAAATACGTATCAAGAATATCCGTATGTTATCCTCGATTTATGAAAATCGTTAAAGAACATTGCCTCGGAGTCAACGTTCGAATGCAAAGGGTTCAACAATAAAAAGATAAAAAATATCGAAGAATATCTGTATGTTATTCTGAATTTAACCCCTTGCCGTACCATTTTCTTTACAGTTACAGCGATTAAAACGTCTTCGTGCACAAAAATGTCGTAAAAGGGAAAAGAAAATGTATAGTTTTTGAATGGCTACATTTATTTTAATGCTTAAACATTGATTGCAAACGAATCAAATTTGAAGCCTCCATCGCGAGTCTGGCTCGTCAACATACGGCAAGGGGTTAATAATTTTCATAAATTGAGGATAACAAACTGATATTTTTCAATTTTTTTTATCTATCTTTCTATCGTTTAACCCTGTGCATTCGAATGGTGACTCCGAGTCGATGTTCTTTAATAATTTTCGTACATCGACTATAAATGCACGGTGCTTTCCATCGTTCGCGTACAAAGGGGAAACAAGTCTTTCGTATTACGTAAAGGATAAAAATCGTTAGCGTGTTTGATAGCTCGGTGGCAGGTAGGAGAGTCGATTCTGGCTCTGGCTCTGGCTCCGGCTCCGGCGGTGTGCGTCTGTCCGTCCTTTTCTCGTTTCCATTCACAAGAGCCCGTGTTTGCCGAGTAGTTTGCCTCGTGCACGGTAAACGGGTAAACTGACGAGAGAGAGCCCAGGAAGGAGGCGGAGGCTGCCATCTTGGCTCATTAGACACGGACGCATACCTACCCGTTTCAAGATGACATGGGTGGGGCCCCTGACCAAACCGAGCCTCAAAATTAGGCGCCAATGTCGTGCAGGGACGGCACCGCACCCTTCCGACCGGGTCTTCGTATTACCGTATTGTGGTCCGCCGTATAGAAACCCGATACTCGTGTATAACGAATGGGTAAGCTATTTCGACGGGTACGTATAATTCGACTACGGGCCCTGAAAATACTTAAGCGTCTGTACCCCGTGCCAAGGTAACCATAACGTTTCCAGACGCTCGGGTATTAACGTCCCCGGCAGAAACAGTGGGTTCGATCGAAAGTTTCGTAACGTTTTAAAACTAAAGTTCAAAGACATTCCATTCATAGAAATTGATGTAACGTACGATACAATACTTAAATGTTTAATAATTGATTGGATACCGATCGAAGAACAATGATAGGAAGTAACCAATTTGTCGGACCGGTGTAAAAATGTAATGGTTGCACCGTTGAGTGCATGGGAGAGTGTCGACGGAAGTAAACGTTGGTGAACTATCTCTGCATGCCCACGGTATCGGAGAAGATAGTTCGACAACTTAGAAACTTGTGATACTTAAAGGGAGAGGGCGGTTTACCCGAAAATTCCGGCTTTTCGGAAGTTTGCAGGTTTGTATAGAACCTCGATGAAACTATCGGACTATTGTGCTCTCGCTACCTTCCGATTTCTCAGGGTGAAAATAGTATACGGTGAATCCTAAATGTATTTGACCCTTGGCACTCGAGCGGTGATTCGGAGTTACCGCAAAAATTGCCATACCATTATTCAAAATATTGTCTACATTTCACGTGATTAAGTAAATACGGATCGTCTCGGCTGGAAGTAATTTCGACTGGTAGCAGCAGCGCGTATCTATAGAATTGTGGCAAGTGAAATGAAGAAGTTGTGCTACTTTCGATCTGTTATTCCGTTGGCTATTTCCCTACTGCCTCCTCGAGGAAACCGCGCCCGATCATAGGAGAAAGCTCATCACGCCTACGTGCCTCGTGCGAAATGCCTGACTTATCGAGCATGCGAGAGCATATTTTCTCGCCACTGGTTGCCAATCCGTGTTAGCGAGGGATCAACATTTTCAGTCGAGCCGTAACAACGATTCCGAAAGCGAGGCTACCGCATAAATTCGAACCGAAAGGAATTACCCTTGATAAACTAAACGCTGCCGTTGACTTTCAAGCAACCTCAACGCTTCCCACGTGTGGCACACCGACGCGACGCTACGATACACGTGTACATTGTGTAACGTACGCGGTGTACATTAAATCATTTGCGTCCTGCGGGAAAGTCGCTAACGGTAACCGACGAACGAGATTCGGTTTCGTATTACATACCTGCACGCTCTGCGCCATCGATGCACAATGAAATCGAAAGGTTTCGACATGATTTAGAGTCGATACATACGTTTTCACCGCTGACTTATCGTCAGTTTAATTGCGGTAACGAGGTATCGAAGGATCAATGAACTTTCGATGATAAAACGGACGAAATTCGGTCCGTTGTAACCTGATAAAACGGATAACGATCTGCCTGGACTCGTTTCCGTTGGAAATGCGCCCATATACTCTTGGAAGGTGCGATCGCTGCGCCCTCTACAGTCTCTTTCCTCTCGTAGGAGAAAATCGTCTCTATCGAAAGCGATAAAATTTTATCCCCGCTACAATGTAATTACAAGCAATACCGATGCAGCGATGGCATTAAAGAACTCCCACGTATACGATTCATTTGTGGAAAATAATATTATTGAATTAATATTGAAAATTGTGTGCGTGGAGCATTCGAATAAAGCGACGTGTTTGGAAAAACTGTGTTTTCAAAAAGGATTTTGAATGGAAAAAAGTTTGAATCTTTCGAACGCGTAACAATTTATACATCTCCATTTCTTTCAAAGAAAAATAAGAAACATACATACAAATGTGGTGAATGTAAGTTAAAAAATAGATATAACGATGGGGCGGTAGTACGCAGAAAACAGGTTCATTCCGAAATCTCACCACTTCTCCACAGTTACCGTTGAATGACCAAACCACCGAATCATCAACAACTATCTCACGAGCATCGCTCCGTGAACTATTGCTCGTTAGATGAAACCTCCAGCAGTTAGGGTGAAATTTTGGACCACACATATGTATACCGACGAGACAGGCATCGTTGATACACCGGTTACTCTCCACACTGAAATGTTATCGGTTGTAGAATTTGACTGCCATTTAGTAGGCGAGTCATAGATAATTTCCGTTTTAACATACCAATTTAATTTATCGGTAAAACGAACAGTAATTGTTACACAGCGGATCTCGATGCAAAATAAATTTTTCTATAATAGGATGAAAATAATATAACAGTATTTTTAAATTCTTCTAATATTTCTACTGCTTCAACGCCTATCTATTTCTGTTGTAAATGCATAAAATTCGCTGTCTAATAATTATATTTCAATTTTTATTTTGGAACTTGGTTATTCTGGTGCCGGTGTGCCGTAGCTCGACAATATCTTCTGTTGTTCGAAAAATATCATGAAACCTGAATTTTCAGTGTTTGGACACCATGCATCGGGTCCATTCATAATTTCGGGACAAAGATTTATGCAAAGATTCTTAAATATTAAAACTTTGAAATTTGATTTGGCTCGAAATAAAATCGTTCGTTCTTTCTTTATTTTTGTTCAATTCGGGAAACGGTCTATTTTCCGGCGCGGAAAATACTTGCAACATGTTTCGTTGTTTGTTGCTACGTGAACAGTCATTCCTCTCTGGTTTATGCGTGTCACAAATCACGTTACAAATACTGTTACCCGGTCGTATAGCTACGGAAGACTATTTTGGACAGATCAATGATGCGAATAATTAACATTGCTTCCGAAACTTTTTGGTCGCGATTTCGTGTTATATTTGGAAACTGTCGACATAATATATGTGTATTATTTGGGGTGTAGACAGTTACAACATCTTCGCAATCTCAACAATTATAAATTAAAAATATCAGAACCCGTAATTATGACGTAAAGCAAGATAAAATAATTCCGACTCCGAAAACATCGTCTACTCTTAAATATTAAACATAAAAACATAAAAATTCGACCTTTAGACTTCCAAAAATGTCCGCTGCTCCTCGGCGCGCAACGCGTAAGAATTTAAACTTATGTATACATCCGGTACTTCACAAAAAAAAAAGAAGATATTTTTACGTTTCCAAAGCATGACGTGTGGTAATCTAATTAGAGTGTCGGGAGTCGATCCTCGTGAAAGTAAAAGTGGCATTTCCGACGCGTCGCGGAGGGATCGTCTGGTTGGCGTTTTCCCCGAGTCGAGAAGATTTTATCGGTTAGTTTTTCGTGGCTAGGTACGACGACGAACTTGACCGACCGTTAGCGGACGGACGCAGACAAGAACCGGTCTGGGGCGACGACGAGCATGTCGCGCTCGTTTGGCGCTCGTTGGGCTGCTCGTAACGTCGAGGAATGCGAAATGTAATTATAGAAGTCTTGCGCCGGAGGGGTCAATCCCCAATTGAACTCCAATTCACGACTCACCGGCTGTACGTACGTCGCGCAGGAACGCCGGCACCGACGACAAGTCGCGTCCCGTCGCGACGTATCGACGGCTGGCTTTGCCAAACTGAATTTGGTCAAGTTTAACATCGACAAGTAGCTAGGTCTTAACTCTTCCTCGCAGTCCTTCGCATCGGACCATCGCGTCGCGTCGCACACTGTTCGATCTCACAGATAGTGGACTTCTGGACAAAATGAATAACCAAAAAAAGAAAATGCTTCCTCTCTCCAACGCCGATCACCGCGTATGTACTTCATAAAATTGAATTAACCAACGATGAAAAACTGCGAGCACTGTGTCTTAATAAAAACGCAGGAGCTATTCTAACGTTCCACCGAACAAGATCGTATCGGTGCCGCATATTAAAATCGTCCGTTCATAATTCAGAAGAAAAGAAGGGAAAAGAAAAACGGAAAAGAAATATGGTAAGCAGGAATTCCATTAGGGGTTATCACACTTTGGAGGCGCGAAAGAGTGACCTGAATTCGCCTACCGTTTTTGGATAGTACATGTTCCTCTGTACGACATTTCCATTGCATAATTTAATAAGCACACCGTGTTGGGCAAATATTATTCGGAATACAAATTATTCGTTACGGTAAACGCGTGTATTTGTATCGTCTATAACGATATTTATCGTACGGATCGACAATCATTTTTTAGCGTTTCATTCTTGTACACACACGTTTTTGGTTGTTGCACGTTACAACAAACATTATTGCGCTTTCATCCATGTTTAATAGCACCGGATAGTGCCAGCTAGCGAATGGACCATAACGTACATATATATAGTCAATGCACGTCCACGTAATCGGGAGAAATTTACAGGTACTGAAAAAAGCTTTCAGTATTCGCTTCTCTATAATCCAAAGACCTTCGGTTCGAGACCCATACATTTTCTACCACAACGCAATTTTCTACAGAATATTTTAGACATTATTTCTCCGAGATAAAGTTATTAAAACGTTCGATCAAATTCGGTATCAGGTTAGTAAAACGATTTCGCTTAAGTCGAGGACTTACCGTTAATATTATTGATTGTACAATTACTTGTCGCGAAGTTAGCAACCGAGCATAGAGCCGCGGGACCTGCGACTTACCTGCAAAAGAAAAAACAATATTATTAGATCTAAGTAGAAAATCGTTTCCACAAAAATGATAAACATTTCGAAAATACAATACGTACTGTATAACGATCATCCGCGTTTTTTTTAACGAAATACGTGCTATACGCATATGTGGCTATCCAAAAAACAATAAACCTAATGAATAAAATTGCCCATAAATAAAATTAACCCTCTTCCGACTTGGAATATTTCCATTCCCTATGATTTCTTAAATTTTATGGATATGAAATTGGTATAATATCTCGTGCAAGAGAGTTAAAATAAATGAAAAAGATGACTTCGCGGGGTTCCGTAGTTCTACAATTAAATCGTCGTGCTGGGCGGTGGAAAGGCGCGATAATTTGGAGAAAAAATGTTCGTTACCGCGTACCGTTTCGGTGGGAGGAGAATGAAGCGGGTCTCCGAGAAATTTAATTGACGTATTAATGTCAATTCGTTAAAGCCCGCCGCGGTTAATCCGTTTACTCTGCCCCGTGTTCGGCATCTGTGTCTACGGGCGGTACACGTGCGCGGAGAGAAATATCGTGGCGATGTGCAGAAAAGGCGAACCCTAGCCCGAGGGAGCCCGGAGCACGAGCCCGAGCCCGAGCCCGAGCCCGAACCCAGAGCCCGAACCCAGAGCCCGGCAAAACAGCAGGACAGAAGAAACGCGGAGGAGTCTTGCGGGCGATCGATAGTCAAGCTGGATCGAGACGCGATAGTGTCGAGGAGAAAGGTTCCGAAATAAAGTGCCGGCAATTTAATCCGTCTTGGGAGCGAGCTAGCCTAAGCCTGGGAGCTTAGCTCGCGAATGATCTTCGGTGTACATATACCTATGTGTGTCTGTCGGGTGCGTATGCGAATCTAACCCTCTTTCTACCGGGCTAGCAGGGAGATAGCTATCGTCGCGGAACAGACACTGTCTCGAGAGTCTACGGGTCTACGGGTCTACGGTCTACAGTCTACGGGCTACAGTCGGACGCCAGGGAAACCTCTAATTCGAGATGAATCTTGATTACCCCGAACTCTGCGGAAGAAAATCGAACACGATCAAGGAGAGAAGGTGGCAACTAAGTGACAAACAACGGACTCCCAGGAATTACTTTCTCACAAATTCACCGGGAAAGTTCGCGCACGGGCAAATCCAATTACCAAGAATATAAACTCCTTCGTTCGGTTTTCCTCGTCGCTCGGTACATCCGACGAGACGTTCCCGAACGAAACCCCGGAAAATGGTGAACCGATATAATCGGATTCATATTTTCGTAAGTGCAGCTCGAGTGTTGCACCCACATGGTAAATTGTTCGTTCGGCTGATGCGACGCGATTGTCGAGCACTCGTCTTCTAAATGGAATTTTGTAGCTATCGCCTTTCTCTAGGAATGCTTGGTAGGTGTTTTTTTAAACAACATCGTAATTTTTCAAGGGAAAAATGCATTTCTATTTGCTTTCTCGTCTCCCGCGATCGATGCGGTATATGCTTATTTTAACGAATCGATCCGAACGAGAGGACTATTCGTGGCTGGAAATAGAAACGCGAGGATATTTGAAACCAATGCAAAGATGGGAGCAAGACCCAGTTTGATTCGGATACCTGGTTTTATCGAGGTGCTCGGGTTTGACCGAGTCTCCTCCACAAGTTTTGGCATCCGTTCGATCACCATGGATATCCGACACTTTTTCATGCGCTGGAACGAATCGAATCGACAGTATAGGAATAGAGAAACATTTCCAATTTTTAGTCACGTATATAGGGGCTGGCCGACGCCATCTCGATCACTTTTGTCTGCGGATGTATGGGTTTTTGTCCCGGATCGAAATGTATTGTAGCACATACACGCGAGAACGGGGGTTCAAGTTATCGTTCTTTTGATTTCGAAATTGTTTAAAAAATCCACCGCCCCGAAGTTGGTGATTCTCATCGATTTTTCCCCAGAACTCCGCTCGCAAATGAAGCGTGATCCCTGCAACTATCGAACCAGTCCTGTATTTTTTAGTTGAATCGCGAAGGATTATTCTTCGCTGTCGGGTTCTTTTCCGCGCGAAAAGTCGCGTCAGCGCAACATGGAAATATTGAAAATATTTTTGGTTCGAGGATTGGGAACCGGGTTGTTTCGAATTTCAGGCGAAACGGTAGGTTCGATAAGAACCTATCGGTGACAGAAAACGCGTTGGCGCTGACGTTTTCTGTTCTCCGTTTCAGCACCATCTTCTCGTGTCTCCCTTGCTTCCTTCCTTCCTTCCTTCCTTCCTTCCTTCCTTCCGGTCTCCCTCGCGACGCATTTATTTCCAGCGTAACAGGAATCTTCGAACTCTCGGGAGGAGTCGACGGAGAAAGGGAGGGTCGTAGGTGAGGACAAAAACGTACATTTCGTTCGTTTGATCGCATTTGCTCGGTACATGTCTGATGTGCCACTCAGGAATGGCAATATACCGCGTTGTTACGTCGGCATCCGTGATTCTCCGGAATTCACTTAAATTAAATCTGTGTACGATACGGAGGACCCGGTATGCGTCAGGCGGAAAAGTGTGAAATTAAAACACGGTGTGCCGCAGCGAAAAATACGAGGACCAATTTTACGAGCGAAAAAACCGGCCGACAATTTTACCGAGTAGATCCAACAATTGAATCTCCTATGCGCGTGCCGCGTCGCGTCGCGTTCATCGTCGACAACCCCGGTTTCAAGTAATGAAAGTTCGCAACCGGACATCTTTTATCGATACGCTAAATAACATTGTTCGATACGTACAGTGAACCACGAAAGTATTTGAACGCGCTTCAAGCGTCTAAAACACCTATCGAGGAATTCATATTTTCCAAACTACGTCTAATCGATTTTCTGCATCGGTTGACGCTTACGTCGCTAATTTAGCGTCTGCTTCGAACTCGCCTTTACATTCTTTTTTTTACGGCTGATGAAAAATTACAAAATCTCTCTGGACCAGCATTCTTTGAATAACTTTACATTGATTTACATTTGCAGCATGAAAATATGCGCAGAAAGTTTTTGGTATAAAGACTTCAATCCCGTTGAGTACCGTAGGAAATTTTATAATAGAAATTATAATTTTAAATGGGGGACCGATATTGTTGCATAAAACCTTTTCCTGGTGACTAAACATTTTTTTTTTTACATTTCCACTCCTCTTTGCACACAGGTTTAACGGAAAGTTGGATAATTAGTTAAAAATTGTTGAGCGCGTTTCAAGAACGTTTCACGGACATTTCAAAAAGACGAAACGGAAAGTAGTAATATTAAATTAGTAATATTAAACGCATCGATTGTTGAATTTATTTCTGCGTGGGAATAAAATTAATAATAAAGAGAAATTATTAGAATTTTTTTTTTTAATATAAATGTAGATAACACTTAATATAAATATATTATTTATATTAAGATGCAATAAGATCATTTAACATCCCATAAATACGAATCAACTACAGATACGTATGTAGTTTTATCAAAAATGTAATTCACCTTTGACAAAACCACGTTTTAATGCTCTTTTTCAGGATTTAGAACGAATTTGAAAATTCATATTGTATATTTACGATTTATATATTCCGCGAATATAGTTTAATTACAAATGAAACAATAAAATTGGAAAAAAATAAATGAAATGGTATTATCGAAGCTTCATTGAAGTTTCTGTTGTACTGCAATTGACTGCGCAGGCTTGCGAACTACAAAGGCATAAAATTCGTATAGTAATCGCGTTCTCGAAACGAATAAATGTTCTGCATGGTAACACTTTAAAAGCTTTCCCTCGCTGTAACATTGTTTGTGCCAGTCATAAACAAAGTTCGGCGTTATTTTAAGAAATTTTAATCGGATCAATATTTCAATATGTTTTTTCGAACGAATTTTGCATCGGGTAGTTTTTAAATAAAAATCATGCGATCGATACAGCGAAGCATTCGCGAATAGGGAATAATCTGTTCGCGTCGTTAAATATTATCCGTTTGTAGGTTACGACTCGAACAACTGTTTTGTACTGTTCGTACAATTTTGTGTCGAGGTAAGTCGATGCAAAGTAAGTTCACGTAAATAGGTTAACACTTTCTCGTAAAGAATGTCAACGCGTATTAGCTGAATCGTTGAAAAATGTCTGAAATTGACAAAAAGGGTAGAAAGATGAGGGCTAACAGACATTAATGGAAGGGTTCTCTTATTACGGGACACGGTTCCATCGTTGGTCGATTATTCCCGTAATTGTGAAGCACTTTTGCCTATCCCAAGGATCGTCTACTTTGCGTATTGCAAAAGAATGTCGGCGACGGTATAGCGCAGAGCATCTCGCCGAAGAGGGCATTTTACATATCCGACGACCGTTCGTTCGGCAATTTGCGGGGGCGAGTGGCGCGGGAGTGCCGTTTTCCATTCGACAAAGCGCTCTGCAAATTGAATACATTAATCGTCGCTGGCCGAATCTCCGTATCCGCGGTGTATTGTTACGATAAACGAGAAGAAAAAATTCATTACTATTTGCGCGATGAATTATACCGGTGCGGCGCGGCGCGGCGCGGCGCGGCGGCGGCGGCGGCGGATTCCTTGAGAGGTTTGTTTTAGTTGCGACTGAATAACGAGTGTCGCAACTCGACTCCGCTCGATTCACCCTTTCGACGCCCTTTCCATCGAGAAACGCCGGAGCTTCTCTCCCTTGCGAGTAATGTATGGAACGTCAGGCCCGTCGTTACGTCGCGAGAGGCCATTAGCAGAGTTAAGTGAGAAAAAGTCCGCGACAGGTAGGTATTCGTGCAGCGTATCCTCGATGCGGTGGTTACCTATCGCGTTCGGGAACATTTATCAACCGTATATTCGCGCAAAGTACGCGAGAATACCAGATACAATGGGACCGCGAAACTCAAATTTGATTTCGTTCGACTTTATCGACGATTTCTTTGTGCCACATGGTTACGCGCGAACAGATGAAACTCGTTCACCCGAATTGCGCGATAACCTCGGAGCTATGGAATCTCAGAAATCGTAGATGTACCACTTTGTTCGAAGTTTGCCGAACGTATCGAAAAAGTTATTCGTTTTTAAAAGCTGTAGATGGTTTTGCCTTTATTCGTAATGTATGTATATTAATTATACTTATTGCGTCATCTATACGTTTACGTGACCCGTAGTTTATCCAATTATCCGATTATCCAGCACAGAAACTCTCAACCGCAATCCCATCGAGTATCCTTCGTGCAGAGTTGGACCGGAAAATTAGGAAAAAGACAGTTTCAAATAAGGAGCAGGTGATCCGAATAGGAGAAAATGAACAGTGAAATCGCTACGATTGCTGCCCATTCAATTCCAAGCTCTGATCCGAGCGAGAGGTTATTCAAGAACTAATAGGCGAGTGTAAAATATACTCGACTCTACTTGCTGAAACCTCTTTATGCTATGATTTCATCCTTGAGATACGCTAAGGATGAGATGCGACGTGTAAGTAACAGGTCGCGTAGATCAGGTTGCTCGACGCGCCGGTTCTCGGACAAAGTCGAACGCGCCGGCAAAGAACAGGCTGAAAACAAACGCGCGGAGTACATGCAATGTCGTGCGGGAGGGGAGGGGGAGAACAAAACCGAAAGAAATTAAAGCAGGCAGTGTGCAGAGGCGCAAGCCGCTGTTGTCGAGTATATCCGTAAATTGAAATAAACGGTGGAGGAAGATTGGAAAAAGGAAAGAAAAAAGGAATATGGGAAACAGCGGAACGGAACGACCTTCCGAAGTGCAGCACGCAAGGGAAAAATATCAGACTATAAAACCAGGGTGGAGCAGAGGTCTGCGAGCATGGGAGCGGAACGGCGAACAAGGGGTAAACTTGTACGACGTGGAAAATAAATATGACTGTCGAAACTAGCGTGGAAAATATCATGTCAGACGTTCTGGAAGCTGACTGTGTCGCGAGGCGTGTAGAGATACCGTGTTCGGAAACTAAGAATAAAATAATTTCGTAAAACTTTCTAACACAAAAATATTTCACGCGTTTCTTCGAAAGTAGCCTACCGCTGGTATCGAGTTCCACGTCCAAAACCATTTTTCTATTTCGCCATTTATTCTGCATTCTTCGGACGGGGTTTTCAGGGCCGACCAGCCATGAAAATAGAAAAATAGATTGTAGTAAATGGATGACCGGTCGGCCGGTCCCATGAGAGGTAAATAAATAAAAAAAAAATACAATTGAAAAGAAAATAGTGAACGGGGCTGGCGCGAAGGTGGAGAGATTCTAAACCAGAGGGGAAGAAAAAAAGAGGGTTGAGGGAGAATGAGAAGGGCGATCGAGGGACGGGACGGGACGAGACGAGACAAGGCGGCACCTCGATGTCGACGACGATTGCCGGTGAATGACGAGCGTCATTAGTTCATCGACGTTGTCAATGGATTCATTGCTGGCCATTACGACGTCAAATCCTCTTGTACGATAATCTAGCGATAATGAGAGCTCGTTAAAGACGAACGAAATAACGGGGGCGTGTAACGGTGCCTGCTCTGCTGCTGTGCTTTGCCGTGCTTTGCCATGCTTTGCCGTGCTTTGCCGTGCATTGCCGTGCTCTACCGTGCTTTGCTGTGGGGGATCGATGGGGTTCGTACACGCGGTGCTCTGCCTTTTCTATTTCACTTTCCTTCCAATTCTCCTCTTTGCCCCCGGTCCCAGTCATCCGATTCTGTTCGTTTAGAGCATTTAAACGATTTTCTTTCTCTACTTTTTCCCATTCATTGCCCTCATAGAATTTTTTAATTCACTCCCGACGCACACACCGTCGCGAAAATAACGAGGAGGACGTCGGTCGTTCTTTCGACCTCCCAACTCGTTCTCATTGCCCACGGCCCCGTCGCTCGATCCACGTTGTTCGCGTTTATTGTTGTTTCGGATTAAGCGATTCAGTCCCCGCCGGCACAGACCATCGACGCGGTCATAACACGATAGCATTTTTCGGGACGAATTCAACGACGTATCGCATTCTGTTGTTTACCGTTACGAAACGTTCGAAATTTGTAACTTCCTAAGTAGGCTAACTAAAAACAAAATGTGTCCCAACCTTTACGGCGCTCCTTACACGATCAAACAGTTTTAGGGGACGGCGTGAAAAAATTCTCGCAAACAAAATTTCAGTAGGTGCGGCTATGGTCCACCCTAATATGTACGCACGTATTTTATATTTTATGGAGAGTACCGGTGTCCACTCGTTCGTGGCCGGCAGTGTAATTATCTCGTCGCTGAAAGTTAGCGTCGAAAAAGGGTATTGCGCGTGGAACGATCCGATAGACCACTTTAAATCCTGTAAACCGTCACCCCTCGATTTAATGCGTCCGGTTAACGATGAAATCGTACAAACGAACGGCGAAACGGGAAGTATCTGTCTTCGATTGTGCGCGGGGGGTGAATTACAGAAATGGGGGAGCGAAGTATCGGTGTGTGAAACCGAAGAGGTCGAAAGGCACGGGGTTTCCATCGGCCTGTCGATTTATATCCACACAGGAGAGAGCACATTAGCAGACTGCATTCTTTACGCTCGTTTATTCGCTACCGACGACCCTTTATGCGCATCCATTTATGCTTTAAGCGGCGTCCAATTACTGCGAACCTAAAAAAAGACACCGCCCAGCAGCCACGCGCGACAGAGAAAGATGGAAAACGGACACCGTATCGGACAAGGTTATTTTTAACCTTTGTCTGCGCCGCGGATTCCCGTAACGATGCGACGTATTAAAGTTTCCCCGAAGAAAAACGACTAAAGGGAAAGTGTTGTTACGCGTCGGCAGATTACGTGTACGCTAAATTGCTCGTTCAACCGCAAAAACGCGTGCATCCCCCACCCCTTTCGATGCTCCCGATGTGTGCTCGATCTTTCACCCTTGATGCCGTCTTTCGAGGGAAGTGTTGCCAAGCAAATTGATCGTCGCCACCCGAGTGCTAAGAGTTGATCTATTCTCTTTTAAGGCGGTAGACTCGTTTCCAGGACTCGTTCCAAGGCTGCCGGATTCGCGTTCTCATTTCTCGATAATACAAAAATGAGGTTTTACGGTAGTCAAAAACGCTAGATAAAAGATCGATCTAGGGCGCTATCGCCCTCGAAACTCCTGCTTTTTCGTTCGCTGAGCGTAATTCGCGTTATCGACATCGCGTAGCTACGAAAATAGTTCTAACTCTAACCGGCTCTTCGTTTAATTTCTCACGCGCGAGTGTCTCGATTGACGATTCGAATAAAACTACTCGATACGGATTTGCTCGGAGAATCGCACATCGATAGACCTTAAGTGACGGTGGGATCTCGATTCAATGGCGTACTCGTTAATACCAATATGTATCAATTCCCAAGTATTATTCTATTGAACCGGACGGTTATCGCGACAACTCGACGTTGCGTTGGTATTAGCAAAATCCGCTTCTGTCGTCTCACGTGGTACAACCGATGCGATACGATTACGAGGGCCTGGTGCGGATATCAATAAGGCAGAACACTGTCTACATAACCGACAACGGATGACGATGCACGCATGATTCAAACGTGCACCATGTTCCGGTAAATGCCACCGCACGTTTGTTTCGATAACGCACACGATTAGCCATCACGTTTCATCAAAACTTCGATATTACCACTTGTTTGGACGAAGAACGAATGTCTAGGGCTAGGGTAAAGGTACCGGTTATCGGATATTTAGCGACGACCTGTAAGTTTGGTGCTCGAGTTAATTTGGGTTATTTGAATAGACCCCCAAACGGTGTGTAGCCCAGGGCCGTAAAACGAACGGTCCGCCGCTGTCCGATAGATAAAACGTTAAATTCGTTATTTTGCACCGAGAGTTAGCGCCATAAGCTGATCGGATCGCCTAATCGTTAGACGCCTGCATAAAAGCAAGAAACGTTTGAATCACGAGACAACAACTCGACAAAAAAGGGGCCCAAACATCGCCGCCAATTAGGAGATAACGAAGAATGCGGTCTGCTCTTTAATGGCTTAACCGCTTCACTCTACTTTACGGTTTACACAATTTTCCTGTTTCCTTCTCGTTCCCGGCTCGCATCCATCGTTCCGGGCACACACACACACACGCACGCACACACACACGCGCGCGCGCGCGCGTGCACACACATAATCCCTTTCCTCGCTTTTCACCGATTCATTTCCTCGCCGTCCTCCAAAACGGTAAAAGCCGCTGACTGATCTAGCCGAAATAGTTTCGGAACAAATGAAGCGTCCCCGTCGGCCGTAATTAGTTACACATGCCGAATTAGTCACGGTAACGACCCGGCCAGAAGAACTGGAAGTCGTTCTTTAAACGGACGATATTTAAGAGCCCCTTTTGTTCGGCGCCCGACGTGATTCGAAACGCAGCTGGATAATAAATCTTGGTTTATGGGAAAAAAAAACAAACGGAAAAAAGTGTCACTCTATTCGTATTGTACAGGATGTTCGCGCTGTTGCTCGCCAGCGTTTTTTATTACAAATAATAATTTTGCAGATCGATCGTTTCGTAGACGGAATCTCTGTCACGAAAACAATTACCGATACCACTTTCGGTTGTTTATTTGTACATGAACAAATATTCTTCTCACGGATATATCACGATTCGCGTTCCAACCTGTAGATTCGTCATTGAATGCCTGGAATATTTTATAGATCCTCTCGAAACGTGTCGGCGTATGTGTCTGTAGTATGTAGTATGTAGTATGTAGTATGTAGTATGTAGTATGTATGTACTTATGTGTGGGCGCGTGCGAATCGAGGATAAGCGTTTCGAAAAACAGCAACAGCAGCGAGTCGGTAGCACGGATTCGAGGATTATATGGCCTTTTCGCTCGTTGTTTTTCCAATAACAATTGATCTACTTTCTGCCCTTTCACGCATTAGCAGTCAGTGATTTTTTGCAAATTTACTGAACTTACCGAACAGTCGAGTGTTGTACGAGGTATCGTACTACCAATTACATGTCCATAAAATTGAGAAAATCATAGGGAACGGTGATATTCTAAATCGAAAGAAATGTTTTGTTCTTGAATTAAAATAGCTCCGAGTGCGAAGCGTCAATCGCGTCGGACAGCAAAAATTTTACGACTCGAACAAAATTTTGAAATCGACTTTTTTTCGCTTTTTCGGACCAAATACCGGTCTGTGCGACGACGCGACAGTTGCGGAGGGACCGCTGTATCCTAATATTTGCTCGACGATGGGATCGTTGCAGAGTTTCTGTCGGACCGATGCGAGGTAACGCTCTTTTCGCGGATTCTGAAATCTCGGAGAGCATTTTCGCCGAACTATACGGATGCATACATAGGTGTATCCATAACGTGGTTCGGCTTCCGCAAACTGCATTACGCCCGCAGTACTATTGGGTTAGGGATAGTTTTGCAGTTTGGAACAGCAAGCGTCCGAAACTAGCGTTCCGGCGCGATTTATCGCATTAAACCTGTGTCCCCTGGCGTCAAAATACGCTTTCCACGCAAACGCACGCAAGATTTGTCAGCCAACGGCCGGCTGTTTTTCACTGCAGATTGACGAATCGATGGACAACTTGTTCGAGTAATAAATATATCACGATAACGTATCGCGTTCTCCTATTGTTCGCGATACATTAAATTCTTCGGACATAAATCATCCCGGGCGTCGAAACCGATGTGTAAATCTCGTAAATATGCATTTCACAGCTCAGTAATATTCACTGCGCCCATACATTTTCCAATATTTCATCGTTTCGACGGTCCGGGTATCGAAGTCCGGATAATATCGACCCTTTGATACGAATGCATTATAAAAAGAGACGCGAACGCGCTTCTACTTCTGTGTGTCGAGGGTCAATTTTTAACGCGAGACGCGGCTTTTGTTTACATTGGCACGTACTCTCTTCGTTTACGTGCAGCGACTCTTATTAACTTTTTTGAGAAGATCGAGCTACCGGTTTACCACGGTACGTGAAAAGAAATTTTTTCAAAAATTGCAATTGGTCGAAATTGTAGAGAAGATACTATAGGTTGCATTTTACAAATTTTTCATGTGGACCTGTATTGTAAATGTAAATTTAAATGATACGTTTTGTAGATCCGCGTCAATTATATGCATCGTGAAAAAAACGACGAACATCGAAAGATGTGAAAATCCTTAGATTTATTGCTTTAAATATTAAACAATTACAAAATAATTATAAATGACAGATAAAAACGGACCATTTTGTACTCTGAATATTTGTTAACAGAGATCAAAATTGAGCTAACGCTGCAATAGGAATCTGACAACACGAGCAGCTTCTGTTTACAGAAAAAAAAACGTATCTGTCAACATTTGTTTTAGGAAATGAAAAACAAATTTCCTTTCACCCAGGAGAAATCAAATAACTATACGTACTACGTATACAAAAGCGGTCGCATCGAACTTGTATATTTCTTCATTCCACTAAATTATTTATTTTTATGTTGTTGATAATTCGTTGCAGTCCTTAATATAAAATCCAATTAACAAACGAAAATAATGCAAATAACGAATAATGTAACTAATTAAATGAAATCCTCGAAATTCGTACGATTGCTGCTGCATTTGTATTTATTCCAGAATGATTATAACGAGTCTCGAATAAAATGGAAATTATGGAAATAAATATATTTATATACGAAATACAAGGTTTACATTGAAACGTTTATAACGGTTTGACATCCATGGAAAAAAGCAAGGCTTCGGTTTATATCGGCAGAATTATTTCAACATTTAACGACAAATGCGGAATTTATGGATCGTAAAATTATCCAAACGTTTCGCCGAGCTTGGCGATCAACGGCGGACACGGTAAATTAAATGTCGTAACTAATACTATGCGATCCGTCACAATTACCGTACCAATAGTTTCATTTTCCTGTATCGATCGGGGCATGAATAATTTCGCGATATTTAATTTATGCGATCCGTGTCGCAGAATGATTAAAATCGTATTAAAAATGTTGTTCCTTTTTCAAGGGTGTCGCGAATACCTTCGCGAAACTATCCGTAAAAAAAATTAAGTTTTATTTCCTTGTAAATTATAATTTTCGGAAAATTTTTTTCTGCGTATCGTTTCGTAAACCGACGCTTCTAATTTATTATAAAAAAATCAGGTCGTTTGGTACAATTATAAAAAAGTTATTCTGTTTTAAAGGGCGTACGAATACTTTTTTTTACGCTCACCGTAAACTTTTCGAATGAGTTCAAATCGTATGGTTCGATATGAAAAAAAAGTTGTCGTCTTTTTAGCAGTGACCGAATATTAGTGGGAGTCGCTGTACGTCTTTCGGTAAACTTTGTTTCCCCGACAAGGCGATGCATTATCTTAACCTTGGCGCAATTTGCGTAGGCGCACGGAACTTCAACAAGCTCTCAGTCGTTTCACACGCCCATAGTATAATCGGATACCAGTTAACGTTTGCCTCATAGGTAAGGCAACACAGAACGAGGCAAACTTTCCTTCCGCGGAGTAAATTTGTCTTCCATTTACGCGGCCGTCCACGAATAAAGGAAGAATGTTCTCGTGAAAAGAGAAATTATTCTCTCCCATATTTTCCCTTCTGCTCGAACCACCAACCGTCGTTGCCGTTTTCCATGCGAACGACGACTCTGGTACGAGTCAATTAAAATAATGTTCGAACGATATTCTGTCCGACGAACAGCAGGAACTAACCCCACAAACGAGGTTTGTTGACATATTGCTCTCGCTAATCTAAATTTGATGGGTTCGATCGAACCAATTTTCAAGATTAAATTCTGTATACCCGAGTCAATGTGCAAACTTTTGGTGTACAACGAGTCAGCAAAATACCAATGGTTGATCGGTAAAAATTAAATATGTTCAAAGTTGGTCGACTAGCACCGGTCTCCCCTACTTTTTCTCCTCGAATCGTGGTCCCTACCCTAATCTGGCAAGACTACCATTGTTAGGGGATATTCGGTAATCGAGGTAGACCATTCCGAGACGTTGACAGAGGGTCTTTCTTGGATGATCTACGAGGCTGTCGTCGGTGTACGTATAAATACGTCTAGATTTACGCATACACCGGCGGATCTAATCCGTACGGCAGCTCGACGTCGGTAACAGCATGTCTTCGCTCCGTCAACGGCGAGCCATTTTACTCGGCTACTGCAACGGACTCGACATCCGCAAGCAGCAAGTACGGGCCAACGAGCACCGATCGAGAGAGAACCACCGTGAAATAACTTTCAGTCACCGTATCGGATATTCATCGGGACTTCACAGGAATTTTCAACGGGCACGAAATGGTTTACAAACTACTTCTCGCCTGATTACGGGACGGTCATTACACTCGCCGACGATTCGTGCCTTTTTCTCGGGCCCATTGAAGTCGCTTCAAAGGTAACGGCGCAACACATGTTATTATGGCGAGTTTTCGCAAAAAAAGAGGTCTCGTTTTCATGGACGGTCACATTCGATGTGTCCACTGTACCGCTGATGCTCGTGTGTCCAGAGCAAAATTACTTTTTTCATCTTTTTAGATCCAGAAAAAAATATTTGTTGCGATGCTTGCCGAATTCGTCTCGGTATCCCCTAAAAGACGAGTGTAAAAAGACAGTTTTAAAAAAGTCTTTTCCGTCTACCTGTATTTTATTGCAGACCTTTCCATAAGTATAAAAGGACCCGCCGAAGATCAAGGGATAGTTACTCCGAGATCAGTCACGGTACAACGCGTATCACGTCACTCGCGATTTGTACAATAAATATAATAAAGTATATATATATAACGATAGATCTATTCCTCACTACCAAATAACCAACAGGTTATGGGCCCAGGACTCTGGTGCAAATAAGAGGATAGAAACTTGTAAGAACAATTAAAAGCGGTGCAAGCATCGAAGAGAGAGAGAGAGAGAGAGTGAAAAGACAAGTGAAGCGAAAGTTTTTAAAGAAGAAAAAATGTCTGACGTCCCGGTTCTCCGTTTCTCCGTTTCTCCATCCAGAAACTTAACAACGAAAATTATTCCATACGAAGTTACAAAATGGAGTTGCTGTTAATCGACGACGATCTTCGAAGACGCGATAACGGGAGACAAGCCTGCTGTTGCAGCAACCGACAAGGAGATTGCTTTGTTGTCAAAGAAAAATGACAAGGCGCGTGCTAGAATTGGTCTTATGGTTCGAGACGATCAATTTACTACACGCAAGGAACGTCGGCACAGCAAAGGAAGCTTGGAACGCGCTGAAAGAGTACCATCAAAAATCGACGTTAACAAGTAAGGTTTTTTTTGTTGAAAACGATATGTCGAACAATATTTGAATCGTGGTGTAAAAAATGGTAGATTCATCTGCAAAAAACTGATGGCGACCTCGATGATCGACGACAACAAGGGTTGGCGAAAAATTTGGCGCAATCATCTGAAGTCTGTTCTCGAATCACGTTATTTCAGCTAAAAAAAATTCCGGTCTAAGACGATCGCGCTTCGTGGTCCACCGTGTATATTTTCTTTGATATCAATGTTAATTTTTTAGTTGACCGTGACCGGGTAATAATTCAAACTGGCTAAAAAACTAGAATTTAGATGAGACGTTTATAACTCTGGACTCGGAACGAACCCAACTCCCGCCATTCAAGGGTTAAATATGCAAACTACAAGGTGGTGCTGGCATTCTAAATAAGTAGTAGCGCAACCTTGCTATTTTCATAAGGCAATACAAACTAGCCACTTTTCGTGCTCGGTAATTCTAGTGTTAACCGCCACGACCGCAGACCCCACCGACTCAAGCTAGTCTACCAAAGCTCTTAACCCTTATGTGGCGAACCAAAATGTACACGGTTGTTGAGCAACCGGGCTACCCGAGCACTCTAAACGTCCTGTTGAAGTAGAACAGATATATAGTCGTCCTTTTATTAATATCTTTTTTCTGAAACTCTTTAAATTCCCTCCAGCGGTGTACAGGGCCGGGCAATAATTTACGACCATCTTGAATATTTTATTTGAAACAATACGATAAAATTATACAGGGTGAATCACCCGCGACAAGCCACTCGAATAACTTCTACATTTATTGAGATAGGAAGAAATGCTTCGGACAAAAGTTGTTTGCTTTCTAGGGACAATATACGTTGCGTATAAACTTTTAGTAGTTTTTAATAGAGGTGCGTGAAATATACGAAATGCGGGTCATGTTTTGTCGCGTTACCGAATTATTCACGATTTCAAGCCATAAAGCGTGCACAATTTTAATTAGGAGACACACGACGACCGCGCGCCTGACCACGGAAAGTTAATTAACGCGCTCAACGAAGAGTTAAGAGCTCGTTCCTGTATCAAATTTGTAAAAAAATGATTTTTATTGCATTGTCCGAGAAATCTGACGCGACGACAGTTTTCAAGAAAATTGAAAATATTTCTAGTATTTTTTGAAGCGAGCGTGTGTCGTTGCGATGCGCAGGCTGACATTCGATACAGAAAGCTTAAAATCTACTTGGAATCTACTTATTAGGTCGTTGCATACGAAATGACCGTTTTCAGAATGCAAATTTCGTGAAGTGACTTAATCAAGAAACAGTATTATAATCCACAGGTTTATTATACAGGATGAGGCACCTAAAACAGGCCACCTGAAAATATGTGTCAGTGGCATAATTCCATGTTAAAAGTTTTTTCGTAGGTGGACACGTCGAGGACGTATGAAAGTCAACTCTGTTTTTTTAAAATCAGAATTATATACTTTTCTATGTGCCGTCCGATAAGGCGTGTCGAGACACGTACAGCTTCGCGAAGTAAAATTCGATTTTACGAAAAATCAGATGCGTCGGCTCTTTTCAGCTGTAAATCAGCGGCTAATGAATACGGCGAGGCGCGGCGCGGCGGGTCGGGTAGCGTGTGTATCGGCGCAAGGCATACGATTAGAATGACACGCGACGCTCCCCCTTCGGCCCGATCAGAATAAAAGTACCGCGCGCATGTTAATGAAAGTGTGATCGATTGCGCTGGTAGCGCAACTATGTCGTATGTATTTGAAAACGTAGCCTGAGGGGGTTGGTTAGCTGTCGCAGTTCGGGCCAGGAATATTTATCGGACGACACGGCCGACAATCATCGAACGGAGTTATCGAATAAGCAGAGCACGCAAAATTCGAGCGTGGCAAAACGAGAGGGAGAGGGAGAGGGAGAGGGAGAGGGAGAGGGTGAAGGAGAGGAGGGTCCTGTCACGGAGCTATTTCCCGTCTGATTGGATTCGAATGCATCAGGATTGGTGTGCTGGGGCGCGCAGTGTACATACATCGTGCCGGGTAATGTACCGGGCACGTGTACCCCGTGTACCGAGATCGTCGAATGAATCACGTTCCGGCGGACAAGTACTCGCGATTCCCCGATAACGAATTTGAGACCAGTGCAAACTAATCCAAATCCAAGATCAACGGCGGGGCGGTTCGAGTTGGTTGAGTAACTCTCGCCGCGTAATCGAAAGGGTAATAGAACGCGGCGCGATCGATGATTTCCTAATGAGAATTGCAAAATATCTGTCAACCTCGCGAGTGACCCCCTCCCACGCGCAAGCTTGCTCGTTGACGCAGAAAGACCAGCTGTTTGCTCGTTGATCGACAACCAGGGACCAAAAATTACAGTTATTCTAAAATTTTATGCGATCAAAATCTTTAATAAAAAGTTGAGAGAGAGAGAGATTTTTTAATTTTTTAGAAAGGACAAATGGAAGAACTCAGCGAATCCAATGAATTGAATTCTGACTTTCATATTCATGGTGGAAGAATCATCCTACATCCAAAGCGAAGAAGCGTGAATTCACCTTTACCCTCGGTTGACTCTTCTCTCTCTTTCTCTCTCTCTCTCCCTCCCTCTCTCTCTTTCTCTCTTTCTCTCTGACCTCCGTGCATGTGTGGTACCTTGTTTCGGTTCTTTTCTTCTTCTCTCTGCGTGTTTTTTTGTTTTTCGTCTGTCTGCTTAAATTTCCGTATAGCCGAACCGTATGAATATTCTATCTTTGACCCGTTCGGAACTAAAGCTATTTGACCGTATGCAAATTCGAGTTAACTGGGAAAAAAGCCGGGGAAATTGTTCTTGCCTCCTCGTTCCCTACGCGGCCGATACGGCTGTCGTGCATGGAGATATCATTTTATACGTAATCCTATTACCTTGTGTACAATTATTCCGTTTCAGAGCCGTACAATACGCTGTTCCAAGGTTTGTGCACGCTTGCTTCGTAAAGTATCGGAAACAAGCGCACTTGTTGCTTTTGATATGGCAAATGTGACACGCCGACGTTACATTTTGTTTGCAAGTGGATTTCTCCGTTACGATGCGACCGCTAGGGTCTGTGCAATATCTGCATGCTTTTTCCACTTTACACGTGGCATAGTCAAAGTATACGAACAGCAAGGCATTTCGATATCAATTAATTATCGGTTGCGCGAGAGCACATCGGTGGCTCGCGAAATTATTCAAATATCTGTATTTTCGCAGCATTTACTAATTAACCGAGGAAGATCGCGTCCTTTTGAGCTTTGCAAGGTGGATACTCTTTACCAGCGATGGGATCCGAATCGCTTCGAATCGCTTCGAATCGCTTCGATTCAATATTTAGACTTCGAATTTTATGTATTTATGACAAAACTAATTGCACCTGCTCCCTTTAACTTTTACGACCAGAGTTATGTCATTTCATAGCGTGACTGCGCTCAGTCGCGAAGGAGGAATATATTTTATTAAGGGGACCTTACACTTTCTCGGTCGAAAATTTGAATAATTTTTATGGGACTGACAAAGTAATTGTCACGTTTCGCGACTTTCCGTTCGAATTGTCCGTAACTGGGAGATCGGGAACAGGCGAGCGGCTCGTACCTATTTCCAAACGGGATTCATAACTTTCGTGGCGAAGGGGTCTAACGATAAAAAGACGCGAGAGAGCGTACGGAGTCAGTCCTTTTAACGGTTATTTATTTAAAATTAGAAGTTATAGATTCTACATACAAAAATAATTAAAGATTACATCTACTTAAGAATATATATAGTATATAAGGAAAAGTTAATAAAATGCGAAAAGAGTTACTTTAAACGTTTAAACGAAAAGGGATGTTTCTAAGTGTATATAAGGGGTAGGCTGTAATATATTGTTTAATAAGTGAAAACGAAAGGGGAGAGTTACGGACAGAATTTCCAAGGGAGGGCAGTGGCAGTGGCGTTGTTTCCTCGTTGTCTTCCGACGACGTTCTTCTTGTTCGTTGGCGGGAAGATGTTGGTCATTCCAACACGCTCGAACGGGGGGCAGCGGTTAAAGCTTTCGCTGTGCACGAAACTCGGACGAATCGACACTATGAAACTGGTCGAAACGGGGGGCAGCGGTTAATGCTTTCGCCGTGCACGAAACTCTGATGAATCGGCACGTTGAAATTATTCTCCACCGGGGTTCACTCGGAAAACGTTAAACACGTTTAATGCGTGACAGTATTTTAATAAGGCACTTTACACGGTACCTTCGAAACGTAAAGGGTTAACGACTGCATACGATGCAACTAAAACACATGAAACTTTAATACTCGATCGTCCCTACCTTAATCATTACAATTACGACCGGCTAAAGTTCGTTACTCTTTATTACTATGCGGTGGTAAAGGCTCTTTCGAACACGCAAAAACTTTAAATTGCAAAATTACACGCAACTGTTTTGCCGAAACGTCTGAGAACGAACTATTTAATTTATTTAACAATGTTTCGTTTATGTAAAATTAGTAACCAACGGTGAAACTTTAGTTTTTCAATCGTTTTTTCAATTTCCACGGTTAACCGAGAGTTTTCGTCGGTACAGCAATTTTCGGGGTTTATTTTGCCATGGGCAACTACAGTTAATTGCAAAAGTCTATATACAGCTTGCGATTAGAAAAAATTGATTAATAAAGCTGTATTCTTTAAAATTTTACCATTGAATTTTATTTTCAAATCGAGCACGAATTTATGCAATCTTCAATCTTTTTCGTAATGTAAGTATATAATATAATCACGGTTGAGCAAAAATTTTATCGAAATAAAAATTTCGAATACCTACTCGATTTAAAGGAGGTTTAAAACCTACTCGAAAAACCCCGCTTTATTCGAAATTTTTATTTCAATAGAATTTTTGCCCAACTCCGAATACAATATAACGATAACGTAAATTCTTAAAATGTAGCAAGGTGCGTATCGAGTATTAAAAGGATCAAATATGCTGCGCTAACACCGGACTATAGTTATATTCGTTGTAATTTGATTAGGTGACGAGACACGTAGAAATCGTAGCTAATAAATGATGAAAGTTGAAGAGGCCGCGTTTCTGTGTCAGTGTTCGATCATTCTCGAATCTAATAAGACGTAAACCATTTCCAACCGAAATCGAATCGGATCGAAGCGACGAGCAAACGTTTCGTAAAATTGAATACCGGCACAGTTTTAATAGCCACATTTTCTGATACAATCAGTCGCTATTAACGCGTACCGAGCGTTAACGCGGAACACGAATGTAATATAGATAGCGGTTATATTCGCGGCCTGAATCCACCAAACACAGATGAATAAAGAACTCGGTTTGCCCAGGAGTTTCCTTTCACAACGGAAATGGAGATTTATACGCTACAAGGGAATAATTTTCATTTAAAAATGTGCGAATCGAAAGGCTGCGAGTGCTTGGTGTTCCGTGGAACCGTGTATAATGTACTTGCCTTCTATCTCCCTCGCCCCTTCCCCTACTCTCTCTCGTCAACCCCTCTCTCTTTCTCATTTTCTCGTTCTGAAAATTGTGTTCAGATTAAAGTCTTTCCTCTTTTCTATTCTCGACAAGTAGAGACAGCTTTCGCAACGAATCAAGATATTCGTGTATTTTGTAAAATGCATGGTAGAATCGCCATAATCTCAAACAAATCACTAAATTTTTACTGTTCTGTTTTAAAAGATTCTTAAAATTTGTAACGATAGGAAACAGAGAATTATTTTCGGAAATGTTGTTCACAAAAACGATACTCGAATAAATCGAATTGCTATTTATTATACGTAGCATTTTTACCACGATATATCGACTACATATTGGAGAACATAGTAAAAATTTCAGCTGGATTCGTCGATCAATTTCCGGTAAACCTCTCGTTAAAATGTGCGTTGCGGCAAAATCGTTGTTGTGGCGTTGACAGCTATTAGTCCGCCCGATCAATTTCAATAGAAAAAAGTGGAAATGAAAAAGTTCAACGGTCTTTTACGAGCACAACCTCTTGACAAATTACATTTTTTTCCTGAACATTTTTTGACGTAGAAACGTATCCACTTTTTCGGAGTTTGTTTTTCAAACATTTGCCGATTTTCGAGTTTTAATGTTGTAACTATTAAATTTTTGTTTTATCCGGTGTTGAACATCCTGTATACATACATATAAATAATTCATTGCATAAATATTGACAAAATATTAACAAAACCCCATCTGCAATTTCGTACGTCAATATGTCGCTTCTTGTCAACTAGAAATTTTAAATTCAAACATTTGACTAAAACATTTAACCAAATACAGAAAAATTTTCAGAAGCCTCGAATGCATAAAGATCCGCAGTCTATTAAAAACTGTAGAAATTTAGATGATAATGAAATGAAATCTGTATACCTGTGTGAAAAGCTTCTGCGATGTATCGTATAACAGGAATTTACACAATTTCCTTAAAACTCTTGAAAATCGCTAATGAATGACCGCTGTTTTAGGGGCTGTTCAATGATGAACTTTCGATGAAGTACCGTACTTCATGGACGTACAAATAAAAAAAACAATACCGAAGCCTTTTATTCTTCGGACCATTAACTTACGTCGGTCAGCAAAAATTGTACGACTCGCGCAAAATTTTGAAATCGGCTTTCATCCGACTTTTCGGACCAAATAGCCCGCTGTACAACAAATAAATCGATAGCACCGATCACCGATTACCCCCATGGACGTCAACTTGCTAAAGGTTAGGGAGGAACTAATCTTTGCGCGATCCAACGAGAGGATGCGCAGAAAGTTCCCGATTCGGTATCGAAATCGGCGTCCATTGTGTGTCGATTTGATTCGATTCTTCGCGGCAGCTTCGCGGCAGGGAAGCGGATGAAAGTGAATTTCATAATTGCACGATATCGCGGCGAGACGTGCGCGCGAGATAAGACCCGTTTGGTTTGGCATAGGAACGACAAATATTTCCTCTCGGCCGGCGATTCTAGGCAAGAAGTCCCCGATATCTAGGCAAGATATCTGCAGGCTGTCTCGCCGCGTGCAACCCCGAAGGCATAACAGTTTCCTTGGCAGATAGCGGCGACACACGGTGATGCAGCTCACGCTGCTATGGACTGACAAGCTCTGACGTGTAATGGACCGTTCAAATCCGTCCACGTCGTCGGTCTTCAATAAAGAGAGATCGTTCCTATGGTTACACGCGATCAATTGCTATTCGATTTGACTGTTACTCGTTCCCATTGAATCCCTGTTATTGCGCCGACGGTACACCGAGAAGCACCGGGGAAACGCATAATGTATAATCCACGGAAGTTTCTGGTTTCGTGGCTCTTTCCCAGTTTGCAAATCCTGATCGTGGATTATAATTACCGGATTTTCAAACATTATAAAAATTAGAGGATATCGACGTGCAAAATTGCTAAATTTTAAGCAAGCGTAACTTCTGAACCATTGATCCTACAGGATCGAAACTAAGATCTGCAGAGTCCCCGGGTACAAATCTGCTGGATCGCGTACCAAATAAATCATAATTTAAAGCAGAAACGCTCAAATGCTTTAAATATTTAAAACGATTCGACCCTCTCTCGTTTTAACCACGCGATTCTTGTTTTCGCCGCAGCAACAACGCGATCACGACTGATTTTCTTCAACCGCAAACGATTGCCACGAGAATACCGTGCAGTGGAGCGCTTATGGTTTGAAGTTTTAAGCGAGAGAGCGCCGCAGTTGGAAGGTTAATGCCCAAGGTTAGATTATGAATACTTTAGCGACCAACTGTGTATATTCCAGCGGTTATTTGCGGATTTTCGTAACGTATTATCCAGCAGAATTAGCTTCGGTCTGATAGAAACGAACTCTACTCTCTTCGGTGGTTGTGTGTGCGCGCGCGCGTGTATTTAACATGCGAAGAAAGGGATCGCAGATCGGTCGACGCAAATGCACACGAATAAGCCGTTCCAACTAATTAAACGACATTTGAGCGAGCGGAGGGCTGGCAGGTAAGCATTGAAACGTAACGAGCGGTCGCGATACATGCAAATTCAACCGTTTCAGAGGCAAGTGTTTCCCACACCGTCACCCCTTCGGCCATCTTCCCTATTCCTCGTGCTCTCTCGTTTCACGTGACGTATTTTTTCAACCTATCGCTTTCTCCTCCCTCCCTCCCTCTTCGATTCTCCATTCCTCTTCCACGCAACTTCTTTATTTTTTTTTAAGTTAGTTAGTTAGTTAGTTAGTTAGTTAGTGGTATCAACATGTCATAGGTCGTTAGCGACTATTCTACCAATGGATTCTACGAAGGTGTACAGGGTGTCCCATTTCAATCAATAAACGCTGATAAATGAAATATTGTATATCGTATCAATCGTATATAATAACTTGTATCTCGTATCACGATTTCGGACCACTGTCATCCTCTCTTTTTAAATTTAATTTTCTTTCAATTTATTTGCATGAAAAATTGTTTAAAGAATATCTCGGTAATCATTAGTATTCGATTCTCTCTTCAACCGCAACATTAAAATGTACACTTTAAAATAAAATAAAAACTCAAGATGACCGTCGTATCTCGATAAAAAAAGCAAAACAGGCAAAAATTAATTATTGCATGGTATGCTACTATTAAAACCGTACCACTTTATAATGTACGAGCAAGTGAGCACACTCGACCGTATACAGTATTTTTAAGCAATTGTTCGGTCGCGTTATACGACAGTCCACTTGTATTCCATTGTAATTTCTAGCTTCTCGGCGTTACCGTCCAACCGCCTTCGTCTCATTTCCTTTCGCGTAACGCCCCTTCTTTTTGCGTGTTTTCCCTCGCTACCGTCCGATGTTTCTTTTACTCTGCTTATCTTTCATTAGGGTCTTGTCTTTCGGTTAAACAGATCTTCTTTCACCGTGCCGTATTGTTTTTGCATTCGTTCCTCTCCCTCTTTTTACCGAGGTCCGTCCAGCCAGGCGAATTAAAACGAACCAGACGCAAGCTGGCACCGTACTATGGCGAACCTCAAACTAACCGAAAGCATCGACACGAGTGCCTCCGATACTACTAATCTACTTACACTCTCCTCCGTGCAAGGATTCGTACGAAAGAGGAAAGCGGTTCGAGGAACATCGATGCCAAGGTAATTGTAGTGCTCGCGGTGAACCGAACGTATCGCACCCTAATTGCAATCGAGACTTTATAATTGAGCCGATATGGGCAGGTTAGTGAACGCAAAAAACTGATTATCGACAGCACTCAACGAGCAAAAGCTGACGTTATCACTTAACTGTTTGAAAATTGCAATTTACTCAGTTTTTATCGCTGTGGCACAGTTTTTGCGTCCAATTTTTGTGCTACTTGCGTACAACTTGCGTGCCAATTCGTTGACCAACAATAAGAATATTTGTTCTGGTCACATATACAGGAAGCGTAGAAATATAAAGTCAATTTCTGCTTTTATTGTTGCCGATCGTTGCTTCGAAGCGTTACGTACTTGTGTGCGTTTAATTTATAGCTTGGTAGAAGCTTACATTATTACGCTTAACTGTTTGAATATATATATCATAGTTTTTGCGTGCAGCCTTGAATGCATCTCGCGTATTCGTGCGTCGACTGAGAGTATTTATTCTAGTCATGTACGAGGTGTGATCGAAAAGTAAGGTGACTTTATTTTGATCAAAAAATATTTATTTGTTCATCGATATTTATGTTGTCCCCTTCAAAGTAATCCCCCTCGGATATAATACACTTGTGCCAGCGCTTTTTCCAATCCTCGAAGCACTTCCGATAAGCATTTTTTGGTATAGCTTTCAGCTCTTCCAGCGATGCGGTCTTTATCTCCTCGATCGTTGCGAATCTCCGTCCTTTCATGGGGTCTCTTCGGTTTTGGGAACAGAAAAAAGTCGCAGGGGCCCAAATCCGGTGAATACGGTGGCCGAGGCACGATTCTGGTGTTGTTTCTGGCCAAAAAATTACTCGCATGCGACGTTTCTTCTGGTCAAAATAAAGCAGTTTCGGAACAAACTTCGCTGACACGCGTCTCATGCCCAAAACATCCGTTAAAATTGCTTGGCACGAATCAAACGAGAATGTCGACATCACCGGCAACTTTTCTAATGGTAATTCGACGATTCCCCAACACTATTTTTTTCGCTTCTTCAACGTTTTCATCGGTTGTCGACGTGCTGGGGCGTCCAGGGCGTCCAGGGCGTCCAGGGCGTCCAGGGCGTCCAGGGCGTCCAGGGCGAGCTTCGTCGTTAACATCTTCTCGGTCTTCTCGGAAGAGCTTGTACCACTTATAAACATTTTTTTTACTCAGAGTACACTCACCGTACGCCGCTGTCAACGTTTCAAGTGTTTTGGAGCACTTAATTCCATTTTTTACACAAAATTTGATGCGAATTCTTTGATCCATTTTTCTCGACAGCAGAAAATCGCCGAACACGCGAAACACTTCTAACCTTTATGCTTCTCGCGAACAAACAAAAAATGCTATATAGCTGAAACTGCGAACATATGTTCGGGACGAGTGTACCGGCATAAGAAAAAAAAAGAAAACGAAAATCGACTGTAGGTATCCCGCGAAATTCAAAAAAGTCACCTTACTTTTCGATCACACCTCGTATAAAACTTTACATTTAGATTTGCAGGCCCAATATCTTCGGTAACTTGATGTTCGCATTTAGGAGACGGTTGTAACGCGGACAGACCGCTTATGTTTCTGGCGGTGGCGTTTTCTATATAAGATAGGAGTTGGCGAAATTATAGAGAGAAAGAGAGAAAGAGAGAAAGCTCGGCAGAAAACAAGGGTGGGTATCCAATATCGCGCAGCTATACACATATATTGCTCCCTATGAGTTTTGTCGACGGCCAGAGAGATCCTTGAGCATAAACTTTCAGGCAGCTGTAGGGTTGACGCACGTGCACCAATCGTAAATCGCACCTTCTTTTTGCGGGAAGTTTCGGGGCCAACGTCGTCGATGGAAAATGCGACATTCAATTTGTCGCAGCTCCTCCGCTCTGTTCCGTTCGGTGCTCTTCTGTATTGCCGGCGAGGCGTGCCAGTCGTGCCAGTCGTGCCAGTCGTGCCAGTCGTGAAGTTTCACACCGAAACTTCTGGAGACGCGTTCCGTAACTACATCGCTATCTGCAGATACAGTTAGCAAAAGTGCACTTATGAATACGTACACCTACAGCGCGAATTTCCATCCAAGTTCTTTCCGCGCCGCACGAAACCTTCCCATTATGTATACAGTGAACCGCGAAACTATTCGAACGCACTTTAAAACGGTATAACTTTTTTATAATTGCACCAAACGACCCGACGACGTTTTGTAAGCAATTAGAAACATCGGTTCGCTAAACGATCTGCAAAAAAGATTTTCCGAAAATTACAATTCACGAGGTTGCATGCAAAAATGGAAAAAGCATTTTTAAAACTTAAAAAAAAAAAATTCAATTATCGGTAAATATATTAACTATTATTGTAACCGCGAATAAAATTGTACAGCGAGAGAAGAGATTTGGTGTATTAATCGAAGGTTTAGTTAACGTACGGAAATAATGGCCGATAAATCGGCAACGAATCGCTCGATCGAATTTGAATCTCGAAGGACTGAATTCCCGTCGAAGAATGCTCGAAAATGAACCAGCGAGTTCCTTCCTAACCGGGGAATCCCCTATCGATGTATCCATTTCTAGCGTGCTCCTTTTTATTCGATGTTCGAAGTGGGTGCGCTCAGGGGTCAGGGGTCGGGGGTCGGGAATCGTTTGTCAACGGCTCGCGAAAAGTCTGTGTGTGCGGAACTCGCGGCGTTACGCCAAATACCGTCGAAGATACCGGGGTCTGGCAGGACGTTATAGGAAGCGAGAGAAGGGTGCAAAGGGGTGGGAATAGATATGCCGTGCTACAAGCCAGGGAAAGATTTATGATGGTCGTGCGTCAGCTCTCACATCTCAATTTCGGGAAGCCGCAAGTCAGGAGCCGTGGAGCTCCCTTTGTTGCTCCCAGAAACGAGCGTCGAGGACGAAGCGATAAGAAAGAAGCTGCCGCCGACCGAGCAAGAAAAAAGACTCGGGATAAAGATCGGATCGAGCAAAGAGATACGGAAACCGGCATACACCTACAATATTTCCCTTGTTCTTCTTTCATCCCACCCGTCATTGTCTGCCGCGCTCCGTGCCGATGCACGCCGTAACGAATGTCGAGCGATACGCACCAACCCTCCAACAAAGTGTTCAATCAGGGGCACGATCTCGCCTCTGCAGTAATTGTTTGCATAGATATTAACGCTGGAACCGCGAGACGCGCCCAAATCACGAGCTCCGGAGTTTTTGCCACGTGCCTTCTGCCGATGACTTGGGAGACTTTCCAAAATCAAAGGTTGACGATTAAGGTCCTAACACTGGAACTACCAAAGCAGTCGAAACGACTGGTTCCTAACTTTTTCTTCTGCAATTGCTGAATTACAGTAGAACTCCGTTTATACGAACTAAATTTTAGCAGTGCCCGGTTAACTGAACTCTGAGCAAAATCCTCTTATACGAACGTGAACTTCTATCGATTGAACGAGAAATCACAGTCGGTAGGCAGAATCGTCAAATCAGAGGAATTTACAGATATAATCTGCATCTCGTAATCTAACAGGCTTATTTCGCGAGTAACGTAGTAGAATCATTTCTGTTGGGATTGTTATTTGACTTGCTGCATCGTCAAATCGATTAACTATGAACAATAAAAAATAGAGAAAATTTATGAAATAGTTCAAATTTATATTTACCAGCGATTTCCGTTTTTGTCCCTCTGTGGTATATTTAAGAAAATTATTCAGAAAATTTATTCTAAATGCAAGAAGCATCGATTAAATGTTTTGACAGTAAAATATTAAAAGACTCGAAGAAGACAGTTAATCGATTTGGCCTGTGAATGGCTCACTCGGGAGAAAGCTTCCATTAAGCTTCTTTTAGATATACTACAATCGTTAAAAAACCTATTAATCGGCTCCCGGTAGCTAAAGGGTTATTTTGCGATTATCTAGAATTTAAAGAGGAGTTGCGTTTGTGGGAGCGCGTTCAATAGATTTATATCTTTATCTTATTATTTTTATAAAGTAGTACAAAGGACTCGTTCAGATTTCTATACGTCTTAGAAATGAAAAATGGTATTGTATTGGGTTTGGTACTGAACCAAATATTGAAATAATCTTTTATTTCGACAAATATTTAACAATAATAAATTGAGCGTAATTGAAAACCTTGGTGTAAAATTCGGGTTGGTCGGGATTATTTGCAGAAAGAAAAATGTAAATAAAACGAGATTTATAGGTACATATTTGGTTCTTCCTTTATTTATTTAATTGTCTTATTCTTTAGATTAAAACAAGTATAAGTTCCACAAATATAAATTACAACAAAGTTCGAGAGCTATATTTAACGTGGTTGGTAGACAAAATTGTTTAAAATAAGTAGCAGCGAAGGAACTGTACTTTGAAGTAAATTTTAAATAAAACACTTGAAATAGCAGGGAGTCGTTGACAACGAGATTGAAAAATAATTCGGAGTGCAAATGGTTGAAATAATAAAAGATTTTAACGACGAAGATAGGCAGCGAAACATGATACACGGCGGGCAAAGCATTGACAACGTGACGCGAAAAAATCGAATTGTATAATTTCCTTTTTATTAGAATGTTTGTAAATCCCGTTGCGTCTTTTATTTATCTGAACTAGTTTTACGTTATTCCGATAAGGAAAACGCGCGCGTTGCACCACCGCTCGCTTTTATTTCTATACAAGTTCGTGGATTTATGGAACTGCCAAAAATAGGATACATGTATCTTTCCTTATCGGCGGAGACTCAAATTTAAGGGATGAAATCACCCTCTGAAAACTGCCGCCCTCGAGCTATCTCGGAAACTATAAAAGATAAAAACGTTGAATGGAAAAATTGTATAGTTTTCCGCATACAATAACGCAACAAAGATAACGTTCTATCTATACGAATAGAGTAGAACTTCAACTTCTCGAGACACGCTCGTTATATAAAACAAATTTATATTCCTTCGATAAGGAAGGTAATAAACTCGCTGCGCCTGAAATAGCGTGAACTTTCCGGTTGACCTGATAGGTCTATTTTTATAAAATCCAATAATACCAATTTATAGGTTATTAGAAGGTGACGCTGTCTCGTTACATTAGGCGTACAAATTCGTTCGGTGCCGTTGCACCGAATTATTTATCACCCCGTTTTAAATTTAGATAGCTCGCCGACATTTTCAAAATACGATATGCTAATTCTGGTACATATTTGGAAACCTCCGCGTTATTATAATACCGAAACTTCGTACATACACAATATTCTGTGAATTAAATCTACACGTGGTCACCGAATGCGGTTAGTGAATGAGATTATTTGATTTATTCTATTCGAGGTGTTCGTTATACGGAAATTTGAAAACAGAATTTTTGCAGAAATCTGTTAATATCATATTATACGAGAAGACATTTCTCGCTATGAGAAGCGTACACTGTTTTAACAACATAAGGAAAGGAAATGGCTTGGAGGAATTAACTTTGAATATCTGACGATTTTGATTTATTTGAGATCTACAAAGACTAACTACCACCACTGAAAATAACATTTCACATGATTCCACTTTCTTAAAATTTGCCTACAAAAACTGAAAATTGCATAAAAATCCGCAGTCTAGTGATTATATATGTAACGATAACCGGCAATTATACATAATCACCGGAATAATTAGATTAATTGTGCCTCGCGATGCGCAATGTTGAGAGAAAAAAAGCTACGTTTCGTATAACCGGAAATGTGTTCTCGGACATAAGAATATCCCTTTCACAGCGGTTCTGGACACCGTGCCGTGCCGAACAAAGCTTTGTATCGTTTCGAGTTATAGTATCCGTACCGCGAAACCAACGTCCGCTAGGTGAAATCGAAGCGGACTAATATTTCATAGCAACCGTTGGACGTTAAGTAAATGTAATGGTGGATGGCGAAACGCGTGCGTGATCGGCTGCTGCTCCTTCGTGTTCGCTTATCGGTGTTCTTTCCGATTTGATGAGAATATCGGATCGGGGTGTCGCGACGATGCGCCTCGCGTTCGACAATCGGTTAACGAGCATTATCTGCGATCGAACGGTGCGTTCCGCATTCTAAATAAAACTACTGGCTCTCCCGAACGTTCGCTAATCGGCGAGCCGTCGCGCAGTACCGTGCGTAAAAGGATCCAGCGATACGTGCCGGTGATTATATCGTACCGAAGCAACTCGCGTGTTGTTTTTCGAGATATTTAGACTTTTACGCTCCGGGACAAAAATATAGTACGCTTCGAAATTAATGTAATTTCTGTTTATCAAACTCTTTGCACTCGGAGCTACTTCAACTCGAAAATTAAACATCTCTTCAAACCTAGAATATTTTCATTCCGAATGATTTTTTCAATTTGGTGGATACAAAATTGATACGATACCTCGTACAATGCTTAAATGTTTAATCATTTTTTATTATTTCAAGCAATGCTACAGCAATTTTTAGCGTGCATTCGATTTTTCTTCTACACATATTTTCAGTGTGCCTTTCTCCCGTCTCTTCGCTTTCATTAATCAGTAATCTTTCTGTTGCGTGTAACTCTTCTTCGGACTGCTGGAAGTAAACAATTCGTGACAATAATTAGAAAACGTTCTATAAGCGACTGGATACATCAACGAGTATCCAAGTATACGCGCGTTCGATTGCGAATTTCTATGTGTTTATTCGCGTCAACTTATTTTCCGATGGTCAAATTTCAAATGTCATATCGCGAACTCGCTACATATTATTATTACGGCAGCATTTGAAACGAGACGATTGCGGTTCGGTGCGTAGGGTGAAAGCAGGCCGGCGGCCAAGGAGCCAGGTACACAAGTACGAGAGAGTATGTGTGCAACGACACGCGGCTCTTCCTCTTTCTCGCGGTGTACATCCATCCGGCAAGTTTGAATTGTCGGGCCCGCGAGTTCATCCAGAGAACATCCTCTCCTTATACGGTGCAAAAGGCGATCTCGAAAAAGAAGACTCGCTCTCTCGAACATTCCCTAAGATCGAAATTCTCAAGATCGCCGGTCCTTTGTCCGAGAACCGGAGCTTCTTCACCCCGAGACAAAGATCTGCCTTTCTTCTTTACACGCATACTTTATGCCCTCTCCCTCTCTCTCTCTCTCTCTCTATCTCTCCCCTCACCACCCTTCCGCATGTATGCATGCATACGCGAGAAGACACATAGAGCACGTAGACGAGGGATGGGATATCAAGTTCAACACGCACTCGCGAATCCCAGTCAATTTCGGTGGGGAAGTTTCTGTTCAACTTCGAACCCATGTTGCTACAGTCTCGAGGACAAAAAGGTGCACGCTCTACATGTTTCTTCGTGTTTCCAGAGAGTGAAACGGATTACCTTTAAGTCACCGACACACAGTGGGGTATTTCGCCCGAAAAGTTGATTTCAAAATTTGAAGCAAAGTCGTACAATTTTTGCTGTCCGATGCGGTTAAAGGTCCGAAGAACAAGGCTTCGGTATTGTTTCGTTATTCGAAGGTTTATTTCAACAGATTTTATGGCACGTCCTTTTTAAGAGTGTCCGAATATTAGTGGGAGTCGCCGTATATCGAACATCCAATTTCCAGGGAAACTATCGCTAGGCGAACGAAGTAAAAATCATCGAATTTTACCAGAGATAGTTGACATTCGAATAGTTGAAAACTATTTCATAGAATTTGAAATTTAGATCGGATAGTTCGATCTAATTGAATGGAGCGCACGTTAAAATTTGCACGGCATTCCCGAAGAGACCACCCACGGCCACTCCTGGAGGTAAAACTGCTGATTCGATAATTCTCGTTGGAAAAGAATATTCGAGTAAAAGAACATTCCACGCGATTAAAAGTTTGACTCGTTCAAACGTTGATATTTTTACGATAACAACGACCAACCATAATTATTCGACCAACCATCGAACACGTCTCACGAAGAATTGCGAAACTGTTTTCAGCGGTGGTACAAGTATAAAATGACTGATAGTTGTAAACGAAGATACACGATTATCGTTATTCGATAATTATAATATTCGAACGGGCAGTGATATTTCACCCCACAGAAGGGTAACGATGAAACGAGTGGAGGGACACGATTCAAAGGTGATAAGTTGAAATATATTATACAATTCCCAATTCGAATACCGTAAGTAATCTTCGCGTTGCACCCTCGCGACGATAGCGACACAAGTTGAGAAACCTGATTTACGAGTTATTTGTGCAATTATGACTTCTAAAAATGTTCAAAAAACGGTAGAGTAGAAAATTCGACGGAATTTAGTACGATTTTAATTTCTTCCCGATGCGAAAAGACTACCGCAGAAAATAAGATCCGATTCGATTCGATTTTCTTAAAATTGCATAAATGCCTAGCTGCCGGGTGACATTTGTGTCGTTCGACAACGAAACAACTCAAAATATATCAGTTCCGTGCGGGTCAGATACAAATAAGAAACGTCGCAGGTCGAAAGGGTTGCGCGAGACTGAAATAACAAAAATGACATTGTTATCGTTTACTTCAATATTATATTCTATCCAACGATAACTTTTGACGCCTCTACGATATTCCATTATGCTGGAAACAGTTAAAAAACGTAGCTTTTCAACTAGCGTCACTTTTGTCGCGAGGAGACGACAACGACCGGTTGTTATTATGTAATTTAAAACGGTAAAAACATTGGAAGAATTAAACAATGCTGTCGTACGATTATCAAGCCGTTAAACGTATCGAGAAAGAAAATAAACTTCTATTTCGCTCCAGGTTGTTGCAATAAAGATCCGCTGTCTAATTACGATTCCATCCGCTGCTCGAACAATTGGTTACGATTCGTTGGCAAGTACGCGTATGTTTAAAAACCTGCTGGAATCGTAATCCTCGCGCGCCAACTGAGAAACAACGTCCAGACCGGTCACCTTAAATCCCTGTAAAAATGCGGCAACGACCGGTCGAGCCGTTCTACGATACTTGTAAGTTCCGCAAAGAGCACGTCAAGTTTGATCATCTCCGATCAAGTTTAATCACCCCCGACCGCAGCCACGGAAGCTGCGTCCGTCGGAAGAGCGGCGGTGGAGTCTCGATGCAAACGTAGATCGTCGTATGTGCGTCGTACACTAACCTGATGGACAATTGCATTCGGGAAGGTCCCTTTTGATCCTAAAGGTGTTGGACTCGGACGCGAACCGTTGCAGCTCGAGCTGCTTCTGAACTTCCTTCTTGAGCCTCTGGAAAAGTACACTCGGTATTTCCTGATGCTCCAAGCGTGCCTCTAAATTGGCGATCCTGGATTCCAGTCTGAGTTCCCTGTATATCAGTAGACCGGACACGGCTAGACTAGCGATACAGAGGGCGCACATCGCCCAATTACGAAATTTCTTGAACATCGACGCCTGGGGCTCGCAGGAGCCTTTTTTCGGCGACGGCCAGTCGGTCGCCCTGTCGGACTCCATGTTGTAGTAGACGACGGGCACGCACGCTCGCTTCTACTCGTGCACGCAGCGCGTTAAGCGCGCGTCATAACCCAGCCGGCGACGATCGTCGATACGTCCTGACACGACAATCACGGGCGAGCGTGATACGGTAGCGGAGAAACCACGCAAGTCTTACAGACTGTGCGGCGTCATCGTCCTGCATCTGGAATGCATCTCGCACGGCCACTCGCCGTTATCGCTACCTCTTCGTCCCGCGACCGTGTGCGTCTCGATCGTTTTTTTTCCCCTTCTAGTTTCTCTGGGTCTACAACGTTTCTCCAACGGATCTAGACGGTCTTTAGCCCGCCGACAAACTACATCCGCGCTATCCTTTCCTTCCTTCCTTCCTTCCTTCCTTCCTTTGTGCCTCGAGAGGTGAGCCAGGTATTCCCTCGGATAGCAAGCGTTAAACGTACCGACGTTGGTAAACAAGAGTGTCGTCAGCCGAGAACACGGGTGTCCGGTGAACCGCGCGCTCCTTTCAAACGATCACGGACTGCTATATCTGACTCGTGGCCGGACGTCTTCTGGTCCGTCGAAACAAAATATCACTCGGACCGGTAACGCGATCGCGCGTCAACGTTCCTCAACAACCCTCTCGATTCTCGTGTATGTTGCTCCACGAACGTCTTCTTGTCCTGGAATGCTGTCGCATCGCGATCAACGTCGGTGTTTCCGAGCACTTTGAAAAAACGTTTCCAAACTGAACACTGTATTTATCGTAGGCGGAGGGGCAGGCAGGAGGGGCGGGGGGAGGGGGGGAGATTTAAAACCCGGAGAGATAAAAACGACGAGACGAGACGCGTTCGGACCCTTACGCGATAGTTTGCCTTTAACGGGAACGGTCTCGTATTCGCGGCGCACACGCTGGCTCCGGGCAGAGAGACCGAACAGGGAAAAGCGAGGCGACAGCTGTGCGTGTCGGGAATCTACCGCTGAAACGACAAAGAACCACGACCTTTGGCAAGCCTCCTCGCGCTAGCCCGCGTGGCAGGTCCCTTCACCCGTTGACGGTTTCACGAAACCGAACAGAAACGCACTGTGTTGTGACAACGAGGTTCGATTTACTGGACGCACGAAAAGTCCCGAAATACCGCGAATACGAAACTCCCGGCGTGGCATTCGCAGTACGACTGGATGTGGTGGGGCGATGCTCCGCCGTGAGCCGAGGGTACGTCGGCTCGGATATACTCGGCCGCGCTCGGCTCTCCTCGTCGTTGCGACTCATCCACCGGCTGCCGGACGCGTGAAGGACGATCGGTCGACCTAACGTCCACTTCCATTCGCACTGATTCGCCCCTGCTTTGCCCCTGCTTTGCCCCTGCTTTGCCCCTGCTTTGCCCCTGCTTCTCTTCCCTTGCCCTTCTTCCAGTTACCACTCCACCGTCGTCGTCGCGTCCTTTCATCGCTCGACCGGATTTCGGTAAAGAATCTACCATTTTTTCCCCTTTTTTTTCCTTTTTCTTTACCTTACTTCTCTTTTCACCGCTCTTCCTTCTTACCGTTGTTATTCAACCCCGCGAGTCACACGCTCCCCGGAACAATCGGAATATCGCCACCATTTTTCACGATTCAGCCCCTCTCTCCAACCCCCGCTCGAGCGTCCAACAGCCCCCTTGGACACTCGGTTTCTTTTTTCCCAGAAGAGGGCATTTTTAAATACGGAATCGACCAACCAGCGCAGCCAATTGCCCGGCAAACCACCCGTGAAGATGGATTTCCGGATACAGCCAGCTCGCGACTGTTCAAATTCGCTGCTCGTCGAGAGGACAGTCTGTGGAATTCGCTCGTTCTTTTGTGATTGTTGCTCGCGAGCGAAGAGGGAATTCGAATGGAATTGGGTTAACGTTGGCGCCGACAGGGCATGAAATTTATAACAGCTCCTAGTTTCATTGGAATTGTTCTTCGGTAAGAAGAAACAAATTAATTAAAGAAAATGCTAAAGGATTCGTACGGTTTCGTGCGAGACAAACTTCCGTCCGCATCCTTGTCTCTCGTATTCGATTTTTTCTCGTTGCGCGTCTATGATTCTTCGGTTTACAAGTTACGCGATTAGGAGGTCGTTACAGCATTCGATTTAGTATACGCGCAGACGGCGAATACGCCGAACGTACGTTCCAGGATGTAATCTATAATCGCTTCCTGTGCTAGAGATTGGGCGGTAGCAAGGGGTCGATTGTACGTATCCGTCACGTATACGCACGGGGGATGTGTTTCAAGGGACACGCGCGCGCGATCGATTCATCGATCGATATTTTCTACTACAACAGTTGTTTTTCGGAAGCATATTATTTACTCCACTTGCTTATCCATCCTTCCCCCAATTACTGTTACGGTGCAAGCGGAAGTAGAATTGCGAACGTAGAACAAAACATTCAAACCCGAAGAACAAAAACTACTTTATCGTTAACGTTCGATTTCACTCGTCGCTGTATCCGTTTACAAATTGCGGGTGAAAATTGTTCGTTGTTCCTGCTGGAAACTGACATATAGATAATTTAAAACGGTAAAAACATCGGAAGATGCGTTAAAATACTGTTGTATTATTTACAACCTAGTAAACGTATCGACAAAGAAAATTAACTTGTATCGTTACGAAGAATGCGAGTAACGATCATTTTATCGTGAAAGTCTTGTTCAAGAAAATTGTTCTGCCACATAAAAGTTAGAATTAGTGAAAAAAATCACCAACAGTATTTTCTTGTTACGAGCATATATGTAAATGGCATTAATAATTGTTAAACGAACGTATTGTACGCAAGTGTTGGATAACGCATACTATTTTTTTATCTTATTATCGTCGTTACCGAGTAGGTGCAATTAAACGCAATCGTTTTTTTTGTCGCAAAATATTTATCTTAAGTTTTCCCGAGGAGCATCTTCATCTTCTCCAATTAGTTAGCTTTTTTCCTGCCTTTCCTTTCTCGAGAGATTCTTAGAAATCACGTAATACAAACCGACGCAATTTTGTCAAGTTCCCTCTTAAATTTTATGCTTCTTTCAGTGAAGATGCCGTGTTACGCTGTAGGCTTCCTCCATTCACCGACGACCATTGCAGCGAAACCGTATTACACGGCAATTGCTCTTCCATAATTGTCCACCGTTAAAAATCATCGCGCGCCACACAAATAAATTATAAATTCTCCGATAGCGGTGTAATCTACAATTTTTCTAGACGAACTTTAAGAAACTCGAATCGAATCGAACTTTATTTTTCGTGGCGGTCACCTTTGGATCTGAAATAAATTAAAATTGTACCAAATTCTGTTGTACTTTGTATCGGTACTTTGACATTTTAATGGGTTTGCTGTTTTAAATTACGCCTTCTGATTTTTGTCATATATGCGTAAAGATCCGCTGTCCAACTATAAATAATGATATTGTTTCGGTACACCTTTACCGACGCGACACGGTATACGAGATAACAAAGGAGATTGAAGTATCCGTTAAAGAGGATATTGGTGTAATTGTTCGCAAAGATATTAAATTTTAAAGACTAAATTCCAGAGATAATTGAAAATTAGGAAACAATTCCAGCGATGTTGAAAATACTGAGAAATCCGTAGATAGCTTCCTCGATGGGCTTTCGTAGGACAGCGGAATGTAATTTGACGTATGCTTTACAGACGCGATCAGCTACAGCGCGTTTTAGGCGCGATACTTTCTCTTTGCTTCAACGTACAACTCGTGTTGAAACGATACTTCGATGACGCTAATACACAGCAGACTTCCAGACGGTTCCGCTGACGGAGATAACGTTACGTACCTGGAAAGGTTGTTCTACGAATTTCGTGAGCCGAGGTTGGATGCTATCTAAGTTTAACGGCATATTTTCGGATCAGTTTCAAGCACTCTAACCCTTTGTTCTCTCGGAGGACAGCGAATCGGACGCGCAACTAGCAATTAAATCGTCCTGTAGAGCCAGCCAAGAAAAAATAAAAATGCGCCTCTTGCAAGTACACCCTGCATAAAATGATGGAACGTGGATAGCGGTACGCGAACATATTTTAAATTTACAATTTATTTTAACCCTTCGGACTCGAAACAATTTTAACTCGACGATTAACCATTTTTTCGGACCTAGAATATTTCTATTCCCTATGATTTTTGAAATTTTATGGATATTAAATCGGTATAATACCTCGTACGATACTTAAAGGTTTAGTAATTAACGTCTCTCTCTCTCTCTCTCTCTCTCTCTCTCTCTCTCTCTCTCTCTCTCTCTCTCTCTTCCTCTCTCTCAGAGCCACCATTCGAATGCCAAGGATTAAATTTGTTACGAGATATGTTTATACGGTGCTTTTCATAATATGTGAGCTATACCCGGTCCCCGGGACGAAGAAGACGCTATTGGGATGCTGCGTCGCGCGTCGTCCCGTCGCTGGACCACGTTGAGAACCCCTGGGGACGGCAAACCGAGGTTTGAGGGGTGAACTTCCAGTGTGCTTCGTGATTAAAAAGTCATCGCGGCCGATGCCCTCTTCACGGCACGTTGGTCATCGCTGGGGTGCGGTACGAGGCGCATTATGTCGCGTTTCCGCCAGGAAGCAGGCGCAGTCGGGACAACAGCCTGCACCTCGTTTCCGTTCGCTCCGAGAGAACGTGCCTCGCGGACATTGCGGACGAGGATGAAGATACCCGATAAGAACGGGTACAAGCGGGATACAGTGACAAAACGATAACGGAACGAACGAAGGAGGGATGCGCGAGGAGTAACTGGAAGAGAAAACGACGCGAAGGAGGCGGAAGGGGGTGGGGGGCGGGACCCGAGACCCGAGACACGAGGAGAACATGGACACGGACTAGCCAGCGACACTAAGGCAGACTCTCATTTCGGGGGGAGGAAGGGGGCGCGCATCCGAAACCATCCCCGCGAATGGGTCTGCGAGCGTTCCAACCAGAGCGAGATCCGCCGAGCAAAAACCACCAGGAGTGGGAGTCGATGCACAGTTTGTATAATGTGCTCGGCAGAAAATATTTCTGCGTTACAATGTGTACCTACCTACCCGAACGCACTTGTCGGAACTTCCAGCCGTTGTCGCCTGTCGCCGAAACATCCTAAGCCTAGTTTTAGCTCGCTCACCTACCACCCGGTTCTTGTATATTCATAACGATATTCCCGCGCGAGAGCCACCGTGAAACGCGGGACACTTTGAGCCTGCATAATTCGCAGATCTCTAGAAAACTACAACTTTGTTTATCTTTTTCCGCGACTTCTTCCGCGCTCGACAAATCTCCCCAAATCGAAATGTAAAAGTAGCTCGTCGCGTACCGTTGTTTCTTCGAATAGTATTTCTAAAACTTGTATACGTACATTTTAAATCGTGCAAAGAGAATTTATACTGCTGTTGGTTTGGCATCTGAACCCTTAACCCCACGCCCTACGATTTATTTTACGGTTTCAGTGGTAGACTAGAAGTTTTTTTTGTGTTGCGATGTTTTTTCAAATCCTGCGATTTATAAAAATATGAGAATGATTGGCAATTTTGTTTGCCTCGCTAACGAGAATACGTTCTCATCGAATTGTACAAATTTATTCAGGGCAAAATATTTATTTTTACGTATTTTAATCTCGTTAAAACGTATCTCTCTCTTAATAAAACGTATCGTATCTGTTTTAGGTCACGAAACGATGAGCACCGGTTAGTAGCAGAAAACGTGATTCGAGGAACGATTTAGTTTTTACACGAACTACGATTTAGTCGGTTTCTATGTACGTGTGGGTTTGGAAAACCACTCTCGCCGATTGGCGACGATTTGCAGTATTTATGTCGATTATCATCTTCCTGCGATTATAGTACAAAGACCTTGTCGCTGCGATTTCCGGACTCTCGTGGTTGCACTCTTCGGGAAGGCTGCGATATTACATCGGTCTAGACAACTTTACCTATTTCAATCAAGCGCTAGACTACGGACACATCGCCGCGTCGAATCAGATTACTCCGTTGGCCTGTAACTTTCCTCGCAATTGAACTCGCATGTGGTTTTGGTAGCGATCGCCATCTCGAGTGCGTATTTCGACGTACCAAAAGCAAATAGGATTCTCGACGCGTACGACGTGATTATTATTTCTTCGTAACGCAAATTAATTTGGTATGCTCGATTACAGATGAAACACGATACTTTTAGATCGCTCGTGAAGGAGGCTGGTAGCGCCGGTAGACGGTGCTTGACCCAAGCGAAAGAGCCTCTTCCGCGTGATCGGTTTGCCGGCCTGTGTTCGAGACGCGCCACTTCGGCAACGAATTATTTATTTAATTATCATGGTTCTATTCTCGGCACCGTAAGGCAAGTAACCCAGTTTTCGCATTCAAACGCCGTTGTTCGTTCACGGGATCGCGAATCTGTTCGAACACTTGCATTTGCAATTTTTAAAATACGCATATTATGCTTGTAACTATCGCGGTTCTGTGTAAGCTCTGGATCAAGATATACGATACAACGAGGGAAAGATTTTTAACCCCTTCCCTTAAAATATCGAGTCGGACTCGCGATGAATATTCTGAACAGAGTCTACTAAATCTGTATATTATTAATTTCCTTTCCTATTTTGTTATGGTCGATATTATAACCTCTGGAAAAAACACACGCATACGATAAATATAAATTTTCTTCGTTCTGTAAAATTCTGAACGACGAAGAATTTTGAATCGCTATAGCCAGAAAATAAATAGTAGCGCAAAGGGTTAAACGCGCAGAAAAAATTTCGATTGCAACAGTTTTCTCACCGGCCTCTTGGGAGGCCAAAAATAGTTTTCCTGGATAGCGACGAGAATCTAGAAGTTGACAAATGTATACTCCTTGTCTAGTCAACAACGATCACGAGACCCCTTGGTGCCTCTTCATCTAACCGATGATCGCACAGAGAGGGAAGTATCCACTTGTCCTGTCACCCCAACATTACCGCTACACTTCGCCACATATTATATTGTTCGCACGAAAATAAACAATCGAACCGTCCGTTCTAGCACGCGATGTTCGTTTCCGTACTCTCCTTTCTTCCTTTTTACGTTCTCGTAATTACTGTCCGCCAGGCTCTGCTGGATCGGCAAGTCGCGAAGCGACTCGGCTATCAAATGCGATATTGCGTTTACCTTGGACGAGTACCAATAAACTTGGACGGATTCGATAATGCGTGCTCGTCCACGACGATGTAGCGATCAGTTTCGAGATTGTCATAAAAATAAATGAAGCATTCCGGGATCCATTTCCTTTTTCATTCCTGACGCTGGCGCTTCTTTACCTTCTCTGTCCCCTCGGCTCTGACATCTTTTTTTTCATCGTCTCCCATAGCGAATCGATGATGAAAACTCTCTTTAAAGTAAATTACCGTAACTTGGGAAGTTTTATTATGGATTGTTGAAAGCGTGAAAAGCACAAAGCGGATTACAAGGTAAACGTGCCTACTACGGCGGCTGCACGTTTTACCGCGGCCTTTTTTCCCCAGTGACATTAAAGAAAAAGTTACTTCGATTCACCTCAGGAATCACACCCCTTGCAAGGTGGTACAACATTTTTGGAGTACCGTGTACAATCGTGTAGCCCCTAGACAACATTAATTTCATATTTCTGCTCTGATAGCCTTGCGATGTCGCTTCTAGTCAACTAAATCGACAATTACTTTAATAAAAAAAACTATTCTTGACGCGCAAAAGACATATGGAGGTTATGTCTCATTTTTTAAACAAATATTTGTCCTTGTATCTGCTACAGAGTTAACGTAACTTCGTCTTCGGGGGGACCGCAAGAAAACGCTTCGTAAATATAACAGAACCACGGTACAACAAATAATGATTCGCTGAAAGTGTGCAGAAGGCCTCTCTCTCTTTCTCTTTTCGTACAGAAAAACTGCTTAAATTCGTTATTACAGATGCTGAAGACGACATCGGATACTTTCCCCGTTTCCATAAAATTCGATGCAAGCCATTACTTCGTTCCACAAACACCGCTTCGCCGTCCCGTGATTTGATTATCTCGAAAGTTATGCGATTTTATCGCGGAGGTCTCATTTTCACCCCAGCCTCTCCTACTTTCATGGACCGCTTCTCAATTTGAAACGACGGCGGGCGTAACGAACCGCGCCAATTGCTTGACAACCCTGACCATGGCATTATCAACTGGACGGGAATATCCGTTGACATTCGAGTGGTCGACGAGTCACTCTCTTTGAGGAGTATTTTACCAGCATACTGGCCGATACGTAGACATCGATGTGCCGCCTTTCAGCATTGCCGCAATGCCATTAAACAGGGAGCTGCTGTTACAACCTCTGATGTAGCTGGTGCTGGTGCTGGTGCTGGCGCTGGTGCTGGTGCCGGTGCCGTTGGTTCTGGTGCTGGTTCTGCTGGTGATGGTGCTGGTACTGGTGCTGGTGCTGGTGCTGGTGCTGGTGCTGCTACCACACCGGGAAGCACGATGCTTTAAGTGGGTGGTACAGACGGCTCCGAGCAAGTACTTTGTACGAGCGAGCCGGAATTGGTTTAAGCCCATTATACGTGTACGTGTACGTGCGGCAAGAGACGTTAAAGAGCCCCGTTCATACGTCCTACGGAGTCTTCGAACCTGATCTACTTTCCTATCTGAAAATACCTTCTGTAACAAGGATGTACGGGCGGCGCGAGCTTAAAAGGCACCGGCGCATTGCGAGACGATCCAAATTAACCCGTGATAAGATGAATATTCCATTTCGCTCCGCGACAAAATCCAATGCATGGACAAAATCCAATTTTCGAAGTGTGCAACTGCTTTTTCATCTATAAAATTCATTCGAATCTACGAAACGTATTTTTTAAATTTTCAATATAGGCCCGCACGCGTAAAGAAGTTGTGAAATGCAACTATTAGTATTTTTTTTCTACAATTCCGATCAATTGCAATTTTTGAAAAAAAATTTTCTCGCATCCTGTGGTAAACTAGTTGCTCTAGCCTCCCAAAAAAGTTCAAATCGTATAGTACAATATTTAAAAAAAGTTATCGTCTTTTTTAGAGCGTCCGAATATTAATCCGAGTCACTGTAGCTGTAGCTGTAGCTGTACAATTATGCGCCTCGGAGTTTCACTTTGAATGCGTAAGCTTGGTTCCGATGGAACAGTGGGCGACGGAAAGCGTGCCGGAATATTGCAGCTCGTAATGCATCGTTCAAAATCTCTTATCCCCTCTGTGCACACGAGGTCCAAACGATTTGTAAACGCGCGAACATAAGCTGCACACGTTATTGCGATACCGACTTTTGTTCGTTAATCCACAGGCATAACATTCGTAACGTATCGATTCGTCGGTGTGACACGGTTGACCAACTCATGGTCAAATGTATAATATATTATACATAATGAATTAAAATGGCCTATTCAGAGCGGCGCATTATGATTCACGGTTATTCTGCCCGACGAAAATTGTCGTTAGGGCATACATTTACATTTATCGTTATGTCGTTGTTGTAATATTGCCATATTATACTGCGGTGAAAGGATGATGGCGATAAGCAGAACAACTCGAATCAAATTTTGTAATGGACGTGGAATGGAAACAACGAGGTCATGCTCTGTGTAAGCACGAAACAAATTATAGCGTTTTATTTACACTTTTCAAATTGCCGTTGACTTTCTTGGCTTCGACCGTGTCAGCGAATTTTTATATATAATTTTCCGTCATTTTAAAACTATTATTTTCAAATTAATGTAGATTCGACGGAACAACGATTTTAAAGCTGATCCGTTGTACCGAATGAAAAGATTGTTCCGTTTCGAGTTACCAGATAATGTTATAAGTAGATAGGAGATCTTTCTGCATTCTGTATTCTGTATTCTGTATTCTGTATGCTCCGTTACGGTTTGACCGATTCTTCTATTAAACGTTCGGCTTGTCCATTCAAAGTGGAGCTCTCCGATACGCCGAAATGTATAGCTACATGGGAGCAGGGTGAGCCGTTCCCTTGTAATTTTCAATCACCGTTGTTCATTATCAGAGGATTACAAATCCAACGAGCGTGTACACGAGGCCGGGAGGCGCATGTACCGGTGACTTAGCGCGTTCCCAAAGAGATCAAGAGTAGCGGGAGTCAATGTCGCATTATCACATGGAAGACGGCATATAAAGTGAAGCAGGAGCGTCCGTCAACGGTGCAATGTACATGGTCGAACGAACAGTGTACACGATCAATGAAACCTATGGTTACGCGTGGGATCACGTATGTTGTCCCGTCGTGTTACAACCAGAAGGCAAAGGGGGGAAAAGGGTGACGACGTTTACTGGTCGCATCGAATTACAAGTCCCTTAGGTAATGGCGCGTACGTTATTCAATACCTTGCACTTCGTGTTCGACGTGTGTGCCCGTCCTCTGTGTTGTACTGCAGCACAGAGGAATGTCTCGCCAATCCGCTCCGCTTCACTCCACTCCACTCCACTCCGCTCCGATCCGCTCCGCACCACGCGTGGTAAAACGTTTACGCGATTATGAAACCGACGACACTACGGAAGATTTACCACAGGTGCACGGGGAAACTTTCCCGAGAACTGATCCGACAATTACACTGGACGACACGTACGCGTTCTGTGCTCCGATAGCCAATAGGCGAGATCTTATAGATTTTCGTGCGCCGAATATCAGCTACGGAACCGTTCCTTCCGTCACCCTCGGCTTTACAGCTATCTCGAAAGAATTCGGATCTCGCAACGTGTCTATTTCAACCCTTATCTCTGTTCGCGTATAATTAAAATTCTCTGCATCGATTGCAAGGAATAGAAACTAAATTCAATGGTATTTTTTCCCTTAACGATTTTAATAGAGGAGAAATCCACGCGTGTATCGATATCTTCGATTTAAAAAATTTTCCAACAATTTTAAATTACATCGACTCAATTTGGCTATAAATTCATAAAGATCCGCAGTCTAGTGGTAACGGTAAAGTGTATAATATAGTTTAAGTACAAGTAAATGATAAGCGAGTAATAATGTATACCGAATTTTAGAACACTTAACCTGCAATAACCTAACCACTTTTTATCGTATAAATTGTTTAAAAATGCCCGGTCTGAATTGGATTACCTCCTGAATCCGAGCGAGAAATAGATCACTGTTTCGCTGTTCTTGTATCGAGAGAGGAATGTTCATTCTCCGAATGTAGCTCGCCACAGACAGGTTGTGCGGTTGCCATTTTCCAAGTTTAAAAGTTTTTTGAGTTCGAGGCAAATATCGGTGTACAGTGCTACTGGGTTGAAACGAAATTTTCAACGTTTTTAGACTAAAATTCAAAGACAAAATTAAGGTATTTATTCGGAGGTTTATTCGATAACGATGACCCGATGAAGATATGTTATTGAATAAATATCTTCATTTTATTTTTGAATTTTAATTAAAAACGCCACAAACTTCCGTTCCAAACCAATAGCTACCACTACTACCTGATCTATTTGATACTTTCTCATCGGTCAAACGAGGCTCCGCTTCAATTACAGCCTTTAACGTTACTCTTCGACTGCATTTAGGTTCATTAGAAAGATCAAAACCAGCATTCCCAAATTCAGCAAACCATGTACGACCTCTTCTCGCATTTAAAACGTGTTCTATGGGTGAATCTACGCCTCTGGCACGGTGGATATTTGTAAAAGAAAGTTACCACAAAATTGTTTACGACAAAAAAATGGTTGGTTAACCCTTTGCACTCGGAGATATTTCAACTCGAAAATAAAACATTTCTTCTGATCTAGAATATTTCCGGTTCCCGGTTTTTCGTCTCGGAAAATGCTATTGTGTTATGACCAAAAAAAAAAATATGGTTCCATTTAACTCTCGCGAAGTAAAGTTCAATAACACATAAATAATAAGGTGACAAATGAATTTCATAAATAGTCTCGTTTTTAATAAATTTGGAATAAAGAATAACACAGGATAAAAGTAAACAAACAGATTTAATTTTATACGTGTAGAAATTTTTTTTTTCAACAACATAGTTTGACTTTGAAATTCCCCCCACCCGACCATTCGAATCCTGAAAAATTACATCATACGCGATTGTTCCCTTCGTACCGAACAATTTTTCTAACGAAATCTTTTCGTAACTTCGGTGCGTCACGAGATATTTCCGTTATCGGATAAACGAAACGCCCTGTGCCCTGTATACCTGAAAAGGATGTTGTAGCAGGCAAAAAACGCATGCGAATTGGCTCCTAGCTTGCCAATTATTTTACAACCACCGCGCTCCAACAACTTCAACCCCAACAGATGGACGACACGTGCGACAGACCTACCGAATCGACGCACACGTATCAATCGCGCCATCGATGACCGAAGACGATACGAAAAGGAATTTCATTGACAGTTTCCCACTCCGCCACGTAAAGTGCTTCCGACACATCCGCGTCCAATTAACGAACGCTACATTTCCCCACCTCAATCCACCCTTAACCATTCACAACAAAAGCGAGGTGGCAATCGCAGTACTATTTTGATCGCGGTCGGAGTAACTTCTTCTCGTTTGTTGTCACGATTTCGGAAAATGTGTTGTGTTGTGTCGTGTTGTGTCGTGTCGTGTTGTGTCGTGTCGTGTCGCGTTGTGTCGTGTCTTGTCGTGTTGTGTCGCGTTGTGTCGTGTTGTGTCGCGTCGTGTCGTGTTATGTTGTGTCGTGTTGTGTATACTGTTCGTATAAAGTTACAGACGAATTATGACGCGACGTCGATACTGTTTGTGCAGGTCACAGACGAGTTATCTCGCGACGCAATGTCGCTTGCGTGGTGTCACGGATAGCGATGGGATCTGAATCACTTCTAAACGCTTCGATTCAATATTTACGACAAAAAATTCGAATCGCTCGCAATATAATTCGAAGCTAGGAACTCTTGAAACTCTTGGACGTCTTGAAAGTCTCCATTGTCTTAAAAATTTAAAGAAAAGTTCACCCATCCTAAGATTTATTGCAGTTACAGACCGAAAATCGTGAAAATCTTCAATTTTTATCATCTTTAAACGTTTTTGTAGATCGTTGCAACGTCGACCGATTTTGACGACATTTCAGAATATGTTTAATCGACTACGAAACTGGTTTTTTAAATTTTCAATATAGGCCCACATAAGAAAGTTGTAAAATCCAATTTTAAGTATTTTTTCTACAATTCCGATCAATTGAAATTTTTGAAAAAATTTCTTTTCGCATCCTGCGGTAAACCGATTGCTCTTGCTTCTCGAAAAAGTTCAAATGTTAATTCGTTTCACCGTGTGTGTCGATAAGTTTTCGGGATCCCGAACCGAACCCGAAAATATTCACGGATCGATCCGAGCCCGTAATGTGGGATGCCCGCACACTTCTAGCATAGATTAAAATGGGTCACCCCGTATATACGGTAGTAGACAGAAAGCAATTCAGAGTGAGAAGGGTTGAAATAGACATCAATGTCTTACAGTTAGAGGTAGACAGGAAAGTGTGCTTAACCTTGCTGCGACGTATCCGAGAATTGAATTTCCTCATGACTCTGCGATGCATCGTACGGTTGGCGGCATTCAGGCTACCCACGCAGCATTGCGATCGTCGACGGGACATCGCAGACGGAAATTACGACCAAGGAAATTCTTGGTCTCCGAACGAGAGTACCGGACTGTTTTTGCTTCCAGACAGAAAAATTTTACATTCGCGAACACGTAGCGACGCGCCGGGCTCGAATCATCACCCGCGACACGATAAAATTCTGTCGTGCTTGGTTATTGCTAGACTACGGATGTTTATGGAAAATAAAAAATGTTTACAGTGATTGCAACGCGCAAGAGTCAAATAAAAATCATTCTTCTACACCGATGTCCTTAAATCTTTTCAATAGGTCCACCGCTTCGAATTGTATGCACATATATTTGTCGTAACAAGTCGTAATAATAATGTTCGATTTTTAGCTTGAAAAATATTCCAATAGTTTGACCACTCCATTTTAATAAAATGTTCGGTTTTTAGCTCGCGAAATATGAAAATATTTTCAATTCAACATTGATATTTTTTATTCGACAACCGTAAAATTGATTTATTAAACCAGATTCTCTCACTCTTCCGATAAACACCGTTCCGTTCGGACGTACATTCCGTGTTACGTTTGTTTTCATTGTAATTGTGTTCGTAATAAATCGGTTTTGTTAAATGATATTTGGGTTGCGCGATGCGAACTATATTTCAAACCTCCCACACCCGGCGGCTTTGAACTAATAAATTCGTTGAAGCCCTTCCCGGACATCGTTGACTAACTCAAAACGTGTGTCTGCCAAATGATGTTGCAGCGACCTAAACAAATGGTAATCAGATGGTGTCGTGTCAGCCGAGTAAGCTGTCGCTCACAAGTTCCTTGACCGTAGGCAGCACAATCCATTTGGGTGGCTCCAGTCACGGCTTTTCAAGGTTGAATGCAAATAGTCCGCAGGATCGAACATGCAGTTTGCATTTCTATCGATCGCTGCAATTTTCACAGACCCTGGTGTACACTGCACCGATATAAACATCAACGAGACTCTTCAAAATCCTAAAAGGACGGGAAAATATTTCCAGTCGTACGAATGTACTTGTTGAAAAGAACTTCAAATACCACCTCTTGATCTGCGAAGAGCTCCTTCTAATAATTTAATGCATTCCTATCAGCCACGTACTCAGCCAGCATTTTATACTTTTTCAAACGCGCTGCACTGTATTTATTTTATTGGAATTTATATGAAATTTACCCGGGAAAATGGAAAGTTAACCGACGGGCAGAGATTTTTTAGAATGAACGGTTTCGACTGTTCGTTAAATAAATTCCTCGCTCGAATAGGTTCGTGGCTAGTGATTTTCAACGAACCGGCGAGCAAAAATAGAAATCAATTGTTTTCCTTTGACAGTGGCGTGTAATACATTTTTATGAAACTTTTGATTAAAACCGTGTCGTTGCAAATTTATTTTGTACAACGATATCTTAAAAAATCTATAAAACATGTGCTCGAATAAAATTTCATATTTTGTTCAGTCGGGTAAACGGAAAGTGAAACATATAATGTTTTAGATAATCGATAAAATACATGTTTCGATAAATGCTTTCATATTTTAATCAATCGGAAAAAACTTGACTGTATTAGATGTTCGTTGGATACATTAGATTTTTCAAAGAAAAATGTTACTGTCCAACTGGAATTTTTTCCCATTTCCGAAAAAGTAAAAATTTCCTATTTATTCGTACGTACGTATACGGAGTAAAATTTTCAGTCGATTTATAACTGTTGCTTACAGCAGAAAAGTTCAAAGTTAACAAATAACTGGTATATCGGAACTAATTGAAAATGTTAACAGTTTCCTTCAAGTCCTGGATATTTGGATAATATATTTTATGAATCGAAGGAAACATAAACGAGTTAGAGTTAGAGCATCCGGAAAAAGACAGTGAAGAGATCGAGGGTTGGCAGAGGGAAAGCGGAAGTAGATATCTTGTACAAGGTTGCAAAGGCGCGTGGACAAACGTCCACACGAGTCCAGACGAGACAAGCCAATGGTTGTAACGGGAATAAATAATTTTTGCAAGAAAGTCGATGGCAGGTTGTTTGTCGGTAAGTTATTCGTCGAAGCACCAAGCGTACTCTCGAAATTTCCTCTTCCGACGTACGCAATTTGATCGTGACGGCCTACGTTACTTCGCCATCGGAACACAGCACAGGAACCACTTATATTTGTGTTTATTACGTCGAGATGTGACGTCACTTCCTGAGGGAAGGAGGACGGAATAACCTCATCATTGTATCCCACAGACTCGGCGGCAGTGATTCCCCCTTTGAATGGAGTCAAGTGGTTCGTAGCCCCTCTCTCTTTCCTTTTCCACCTTCAACCCGCTTCCCTGTCTTCCTCTCGGCATTATCCCTCGCCCTTTCTTTTTCGCTTATTTTTTTTTTCTGTTTAATTCTTCACGCTTCCATTTAACATCGCCGCGCGCCGGCGGATTTCTCTGCGCTCCCTTCCGCCGTTTTGACGAACAGAATGGAGCGGATCGGAACAAAGCGAAACAAGTTCTGAAAATTTATTACTCCATCTGAAATGGTCAATGGGGATTTAAACTTGTACTCTGCTGCAGTGCGTATCAGAAGTTTAGACGCGCCCTATTATTTTAACAAAAAAACGTAGAGTAAACTTTACTTTATCGTACTCAAAATTTTTGCCATTCTCCTATATAAATTATTATGTATTTGGTATGTAATCCGATAGATTTGTACCCGGGGCGGCTGCAGATCGAAGTTTTGATCCTGTAGCATCAACGGTTCAGGAATTATGGTTGCTCAAAGTTGAGCAATTTGCAGTATTTTTGACAGGTAAGGGCGCCACCATATTGGTTTGTAGTAACGATCGCGCGCCGCTTACCGAGCAGAACCGCTAGGTGGCAGCATTATTAAATATGTTGGCACGTAATCATTTGCTAAACATTTAAGTACTGTATGGGGTATTATATCAATTTCGGTCGGAAGAATGTTTAACTTTCGAGTGAAAATAGCTCCGAGTGCAAAGGGTTAATGTCGAAGTCTTAAATTCTGGGAAGAAGGAAAATGTCCTTGTCTCTCGTTATTAGAATGATTAAATTATTTCTTTGTAATTTCAGGGGTTAGATTCGTGACAATATGGCGACGTTCGTCGCTAAACGGTTATTTATCGTGGTTGAAAATAAATGTTGAGACATCGCGATAGACGATGTTGCAAAAATTTATCGTTTGAGGTTTAAGCTTTACGGTGAACGAAATGGGATTTAAAGAAACCTGGTTAGGTTTCCTTTCGGAATACACTGCGCTGATTTTCCCAAACCCGAATAAGAGACCACGAAACCCCTCTGTCCCATGAAATGTATAACGATCGCTTTTGAATTGCAGAAGCTTTCTTCCCGAAACTTGTATGAACTCGCTATTCTCGACACGTTTCGCGCATCCCAGGCATTTCGGGGAGTTCGCGTCGTGCTTGTAAAGTCCTAATGACGACAGTCAACTATCAAAGAGGGAAAAGAAAAAAGGATGCTGATTTATCGGGCCAGACTTCGGAAAAGCTGCACGAGCTTTGCATAATTCTCCACCAATATGTATTTTACCGAAATCAGTTTTCGACAAGATAACCTTCGAATATTTTGAAAAATGCAGGAGAGCAATGACCCCGAGTACAAACTTATTTCTAATGTTTCTACGTCATCGTTGCTCGATATTCTATTCGCCAAAACGTTGTTTGCGATACGAAAAGTAATTTCTCGCGTGTAGAATGCAAGAAAAATAAACACAACGAAGTCTTTGAACGTTCAGAGTTATTAACGAAGCATGAAACACTTCGAATCTCGTGATCGCGCGACGCAGGAAGTAAGACAAGTATTTAATCTTTTCAACTTACTTCTCGTCAACGAATTTTTTAACTTCCGGCGATACCTTTAGTCGACGATAAGTAAATTAAAAAGATTAAGTACACCCCCGTAAACTGTGACCGTGAAGAAAATGGTATGGCAAATGGCTAAGCGAGACACCCGGTATATCGTCTTTGAATTTCTGAAAAGGGTCGACGAAAGCGAACGCGGGACCATTTCGAAATTTTTTTTTCTATCGCTCGAGCATACCCGTCGGTGTGTGCCTGTAGGTTTTATCGTATAGGAAGATAACGGTACCGAATGCAGAGTAACTCTAGAACGAGGATAAACGTATTCAGTTTCAGAATCCCGTTGCACGACTTACTCCGCGACGTCTGATTTTCATGCTAATCCACGTTCATGGGTGGCCCCTGTACTCCATGTCTTTAGGAATCGAGACACGGATTCACGGATCGAGTATGCTAACTTCCCCCCCTCCCTCTAACCCCTCCTCTTCCCCGAAGGCATCCGTATCCATTCCTTCCCTACGTAATTATATAAATTTCGCAAATTCCTCCGCAATTACCAACACAAATGCACGAAACGATTTCATCTGAACTCCTTACGTACCGCGAAGTCCGTGAACGAATCATAATCTTCGAATTCCACGTTACGTAGCGTTATTATGGCTTGTACAGACTCGCGGATGCCATCTCTTCAAGATTACATACACTCCCGCTCGTAAGTCTTAGGACACCTCTGGTTTTTAGTAAAATTCTGGTATTTCGTATAGATCGTGAACCCTTAACCTCGTATCAACTGCAGCGACTCGAATTGGTAATCGGACGCTCTGAGAAAGACGATAATTAATAATATATCTTATATAAGAACATAAAAGAATTTTATATAAATACAACAGGTATTTAACAGGTATTTAACAGGTATTTAACAGGTATTTAACGGGTACGTTTACCCTAATCGATCTACTCAGTTTCGCCTAGATTCCAACATGAATCCTCGTGTCTTACATCGACACTTCGCGCCAGGCGCCAAGAATTCCCTAAATCGTTGCCAATAAGAAACAGGCGGCTCGTTCAACGAGCAATCGAATTCGGCAGCGAGTAGTCTGGACAAGAGCAATTACAAAGGTGAACGAGGAATAAATAATACGCGTCGAACGTAAACGACTCGATCAATCGTCGTCGTGGTTGCGCCGAACGAGAGATACGTATACGGTCCGCATGAAAAAAAGATTCGGCTCCCTCTCGGGAATTCGAGCGGAAGATCTCGTTAGGTAGGTTCCCGCCTGCGGAGTTTCACGAATGAAACGAAATGGTGCAAATTTTCGCTAGTGTGCCGTGCACATGTCGTAGCGCCGTAGGAGGGTCTCTGGTAAACTGGCCAGCCAAATACCACGCACTGGATACATCGTAGTCTGGCTTGAAAATGACAATACACGGCCCCCTTTTGGTTTAATTAAAGGCGTGCTTCGCCGAAACGCAGCTATTTCTGCGCTCCTCCACCACCGCCACCATCACCACCCCCAACCTCCCCCTTCTTTCCCTCATCCTCCTCCTCCTCCTCCTCCTCCTCATCATCATCCCCCCTTTACGTATCCTTCTGTTCGTTTCACGGCCATAGTACGGCGCACGTCTCTATACGGACACGCGAAACGTACGTTGCTTAATGGAGCGCCGCGTCTGCCACCCTGTAATGGCACGACACTTTGCACTTGCGCTACTGGAACGCTAAATAGCGCTATCACCGAGGGTACAGGTCCGTCGGCCAAATAGCTGGGTTGGTGGTGTAGCTGGTTAAAGTAAAGGGCCAAACTGTCCTACGGAATATCGAGGTGCAGCCACCTCCTACGCGTCGCATGTACTTATCCAAGTGCGCGCGTGTCTCGTTCTGATTTTCTGCAACATCGTCGAAGAAAATGGCCCATTGCGCCGGAAGATTCGAGAGTGACGACAGAGACGGTCAACGAGACAACTCGGGAACTCGTGGCACGTCGAACGGTGTCGAATGGCAGACTGTGACTTTTGATAACCTTGAGAAATTATGGTTACCGAATTCCTAACGAATGGAACCATCGTCGTGGATCTTTAAAGGAGGATGGCCCGATTTGAACGAATTCGGGTGACCTTGACATCTCTAAGACCATAAAATAAGGGGCGAGAGTCACCTATCTGAAACGTTTAATCTTCGAGTTAAAATGGCTCCGAGCGCAAAGGATTAACAATCTAAACAATATTTTCAATAATGGTACAGCAAGTTTTAAAACAACAAAGATATTTGAGATATCGATTTAGGTGACTCACCCTGCACGTGTACGATATGTACAGCTAAGATATTTATTAAATGAAAATATGATTTCGAATTATTGCGCGTATATCGTACCAGAAATAAACTACTTCCAGTTTTGAGTACAATTTTTAGCGCTTGAATTTCCTCTGAACATTTCATTAAACTCCCGGGCTTTCTGGCACATAATTAATCCACTTATAGATATTCCTTCGTTACTGCGTTATTCAAACCTCTGAAATGCTCGCAGCAATCTACAAATTGTTCTCCGTCGCTAAAATCATTCGAATTGTTAAATAATCGATGGTTTCCAATTATCCGTTCCATTTTAAATATTTTTTCAATAATACGTTTCTCATTCTCGATATTGGTGGTGGTTGATTTTGCAACGACGTATTTGTTCCAATTTTTCTCTATTTTCTTAATTATATCATATTTTTGTCAACTGTTCGTACCACGTGTTTCCGTAACAGTCGTCTAAAATTTGTGGTGCAGTTTTAATTTCTGCAAAACACAACTGCACGAGCGTGTTAAAAATCATTTTACCGAAAGTTGTGAATTTTATAGATATTAATTTTGGTAATTATTTAGAAAGAGGCGCTCCTCTCCGATTTCGATGAAATTTAACCCTTTTCGCTCGGAGCTATTTTAACTCGAAAATCAGACGTCTCTTCCGACCTAGAATATTTCCATTCTCTATGATTTTTTAAATTTGGTAGATGTGGTATCGATGCGATACCTCGTACAATACTTAAATGTTTAGTAATTGATTAAATACCGACAAATCTAATAGTGTAAACAATATTTTAAACAATGGTACAGCAATTTTTAATAGCGCCTCGGAGGCGCCACTCGAGCGCTAAGGGTTAAATATGGTATGCGACTACATATTTTGAACAACTTTGTCCTGTTCGCATATAGGGGGGTCTCTTTTAGTTTTCGCGTCTTCCAAAAAGTCTGTGAAATCTAACCGGACCGCCTAATAGCACAGTATTACTCGAACACGGTTCCTTTCGACGGTAGACAGGGGTGGAGTTTTCGGCATTTCTTTTCATCCGATTCGTTGGGGAATCGCAACGCAGAATGGAAAGAAGCATCTCGAAATCCCACACGTGACGCGTCCAAGTAGCCACTCGGTTGGTACCCGAGTTCCTTCTCATCGTTGTATGATTCCTGCTCAATTACAACCGAGTAAAAGGTGGTAGAATGAAAGCAGAAAGCTGGGGTGGTTCGTCCGGTGTTGGCAGCGGGAACGGTGAAGAGGGCACGATTTTCTTCCGCAGCTGGCGCAATTCACGAGGAAAAGGGAAAAGACTGAGAAAGACCCGGTAGAAGAAAGTGCACGCACCCAAGCCACCGTAATTGCCACGGTGTTTATAATTGTTGCACACTCCTCTGCTCTTTGTACGGATGCCTCTTCAGCCTTCAGCCTTCTGACTCGCAACCAACCCCTCCGTTGCGGGCCACTCCGCCGTGGACCCTTCACCGACGTCGTGGCTCGCGGCATGGCGCGGGGCGAGACGAGAAATTAGTCTGCGTTTTCACGGAGCTGACTTAATAGAGAAAGAGAAACAGAGACGAACGAACTAGCCACCGCATTGTTCTCCCGAGATATTCGACTATGATTCTCAAGGTGTCTCGCTCCTTCGTCGTCGTCGTCGTCGTCGTCCAAGGACCTGCTCTGCGAACGACTTTTTAGGAGCTCGCCATGGAAATTAGCACTTATCGTCACTATGTCGCGGCATTTAGCGCCTCGACGTAGTGGCCCGTGTATTTACATTAAATGCGTATTGTACGCAGACTCGCGAAATAATTTCAGCCCTTGTATTTTACAATTTAGCCTCCGCTATACCGTGTTGCGCTATCCTCTAATTAGATGCCCGACGCGACGATGCGACAGCGCGCGCACGTACAGTACAATAATATTCGATCATCGAATATCATTTAGGAAGAATCGGTGTTCAAGGTTATCTCAAGCTGTGTCTCAAGGCGAATATCATATTTTTCTTTTGATATTATGAAAGTACAGGAAAAAAGTTCAACGTGCGTCTTTGAAATGACCTTAAGGTAATCCAAGGTTGCAAAAATGAAAAGACGCGTGTACGATTCAATAATTCCGCCTGAATCATACGATAATGGAACGAAAGCAAGCTGATGGTGTATCCAGAGAACTTCCCGGTGAAATAGAATGATGTAATGAGAGTAGGTTAGTGCTTAATCGGGATCTCTCGAGCGGCTTCTCGAACAACTTCAATTAACTTCGCGTCAAGACCGATTGCCCATGATTCAAGGGTGAATCCGCGTGATATTGATTAAATTTAAAATAGGATACGAAGTGCGGCAAAGTTTCCTCTAATACGGATATCCGAAATGCCGTCTAGGTAATTGATCAGCGTAACATCGACAAGAGCCAGCCTTTCGGTCGATTCGTTGCGGAGATCGTGGTTTAACTATCGAATGGGAAATCGTGCGAGTAAATGAAATACCTACCGGATTTGCCGTGTCCCATGCAATAACTTTCCCTCTGTACGCGTCCAATTCTTGTTTTGTTGTAATCGGACAGCGGATTTTATCCATTTATGACACAAATGCGTACGAGTAATTTAAAACAGCAAACAAACTAGAAGAATTTAAATATACCGTTCTATTGTTATCGTCTAAAATGTTTTTATTATTTTTTAAAAGAAAATATAAATTTCTATTTCACTCCAGGTTGTTGCAATTCGGATAGAAAATTCTTATTTTGCACGAAGTTACATCTAGTCACGATACAACACTTTTCTATTTGTATAGATTGCATTTTGTAGAGGTTATACAAGAAATGGTCGCATGCTTTCATTTTCTAAATATTATCGTTTAACATTCTTAACGCTAATTATTCTTCTATATCTGCTTCGTTGCGATATTTTACGTTTCGTTGCTTTTAAAAGGAGTTTTTGATAGACGTTTCAATGAGAAATTAAGATTGTGTGATTTTTTTCAAGCGACGGCAATGTGGTACAGCCTAAAAGTAAAATCTTGTCGGCCACGAATAGTCGGCTGCTTAGGATCCGACTTTATAAGGTCATCGGCTAATCGCTCAAACAAAAACGTTGATTAAAGTACCGCGTGTCGAGCAATGAATCAGAGTCTCGTAAGCTAGCGACCCGAACGACTCGGCTTTTACCGTAGGAGGATTAAACTGCTTTAAATCATGAAATCCACCTCTTATGAATAGCTCTCGTCTTTCTTCTCGAATTACGTTGATCATTCACCGAAGCTCGGGAATCACATTAGTCGGAAAAAGGTATGACCCACATATTTTACGGAAACAGAACTTGCGAAACAATTTTAATTATTCGAATCTGACGATTCGTATGATTTCTGGGATCGCGTCGCGTGTCGTTCAAATTTCTCCGATTAAACGTTCGAGACTCGTATTTTTAGCATTTGGTTCCAAGGAATTGTTCGATGAAAAATCTTTTCTAAATTGTGTAACTTTATTTTGTCCAGGAAACAACTAAACTGGACAAATAAAGAGTCATGAAATTTATCTTCGCGAATACACCCACTCGATGTAAGTAAACATTCGTTACCAAATGAAAATATTTTTATAACTTTCAGTCGTATCTTCGTACATCCGTACAACAGACATCTTGCACCCATTTGTTCGCAATAAAATAAACCTATACATATTGTTCCAGGCACAATCCCTTGCAATCCAGGAAACGAGTCTACCCCCTTAACTCTAATGCCAATATGCATCTAGCCTTTCGGAGGCGTCCGCTGGCATTATCTTCGATCGTAAGCAGGCTCTTGCTCGGACTCCACCTTGTAGCTACCGAAAGGTTTGTTGTTGTGTATGTTGTTAACAGCCATGTGTGCATAGAGGCGGGGATTCCGTGCCCCGAGCACATATCGTCCGTATCGGGATAGGACGAGGGCAAGAACAGGACTAGGCGGTGGATGTAGCCCGCTGTTATAACTGTCGCCGTTTAGAACCCCGGTCAGGAAGCGATCGAGGGCTTTGATGGCCGCCGTTATGTCTTGCGAATTACGATGGGGATTCGACGTCAGAACCTTCTCGCGATAGGGCAATCGGGCATGATCCGAATTGTCCGTTCGGTATTCATCGCGTTCTTCTACAACTTGATACGACGTCCGCCGGGGTGCTTGGGGATGATGTTCGACCTCCGATCGCACTCTCGCTACAGTAACTCCCGATGTATTCAGAATCTTCTTCGACGTCGACGTCGACGTCGCTGTCTCGTGGCCACCTTGTATTTCCTTCGGCGATCTTCAAATATAAATGCATGACTTTCATGTGTTGAATATCATAATTCATCGATAAAATAAAAAGTTCTTAAAGAAGAAACAGGGGTAATTAATAATATAGTTATCGGTGTGATTGTTCAAAAAATTTCAATGTTACGAATAATATTTTATATTTTTTAATAAGTTTAAATTTATATAACGTCGCTTTATCATAATTTATCATAAATTTTCTACTTCGAGATCCACAGTCTGACAATAAACAGTCGATGTGCAAGCTACGAAGAACTTTTGTTAGTACTTTTAAATCTTTAAGAATTAAACAGTTTTTGTTGAAAAATACACGGCGGCGTCGTCTCGTAAACCATTCGATGCATCATGAAACAGCTTTAAAAGCGTATGTTTGAGAGTATTTAAAATTTAGGAACGACGCGCGTGTGCGCTACACTGCCTCGAACGAACGTTTCGAAATTGTTTGCACGAAGTCAGTCTATCAGGTAACATTGTTTTATGCATTAATGTTTACTCCGCTAGAATTTAAAAAGTTTGAAGATATTCTTGCGGGACCATTGGGTCTTTCTGACTATGGGTCACTGACAATGTAATTCTCATTGTTCGTAATCTACATAGACAGTTTTTAATTTTCATAAAAATCTGCAGTCGAATTACAAGTAATGCTAAAAATGTTTTGCATTCGAATCGATTATAATGAGTTCAAAGATGAATAATTCCAGAAAATTACGAATTTAAAGTAATACATTTGAAATCCATCGAGATTGCACGCTTCGGCGCCGACGGAAGACGCGAAAGAAATGGAGCGAGGTCTGAATAAATTTAAGTAACTTATTTAAGGACCTTGTAGCTTAGCAACGTGGAAATTTAAATTGAATTTATGAGAGAACGAGTATCATGTATCTACATATGTATACGATGGTTGAAGGCAATCATTTCTTTAAGAAGTATTCCTACGTATTAAATTTTAAAATATTGCGAATGCGACGGGAGGAAACTTCCCTCAGGAAAGATGACTAAAAATTAGGCACGCGCCTAAGTCGCTGCAACCTGACTAACAGAGGCGTACGGTGGATAAATCGCGAAGGGGCGCGACAGTCACGTACCAGGCGAAAGGTGTATGCTTATCTCGAAGTTGTCTAGAGTCCTAACAAGTGAAACGTTTTTGAAAAGTTGCACGCGAATTGGTATAACACCCTGACAAGACGTTCTACTTCGAAACGTGTTATTTTAAGCAGTGTTGTAATACAAAGAAAATAATTATTTACAGAATTACACAATTTTATTCGAATACAAGTTAAGAATGTATCATTATTTACCATTAAATCAATCATCGTAAAAAATCGTCGATACAAACTCTATTCTTTAAGAAAATTCAAAAGATCGTTTCTCTCGAAAGTTTTTGTTAAAAACCGTAAGTGTATATCCGCATATTCGCAGTGGTATTTCCAGACGAGAAAATAAATTCGAAATATTACGTCGTAATATATAATCGAGCATCGTAAAAAAACCGATTAATAAAAAATCAATTCAACGATGCGCGATACGTTGATCTTCGCGTGACCTTCAACGAGAAAACCATGTTTGCGTTAGGAGAAGGTCGTTCACGAGCTGTCAAGTTAGGTGAAATACCCTGCGTACGGATGATTCTTCAAAAGGAGTAACAATTGAGAGAACGAATAGAACGCTCGACATACTTTTCAATTGAACGCTCAAGATGTAAATTCTTACCTGTGCTTGTCCGTGATTAATTTAATCTCCTGGTCTTTGAAAGGTGCTCTGAGGTCGATCGATAACGGTTTCAGGTACGAATGTCCTCCTTGTGTTTGTCTTTCAGCAAATCCTCTACTTGGGCCTGCAACATCTTCCAGGCCATTGTCCAAAGCTTGATTAACGAAAACAGCATGTTGGGAAAGTTTCGGAAGTACAGTGTTTGTGGTCGGAAGGTAACCGAGGGGTGGAGACTGCAAACTCGTTCCTGGTTGAAAATCCCGAAGTACTTTCGTCGTTAGTATACCACTGGTCAAGCATCCAAGGATTATCTGAATTAAACAATTTATATATAAAAAATTAAAATTAGTCTTTCTCCGACAAAAAATATGGTAAATGCGTCAAGGGAGCCACCTCCGATTTCAATCCTGTTTCAATATTCAAAGGTTATCATCCCGAGTAACCTTCTGAAGGTTTTAGTTGGTAGTCGTTGTTTATAAAAAGTATATAAACATTAGTTACGACCATTTTCTTGCACTTTTTCTTTTCTTCAACCGTTTTTATTATGTAGAATTATGATAACAATTTTAAGTATTTTACAGTTACAATTGCTATCGAAGTTCGGAGTTTTAATAAATTGTTAAAACGAGAAGAATGTTATATTCATACGTTATCGCATCCATTTATTTAACCCTTTGCAGTCGGAGCTATTTTAACCTCGAAGATTAAACGTTTCTTCATTGGATTTTTTCATTTTATGAATATGAAATTGATACAATACCGCATATAATAACTAAATGTTTAGTAATTGATTACGTACGAACATGTTTAATAATGTAAATAATAGTTTGAATAATGGTACAGCAATTTTTAGTTGTTTTAGCTAACAGCTATTTTAGATACCTTACATTAAAAAATAATATGTATAATATATTAGAAAATAATACATCACCGGAAAAAAGAAAATACTTTTTTTGATGTCGACCATCGTTGTGACAAGTTTTAGGAAGAACTAAGTGAGCAATATAGAATCGACGTTCCCTTTATATGCTCGTGCGCTACCCATCTTAAGAGCTTAGTCTTGTCAATGACAGGAAATGTGCACACCGCGTATGTCCCCGTACCTATCTACATATGAAAGATTTCTCTACTTTCTCTTTCCTTTGTACAATCGGAGTACAACCGAATCTTATTCACTCTTATTTTCAATTCCTACTGTGTAATAAAAAAGAATTTCAAAGGATGACACAATATTTATAAACTGGTCTTTGTACGTTTTTACGTGAATACATATCTGGATCTTAAAGCCAGAATGCATGAGATCACTGTTTTCAAACTTCGAAGATGAGTAATTCAATGATGTTGACCTTGTAACAATGGAACAGTCAGAGATTTTATTGTTTACAAATGAAATCATGAACTGAATATTTCATTAGAACTTTATATCAGAAACTGAACGACGACAAAATATGTTTTACCACTAAAACCAGTGAAAAATTTCATAAAACATTTGAATTTCGTTTGAAAAGTAATTTTGGAGATTAAATATTATATGTACATGACACATTTTAATGTATTTTAGTATTTTGTAAACAAATTTTATTGTTACGATGTAACAAGTTTAACTTAATTTTCAATATTCTTAATATAATACGTCATACTATAATTTTACTATTTTATAGCAAGTTAATGAAAACTGTAACATGAAATACAATGAGTGATTATATTAAATAAATGTGTGAACTGATTTTGTTATCTTTTAAATAATATGTTACGCACACATGTACCGTAAAATTTCGGATAAAGAAATATCTATATAGCATATATTAATTTTTCTTAATTTTTCTGATTGTACAAGTCGGTCAAGGTGATTTTTGCACAAAACATTTTTAACTGATTTTCGCCGATGCTAGAACCACGCTGTAACAATTTTCACATATATTTTTTGACAATTTGGCATGAATGGAAAATTTAGTGTTCAAATAATTTTTTGGATCCACCATACATATGCAATAAAGTCGTTTAATAAGCAATAGTGACAGACCGACGACGACGGACCAGCCCTCTATCCGACAAGCTCGGATCTGAGTTAACCGGAGTTTGGTATGGTAATACAGGAAATCAATAATTCATGAGATTATGTTTATAATATTGTTACTGTATTTACAATACCAAACTCGTGCTAAATGCATACCAAAATTATGTTTATAGATACGGCACTTGGTTCAGGTTTGTTAGTAGGAATTGACGAGAATCGAGTATACTGAATAATTCATTTCTGATCATCATGAATTGTTACATTTTGCACCGAACGTATTCCAAGTGCAGATATTTCAGAGGATGTTTTGGTGTTGGTTTTTAAGGTTTACAATATTAAAAACAAAACTCAAGGACAAGAGAGAAATTCCTAGAAATGAAAGTATCGAAGCATAATTTTAGGAAAATCAACAATTCCTACTTCAACTTTTATATGAGATACCTCGATTTGTAATTTCAAAATATTTCATCAACGAGAATTATTACCTTACACTTTTTTATACATAAATGTTCAAAGAATCGAACTGTGGGAACAGAAATATGTTGAAAAACAGAGTAAGATTAAGAGTTAAATCAAGACTTTACTGTAAAAAATTAGATGGCGAGGTGGTCAAGGGAGTGCTCGTTAACATCATTAGCAAAAGGAATTGTTATAAACGTTAAACAGTCAGAAATAATAAATTTATCCGTGAATTGTATCGAATAAATTAATGCGTGCGAATGTTCATGGTTTAAAAGTTATTCCGTATCTCAAATACTATTAGCCACTTTTACTAAAAAATTAGGTGGTCGGATAGCCAAGAGAGTGCTCGTCGACATCGCTGTAAAATTGAATTGTTATAGACATTAACAAGCTAGAAATAATAAATTCATCGATAATTGTTGTCACGGCGATCGACATCGATCGATATTCGATGGGGTGGGGATGGTCGCGCATCGCTGCACACGTGCCGCTCGAGCATGGCGACAGCAATCCGTCTGTCAGTTACTCGTGATTACTCGGGCGCATCGCGACGCTGCTGGCAGGAGCAGTCGGGCTCCGAGACCAGGCAGATCAGGGGTGACCAGGGGCTTACTAGGGGTGACCAGGGGCTCGCTAGAGGTGGACCAGGGGTGGACCAGGGGTGACCAGGGGCCTACCAGAGATTGACCAGGGGCCATCTAGTCCCAGGTCAGGCCTACCTTCAACGGCAGTTCAACGAATACCGGTAAGTAATATTCTACACGGATGGGACCGTGAGTGAGTACGCGGGGAGTCGCGTCCCTGGGGCAACCCGAATCGCCTATAGCCTGCATTTGTGTGCGGGGTTAGTCGGGCTCTCGCGAGCTGGTTAGATTCGCACTCGTGCGCGCGGTTAGTTTGGCTCTCGCGAAGTTGTCTTAGGTTTGCTCTCATGAGCGGGTATTACATTTGCACACGTGTGCGGAATTTTGTTTTGATCATCAATCCAGTTGAATTCTCAGCCGGGTGCGGGATTATGTTTTGTGTAACTATTATTAGTCCGTTTCAGCTAGAATACACAAAAAAGAGGACACACCCGGAAGAAGACACACCAAGAATAGAACTCACCAAGAATAGAAGAACTCAAGAAGAGGATACACCAAGAAGACCACGGCGTATTCTTAAGTTAGTCTTATTTCCCGAGCAATTATTGTCTCAGCGTCATCCCCGAGCCAGAGCCTTCTGCTCAGGCTGATGTTTCTTCTTTGCAAATCAGAGCCTTCTGCTTCGATTCTTCCCTCTTTTGCGATTTAGTCTTTTGGTCCACAATAGTTGCTCGGCACGCGTGCGTGCGTGCGTTAATTTTTAAGATTTTATATCTTCGTTGTAAATATGTCGAGTAATTATTGCCGTAACTTCACTTTGCTCGGCTCGATTTTTCGACTTCGACACAGCTTTCTGCCGTGTCGGACCTTGCTTGTTTATACCAAACTGGTTGAAACCGGTATTCGGCGTCGATCCATTGAGAGGGGTGGTTCATTGAGACCTGTTCACTCGTGTAGCCATGCTACAGTGTCCTCTCTGCTCGTCGTCCTACCCGAGTTCACCTCAACGCTTTGCGTTGCTCGGTGGCAGGTAGTTGGTGGAGAAATGGGATATCGTTTGAACACTTCTCGTGGTCATCTCTCTTGGTGAGGACACGTCGGATATCGGTTCTGGCCAGAGAACTGATATCTCTGCTCTGTTTCGCTCTTGTTTCTCACTTCGATAGAATCAGAGCTTGCTGCCTGATTCGCCTTCAGTCCCCTGTGGATCGGAGACTTCTTCTCCGATTCACACCTTTTGCTCCGCGATAATTACTCGACATACCTGCGTAATGTAGTATAAGTCTGTTGTTGTAAGAAAGGGAGCCAGGAGGAATGATGCATTCGTTCTGACTCCCTTTCCGGGTCTCTTGCGCAGCAACCTCCTCGCGGCGAGACCTGGGCAATCGGCATGATCCTCTATCTGTAAGAACTTCTAGTATCTTACAAGTAGTGGATACTATCGAGCCTAATAGCTGCACTTCTAATAAATATGTTGATTTTCAATAAATTTTATTCCTATTCCTATTCTCTTCCATAACATTTTGCAATTTCACTTTCCTTCAGAACAAAATATGTGTATTATTCAAGCTGGTTCACCCCGGGCGTGAACACCGTTGTATATTCTCTGGTTCTATTTAGGTAAAGAGCGCAGAACCACCGACTACTATCGCAGACGAATATCACGTCGGCGATGGAGCTTTTAACGATGTTGGTATTTCAGATCACTGTTAGTTCCACGTTATCCCCGCGCCCACCTGTGCCCACTTGCCTATGTCGCTGAATAGCACAAAGGCTGGCATTCTTTAACAGTTTCTCGTCGGTGCCTGAGGAAACCTAATAGCACAGACATCGTCTGCGGAAACTGCTTGATCAAATTTTCAAAGTTGGAAATTCGTGGGACGTGTACCTTGTGAGACAGTTCTCGGAACGTGACGTCATGTATTGTCTCGAAGGAAATTTTTGGTGCAGCGCAGATATGAACCTGTGTTCTCGATCGTGCGCGAGGCCCCCGCCATATTTAATCGCCGGGGCGATGGACCAATCAGACCAATCGCTTCTCCTCCCCAACGCTCAACCACTTCCTTCGATAAAAAATTCGCAAGGGTAGCCACCCCGCAGTCGCGGCCCACCTGCAACCCTCGCGGACCCAACGATTCAGCCGCGGTGTCGTTAGTACAATGAGTAGACTGCGGTTCTTATTGTAAAATAAAAATTGTCTGCATCGATTCAAAGAAATAGAAACTAAATTGAATGTTATTTCTTCCCTTAATGATTTTCATAACGTTTGACGGTTGATGGAATGAATTTAAACGAATTTTTTCTTTCTGTTACAGAGTCCAAGTCTTCCACTCTATTATGGTCGTCCAAGTCTACAACTTTATTATGGTCGTCCGAGTCTTCTTCCATTCTACTATGGTTCACAGTCGTGCGGTCGAATTAAGCGGTTTTAATAAATAAAATAAAGAATAAACGAAGAAATTTGTACGCAATTTTTCACACTTTAAATGTACGCATTTAAAATTGTATTGTACACGTTAATAAATAAAGAATATTTTTACAAATTAATGTGTTCTTATTTCACAACCTTATTCCTCGAACAACACAATTTTCCGACCGGCTGGCATGACGTTCAATTGTACTGCCGAATTTCGTGCCACCTCCTTCGACATCATGTTCTCTTGATACAAAAATATATTTTCGGGATTTTCGAAAATTTTCGCCAATTTTTAGATTTGTATCAGGAGAACATGACATCGAAAGAGGTATCCGGATTTCAGTAGTACAACTCAACGTCAAGCCAGACGGTCGAAAATTGCCGAAATTTTTCGAAAATCCCGAAAATAGAACATTGTATTAGGAGAACATGATGTCGTAGGAGGTATCCGAATTTTCAGTAGTACAAGTCAGCGTCATGCCAGACGGTCGAAAATTGCCGAAATTTTTCGAAAATCCTGAAAATAGAACATTGTATTAGGAGAACATGATGTCGTAGGAGGTATCCGAATTTCAGTAGTACAAGTCAGCGTCAAGCCAGACGGTCGAAAATTGCCGAAATTTTTCGAAAACCCCGAAAATAGAACTTTGTATTAGGAGAACATGACATCGATGGAGGTATTCGGATTTCAGTAGTACAACTCAACGACAAGTCAGACGGTCGAAAATTGCCGGAATTTTTCGAAAATCCCGAAAATAGAACATTGTATTAGGAGAACATGATGTCGTAGGAGGTATCCGAATTTTCAGTAGTACAAGTCAGCGTCATGCCAGACGGTCGAAAATTGCCGAGCTTTTTCGAAAATCCCGAAAATTGAACTTTGTATCAAGAGAACATGATGTCGAAGGAGGTGGCACGAAATTCAGTAGTACAACTCAACCACAAGCCGGTTACTCTACAATTTGTATCTTTCAAAATTTCGCTATTTTTGCAATTCCAAATCAGTACAGTAACCCGATGACAAGTTAGATGTGCATTTATCTCTGTTGACAAGTCGGACGTTCGGGAAAAATTGGTAGTTCAATAAGTATATACGCAGATATTCTTTTTATTACATAGTCTTCATTTATTCATTGTAAATTCATACATAAAGTGTTCGTATTGTACAGGTACATAACTTATATTCTAAACATTTAAAACACGAAGGTTGACTAGCTTGGAGAGACTCGGCACACCGTCAGACAATTATATTGGATCAGTTCACTGCTATACCTTGCTTGTGCTACGGCAGCCATGAAAAAACTCGTTAGCACGACTTGCCTCAAATGCTCGAGACGCTGTATTAATAAAATCAGTAGACTGCGGATCTTTATGCAAAACAAAAATTTTCTACCTAAATTGCAACAAACTGGAGTGAAATTGAAATTTATTTTCTTTCGTAATGTGTTTAATAGATTGAAAATAGTATAACAGTATTTTTATATAAATTCTTCTAAAGTTTTTACTATTTTAAATTATACCTACTCATTTTTGGCATAAATGCATGAAATCTGCTGTCTAAATATTAGCAATTAAAATCCACCAATAGTAATACGGCCGCCATGCTTTTGTACACGCGTCACTATTGGTGAATTCTTAAGAAAGATTTTTAATTATTAATTTCGTAATTGAAAAACGAAGACAATACAATTCCTGTTTTACCCCCAACTTTCCGTTTCTTTCTATCGTGAAAAATTATTAAATCGTTTTAAATGCTGCATTGCATGACCGTGTTCAATGCCTAAAAGGTTGAAAATACTCGGACTCCACTTTTTCAATTTTGTCAATGCGTGTGGATACTCTCTGGTCTTACAGTTTATAGAAGTTACATTTAATACTTATATTTTACTAACCTCGAACAGTTCGAGTCGAACTATAATAAGCTTCGTAGCTTAGTTGGATTAACGTCATCGCGTGTTCCGGAGCAAAACGAAAGTACGATCGCGTCGTTTATCCGCTTGTTATTTTTCGATCAGATTTTTACGAATATCCGTGGCACTAAAACGTTTAATCTACCGTTAAACATTCCGATATAATACAATAAAACTGATAATACTCGGTGTATTGGAATAGCTCATTGTTAGCGTTCCGATCGTTCATATTCTTCGCATTCGGCAGAGCGAATTGTTGCTGTTTACTGAACACGTGTTCACTGTTAAATGTTTTGTTGCAAACGTATTTATTTTATATAAATATGGGGAAAGGACGAAAGAATGCGCCGAAAAAGAGTTTCGCAGCAAAACGTCGAGAAAAACAGAAGGTATGAATCAGTTTCTAATAAAAGAAACACCGGCTTCTAGTTTTAGGTTATGTTTCTCATATACATACAAAGTATTTGTAAACTTATTCTTCTTGTAATCTTTTTACACTAACAAACAATAAAAGAATAATATAAGCAGTATCAAAATTTGGAAATCAGAATAGTATTTGTACACTTTTGATTGTCACAGTCTCATAAATGTCTATTTAGTAGGGTGTACCTTGCTGAAAATTTTTGTGCTAGATTTTTTGGGTAAAAAAATATAATTTTTGCAAAAAATGAAGTTAATCGAATAACCTATAAAATTATGCTGAAATAGGCTGAAATTAAGCGATAGTGAGAGTGGAAGAAGGGGAGAGTGGTAAATGGATTTGAACCCTGAGGGGACCAAATAAAAAAAAATGTGGATAAGAATACATAAAATTATAATTTGTACAGAAAAAAGACCTATGGGATCACACACCTCATCGCAACTATGCAGACATTATTAGAGAAAATGCAGACTTCGAAAGTTATTATAAAACTCAGGGAATCGTACCAGAGGACCAATGGGAATCATTTATGACCACAATGAAAAAAAATCTTCCAGCAGCTTTTCGAATTACCGGATCAAAAGTAGAAGCTAAACGATTACTCGAGACTATCAAAGGAGATTTCTTCAAAGAAATCCTAAATGCGAGTTTAGAAAATGACTCTGAAAACAATGAAGACGGAAAGGAGATATTACACTGTCTGCCATTTTATCCAGATAATTTAGCTTGGCAGTTACAATTAACTAGGAAAGATATTAGGAGATCCGAAGCCTATTTTAAACTACATAACTTTTTAGTTGTTGAAACTAATTGTGGGAGTATCAGTCGACAAGAGGTGGTCAGCATGGTACCACCTTTAGTATTAGACGTAAAACCATCACACAAGGTATAAACTTCCGTTCCAACCTAATACATACTTTCCAAGATATTATCATAATTTGTAAAATAATAGTACCACAATAATGGCACATGAAATTATTATAATAAGTTGTTCTACTCGTCTCAACAAATGTTACTATATTATGAATAACAAAATGCAGAGTCCCCATTTAAAAAATTGCCTTGAATTTGACATCTTCCTCACTAAAAATTATTTATACTACCTAATGTTCCACTTGTAAATCATACAAGCTTTATAAGAAAGTCTTTTTAATAACTGCAATCTCTGCGTGACATCGTTACACAATTTCGTTACAGAATTCCATTTTCTATAGTAATTTTAATGGCATTCTCTTGCATAGGTACGAGAGAACTAAGAACTGTTTCAGATTCGATTGAAGTATTAACTTGATTGTTTTTCAAATATTTTTATGAGCTACAAATGCATAAAAACCTGCAGTTTACTTATCAGATTTCTTTTTATAGGGCAATGTGTAAGGCATTCTTTGATAAAACGAATAAGTAATAAGTTACTACAAAAGCAAGCTCTTACTAACTCGGTTTTAAATCTATTCGCTTTTAATTAACACAAGTTGTCATAGAAATGAAAATGAAAATTATTTTATATAGGTTTTAGATATGTGTGCTGCACCTGGATCGAAGACAGCTCAACTTATAGAACTGGTGCATCCCGATGAGGGAAATGGACTTCCAGGTAGATGGAAGTTTTTCATTTATATCAGGCATTAGCCAAAAATTAATTTTTAGATTTTCTTTCTGTAAGTTAATTTTCTCATAATACTTTACAGAGGGTTTTGTAATAGCTAACGATTTGGATAATAATCGTTGTTACATGCTTGTGCATCAAGCCAAAAGGCTCAATAGTCCAGTTATTTTAATTACAAATCATGATGCTTCTATGCTACCTGACTTAATGTTTACACAACCGGATGGTGCACAAGAAGAATTAAAGTTAGTGAAATTTCTGGTGAAAACCACGTAGTATTTACGGAATTAAATAATGTATGCTTACTTGCTTACTTGTAATATGCTTGTTATTACAGGTTTGATAGAATACTCGCCGACGTTCCCTGCAGTGGAGATGGTACAATGAGAAAAAATCCAGATATCTGGTGTAAATGGAGTCCAGCGAATGGTAACAACCTTCATGGGTAAATATCATTTATAATTACGGATGTGGGAGTACACATCTGTTTACAGTAATCCTGCGATCTAAGCGCGACGGAGCTTCCCGATCTAGGCCTGTTCGCCTACCCCTTCCATTGGGACATTTATCGATAAAACACTGTATCCCTTCACGATCTCTGTCACCGCACAGAATCGAGAATCGGCTTAGATCGCGGGATTACTGTATTACTAAACGATACACAATTCAACTGGTAACATAAATTATTGCTGTGGGTTTACAGAGTTCAGTATAGGATAGCGAGGAGAGGTTTAGAGCTATTGGCAGTTGGTGGTAGAATGGTATATTCTACTTGCTCGTTAAATCCAGTTGAAAATGAAGCCGTACTTCACAGGCTTCTTCTCGAAACGGGAGATTCCGTACATATAGTTGACGGCAGGCATTTGGTTCCTGGATTAATATGTGATCCAGGTACATTATATTATAACTAGACAGCGGATCTTCGTGCAAAATAAAAATTTTCTACCTGAATTGCAACAAACTGGGGTGAAATAAAAATTTATTTTCTTTCTTAATATGTTTAATAGGTTGAAAATAATATAATAGTACTTTAAAATTCTTCTAATGTTTTAAATTACACCTACCCAGGTTTGTTTTAAATGCATAAAACCCGCTGTGTAATCATAACATGTACCATAATCGTTGAATAAATCACGCAATTTTTCTAACTTGTCCATTAATAGGCATGTCACATTGGCTACCGGCATCAAAAGATTTACAATATTATAAATCATGGGAAGATGTACCGGAACAATGGCAAACACAAGTTCGACCAAAAATGTTCCCGCCAAAAGCAGAGGATGCGGACAAATTTCATCTGGAACGATGGTAAATCAAAATATTCAATGTTTCCATGATTGTTGCTACTTTCGCTTTTAAAATTACATAGTATGAGGATATTACCACATCATCAAGACACCGGCGGTTTCTTCGTGGCCGTTTTAGAGAAAGTGAAGACATTACCTTGGGAATCGTCTGACAATGATTCTGATGATAATGAAGCCACTGAAGGATTAAGTCTGGAGGAAGAGACAGAAAAGGATAAAGATAACAACCTAGCCCCAGGGAAAAGACCATTAAGTGATGATCAGAAGTCACGAGGACAGAGGAGGAAGCGTAAAAGAGCTAAAGGATTTAGGGAGGATCCGTTCGTTTTCTTCAAAGATGATCAGGATGATGTGTGGTTATCAGTTAAGTAAGTAGGAAATATTATATCGGGTTCAATAGGTTTGGACCTTCGACTTTCAATATGTATTTTGTATAGAATTGTGCTGAATATAAATTGGTAAACTGTAGTTTTCAATTTGATTTGAAGGAAAAATGATGTATTAGTACACTCGTAATAAGTAGACTGCGGATCTTTATGCATTTATAGCAAACTTGAGTAGATGAAATTCAAAATTGTGTCGGAAAATTTAAGAAATAGTAGATATATAAATTAATATATCATTTTTTCTTCGTTAATATCATTAAGGAAGAAATAACATTCAATTTCGTTTCTATTTCTTGCAATCGATTTAACGATATGTATAATTTATTTATTCATTCCGTTAACGAATTGGTTGAAATTTTTCAGGAAATTCTATGATATATCCGACGAACTGGATCCTAAAAGTTTGTTAGTCCGAAATCTAGGTCGTAGGAAAAAAAACATTTATTATACATCACCTGAGATTCGCAACGTCGTTCTTTCCAATGAAAATCAGATAAAATTGATAAATACTGGAGTGAAATCATTCACACGCTGCGACAGCAGGACCGGGAACAGAAATAACTATTTCCCATACAGGCTTGCGTGGGAAGGCCTACAAACTTTCATCAATTATATTGGCGATAGTAGGAGGGTAAAAATAAATAAAGAAGATTTGATAACACTGTTGCAAAACAATAATCCTATGGCAGCACCCGAGATTGTGAAACTTCATCCAGATATACAAGAACGTTTAAAGCATCTTGGTAATCATCTTAACGTTCCCAAAATATATACAGTGACTTCCACTAAACTTTGTTAGACAACGTGACCCAAATTTTTGAAAAAGATTGCAAATTCTCGGAATTGCAGAGAAAATACTAAAAGTTGTATTTTGTAACTTTTTTATGTGGGCTTATATGGAAAATTTAGAAAACATGTTTCGTAGATCTGTTTCAATTAAATATATTCTGAAAATTCCATCAAAATCGGTCGACATTGCAATGAGCTAAAAACGTTTAAAGATGGTAAAAATTGGAATTCTTCACGATTTTCGGCCTCTAATTGCAATAAATCTGAGGATTTTTACATCTTTCAATGTCTGTTGCTTTTTGTTGTTATAATTGACACAGATCTGCAAATCGTATTTTTTAAATTTTCAACATAGACCCACATTAAAAAAGTTGTGAAATGCAACTTTCGGTATTTTCTCTACAATTCCGACCAACTGCAATTTTTGAAAAAATATCTCTTCACATCATGTAGTAAACCAATTGCTCTAACTTCTCAAAAAAGTTCAAATCGAATAGTCTAATATTAAAAAAGTTATCGTTTTTTTGAGAGCGTCCGAATATTAATGGGAGTCACTGTACTTTATTGTAAAATTTGATTATGACGATTCGTTTCTTTTTAATGTAGAAACTGGAAGTTGTATTCTAATTTATGAAGAAGAGGGATCCGATGATCCGAATCCGTTGAAATTAAACATAGTAGGATGGAGAGGTACTATGTCCCTCAGGGCTTATGTTCCTTTAATTGATGCAATACATTATTTACGTTTGTTGGGAGCTGATTGTTCAATGTTCGGTACGTATTTATGAAATATTTGCTACTCTACATATGATAATTACTTTATTCGAAAATGTTTGTCTTAGAAAAGAACAAATTCAAGCAACGTCAGTCGGAGGAAATAGAGAATACTAAACCAGAAGATACGATTAAAGAAGAAGTTATGAATGACGTGAACGATGGTGACAATAGCGTTGCCGAAAAGGAGAACAACTCAGAATTCGGTATGTATTTATGGAATATATATGTACCACTACTCTACGCGTGATATTTTCTTGATTTGAAAATTTTCGTTTTAGAAAAAAACAACACCGAAAATTCTGATAAACTCGAAACTACTGTGAAATCGGAAGAAACTGGTGAATCAGATGTTACCATGAAATCGGAATTCCCATTAAATTAGGTAATATTGAAACAGATATTACTGATTAAATAATAGTGTAAATAACATTTCTGAAAAGAAGGACGATTTGAAAATACTAAACGAGTCGCAAGAATAACACGCAATTTTGTAATATAAATTGCTGTTTCTTTAATGTCATTATAAATATCAGTAGCATGTCTTAAGAGTAAAAAATTTTTATTTTATTTAAAGTTGTGTAAGATGGTGCTCCCAGTCGTTGAAGTCCAAGAAGAGTATTAAGACGGGTCATATTTTAATATGGCGCGATTAAACATACTACAATGAGTAATGGAAATAAAATACTTCTACAGGACAAGAAAGTTGCAATGATCTTATGGGAAAAAATGCCGTGTTTACTATCCATTTTCTATGAAATAATTTATGAAATTACATATATATAATTCTGAGTTATTTGAGCGACGAATACCCTTTTCTTTTTTTCATCATTTTCGGCCACTAGGATACTATTTGCTGATTGATTATAGTACAAATATTATTATAAACATGGCCGGATGTTGAGGAATCATTCATTCAAAAAACGGCGGTCGCCATAACGTTCAATAATATGTTTGTAAACTGTATGGAACTCCTTTTCACTACCATATGTTAAATTCGAAAAAGATGAGTACTTGTTACATCTCGTTGATATTTGCCTCGGACTGGTCACACGAGCATTATTTTTTTATGTTCATACTTGGCATGCTATGTTAATCGTGTACATACAGATTAAATCTAAAATAAACGAAAATTTACAAATCTTCTTTCAATCATTTCTCCAGAATGTCTACAAAACTGTTAATGACATTAACAAATAGTGCAAATGGAAGTTTTCAATAACACAACGGAAGCGGCTTTCTCGTAGGGTACATACATACAAAACTTAATAGCGTTTTGTTAAAACTAACGAGTTCCATCAATTGATGCACTAAAAGACAATTGACCTTCATACGACCTCCACGTATGCACCAATAAGAAAAGCTATGTGTGTGTAAGCGAAGACTCATCGTTCTGTGTAAATAAATTCGTAAGCAGTCAAGGAGATTGATTTAAAATGGAACACCCTGCGTACGTATCATACTGTTCACTAAAATACACTTGTGTGACCACAGTCCCAGATTGCAAAAGTATGTTAGACTTTCTTGCTTCGTTTTCAATTTAGTCGATAACAAGACTCCTAATATTCTAGAGGCTAGAAGATTTTAACTTACGATTAGAAATTTTGTTTTAACACATAGATATTATCTACTAATGAAGGACGGGTTTCTCTATTAAATCGAAAACAAATACTGGTACAAATATAAAAAATCGCTGGACAGCTCGTAACACACAGATAAACTATAAAAGGAACAAAAAGTAAAAAGTTCTCTAAAAATTTCTATACTCCGAGGTCTTCGAAAATTGACGATTAATGTTAGTAATCTCTATTGGTTGGTGATGTCATCTTCCCGCCAAGATTTTGAGAGTTGGATGGAGACTTCGAACCTGTGGATAAAGTAATCTATGAATAATACATCTATAACAATGAGGTGCAAAAATAGGTTCCTAAACGTCAACCATTTTTAATAATAAATAACCTTTCTTTGTAATAAATAGACTGCGGATCTTTATGCATTTATGATTTCTAAAAATTTTCAAAAGATGCTAAAATATATAAAAATTCACAGAATTTAATACGATTTTCATTTATTTTAGGTCCACAAAAGCTACTACCACTGACAATAAGATTTTATTCGTCCCCCCTTTCTTAAATGCATAAAATCCGCAGTCTGGAAATTATAGTTCAAATATTAGCAAATACACGAGAATCGGAAATGTAGATCTGAAATAATTTTTGGATTCGCCGTATGACGTGGTACGATTGGTATTGTGCAACGAAAATAAAGTTTCCAACACTTACAGCTTTTTACTAATCTGTTTCGTGGGTTATTTGTACAAGGATGATCACCCATGAGATGCTCTCTCCATTTATTTTGATTCACGAGAATCGAACAGAGTGGACAACGGTCGTAGCCCTCGATGGGTTCTGTAATGTGTACATAAGATGCAAATAATTGTTTGCATATTTTAATGTTATATACTGTAGTAAGAAAGACGATTCTATAGAATTTTAATAAGATATACACAGTATACTAATATTTCAAAATTCTTCTAATGCGTTTATAGTGTAGTCCAATAATTATATTTAGTGATCATTCGTTTTTTTGCTCAGCTAGAACCGTGTTAATAAATATAATTTATGGTACGCACTTGTACACTTATTACTTTTCCTATGCTCGTCGAAAGAGTTCTCGTGAATTGCTAGCTTGCACGTTTCGCACTTCACATAATTGCTTCGCATATCACATTCGTCTGAAACGGACAATACAAATGTTGAATGAGAAGGAAGCATTCGCTTAAACAATTTAAAGCAACCAAGTACTTACTCAACAAGTGAAGATTCAAGTACGAAATTTCTACCACTTGCTTACACGATTCGCATTTCGTCAGCATGGGACAGCTTCTCCAATAATGAATATTCAGCCCTTCCTCTGAATATCCCTGCCCCTTTGAAAGGCAAAATATGCACATCCTATGAGGAAGACACACGCATAAAGAATTATATGAAATCATTGAAATTTTCGTGGTAACATGTAATTACAAGCCGCTCACTTGTCTCCCTTATGATCTGTACTATTTTCGGACGGAGATGTTATACTCGTTGAGCTTCCGGTACTGACGACAGGACTCGTTCTCGAGGGAGATTTCGTCAAGTTCGCTACATTGTTCTCCGTTGTCTTCGTTCGTGTCGGTGTCGTTGTTTTGTGGCACGCTTCCGCTTCCTTTTTTCTCTGTTGACAATACGTAAATACGAATGTCATGAATGTCTACGCTCGGACTAAATTAAAAGGGACCAACTCGTGTAACACGCTGGAGATAGGACGATTTTTAAGAGTTACTTTTCATATACAGGGTGCTTTACCTAAATATCGATTTCTGAAAATAGAAAAAAATGTTTCTGACCTAATTTAAAGGGTTTCAAAAGATGAATCAGATGGAACAATTATAAATTTCTTATAAGTCATAATTTTTTAATGATTTTTTCGGGGTCACTCGTGTTTTTTTTGCATATACACATTTTTTTGTTGCTGTATGTTGTAGCAAACATTATTGTACATTCGTGCATGTTTAATAGCGCGGTCTTAAAATGACCGTGGATTCCAATTATAATATCCAGTTTCATATTATTCAAAAAATTACGACACACGTTTCATAAAAATGTCAATAATTGTAGATGATCTCAATTCTAATTGAGCTGAATTAAAATTGTTCTTTTCCTTATCATTGTAGACCGTGTCTTTCGCGTCGTAAATCAATACAGTACTTTGAACTACTGCAAAATTGTCGTCATACATATTCAAATGGCAAATAGGCTCATTTTGTTTGACAGAACGATCCGACGAGCGGTCACGCAACGTGCTCTCTAACATACTCGCGTGACGCCCAACCGTCAAATCGGCAGTGCTTTGTTAATATAAGGTACTTCGATCTGAAACTTGGAGAACAGTTCACAGATATAGTATTAGTTGCACGAAAAGAAAGTTGGCAGTAGTTAAAGTCATACTCATTCTTTTGCCAATATTGTAAAGCACTGAACTTTACACACGCGTAACTTTAGAACTAGTGAATTTCTAACATTAAAATTTGTATTTTTGGAATTTTCTCGTTAAAATCTACGGGATTATCTAAAAAAAAGTCTAAAATTGATGGTCCCGTAAGGTGAAGTTCACCAGTTCTCGTGCTGTTAGAATAAATGTCAACGAAAAAATACTTTTGACCCCAACAGTGGAGGGTTAATAACACCGAATGTTATCGATTTACGCAAGGAAATCGGTTTCCTCGATCGGCCACAAGAGTTGCCTCCCTTAAAGATCTACCTGAAGATCGATGAGATCGAACTCGTGGAAAAGTTGACGGTACAGCAAGTTTCTTCTTGTGATGTCATCGTCCGGAGGCAATTGTTTGCGGACCAGTCTAGGATTGACTTTGTATACTAGAACCAAAATCCTCTCCGAAACTTTCCTGACCGCTTCCGCCGGGTGGTGCAGTCCCGAGGAACCCAGTTCCGACAAGGTTCGACACGTGAGTCCGCTGCAACAATTACAATATCTTATCAGAGTAATTGCGTTTTACGGCTGGGGGCTTAATGATATGAATGGACCTCTGAAAATGATTCTCACAAGGACGTCTTGTTGAAAATCATTCACAGAGGCTGCATAATGACAATGAGGTAGTAGGGGATGATCTACAGAACTACAGTATGTCCATTTTAAGTCGACTCGCTGAAATATCTCAACAAATATTAATACTAAAGTTAATCGGTATAGAGGGGACATAATGTGGTATAAATAGTTTCTATTTTAGATCAAGGCTGTACCGGATATGTATTCAGTGCTACTTGATATTTTCCAGAGTCAAGTTAAAATAGACAATTGGTATAATTTGTTTTTTGAAAGAAGAGACATGCAGCGTCAGTGATAGTAACTGCCTTTCTCACTTTATTTTCGTAACGTGCGAACAACGACCGTCAATGGAACGCAGGTCTCTTCATTTTAAAAAACAGATCATAGCAGTTGATGTAAAATCCATCAGCAGAGATTATGTTCTTCAGGGTCACCTTTGTTTGTCTGTAGATATCCCATGGTTGAGAATCAATTGCTCCACCATTTCCAGCCTGCTGAGAGCCAGCCGTTGATGTGTACTACTGCTGACCGGCCTCGTTAAATGCACCGGTATTAAATGTAGTTCCCTAACGCACTTGCAGTCTGCCATGCTCAGTATCGTGTGCACAGCCATGTTGTGGATCCTCGGAGTAGTGTCGCCTGATTTAGTTAACAGTTCCGGAAGAAGACGTTCCACGCTTCTTGCGATTTCGTTCGACGATACCCTGGAAAGAGATTGATGTGAAAGAGGCTGATACATCAACGTGTTTATACAAATCCTCATCGGTGACGTATTTCATTACGTAAAATAAATTTATAAGAAATTGTTTGTTTGATTAACACGTTGAATGCCACGCCAATGCCTTTAACAATCGCAGTCGTGAATCCTAAAGAGTACGATCTCACCTGTCTGTCGCGAACTCCGAAAAGAAAATCCTAATTAATTGCGCTGCCAGACTGTACACGCTGTAGACCTTGTCCCTGAGAGCTCTGTGCAGCAGCAAAATTGTAGCTCTGGCCGTTTTGTTCGCAGAATGCTTCGACACTTCCGAATCGAAAGTCTTCAGCTCCTCCTTCAGCTGCATCAAACCTTCTTCCTTGTCCGTGAATTGTTTCGAATAGAATTTCTCCACCTAAACGATGAACCTGTTAGTCGTCAGTGTCGAGGAACCGGTGGAAAAACCGTTTTGAAACTTGCATCACCATTTCCATTCCGAAGACAGCTATAGGTAACGCGGCCTGCTTCTTTTCCCTGTCGTTCAGCTTCGAGATCACCTTTGTCTCCGTGTTATCCATGTGACATTCCCTTGTGAACTCGTTCGTATGCGAGCTGGAACACGATCGTAATTAAAGGGTCGGTACATCGTGGGTGAAGATGATATTTACGTAATTCAGATAAAAATCTAATTTAATTTAATAACAGTTACGGATACCCCCGCTCTCGCTCTTCGAACCCCTGGTAGGAGGGACGGGGGTTATGTGGGGCTCCCCGGTCGAGGCATCAATGCTTGTCGTTGCACTTCATGATTTTTTAAATTATGTAACTAAAGTATAATGTGAATTTAATTTAATTACTACGGAAATGTTGATTATTTTTCCTAATATTGTTCATTTATGAATAACATAAAATATAAAAAGTAAAGTATATTATGTTTTTTAAATTTATTTAAGAGAAACTTTTCGGTGTCCAGTTCGAGGGGACCCCTACCATTTCATTAATTTTTGTTCACTGTTTGTCATATGGAGTTAATCGACTTAGAAAATGAGCAGTTCAAATATTGTAAAAATTGAAGATGCATTACTGTCTCAAAGCAGGAATCGTCCTCTCCTCGTAAGCCTCGTAACTAGATCGAAGCGCCGGTCCTGCCGATTTTGTTTTCCGTCTGAGAGATCCCTTGTTGCAATTGTTCTGTCTTTCGATGACTCCATTCGTTGGACTATCGGTAACTTCTGTCAAATTAGAAAAAGTATTAGCTCGCATATGCTCATCAAAAATAGTTGCATAAAAGAGACCAGGTTAATAATTCACCTATTTTTGTTGTACACTTTAAAGCGACAAATTATGTTTCATTTATAATGTCAAATTTTACTTAAAATCTTTTGTAAAAAATCACTGTGCAAAAACACTATTTTTAAAAAATCAAATAATTATACTTCAAATGCCAATAAAAATGTGTGCAAAATCCCAATGCAAAAGGTTTAATCATTTTTTTGATAAACATTCCCGAAGCCAGAGTCATCCCTTGAAGATGCACATCTCGCAACAAAGACAGAAAGAGAGCAATCAGTTTACAGTATGTAAAAATAGTAAATGGGTGAATTTTCACTCTGAGGAACGTACGAGGATTAATGTGTGAACACAGAGGGAGTTAATAATCGGTAGAAGTGGTACCAGGGCTGTTCGGCTTTTGATGCAGAGGCGAAACAGGTGGTTGATGAGCGGGACCAGTTGGTGATATAGCTCCATCGCGATTGGGTGGTATTACTAATCTCGGCGGAGACGTAATGTCCTCGGGGGCTGTAGTAGTGTTTGTAGTATCCACCGAAACCGGCTCTTTACCCTCTATCGAAGATTGGTTGTTTTTCTCCAGGGGCTGTTTACGTACAATGGGAAACATACGAGTGAAATCGAAATAAAATTCGAAGACAATAGACGCTTTCGGTACACTGTGTAGAATTAACCCTTAGCACTTGAGTCTGAGAGAGAGTCACCACTAAAAATTGCTGTACCATTATACAAAATATTGTTTACGCTATTAAATATGTTGGTATCTAATCGATTGCTGAACATTTAAGTATCGTACAAGTTATTACATCAATCTCATACCAATGAAATATAAAAAATCATAGGGAATGGAAATATTCTAGATCGGAAGAAATGTATAATTTTCGAGTTAAAATTACTTCGAGTGTAAAGAGTTAACATTTAGAAAGCAGATGTATCTAGCAATTGTACAATTAGGGCGAGTTCAATTCCACCCTTATTTATTAATCTAACTAGACCATAGTTAAATTAATGTTTTTGAAACACTGGGTCAAAATGGATCTAGCCTCCTCTTTTGAATGGTTCTATGTTCTATCCAAGTACAAATGTACTTACGCCATGAACTTCTAGTAAGTCTTGCACCTCCAAACTTTGGTATACTTGTTGTCTATATTGTTGCGCTTGTGCTTTCTTCGCTTTGGCCTTATCGTAATCCTCTAACGCGATCGCATACTTTTTCTCCAATTCGTACTTCCCAAGGCGTTCTCCGGCTTTTCTCAGATTTTCCATGGCTACCTTCAGCTTCGAAGCGTACTCGAATCTTTCTTCTAAAAAGCGAAAAAAGGCACATACAGGTCGAATTGAGTAACCTCCTCCTTTTTCGAAGTCGGTTAAAAATGAAAATTATTCATTCATCTTAATTCTCTGGGGTACGAGTTGGATAACTATGGCCTTGAGATGACCTTCACCCACACTAACTTGTGACCCCCACCAAACGCGATACCTTTCTCCCTAAAAATTTTTTGTATCTTTATAAATAATCTTTATGTATTTATGAAGAATTTGGTTGGGTGAAATATAAAGCGGTAATAGATTTTACAAATTCAAGAATGTTGTAATGCAGCTTTCAATGTAAGAAAATCGTTAAGGGATGAAATAAATTTTTATGTTATTCCTGCTTCCCACGGTCAATGCAAAACATGTTTATTTTGCATAAAGATCCGCAGTCTGCTTATTAGGGATGGTAGAATTAGGTGGAACATCGACTAATATATATATATATATATATATAGGAACATAACTAACGGCGAACGCGTTAAAATAATATATATTATTTGTTTAAAGACGCACCCTCGACCGCCTGTAGTTTCTTCGCCTCCATCTGCCGGATGATTTTCGCTACCTCGCGATCGACGTACATTTCGAAGGCTAGATCGTCGTAGGGAGACGTGTAATGAGGATTGTATGGCGCGTCCCCTTGACCCGTTAGCTCCTGGCCGTAAGGTTCGCCGAGGATGTTGATAGCGATAAGACCGACCTGCAATTTACCCGGATAGGTAAGCCGTTTCTCTTCCAGTTCCTACGAAATTCATTCTCTACCTGCTGATAAACATTGTGCGCGTTGCTGTGCGGTTTGTGTAGTCTCAGCTTCAAGGAGACTGCTTCCGTTTCCGGAAGAGCGACGCTCTTCAGTTCCCTGCTTTTGTACATGGTTGAAGCGTTGTCGGACAACGTAATGTAACCCAAATAACTGAACTCCGTCGTAACCGAGGCATTCTCCTCCACCGATGTCCATATTTCCAGCTTCTCCGCTGCAATCATTTCACCAACGATTAAACCTATCCTTTGGATGGCGGGATTATTTTTTCAGACTTAAAAATCAATTTCTACTGGAGAGTTGAAATTAATCATGGTAATAACTCTTTTAAACCTTCTGTGTTCTACAAACTTTATACAAACTGAGTTTATGCGTTTATTCAGTTTCTTATAAAATAATGACTAAATTAGACCAAAGAATAGGGGCATATGATCGACCAGGCAGTCAAAGTGTTACACTTTCTGAGGGAAATAATAAAAGGTAAGTTTTTGTACGCTGTTCAACGCAGTGTAGAATAAGAAGAAAGGACGAATCAAGGAGAGAAAATGAAAATTGCCTTGGGAAATCGGAGTGAGGGAGTTAATTCGATTTTCATTCGTAACTAGATCACTTTTCAGGGGACATCAAGAGTTCTGAAATCTTGAGATTCTGCGAAACAAAATTTCAAACGTGAAGAGCATCATTCAACTAAAAAAATAAGTCGAAAATGTCAATGTTATTATTTTTATCTAACAAAATCGAAATTGTATATGTTTAGCATGCTTAATAAGCTCTCCAATTGAATTTGATTGAAAACGAAATTTTATTATAGTTCTTTCTTTATTTATTACTATATTTTTATTACTCTGACGATCAATTTTTCAATTAAATTATCTTGAAAACGAAATTTCACTCGACGCTTGTTTATCTATTAGCGTGTCTCTTTATTGTTTTGATAAATTTTTGAATTAAATTTTCGCGAAACGAAATTTAATTCGACGTTTCTATTTATTAACATAACATTTCATCGTGTTGATAAATGTTTCTCCGATAGAACGTTCTCCAGAACGAAATTTTATCCTACATTTTATTCGATACAGAATAACGTTTTATCATTCGTGCCTTTTGTATTCACACAGAAGCTATTCAAGCGCACGTGTGCACATCAAATTTTTAACCTTCAAAGGCTATCGTGTGTGCAACTTCGCTCCACGTAAAATATATTTTAAGAATCACAAAAATCGTAACAAATACTAACACTTTAAATATCGGAATGATAAGATTATCAAGAGTGGTAATATTATCATAAACTACACCAGTTCCGAGGTCCTTTGCCAAGAACATAACAGGGGATGATAATGATGATAGCTTCTAAGATTGGGATTTAATTTTCTTAAAACGAGACTTCAAAGGAAAAATCTGGTCCTATGTTTCTTATTTTTATCTATCAAATCATCGCGTTCCCTATCATTTTTATCACGTTTAAACTTTACTTTAACAGTATTGAAAACCATAACAAATAGTAACATTAATTTTCTGAGTGTTCAAACAATCAAATTATCATCGGCGATAATGTTATCATAAAAATATCAATTCTCAGGCGGTGATGGTAACCCTTTTAAGGGTTAAATTTGATTTTCCTGGAAACGAGGCTTCAAACAAAAAATTCAATTTTCACTATATGTAACATTTAATTTAGATGTATTAAAAACCATAATAAATAGTAACATTAATTTTTTTGAATGCTTTCATAACCAGTTTATCAATAGTAATAATATTATCATAAATAACAGACGAGAGATCCAGATCTCTCACTTTCTTTTATGTAATCATGCGATGACAATGATAACCTTTAGGGATAAAACTTAATTTTCTCAAATGCGAAGCCAAATGATAAAATCTAATTTTCTGAAATCCAATAATCTCAGTTGTTTCATAATTCCCTGCACACCCTCAATTTCCAGCGAGCAGGAGGCAATTAAAAATGATATACCAGTATTTTTAAACAATGACGACTCACGGATAAGGTATTGATGAGCTAACACTTGTATCCTAGTCAACTTCGTCGGCCCATGTAGTCGCAGAATGAGTTCTTGAGGATATGCACACCTTCTTGAACTCTGCCAACCCCTTACCGTCGGTCCATGAACGTTCAGTTCCAGCGAGGAGTGTCTGTCCTCTTCGCCTATGATTATTTAAAAATTACAGATACGTAGTACAAACGTGCGATAAACGTAAATCACTTCCGAAATTACATAGTGGTATAGAGGGGTATTCGTTACGGACTTCGAATTAGAATTTCAAGCGCTACTCCGATTTAAAACGGTCCACGTCACGCTATCCGACAGGATTACATCGTTCTCCTTCACGGGCAAAAATGGAGATGCCGATGTAATCGATAATGTTTTAAATTATACTACGTAAACGGTCAGCACGGAACGCAGTCACATTAGGCGCACAACGGTACGCTGCACGCTTCGCTATCATAACAATTGAAGACACCGCGTTGCTTCCGCGGTTATTTTTACTTTCGAAATGTCAAACTCGGTGATTTAATCGGCCCAAGTACAAATCGCTCGCGGCCCCGGTCTGTGGCGGAAGGCGATTCCGTGATCTGCACGGAAACGTGGAGAAGCACGTGTCGTTTCGTCGCTGTTAATCCGAGTATGGTTCTACTAAAAAGAAAAAAAAATAGAACAATTTTCAAAATCGAATATTTCCGTGGGGGAAAAATCAATGCACCCGGTGCCGGGAACGTTTGCTACGCGGCTTTAAGCGACTGGACGTCGTTCGAACGATCATCATCCATGCTTTCTTTGTTTCACCCGAGAAGCACCCTTCGGCATGTTCAGGTGTGCAAGAGGAGGAACATTTTCGCGCACGATTATCGTCGAGGTTATCAGCGGTCGAACGGATATCACAATCACAATCTGATGTCCCCTTACTGGTGGCGTACACGACGTGGAATCCGATTTTTCTCGGCATGTTAGACTGGTGGTTTTCTGGCGACGAGACTGGCGAGGTCCGGCGAACAGTCGGATATAAAGAATATAAATAAAGTTACAGCAGGAGAAGGGGGGGGAGAACGAGGAAAACGTCAAAATCTAAAAGGCACAGCCATCTGAAAGCTCGATAAGGGAGAGCTTGCAAGATTCACCCCGGCGCGCAGGCAACGCCACTTGCACGTCTGGCCGCGGCGAAGCTTGCGACAGAACTGGCCGACTGCTCCCCGTTCTCGCGAGCGGAAACTCTGATCTCCCGAGACTCCCAAGTATTTTCGATTGTCACCAGTGCCACCCTCTCGTGTTTTCGATTCCTTTTGGAATTCGAGCGAGTCAAATGATCAACTCGAACGCCACGTTTGCCACCCTTTCCTTCTCGATCGCCTAACTTTTTGCGATAGGTCTGATCAAAATGATGAAACGTCCCCCGCGATTTTCAATGTCGTGCTCAATTTCGGACAACAAACTGTGTCATTCGCTTGCCCGTAATTGAACTCCGTTGAGGTTATTCGGGGTTTTATTATTTTTATTTTATTATGCATTATTATTAAAAATTGGAATTAATTGGTGCAGGGGTCTCCGCTAGATCTTGACTTTTCGTACGTGGCACATTGTGGCACCGTCTTGCATTCTGTCCATGTCGAAATATAGACAGTAATTTCGTAATGGATCAATAAACGGAGGCTGCGTGACGTCAGAGGGTGCGGCGAGGGTGGAATTGCTCGCGAGAATCGTTATATGTGTTTCGCGTCGTCCATTCACGACCACGTGCGCACGGGCACGTGCTCCTTCATTTTTAAGTCGAATGGCTCGATTTATGTCAATTTATGCGCTCAATGGGCCTGTATGCGTTTTTTTCCACATAACTAAGTCGTCGTACAACGTAAAAATCACATATGTTTATTCTATAAAAGCATCCACCGATGTACAATTGTTTACTCTATATACGCTCTAATTTATATATTTTGTTTGTAACATAGGGAATGTTGTCCAGGAATGATGAGTCGCAGCCCAGATTATGTAGTAGCAAAAAGGTATAGAAGACCTTTCGCAAATTCGAAGATTTCTGATCCGCCCAGCTTCGATTCGCCATAAACACGATCTACGAACGAGATTGGTACTTCTCCTATGGTGTAATTATATTGCCTAGCCCTGATTATCATTTCCATCTGGAATACGTATCCCTTCGACACGCAGGATTGGATTAATTTCTCTAATACTTCTTTCTTATATAGCCTGCAAGAATAAGAATTAAGTATTACCCTATAAAGATTACGCGTAGCAGTTGTTTAAGGTTGTACCTAAAGCTTCCCGTGAGGTCGCTGACACCCGGTCTCAGAAGGATTTGCGTTAAGAAATTTGCCCCTCTGCTTATCATCTTTCTTTTGAAGTCCCATCCATAAACGCCCCCACCGTAAGCATACCTTGTGCCGCTAACCACATCCAGATCAAGATACCTCTGCTGCTCTATCATTTTAGGAATGAATTTCGGCTGAAGAAGATAAGATTTATATATAAACTTTAATTACACCTGTAAAATAGGCATGGACGGCAAGCGCTCCTAAGTACAAAGGACATCCGAGGAAGAAGACAATTTAAATCATAGTTTACAAACTTTTTCTGACTCGCGATCGTCTTTACAAAGCTTCTTTGTTTAGCGTTCGCTTCGAATAAGCTATCTCTATTATTAAAACTTTAAAAGTTAAATTGAAAATAAAGCAAATAAAATATCAACAACTATAAATCTCTTCGGAAGACTATGTTCTAAACATTGCAAGAAAGCTAGTAGAAGATCAGCTTTGTTATTACTCTAATTAGGTGCTTCAATTTTGACGGAGCAAGGGAAACGTTCGATAGAAAAATCTGCGCCCATGCCTGACCTAAATTATTCGTTTAAAAAGGAAAATATGTACATGATGAGACAGATCGGCATCCATGATGACAACGAAATTTCCTGTAGCATGTTTAATTCCATGCATATAAGCTGTTCCCAGTCCTAGCTTTTTCTCCCTCGGTTTCAGTACTATTTTATCTTCGCCGTATACATTTTGCAGCTGTTTAGCCATGTCCAACGTTCCATCAGGAGAACCATCGTCGATTACGATTATCTCATAATCAAGTTCGCTAGAATGTTGCATATGTTCGCTAGACTGATTAATATTTCATACTTCAAATATTTTCAATCCTTTTTTCTCATCCGACAGGAGTTACTTTATCCATAATTGAGGTTATGTTGCTATGGTAGTTACCTCTCGTCCATGTATTTGATGATAAGCCAAACGATTATAGGTAAATTTTCAATCTCGTTGTACGTCGGGAGTAAAATCGAGTATTTATCATTTTTCGCTAACTCCTTTATCTCCTTTTTTGTCTGTTCTTTTTCTACCATCTTGACAGTTTTCGGCGCACGGATAGCTCCTTCCTTATCAAGTGTCGCACGTCGCACGTCGCACGTCACACTTGGTCTTGATCAGTATAGAGTATAGATATTGCATCTCATGGGGTTTTCTGGCTAGGCCACGGGAGACCTTGAGACGTGTCGCGCATCATGTTACCGATAGAATTAGGCATGTTTAAATAAATAATTATTTAAATATAAATTTAAATAACACGAGAGTTATTTGTTATTTGGATATTCAAATAAAAAGCAAAAATAATTATTTATTATTTGAGCAAGTCTAAATAAATTATTTAAAATAATAAAGTTAATTGTTATTTACAAATACAATTTTAACTAACTAGTCAATTTTAAATAAGAAGCAATCTTTTATCAGCAAATAAACAATAATAAATAGATCACTTTTGGCATTATTTAAATGACTTTTATTTAGATAAAAAGTTTAGTTAATATTTGCAATTACAATCGCACGTTTATTTATTATTTGTTATTTCAATAAAAATTTGCCCAACTCTGTACACATGCGTATGGCGCCCATTTTTGAACAGTGAAAATTTGTATTTATGAAGAACGTATTACAAAAATACGAAATGTAGCAAAATCAATTTTAGGTCTAATACTCATGTCATTAAAGAAAGTATATATGTAGCAATAGTTTTACTTACTTTAATTTATATTTGTCGGAGATACGCGTGACACATCAGTAGGAATCTCCGAGGATTCTTCGGCTCTTGTGGTATCCATCGGGATGGGAACTCGTGCAACCACCGACTCGTCGGTGGTGCAACACTTCACAACACTTGAAATAAAAATCAACAAACACTTTCTCTTCCGAAACTATCAAACGAATTAGCTTCGTCGGAGGTTCGTCGGAGGCTCGTCGCCGACTCCACGGCTCGTCAAATATTCCAGGTCGGAAGAAATCTTCAATTTTCGAGTTAAAATAGCTCCGAGTGCAAAGGGTTAACTTGAAACTTTCCCTTAAAAACGTGTGTATTTTCTAAAACAACAAAATTGTCGTGCAAGATGTAAACCCGCGTTCTCGATCGTGTCCTTGCCATATTTAACTGACAGGGCGATGGACCAATCATTTGTGCCTCCCCTCCACTCCGGTCCCAATTCTGGGGCAATCATTGCCGATCGTCGGGAACACTGCTTGGATTTTTTGCCTCTCTCCACAATGAAAAATTCGCGAGGGTAGCCACCCCAGACCCACCCCACCTCGCCGACGTACCAGCGACCCTCGCGGACCCAAGGTTTCGGCCGCAGGGTTATTAGTATAATGGGAATAAAAATAAACACACGAGAGTTTCCGTGAGTGACCGTGACGACCGCGTCATTTGTTATCGAGACGCAGAAAGTATACAAGTGTACGATGTAATATGGTGAGCAAAGTTGGTTCCACGAGAGTCCATAGCTATGGAAGAACCGGTTTTCGTTCGTTGTTGCGCATTTTCCACTCCATACGTCTCCTTCTCGTGCGCACAGCGTCACCGATTGGACGGGCCCGAAATGACGGGCTCGTTGCGTCACCTCACCCACTTCTGAGATGCGCGACGCGACTATGGACTCTCGTGGGACCAAATATAGACACCAACATGGCGGTGCTTTTATCTGTCACAACAATTCGAATCGCTCAAGTTTAAACACTCGTGAATTTTTGAACCACTGATCTCCTAGGATTGAAACTTGGACTTTTGGCATTTTCTCGCCAAAATCTACAGTATTACATAAGAGAGACGCAAATATTTCTGGTTTCAGAAGGTACGCATTAACCCTATTTTTTATTTGACGGTTGATCGATAAAATTTAATCGAATTTGTCGTGTGCGTTGTATCGCGAATAAGAGATCAAGTTTATTTATTTTGATTTTACGAAGTAGTGTTGATTTTTTGTTATTGTGACCTCTCATTAAATTCAATAGCATTCAGGTACTTGAACCTTTTTTTTTATTGCGCGTAGTTACAAAGTTTAATTAATGGTTCCTATTGACTGTATTGTATGTAGTGCGTCTTCGGTCATGCCGATCCCAATTCGGGGGCAATCGTCAATCTTCGGTGACAATCGGTCGCAAGGGTCCGACCGCGAATTCATAATACACGTATACGTGAAAGACAAAGTGAACGCACACGCACGTTTCGTCATCTCAGAGCCTCCCTCTGACCTTCTCAACCGCGTCATTTGTTATTGAGACGCTGAAAGAAGATGACGCGAAGTAGAGACCTTTACATGGTGCGTACCGTTTCCGTGTTGCATCTTTCGTAGAAATCAAGATTATTTGCCTTAACTTTTATTCAAATTCATTCTGTGCTCAGGCTAATTATTTAGGGGAGATTACATCGATTTAAATTTATTCTCGAATCATGTTGCCTTCTCGCGATAATTTACTCTCGCGTCGTGACGATCAATTGTATTAAAATTCGTGTTGTGCGATAGAAATCAGATTTATTTAATTTTAGTTGAAATTAATTTTGATTTGACATTCAACTTGAACGATTTATTTTCTATTAACTCGGACTTATTGTTTGACGGCTGATCAGCTGAAATCAAATGAATTTTGTTTTCTGTCACAGAGCCTAAGGATAAGCATGAATCCAGTCATAGATAATATCGATATCCTGGATCGAGAGGCAACGTGTCGGGCTTCGAGGTAAGTGGATGTTTTCTCTTCAAATTATTAATTTTCCGTGAATTCATTAAAAATTATAAATTAGTTTGTCATAAATTAAAATAGTAGGATGTCGTGTCAGCGGATATCTTTAACAGTATCTCGTCGGTACTTCACGTTGCAAGTTGCAACGTCATGTAGTTCGATAGCCGACCGTTCCATTTCGGTAGAGTCCGCTATCCTATCAGAGCATTTTATACAGAGTTGGTAATGACAGACCGTACACAGAAAAATCCATTGCATGCAATGTCTTTACTAATTTTGTTTATGCTCTGGAGAATGGTCGGTAAAACAGTGTGCTTCCGGTGACATGTCTAGTTGGCAAGCCGAGACGCCATCATGAAATAGAGGTTCAAATTTCGTATACGATTTATCATCGGTTATCAGTTATTAGAACCGGGTTTACCGGGTTTTATCAAACCTATACGATAAAATTGATCTGTATATATTGTACACATAAAATACTTATTGCTCTTCAATTATTTTAGCTAAAAAGATTAAAACAGTTAAGAAAATAGCCATACATTATTATGGTGTTTAGAAAGAGGTCTTTTTCAAAATAAATGAATCGTATATTAAAATACTTTGCAGATCTCTAATATTTCCAACGTTAAATAACAATTTGATTTGTTTGAAAGAACAATAAAAAATGTGGAATTTGCTATTTTGAAATATTTTAAAGTTTTAGCATTAAAAAACGAAAGGAGTTTCTATTTTGGTTTTTACCTCTTACAATGACTGCAGAATATGTTTATTTCCTATATAGATCCGTATTAGTATTAATTTATTAATCATCATTCATCGATATACCGCGCGTAGTACGGTAGCCTAGTACGAGACCCATTTAAGAAAAGAAAATCATAACTTTCGAGTATTAATATTCTTTTGAAAGGCTGAAACGGGAACGTTTTCGAAAAAGGTAAAAATGGAGTGATTACGGTTATTTATGTCGATAATATTATACTAGCTTCCAGGAATTTAAATTAATCGAACAACCTAAAGAATTTACTGAAATCAGGATAATGAAATAATTACTACGGTTATTATTTAATAAAAAATTTTGATTATTCTGGATAGCAAGGAGCTGATGTAATATCACCTGATAATATTATTTGATTGCAACGTACAGCGTTCGCGGTGGGTTTGCAGGTGATCAAGACGAGTATAAACTATTTACTAAACCTACTTTTAAGTCGTTGGATGATATGAAATTTAGAGGTTTTTGTGTACCCATTTTACGATATCGGCCCACTGTGGGAGCGTAAGGGGTCGTGCTATACGCGAGGTGTTAAAGCGGAAACGAAAAATCGGGCCGGGTCGGTATTTCCAATTTCAATTTCAAATACGACTTGTCGGGACCAATTGTAATTACGGGAGATGGTGCGAAAGCGCATGAGACGACGACGACGACGACGGTAGCGGCGGCGGTCGCGTGCGAGAAAGGTCGACCAACCGAACCGGCGTCCCCACTACCGAGCGTCGCGACGCAAGAGCGTACCACGACGACGACCCCCCACCACCGACCTCGAGATCCCGTGTGGAGCAGCCGCTGTCCCGAAGCAAAACGACGCTCCTCGCTGCACTCGTCTGTCGTCCACAGACCTAGAGTGTTCGTTCTGTTCTCTGAGCGGTGTGTGTTCTGGTCAGCGTGTGTTCTCTGCGATCTAATCGACGTGTTGTCGGTACGTAAACCGGTGGAAACGTCACCGTTCGCACGTGTGAGTCACGCTCGAAGGGTGGTGTAACCCGCGAGGCACCGCGGTTTTCGCTTTCAAAGAACGCAATTAAAAATCGAGAAAAGAGAAAATATAGTAAAATCAGCCGGTCTCTGCGAGATTCGCGAAATCTGTGGGTGTGGACGGTGTGGTACATGTGCTTCTGTGAATGCAGAGTGTGATCATCGCGGGTGATCGTTCCTCTCGGAAGCCCCCGGCTTCCTTTGAATTGGATCGCAACAGCCCGTTGAACCAGAACGTCGATCTTTGAACCGGTACAGCTCCGGAGAGGTGTTCGAATCGTGTGTCTCCTCTGTCTAGAAGCTACAGAGAGAATCTTGAACGTTCGTTGAAGTCGTTCGACGCTGCTCTCCCCGAGATGATTTATCGCTTGCAGCTGGGCAAAATTCGTCCGCGATCGCGACTCTCTTTTTCTATGCGGTTCGAGACGATAGGAGAGAGGGGTATAGAGACGTCGAACGCAAGGGTGGTGACCTTCTGCGGGAGACGAGAGCAGATGCGGGATGTCCTAGATTCGTCGATGGCACGTCGGTGTGCTCCGATGGCTGAAGTATCGGTGAATTAATTAAGGGAGCCTCGCGTGCCGTATAATCTTTCGATTTGCACCCGGTGGCAGAGGTGTTTGGCCCGACCGGCGCAGGGCCTGTGGTATTTTTGGTCCAGGTAGCCGGGATATGTGGTATTTTATAGGGTCGGAGGCGGGTTTTCCGGATTTAGCGAAGGCTGAACGAGGAGCAGAGAATCGGACAGGCAGGCAAGCCGGCAGGCAGGCAGGCAGGCAGGCAGGCAGGCAGGCGGACTGGCTCGGGCAAATACCTACCAGCAAGCATGGCGTACGCTGCACGAGGGGTAGATTGGTCCGCTCCGCACCCTGCGATCAATAAACCCACCGAGAGGGAGCAGCTCCGTGACGAGCAGCACTACTCCGTGCTTTCTCTGCTCTTCTCTTCTTCCTCTCCTCTCCTTTTCTCCTCTCAGCCTGCTCCTCCACTCTCTTCTATCCGGTTCGTTGTCTTCTTCCTACCTGGCACCCGTGTGCCATCAGTGATTCAGCACGTGCACGATGTTTCCCCGGTGGTTTTGAAAAACTGCCGGCAACGTGTTCCTCGGATTATCACGAACCGACGGACGCCAAAAGGCTTCGACCTGTCTTTCAGTTCTCACGCGCTTCCTCCTACCAGCTTCTTATTTCGTTTCTTTTTTTCGTTTCTGTCGTCTGCTCGCCGCTTTTAAGGGGTCTGATCACCATTGACTTTGTGCACGCATGGAGCCCTTGCATCCTCCCAGTCACTTTGCGCAGATTGCTGCACGGTTTTTGTTCCGGCTGCTCGCCCGTGACCGGGGATGGGTGAAATACTGTTTCGAATTCTGTGTACGCTGGTCCGATTCGGATCGAGGAACTTTGCAAAGAAAATGTCTTGTCGGATGCAAAAGATTTTCGAAGTTGCTTGAGCCGAAGAGGGGGATGTTGAGATGCAATCATTTTTTATATGGATGACGGCGTTTCGGAGATTTCAAGGCTACCTTGATTTCTTTAAATAGAATGGCCTACCTTTGGTATCGTGAATCGATAGCGTACCGAATATTATGCTGATCCTCCGCATATAGTGGTTAATAATAATCAACCAAATATTATTGAAATGATCTTCCATATGTATTCATCACCTGCAAACTGAGCGACACACGCAAAAGGTGGAAATCTCCGAAACGTTTATTTGTATTATCGTATATACCAATTTTTTTTCATATTCTTGCTAATAACGGAAATATTTAGGGTGGTGAAAAATGATTGGTCCACTCTGTACAGGGTCAGCCACTTAATCGTGTCACCTTTTAGTTATTGCCTACTCGTTACATACAAAAAAGTTTCGAACAAAAGTTATACTCGACATCAAATGAGACATACAATTTGATACTTTACCCTTTCATCGACATACAAAGGTGACCTTGAATTTTCGCATGGTAACGTGTAATACTTAATCGTATAGTTTGAAAGAGTGCGAAACAGTGTGAATAGTTACCGAGATATTTTTCAGTATTCATCGTTGTATTTCCATCAATGATTATCTAAAGAATACCTCGGTAGTTATTACTTTTTCATATCACATATACCTTAATACTTTTTTACTCAGCATTCGATACTCGTTCAAAAACTATATTCAAATGTTACGCATAATGAAATAAAAGCTCGAGGTCGCCTTTTAAAAAAGAGTAAAATTTGACAAGACTAATTATAACATTGCGCGTACCGGTCAGTGTCCGACAACTTTTGTTTGAAACATTTTTTAAAGCAACATGTAGGTTACGAGTAAATTTGTGACACAGTTAAGTGACTCGCCCAGTATCGCATGTGTCATTAAAATGTACAAAACAATTTTTTCCGGGATTACGTGTGGAATCGCCTGTGAGAAAGAGAGAGAGAGAGAGAGAGAGAGAGAGAGAGAGAGAGAGAGAGAGGAGATATTTCTAAACCTACCATAAAAAATGTGAAAGTGAAACGCCTTATACAAGTGATAAGATTAAATTCACTTAATCTTTGCACGATTGTCATTATGTATGAATTCAGTTACTTCCTATAAAAGTACAATATAATAATTTCAATAATTGAGTCGCTGTTTTTGAAAGTGCAAGTCTGTTTATTAATTAAAAAAAAAACTATCGTTAACTCATTTTTTACAAAAATTGATATATTACTTTCAATTGTGAAATAAAAAAACACGTCACCTGACCGTGGGAGGTTTTTTAGTGTGCAACTTCGCCCGTGCACTGCTTCTCCAAGCAGTCATCGCTTACGCATCATACTTCCGTCATGCATTTTTGCTTCTTAATCGCATTTTCTCTCGTGCGAGGCGCGACGTAGACTCCGCTTGGCTGCTGGCAATAGAGCGTATTGGTCGTATGAAATTGTAGAAATACAGGGAACTGTTAAGTACGACCGATGATGTGTTGGCTTCTGTGATAAAGCTCGCGCTGTTTCACTGCATGCCGGTTTTTTTTCACGCAAGCTCGAAAATGTCTGAGGTGTGACGATCGCGGTATCGAGCCAGGCCGCTCCGAATAAACTAGTCGGCCTTGAACCTTACAAAGGTCGTCCGATTCAAACAGCGTCTACACGGGATAGATGGGAACCCGGGTGCAATCTTCAGACATGGAAAACGATTTAGGACGTTACCGCCGCTCATTTGTTACTTTTCGTCCTCCGGAAGAATTAGCGTGGCTGTTGCGATCAATTTTTCACGTGCGTCGCAAGCTCTCGTCGTTCAGTTGTGTGCTTTTTCTGTGTGACGTCAGGTGAGAATCAGTGCGATCAAGGAAAACAGGATCAAGATGTGGCGTGATCCCCCAGGAGGAGGGTTTAAGATACCCACGTGTATCGCGACCATGCTTCTATTGGCTCTACTGGCATTGACGACCGGTGAGTTGAAGAATTATAATGTATCGTTAAATAGGAGCGGTTCTGTTCAGTTATAAATGGACTGTGAATCACCGTGCAGATATCAATTTTTACGGATTTCTTCGCCGAGGCTGAAGTACATTACAATAACTGTTTTAATAGCGTTCCCTAGTAGCACGTATGGTTGGCCAACGGTTGAGAGTTGGTTGATACATGGTTGGTGGTTTTGTCTACAATTCCTCAACAAATTATGACAATTATGACAACGAATATCCAACGTTGGGCCTACATTCGGTATACCCGAAAATGTTCGGGATTTCTTAAAATGCTGGGATTCGAAAACGTGTCTTGTTGTCTCGAATATGACCGTAGCGTTAGATTTATCGAAATAAAACATTCTATACTTGCTAATGATCCTTGCGAGGTTGACGCAACTTAAAAACAATTCTTTTCATGGTTACAATATTTTAGGAGAGATTTTATATTCGGATGTGCAGTCTATTTACATCGAAGCGCTGACGCAGCGTGTGCTCAACTCGATCAATAGGAAAACTAACGACTGGCGATTCGCGGAATCTGCTAACTGTTCCGATATCTGTCAACGTTGCGTGATTATTAAAGTATTTAGTAAGGAGGGACCGGTTTTTATTGAGACCCGAATGGATTGACGTCACACACCCGCCCGGCGAGATTCCCTGAAGCTCAAGCCCCGATTTTTCAGCGTTTCTTGTGCATCGGCTGTAAGCGAGGAGCATCTGTGCAAAGTAGATCGACCCTCATTAATTCCGAACGTTAATGATCCTGCCTCTTTCCTCGCTGAATATTTACGTCATGCCCCCGGCACAGATTTCGACTCGAACTTTCAGCAATTGGAAAATGTGTGTGACCCGGTGGGAGGTGTTACCCAATTGGTCCTCCTCGGTTTCGCCGAAACTTCTCCAAGTATCGCTCGCGTGCGAGGTTCGTGCAGAATATACAGGGTGTTCCGTAAATGCACACTTAATTGAACCTCCGTTGAACGTTCAATCCCACGTGAACCATTTTCCGCTATGAATAATATTAGTCGTGTAAATCGATGCTACGATGTGAAATAACGTAAACGATCATAAAAAACGTTAGGCTGAAGCGAAGCTCGTTTCTCATCGTAGTTGCAATTCGCACTGCAGTATTAGGGACGATCCTCCACCTTCCCTTTCATGTACGCATGTACATGAAGTTTCTTTTCATATTTTTATTCTATCGGGGTAAATATGTAAATAATAATAATACTTGCTCCTATGCAATTTAAAACAACATAAAGAATGTACAGTCATGTGAAAAACAGTCCTTCGGTGATCCAGATAGAAGAAAAATGGTCTTACTTTTACCTTTTATGAAGCATGTTTTTTCAACTCCTGAGAATACAAAAATATGGGAATTATTTACAATTTTTTACAATCTCCCTTCCTCCTTTTCGTCATCTCTCAACCTTCTTATGACTAATCTTACATCTAACTTACCAACTAACTTATATCTACCTTAACCTAAAATAGCGAGAGAGAGAGAGAGAGAAATTGTTTACAAAAGGAATACATTCTTATCGAATTGTACAAATTTGTTCGGAGCATAATATTTATTTTTACCCGCAGTAATACGTACGTTTACCCAATTATTGTTTCATTGACTCGTAGATCTTCCTATGCTCTTTAAAAAAGTATTAAAGGTCTCGGATCGAAAATGTATTAGTTTAGTATTGATTGGGGTCACTGCGGAACACTGTGGGGCGTGTCAACAGATTAGTACCTCGTCAAGACGCAAAGCTGCTTTCGGTCTCCGTGAAAAAAGAAAGAGGAAAGAGCAGATAGGAAATCGGCATCGCAGCTGTCGATGCAATCTCCAGACTCTGCTCGTTTCGAATCCGTCGCGGATGAACGTGAAAGGTCCACGAGGCGTAGGTAGAAACTGAGCACGGAGTGCAGCTGCCGAAGAAAAGACCAAGAAAACCAGAGTCTGAAGGGGGAGTCGAGGGAAAGGAACAGCTGCTGTTCTCAGAACGGACGCCCATTCCTGAAAGAGAATCGCATTTTTGTCGGAGCTGCCCGAAGCCACCGCGCCAGGTGAATCTTCTAGCGTTGCGGGTCCGCCGTCGTGCTCCGAGATGATTCAGCGTTCGTCGAGACGTCTTTCAGTTGCTACCTATGGAATGTGTAAATCTTGAATCCGATGATGTCAGAGATCCTTCGCGTGCAGAATGAAAGAGAATCTGTTGCGAGGCTTCGGCATCGGAAACGTCTAATCGAGTCACTCTCGAGGAGCCTATTATCCAACTTTTCACCCTTGTTTGGATTTTATTCGTACAGGTTGAGGTACAGTGAACCACAAATGTATTTGAACGCACCTTAAAACGGTATAATTTTTTTTATGATCCATCCAAACGACGTGACCTTGTTCGAGCAATTAGAAGAATTGATTTACCAAATGACACGGAAAAAAGATTTTGAAAAAATTGCAATTGCTAAGAATTACATGAGAAAGTAAAAGAGGCTGGTGCCTCTTTATGAAACCAGAAGAACCGATCTCCCAAGTCCTAAATTGAAGGATCGAATCGGAATCGGACATTGCTAGAGACCGTGCGCAAGTCCAGGCTTTTCAGGAGGCTCGATCGCTATGATCGTCACGATCCTCTCGGCTCCAACACGCGTAAACGCGGCCGTGAGTCAGGCGCGTAACCGTTGCTGCGGGATACGACTATATTACAGCCGCGTGCATACGCGTACGTTTGCTAGAAATGTATTCGATGCAGCGTGTCCGGTCGTTCCAAACGCTTGCCTATATATAGATTATGGGCTGGTTATCGACCGCGCGGAATCTCGTCTTTGATCGTGAGCGCGTAATGCTGGAACTTTACGAAAAATGGCTCGGGCTGATCGGGTCACCGATCAATGTGCCTTCGACCTTTCTCGCCGGGGCGCCTGTGTTCGTGCCTAAGTTAATGAACACTGTTCATTCAACTCGCGCGGAGTAGATCCTTGAATCGCTTCTCTCTCTCTCTCTCTCTTTCTCTCTTGGAAATATTATTGAATTCCTGCATCCAATTACTCCCGCGCAACGAGTGGCGGAGATTGGTAATGGGAGTACTTCCGGTCAGAACGCTAGCAAGATTTTCTTGATCTTTTTATGAAATTTATAACAACTCGTCCAACGAATATCCAACGTCGAACCTACAATTATTATCGTTGGCTAACTAACAAGAAATTTGCGTATGATAATAGAGTAAAGCTGTCTTCTGCACGGAGAAATATCATGTAGGGACACTATTTCTTTATGACCGCGTCTACCGCGTCGGGAGTACAAACGAAGCCGAACGTAGAAAAAGCAGCATGTAAATACGGAAATTTTATTTCAATTCTCAGTCGAACACTATGGTGTACAGAATGACGGCGTGAAACGGCATCGATGTCTATGTTACGTTACGTCACAGCTATGTTTATATTTATATTTTGGCGCCAGAAGAGACGTAGGATGCGATAACATTTCCTAACAAAAACATCGATAAATCTATCTACGTATCTAATTAACGGTCTCAGGTTCGAGAAACGGATTATAGGATACTTTTCCACTTTGAGAAATACCGGTCAAAATGACTGGTGTTGGTATAAGTAGCCACGATACAAAATTATTTTGATTCTGTATAAATGAAACAAAAATAAAATTCATTATATTACACCTTTAGTCGTTGCTGTGAAAGTCATCGCATCGTTGCGAAAAAAAACTGTAACATAAAGTGACGGATCCAGCGTTAACGGACCGCCGCGCCGCTGAGTGGAAAGGACTTTTGTTGAAGGCAGAAACTTATTCGAGTACCTAATAATAAAAACCACTGATTGTGCGGTTGAGTTCGTGCGAAAGCATCGAACCAATGTAAGGATAAAAGCGGACCGACCGGAAGGGCAATCCGTGCAGAGCTCGAGTCCAGATACGACAAAAGTTCGGAACACCTGTTCCTCCGTACCTGAGCGAACCTCCTGTCGCTCGCGTTGCTTGGCAAGTGTGTACTGTTGGTTCGCCAACCGGTTCTGTTCGTAACTCGATTTTACGGCGACCCGTGCTCGCGCTTATCCGTTCACGACGCGGTTAAGCCGGTATGCGGTTACGCGGGAAGAAAGTGGCACAATGAGCTCTTGTATAATCGTAAACACGTGTAAACCGACCGAATATAGATCTAAGAATAAATCGTGCCTTGAATGACGGCGATCGGCTCAAGGAAACTCGCTGCCGATGCAGATTTTCCGCAGACTGCACCTAAGGAGCATTAAAAGTAATTGCAAAAACAAGTGTTGCTGAAAATTCATTAATATTCTTACACGGAAACGCCGTAATTTGTACCGAACAGGTAGCGAAGGAATATTTTTCATGAAAATTCAAATTCTAGAATGATCGACAAAATCTGTTGATCCCAAAATTATTGGAGATAGATGGAGGAATCTCGTCAGGGTAGTGTAGCAAGCGTAGCAGACAATTTGGGCCCGTTGAATGATTTTAAACAACGTCAAGGAAAAATTATGAAAAAATTATATTATTACTGTCGATGTTGCAGTGAAAGATCGCGGATGCCCGTGACGGAAAACAAATCACGCGTGTTACCGTCTCCCGCATGGTCACATGACGTTGATAGCATATTATTCAATAGCAGACCGGCAACCTGTTGTTTGCTACAATTGGCGACGCGCCAATTGAACGTGGGTGTCGCGTATATCCTGGCGGAGACGGCCGCCTAACGAAACCGAAAGACACGCAACAAAAGTTACGTCGCCCGGTGACAGTTTCGGACTAATTAATCTCTTAGCGTGGCTACTCCAGTAGCCTCAACCGGGGGTCGCCGGGCCGTTAAACACGATAAACACGATAAACACTCGCGGAATCGTTGAATCCGTTTTCCTGATCACCCAGCAAACTTTTCTCTTCTCTTTGTTCGCAGTGGCTTACGCTGAGGATGAATCTATGGGACCCGTGTTTGTCAAGGAACCACCAAACCGAGTTGACTTCTCGAACGGAACCGGAGCTGTCGTCGAATGCCAGGCTAGAGGAAACCCCCAACCGGATATTATTTGGGTTCGTGCCGACGGAAGTGCTGTAGGGGACGTTCCGGGACTCCGACAGGTATGTGTTTATTTTTATTTTTATTTTACCTTGCCCCCACCCCCATGCACAGAGAACTCCACCAGGTATTACTTCCTCGCTTTACTGTCTGCCCAACAAGAACCTGTTGGCGATGTCTCTGCAAAAATTAACCCTTCGCAGTCCGAGCCATTTTAACTCGAAAATTAAACATTTCTTCCGACTTAAAATAATTCCACTCTATACGATTTTTTTCATTTTATGGATACGAAACTCGTGCGATACCTCGTACGGTACTTAAATTTTTAGCGATTGATCGGATGCGAAGATATTTAATAATTTAGACAATATTTTAAATAGATTAGTTCGATTTTATGGAATTATTTAGATCGCTGGGTCGAAAAACCAAATGTTAAAAAAGAACATGTGCTGCGTGTGTTGCATAATATGAAATTTAAATTTTCCTATTTGCATTCGCTTCGACGTTGATCGGCCGTTGATAGACTACCAGTCGGGCAAACTGAACGGATCGATCACAGTGTGGGTCGACAACCCTAACACCGTGACAGAGACATCGTGTCCAATCGTAATTGTAATCTCACCTATACAGATATCTTTTAACTGTTTGGCGATAGAATACGTTCCGGTAAATCATTGCTGCACTCGAGTACCACTTCTACCACGTTCGGCACGACGTTGGCTTCTAAATTGGACTTCTTCTATCTAAAATATCTTTTTCCGATTTTTCTGGCCGTATACCCCACTGTGCGTCGGCTTGTATCGAAAGAAAACTGCACCTATTACACGAATTACGGAAATCTGGTGTAATTGACTTCCCACTATCGAACTCTGACTCCCACGGGTCGCTTATTTAGCGACGTATCAACGATCTTACGTCATTAGTTCGGCTAAGGAGGAAGGCCGGATTAATTGTCGCTTAATTAACGGCAAATTAAAATAGCCGTTCGTGACGAAATGAAAAATTTTGTGCAGGTCTTGCCGAATGGAAACTTGGTGTTCCCACCTTTCCGTGCCGAGGATTACCGTCAGGAGGTTCATGCTCAGGTTTACAGCTGTCTGGCGCGATCACCGGCAGGTTCAGTTCACAGCCGAGACGTTAACGTGAGAGCCGGTAAGTGTTATCCTCTTACTTGCATTCCAAAATCACTCGGGACTCGCTCTTTCGCTGTTGCCTGGCCAGCTGTTATACTACTTACTTTTCAAACAAGATAACGAGGCGAACGACACGCGATTATGTTTCAACAGCGCGCAATGCACGGATCGAACGTCTTGCCGCTGTCAAACAATGAGGTCGCCCCACTTTAGTAACCGCGGTTACTTGTACTTTCTAACAATGAGGCAGATTTCCTGCTAGATTGCGGACGTTTCTGCTAATTCGTGTTTTTATCGACGAACATAGACCGATATCTTTAGCCAGAATGCATCAGCGGCAGACCGTTCATTTTGAGACCCTGGGCTACCGACACTGATTGGGGGTCTACTCGATCAGTCTCAATTAACTCGAGTACCAAAACTTTTTGTATAATTTATTTTTGCGTAGGTTTTTAATTGAAATTGTTTTTATTCTCATTCTTTTGACCGCGAAGGGGAATCCTGGGCTAACACTGTTTTGGTACTTCAAGTACCAAATATTTTTGTACAATTTATCTTTTCTGAAGTTTTTAATTGAAAAAAATATAAAAAACTTATTAGCTTAATAGTAATAATATAAAAAAATATTAGAGCTCAATAATTTTGTTAGTGGTTATCGCCGAAGCAATTTTTGTACCATTGAATTATTCGACAAAATTAAAAGAAAACATTTCCGGGAACGTATACATATTTATATAAACCCATTTTTCGAAAATAAAAAAGATTTTTTACGACTTGCAGCTAGATTAAGTAATGTCAATGGCAAGACGTTCGAAGGGCCAGGCACAGCGAACTAACACATCTTCTTTTCAGCAATTTCGAGCACGCAACGACCGACGAAAGTCGTCGAATATGGGTCAGTATTTCGAGTTCCGCGACATATTCAGCGAGCGTAAAATATCGGTGGCAATTATCACGGTTCCACCAATTTTAGATGTCGGATTAGAATTACGCGTATTCGCTGCCGCCGCCGCCGCCGCCGTTGTTTACCACAATATTTATTGCTCTCCAGCCTCTGTTGGTTGTAATGCTGCACATGCTGCGAATCAATACTTGTACGTAACTGAAACATGCATACATGTCGTTCAATAGTCTCGCGAGGATATTGACAAGCAATCCTGCAATTTAGCTTGCAATCTGTACACGAACCATATCAGGCCATGCCGCACAGAATTTCCCTTATGGTCACCGATTTATTTAAAAATCTCAGCATTCGTTGCACGTATTTACGAAGTAATTTGTGCAGAAATTTTTACACATAATCTCTCGACACCCTGTACAAGTCCGGCGAGTTAGAAACAGATCGGTGACTATCTGGCAATTTCCAGCGACGTTACGTGGGACGGTTCGCACGCGTATCAATGTTGACCTAAATGTCGCACGCGATCCAAGCAGAAAGCTCCGAAAACCAAAGTTCGACACGTTCGCAACGTGTCGCAGATTGCAAAACGAGAGGCTGGAGAGCACCGTTCGTTGCATTCGCGATTTAATACGGGTTTCGACGACGATGTCGCAGTGGTGGCGCAGTACTACGACACAGACGTGAACAAGGAGTACGCGATCCGTGGAAACAGTGCCATTTTGAAGTGCGTCGTCCCGTCCTTCGTCGCCGATTTCGTGAAGGTTCTATCCTGGCAAACCGATCAGGGAGACGAATTCCTACCCGGCGACGATTACGGTACCGGATCGATTCGATCGAAACGAACCATTTCGCTTTATTCGATAGAAACGGAAGTTGTCGTCGTTCCCGCGAGCAGATCGTCTCCGCGCTCTCCAAACTCGGTAAACTCCGACCGGGATCACAACGGACGCAAACTCGGCAAACTCCGACCGGTATCGCGGGACGCGTTATTGTCCCGATCGAGAAGTTTAGTGATGCGTTGGTGGAACTTCTGAACCAATAAAGAAATTGGAGAAAATTCACACTGAAACATGTCGGAAAGTAACTGTTTTTTACAGGTACAAACTTCTATGTTTGCGACGTATCAGACTACGGATTTGATGATTTTATGGTATAAATCGGTAGGTGCAGTTCAAGGGGGTGTACGACCATTTCAGCCTAATGGAATGGAATAAATCTGACATTTTTTTCACATAAAAAGATAGCGACAAAAAAAGATTTTTTTAGGGAGCATTAAGCGATATATCAGCTTTATTTTCATGTTTCTTAATACATAAAATTGCGAAACGATGGAGTTGTGTAACATTATCTAAGGACAAAGTACTGTTTATTTCGATCTTTAATTAAAACCAGAAAACATGTTTCCATTAAAACGTCACTGAACTCTCCGATCCGAACCACAACGCGACTCAGCCGATTGCGAAGACGTCCTCCGCCAGGAATCGCAGACAATTGTCCGAGCACAAATACCCCGTCTATAAAACGGAGCGGAGTTCCGAAAGCTCGGCTCGGTCACTCCCCGCTGTCGCATAATCGTTTTATACGAGCACGCGAAAGCGTCGTCTCATTAACATTGTTCCCAGCTCGTTACGTTCGCCGTCCGGAGCGTGCTGACTGAAATAATTGGAGCATATCGTCGACATCGACGTCAGAACGAGAGACGTCTCTCGTTTCTCTCCGTTTCTCGCGTCGCGTCGCGACGGCACATGCGTGGAGACGTGTCTCGCGTGTACACGGGAGGAGAGAGTGCGAAAGAGTGACCTTCTCTCTCGCTCTCTCTCACCGAGTGCACCGATCGTTTGGCTGGCACGTCGACGTCGACGTCGACGCTCTCTCCTCCTGCAAGCTGGAAACTCGTTGCGGGCGCGGCATGAGATGCTTATGCGAATCGATCTGCTCGAAACGGCGAACGACGGCGCGTCCACAACCCGGGAAGCTGTCGTCAACGTCGCGCGAAAGGGTTATTAGGGACACCTGGTCCAGGTTCAGCAGTGCTCGGTTAAATTTACATCGGTTCAGGAGCCTGAAGTTCAATTCTCGCGAGCAGAACATCTTTTATCCGGGGATTGGCTCGCGAGAATTGGTATAACGAGTGGAAGCGAGTTAGACGTGGTACGACTAAAACAAATAAATTAATTGTGGCATCAATGGATAGCCGAGATTCTCCCGATTAAAATGAGTCCAAACACGACGTAAATCGGACTATTTTTATCGATTTAAGGACATAATCAGAGAATCGGGCTACCGCCGACGCTCGGTCCACCACCCCCACTACCGTGTTCGGGCTGCACGATCGCGGTAGCGGGGGTGGTTGCTCGAGCATCGATTACTCGCGAGCGAGAAGCAGTACACGCCTGGCGTTGCTGCATATTAAATCGGTAAAACTGGTCCGATTCACCTCGCGTTTGGACTCATTTTAATCGGGAGAATCTCAGCTGTCCGTTGGGGCTACACTCGCGAAGCTGAAACGGCAATTACTGAAAATGGAATATTCTTTATTCCATGTTGACGTTTCTCGCCGAGATCGAGACACTGAGTGTTTGCGAGAAAAGTGGGACTGACTTTTGTAAATTTAACCGTGCAATATTGCATTCCCGGCTAGAGATCGAGGTTCACGAAAACCGCGTCGCGATGCGCATCACCGGAAGCCGGGCGACGAGATTATCGGATCGATAACGCCACAGCTATTTCAGATCTCTGCCACCGCGGTAGCTAAACCGATCGTCGCCGTGTCAAGGCGCTACGACCGTAGGAATTGCGCGCGTTCAACACCTCCGTTATTATCAGCGCATGACCTCCATTTTAGTGGTGCACCAGTTTTATCAGTCCGAAGTCAACAACGAGTACGTAATACGTGGCAACGCAGCGATTCTCAAGTGCAGCATACCGAGCTTCGTCGCCGAGTTCGTTCAAGTGGTCGGCTGGCAGGACGACCAAGGAAACTTTTTTAACCCGGAGGAGAAGAATGGTAGAGATTTCTAGGGGGTTCCGGGTTCTAGAGGGTCGAAATTAGGCAGCGAGTCGCGACGCGTTGGTCAACGTCGTATGATAAGCGAATCCGTTCGCGACTGCTCTCTTCCGAGGGGTGCCCGATCGGAAAGGATCACGCGACTGGGATAGATGGACTGACTCAGCCGTGCCGGACGCTCGTTATGTCACCGTTATCGCTGATCATGTCTGAGGCTTCCTGCCGCGTACTCTCAGATTTATCGTGCAATTGTATTTCTCCATTTTCTGGTCTTGCAAGGTCGCTGAAGTGACATTTACTCGCATCTAGAAGACTTTTGCAGAAAATAGTTATCTCGCTCACACGGTACATGCATTTTTGCAAACGACAGTCGTTCATGACGAAAAAGCGATCCCTCGTAGAGTAGCTCCCATAAATCAGAAGTACGGACTTTTCCAGAATCTACCTCACCAGTTTTAGGTTAATCGGCATTCTTCGTGGTTCATTGATCGATCGGTTTCCAGCTTCTGAATGAAAGAGCAAAGCCCTTCGGCCACTTGCTCCCGCAGCCGGAAACCTCGGACAACGAGTGCTCAGGAAATTCAGAAAAGTCCTTCGCGCAGACCCTCTATTGTGTGCTCTTGTTTCCCCTAGTCGTGACTCAATACTACGAAGCCGAGGTCGTGTCCGAATACGTGATCCGCGGCAACGCAGCCATCTTGAAGTGCACCATACCCAGTTTCGTCGCGGAATTTGTGTCGGTTGACTCCTGGGTGGGAAGCGACGGTTCGACCTTCAAACCGTCCAACGACTATGGTACTAAACTCCCGTGGACCCTAACTCTTTTTATTTCTCACTCCTCCGTCATCGTTCTCGCCCACTCTGTTGCGTCTTCCTCGCCCCTCGCGTCCTTTCCGTCCCTCCCGTCCCTCTCGACCCTCTCGTCCCTCTCGTCCCTCTGTCCCGAGGCACGAATCCCTCTCAAGGCTTTTTCTTTTTTCTACTACCGGGCACCCCCGTTCCCCGCCAAACTTGGTAAAAGTTCAAAGTGGCACGTGGTAACGATTCGTTTCCGGCGCGGTCCAGTCTGGCGGCAGTTGTACGGCGGCGGCAACGCGACGGGTTAATGAACCATCCGCTGCGCGGCTCTCACGCAGGGATTCCACGGCTCTTCTAATTGTAAGGATACGGATGAATTGGGCTGCGACGCATAGTGGCATAACGATCCACGGTAGTCAAGAATCGTACGCTCGGACACGCTAGTTCATTCGAATCGAGATGCCTAGCTTTGCGGAGTCGCCAATTCGAAACGGAGTCCCAGGGACGGTGGTGCTAAGTTTGAAAATAGCGTAGCGCGAGGGGACTTCTTGAAGGGGTACTCGAGGTCTTCTGGGTGGTTTACAAATAATACCTTCATACTTCAAAATGTCAGTTAAAATTAACCTGATCATCGGTCTAAACAGTGGACATCATTTAGCAAATTTACTATACGGCATGTCTCACTGTCTGGTGGACTCTTTTCACCCGAAATACAGTAGGGGACAAAATTAAGTAGACTCTTTTTAAAAACTTTTTTCTAATGATTTTTTTATGAAACTTTTCGAACATGTTCATGGCACTTTCATGGTTAAAATGACACCAAACACGACATATGTTGGGTTATATTTACTTGTTCTATAAGCTTCAAAGAATACGTTTAATTTCCTAATCTACAAGAAAAAATTCCAAATGTGGGTATTATTTTTAAACCGACAAGGGATTCACCTAATACTCAATTTGTTTTTGGGATATATCTTGAGATTATTTGCGAAAATATTGATTAACCCTTTGCACTCGGAGCTATTTTAACTCGGAAATTAAACATTTCTTCTGACCTAGAATAATTCCAGTCTATATAATTGTTTTCATTTTATGGATATGAAATTGATATAACACCTCACACGATACTTAAAGGTTTGGTAATTGATTAGATACCAACATATTTAATAATGTAAATAATATTAAATATTAGTGCGAATAATGATATAATAAATAGGGGTGACTCTGAGTCGTCACTCGAGTGCTAAGGGTTAATATATTTTGATAGAGCTTTCGAAATTTATTTAAAGTTGAGTAAGCGATGGTAGAGCAAAATCCGAAACTAGGAGATCGGGGAGAGTGCATTATCGAGAAATGAAAAGACGCATTCCGCGCCCTTGCAATCCTGGAAACGAGAGTCTATCCCTTTAATTTTTGTCCCGACTGTACGTAGGTTGACTCCGTATCGTCGAATTAGGCGATTCTATGGTTTTTCGGAGAATCCGTCGGTCGAAGCTAGTTAGCCCAGTAGCCAATTTTGTATGACAGTCGTGACGCAGCAGTATCAGCCGGAGATTATGACGGAATACGTGATCAGGGGCAACAGCGCGATCTTGAAGTGCAGCATCCCGAGTTACATCGCGGAGTTCGTTACTGTCGAGGCGTGGATCAGGGAGGACGGCGAGGTCTATCTTCCGGAGGATCCTGCTATCGGGCAGGGTACTATAGGTTCAAGTTAATCGGGGTTAGACACGCCTCACGGTGAATTCGCTTGTCCTCTCCAACGGCGCGACGGCTCTGCGGGAACTTTACTCCGCATTACGATTAATCCTGGAGCCAGCCGCCGCGCCGCGTCGCCTCGTCTCGTCGAGAGGGAACGCGAACGGGACGGACGTGAAAGCGTGTCGGGGAACGTCCGACGATTACTTTGAAACGTCGCGCGTCCCGCGCTTCACGGAGATGCGAATTGCCAGGGAATCTGCCGCCTACCCTGAGGCGTGTCGTCGGGTTTTGTGAATTAACGTGATCGAATCTACACCTCTGGACAAAATCATGAGACACCCAGGAAATTACCCGATTAACTCAATGTTGCTTTTACCAAAACACATTTTTAGATCGATCGAGGCCACGATCACTCTCGAATGTCCCATTTTTACTTTACGGGGTGTAATTTGCGTTATACGCCTCGTAAACGTAAAAATAGGACTTTTGAGGGCGATCGCGGCCTAGATCGGTCTTTCATATAGCGCTTTCGACCACCGAAGAAACCTATCTTTGCATTATCGAGAAAATTATCGCATCCTGCACTCTTGCGATCCTGGAAAAACGAGTCTACCCCCGTAATCCACGAATTTGTTATCCCAATAATGTCCCGGGTGTCTCACAGTTTCGTCCATCGGGTACAATCCATCCCCCAGCTTCGCACTGCGTGCCTCTTGGTCGCGCGACCTGTGTCCATTGTTGCAACCTGATCGTCTAACACGCGTTATCCTTGCGTGCCCGCGCGGGCAGTCGTTTCGCAGTTCTTCGTCACCGAGGCCGAGAACGAGTACGTGATTCGGGCGAACAGCGCGATCATGAAATGCAAAATACCGAGTTTCGTGTCCGAGTTCGTTCAGGTGGATCAATGGATAGCCGACGATGGAACGATATACACGGCCGGCAAGGAATACGGTAGGCGCAGGAGAACGTGCGACAACTTTCTCTCTCGAGATCGCCCATTCGACGATAGTCTATGTTCCGTTTCTTCTCTCTCCCTCCATTTGTTTTTCATTCCTCCTCTCCCTCGAACGCGAGGCGAATCGTCAAGGGAATACACGGGCGTGTGGGAGTTAGCGAGCGTCACGCGACACGACGATATACCGTTCGGTGTTTTTGTTCGTTACTGTACCACGCTACGCGGTGTACGTTATACGGGTTGGTATCTTGTGGGCTGTCTTCTGGGAATACGCGCGTTGCAGTGGTCCAGCAGTTCTACGAGACGAGGGTCATCGACGAGTTCGTCTTGCGCGGCAACACGGCTACCTTGAAGTGTCTCGTGCCCAGCTTTGTGGCGGATTTCGTAGACGTGATCGAGTGGCTGGCTGTCGAGGATGGGTCCACCTTCTCCGCGAACAGCCAAGAAGAAAGGGGTACTTCTCGCGTCTCGATTAAAAAGAATAAGGGGGGACGAGAATATTTAGCGGGCCTGCGACGAGCACGAGCTCTCTTCCATACTTTCGCTGCTGCCGGATGCACGGGGTGTGTCGAAAATTCTGCTACAATAGGGGAGCCTTTATGCGGAGGAATAGGTCCTTCGTGCGGGACAATAACATTTAACGCGTAGCCGTATCGCGCATAGAAGGGTGACAGAATTATTTATACAGATTTAAAAATGAATTTCTGCAATATAATGTACAGAGTGTTTCACCTAACTCGACCATATAAAATATCTTGCTTATTTTTGACGATAGGAAAAGGTGGTGATAGGTAAAAAATGGTCGTCGAAGTACTTTTAATCGAGTGTACATATTTTCGTTACAACAGTTTTTATAGCTCTTAAAAAACAAATTCAAAAACATGTTTCAATTCGAAAATCATGTTTGTATCGGGAGGCATTTTTGCGACACACCCCGTGAACCTTGCCAGATTTATTTGTAGAACACCCGCTACCCCTGGCAAACAGCTGTAAACAGGGGAAGCAATCTCGTGCCATCGAACAGAGATCCGGAACGACAAAAGGCGTAATCGTGGCGGGATCGGCCGACAACAAAAACGTTCTTCAACCGTCGAGATCAGTTTCCGCAGCTCGTCCAACGCGGTCGAGCGGCCTGCGTTTAATTTTCCTAAACGAGTCCTGCTGGCGCGGCGTGACGGTTTTAATGGAATTAATAAATTGAATCAGCATCGTGCTCATCCCTCGCGCGAACAGAGGCCGGTCTCGCTGCGCTCTTTGACGCGCCGAGTATTATTGTCGGGGTCTCAGGGTGCACAGGATGCACAAAGCAACCAGGAGGGAAGGAGAGAGAGAGAGAGAGAGGGCGGCGACGTGGCGGTCTGATAGAGTGGAACGCGCAATTTGCTCGTCTATGAGAAGCCAGCTTGCCCATTCCGTTCGCCGATGATGCAAACGAGAAACGGAGGCAGAGCGTGCGGCTGGCAGTAGCCTTGATCCTCGTCGCGATCCTCGTCGCAACGATGGGGATCGTCCACAAGAGACGGGATTAATGGAGTACATCGATCTCATTAGCGTTCTCCGCGAACAGGGCCATCCAGTTTCGTTCGGTTGACCGGCGGCCGATGGTAACGCGTAATGGAATCCAATTCACGGCCAGTTAGTGGGTTAGCGGCCCCAAAGGAAGCCGAAGTATCCATCACTGATCGATCGGCTTAAACCATCCGGTGCCTGAATCTCACAGATCTCCACCGATTCGCCAATTCGTTCGACCCGCCAGACAGACGTTGCTTCATAGTTCACACCGGGTGGTAGTCAACCTGGTTCCTAGCGCTCGCCAGTGGTTCAAGCTTTCACGATAGGAGTTTTGTTCGATGCCGAAGAAGCTACTTCCCGTTATCATCGCGGATCTATCGCTCGCTGACGGAGCAGGTTAGGAAAATTGACTACAAATAAAGATACCAAAGTGGGTGGTAGGTGTAGAAAGGTTGGCTACCCCTGGTCTACACGCGGAACGCGACTGTCCGACTACATCGCCGCGAGTAAACGCTATAAAACGGACCGTGGTAATATTTTCCTGGCAAATGTTTGACCGTTCGATCGTCGAGCGCGGCCGATTAAGTGGAGCAACGAATCGGGGTCGGCGGTCGTACCCGTTCGTGATTTCGGATTAGATTAAACCGGAGACTAATCAAACCGACGAGGAAATTGATGTCCGCTGGCTAGCTTAATTTCCATCCGAGCAAAGAGAGAGCGCCGCCGTGGAAACGACTCGCGCGCGAGCCAGCGTGGTTCATTGAAATTTTAATCGACCGGATCAAAGCCCGAATAGCACAGCTCGTCGGATGTGTGAATATCTATGTGTATCTCTGCGTGTGTCTCTGTGTGTTCGTCTGTTTTGTTTTATCGGAGCGGCACACTTTGATTTGCCACCTCTGTGTTCGGTTGATTGCAGTGGTCGCCCAATACTTCGAGATTCAGGTTTACGATCAGTTCGCGATCCGCGGGAACGCCGCGATATTCAAGTGTCAGGTCCCTTCGTTCGTCGCCGACCACGTGGACGTGGTGGGATGGGTCGATTCGAACGACGGCAGTTACATGGCCGATGGACAATCATACGGTACCAATCAGCATGCAGCACCAACGGAACAACCATTCCCGGCGAAACTGCAGAACGAACGCTCTCCGATTTTCTTTATTTTTCAATATGTTATGAATCACAACTGTTCGAACAACTTTTCCCTTCTATCGGTGACGGTCTCGCTTAGTTTCCGAGATATCCGTAAAAAAATATCGGCACCGGCGTCGCCAGATCTTGTCTCCCACTCTACCTCACCCCTTCTACGACGCCATTCTCGCATTCCCCGCGTCGCAATGTCACGTAACTAACCCAGCAACGACAGAGAGAAGCAAACTGTATTCCCCTCAATTTCCACGATTAACACTGCTCTCTGCACTACGAAACTATAAGTTTGTTTGAAACATTTGTCGATATAATTAATGATTTCAAAGATTTTCTAGCGGCCCACTTCAAATGGAACACACTGTATCGTCAGAGTTCATTGTACTGATCGTCCATCGGGAGATGGGCAGTGAAAAACTTATAGAGACCACTGGCGTTGTCGACCATTTCCGCCAGAACTGTGGTCTCGCGGATCCTTCCGCGCTCCTGCTATCTTCTGATGGACGATCAGTAGTGGTACCAATAGCTTTTTTCGCGAACATTTCGGAAACTAAGCGGAACCGCCGCTAACATGCGAAGGAAAAAGTTGTTCAAACTGGGGATTTTTCTACGACATATCTATAAATCATGGAAATAGGAGGGTAGCTGCAGTTTCACCCTCATTCCCACTCTCTTTTCCGTCGGGAGAAATTGCTGCTGCCGCGCGTTCAATTTCGCGTTTCTTACTTCTTCGAGTCTTCGCAGTCGCGTGGGCGTACTTTCTCGAATTCGTGCTCGCCGAGTTTAAGAGTGTGGGTAATCGTTTCCGCGAGGAACAGATGTTCGCGAAGAGATTTCCTCCTTGATGTTATTGCCGTGTTTAAGAGATTCTTGATCAGTTTTATGGGCGTAAAGCCTAACGGAGTACTATTACCGCTCGGATGGTGAGATACTCTTGGTGAGGGACCCTTCGAGATCTCACGGAAGTCTTAAATTATCATTTGTTTAGAGATTGTTGGGAGGAAAGTTTGAGTTGTTTGTTTTAGCGTTTTAGTTGAAGGGCTCGGGGGCGTGGAAATCGCTTCTGGGACGATAATAAGTTTGGTGTTATGTTATACGAATCTTCGTAGCGTTCTGTAGAATAAATTTTCGTTTGAAACGAGTCGAACAAAATATTATGCGATTATTTATTAATTTTTATTATTATTATGGACATATATTATTATTACATAATTTAACAAAAATTTGCTTCTCGAGCTTCAGTAATTTAATCCATACTAGAAATTGATCGTAGACACTGGTCAAATTCGAGATTATGTTTGTCAGAAAACTCTTTTGTAGACAAGATTACATATGGGTCATTTCACGTCACATCAATCAGGTTTTACAGTTGACGCCAGTGCAAGTAAAATTAGGTGGTCAATTTAAATTATCATTCCGTTGATTAATATTTTCATGAAATGTGGAATTTCGGTGTTTTGCCAATTTCCATGAAAACACTTCTTATGAATTTTTATCTCGGAAACTGCTTATTTAATTGAATAATAATAGACCTTTTCCTAAATTGAGAAATCAGTTTTGTTATACTGGAAAGAGTAGACAAATTCTCATTCTATTTTGTTACGTATTAGAGATTTATAACAATTTATACAAGGCTAATAATAGTTCTTACCGTTTAATCATAAAAAAATTCACAAGTACAACGCGTTCTCGTAGCAACGGGTGAATGGCGGAATTGAAAGCTGCATATTTCATAAACAAATTCGTAACCAGCAGACGACGACTTAAACTCCCAACAATTTTCCCTGTATCACGTCACGCATTATTTTGAGGAATATTCGAAAAGCGATCGATTCAGTCTGCAATCATTTGACCCCCCGATTAATCATTTTCGAGCGCGAGACTGTATACCGTTAGAATGAAAATAAGCCGGCACGAATTTTTGAACGTTCCCCAGCGCGATCGATCGCGGATACGAGGCTGTATGTAGATGTGCGGCTTATGGTAAAACCGGAAACCGGTGTCTGGTTGCAGTTGTCGGGCAGCGGTATGCAGTGAACGTGATGGACGAACACGTCCTTCGGGGGAACGCCGCAATTATCAAGTGTCACATACCGAGCTTCGTTGCCGAATTCGTCGAGGTTGACTCTTGGATCGAAGACGAGACCACTGAAATATACCCTAACTCCGATTACGGTACACACATATACGCCCACGTGCTCGTTCCGCTCGCAGAAACCGGCGGAGCGAGTGGAACAAATTTTCTAGAGGTGTGCGAGAACCTGAAACTATCGGGTCGGGTCGGGTCGGGTAGGGTCGGGTCGGGTTCTCCAAAGTATAAATATGCGAGAACTCGAAACTACTTCGGGTGTCCGATGCTAGGAGTTGTTGTTTCAGTCGGATCGGAATTCTCGAAATTTCAATACGAGCGAATTGAATGTTTTTTATCCTCGCGCATAGGATCGTAGTTGCCGGTGACCGGGTCTTCTATGAGACATCCATACTGGGGAATATACAGTCACCGCAGACCCAGCCATCGTCGTGCGGAGGTTAATGTTCAAATATTAATATTTCAATATTTGTGTGAAGTTTCATCAAAATCGGAGTGTATCAGTCTCCGATGTCGAGCGAACAACTACAATGGAAGAAGAGGGGATAGCAATTTTCTTATTTCAGAAAGAACCCCGTCGTTTTATATCGGAACAGGGCTGTAGTTTGTCACACTTATCGATAATCGAGTTTCTTGGGCCTTCTATAGGTAACCTGCAGTATCGAGGATAATAACGCGATATTCGAGCGCGGGAAAAATGCGACACTTACGCAGAGAATGTTCTGCACAGCGGGGGAAGCTCGAAAATTAAAATCGGATCGACTTACAATTAGATACTTCAAATTTCGGGAATCCCGACCCAACCCAACTCAACCCGGCCCGAGTATCGAGTGCACGAAACTTTCGGGTTCACGCACACCTCTGCACAGCGCCCACGTGCTCGTTCCGCTCGCAGAACAAGCGGAGCGAGTGAAACAAGTTCTCCCATTCATACATATACCGTAGATTTTTGTTCTCTCCTTTCTTACTGCTGTCTCGCCATGCCGTGGCCACGTCACATGCGCGAACGCTTTTCCTTTTTTCGCGGTCGAAATGTCGGTAACGCGGCTTGGTTACTCGCGCGTACACGCTCCATTTCGCCTCGGGCCGCGGCGCGGTGGAAGCGGAAAAACGACTGAGCGATCGTTTTCATTCATAACCCGCGCGACGAACATCGTTGTCGGCTTGGGACTCGAAAGCGTTTCAAGGATTCGAACGTTAAACCGATCGTTAAATCGTAACGAGCGATATCCTCTGCGATCCCGGGCAGAAATCGTTCCATAGTAAACACGAAAGGAAGCACGCAACAGGTACGATCGTTGGTATACAGGCTGCGAAATAATTGTTTGCCTTCCGATAAAGCGATCAGGGAATATCGGCGGTGCTCGATTAACACGTTCCGGACGAATCCACCGGGTCTAACTGGTGTGTTTTTGCGAGAATACATCGAGCTTGAAAAATATGCAATGAAACCATTAGACTGCGGAGTTTATGGATTAATCGGAAAAACCGGTTGGTGCAATTTTAAGTGATAGAAGCACTGAAAAAATTTGGGAATTTTCATGCGAAGCCTTGATCTAAGAAAACGGAAACTGTAGGCTCTAAGAAAAACGAATGTCCCCTCCACTGTGAGCAGTTCTATCGTAATATTTAAAGGGTTGATTCCTCCCTTATAGTAAAAAAGGAGCACGAACGAAATCTGGTTAAATTCTTAGGAACGTATCTGATGAACGATCGTATAAAGTTTCATCAAAATCGGTGTGTACCAGTCACCGGGGTTCCCTCGTTGGGAGGCGAGAAATATTTTGTTGAATATTTAGAACAATACCGAATTCGACATATCACGCAAAAATATCTTGGAAGAAAGTAAGACTTCAGGCTTTAAAACGAGTCTAGGATTATCGTTGTACGATCTTTGTTTACGAAATGATAACGATTGAACTGTAATCAATTTGTCGAAAATCGGAAATTTAGAGAAACCTTTGCGGAGTCGGTGCAAATGGCTTTTATGGATAACAAATATCCCAATATCGTAAAAAGTAATAAATTTTGAGGAATTTTGAAAAGCGCACACAGATCTGTTGCCCGGATACGGCAAACAATTCTTCGCACCCTGCATATCGCAATGGCTTATCGTAGAGCAACAGAAAGAAATGGAATGGGAAAGATGAAATTGCGAGGAAAGAAATATGGAGTGGGATATCGATCAGCGAGATGGTTGAATCTATTTCCGTGCGTCGACGTGTTTTTTTCAGAGCGTGTTCGTTCCATCGGCTTCCGCTCGAATCTCGATCGTGCTTCTCAAAGATCGACCGGCAACGGAAACACGAATACTGGCGCGCCGATGAAATCGTTCGAAAGCCCGGATGCCCCTCGTTTCGGAAACGAAACGCCGAACTATTCTTGAACTGTTCGTACGACGTTGACTGCCGCTGCTCGCGCTGTCCCAGACTTCCTTCCCTTCCGTCTCAACTTCGTCAGCAACCGCAAACTCTCTCGAACCTTTCCTTCCCTGTGTCGTCACTATACAGTGTACAGGTTGTGGATGCTTTTAGTCGATGTTGTTTGCATGCATCCGGCTCGTTCGTCCGTTGTTTGATAACCGGAAGTCGATACGAATGGAATGTCGTCGCATAATACGCGAAATTCACAATGAATCGGACGTTGACCAAGACCTTGCGGGGTATTTTAGTACAGGACAGCGAAAAATCTGTAGTTTTTTGAAAAGTCGACGTTTGTTTTGAATACGTGTAGAGTATATTTTGGAGAATGTATTTTTAAAACCGTAATCCAGAATTTTTTAAATTGTCGAAGTTGTACGGGTTCGAAGAAGGTGAAGCGGAAAACTTCAAACACGTTGTCGTTGGGATTATGTTCCATTGACTTCGAGCTTCGTGTCTACCTGCAGCACACGTGTTGCTTTTGATGGCAGCAGAAATAATTCTTGGATAGCGATGCTTACATCTATTTTCACCAAAAATATTACAATTATCGTATAATATTAAATACGTAATAATTAATATTTAATATTTAATATTTAATATTTAATACCATTTAATGAATAAGTACTTAAGCCGATTGGTAACCGAAACTGTAAATTCCATTAATCATCGTCGATGGTGTAGTTGTCAAAATGATCCGCTATCCGAGGATTAGGTCAAAATAATTACTTGCTGCAATTTTGTGATTTTTTATGGCAGTAGAATGAAAACTTCTACATTTTTGTTTTGTGTTAGACGAGCCTGGAATCATAGCTGCCTTTTGAAGGGCAGTATATTACCGAGCACTCATGGGTGTTCTTAATTTTAAATATCAGCGTATACAAACCTTTATTTGTAAAAGGTTGCGTAGGTTTACAGTGAAAACTGTACTAAAATACCTCTTTAAAGGATGGGAGTCCTGTAAACTCATAACGCTTTAAACATCGGCTACTATTTTTGCACTAAAAGTATTCTCAAAATCTTATAAATTTACCTGAAAATCCAGTTTAAGGATATAAATTTTTCGAGAATTTTTGTGCAAATATTGTTTGCCGTTTGTAAATATTCTTCCATACGTGGGTCCGATGAAATGTGTTCTGAGAAATGTGTTCTGAGAAATGTAGGGTCAGCGAATTTCTCTGTTTCGATGGTCAGAAAATAGTACGTACCATCGCATGGAATTTTCGCGGTTGCTTCTTTCGCAGTCAAAGCGTTAATCTCAAAATTTGCATTTGCTCTGAAAACGGTGTCTTTCGTAAGCGAAAATACGCGAACAAGGTTTAAAAAGATTAAGAATTCCGAGAATAGTTGAACAGTGTCAAGTATCAAAATCTGGAACAAATGCTTCGAGCGTGGTTCGATCCCATCGTTAGTCGTTAGCATGCCGCGCGAGGTTAGAAGGATTAAAGGGAATATCATGAGCGATCGGCTTCTTACATTTCACGGACATCACAGGAACAATGCATCGGCCCGATATTCCCGGGCTGTTGTTTGACGAACGAACCGGAATAGAACCGATTCGTCGAACGGTGAAAGCGCGAGATATACACAGAGTCCGTCGCTATTCAACGTTCAACGAACTTGGCCAAGGTAGTAGAAGGTAATAGAGTGCACGCGGGCCAATGTATTAATCAAGACAGCATTGTACTCGTCGACACACGGTTGCATGTCCGTGTGTACGCGTGTTTGTGCAGAGGACGAGTATCATGCGGTCGCTCGGGATAATTGAATATTTCTGATCCCGGGTAACCATCGGCCGGGAAGCGTAAAATATCGTTCTTCTCGATTAAACTGTTTCAATATCGACGCCCGGTCCTGCTCTTTGATCAGTCAATTATCCCGAGGTAGAAAGTCGCACGAGGAAAATCAGCAGCGAATTAATCTCCGTCTTTCTCTGCCCCGATCGTCGGCCATCGCAGATGGAAAATACTTGGTACTGCCATCCGGAGAACTGCACATCCGCGACGTTGGCCCCGAGGACGGATACAAGACCTACCAATGCCGCACCAAGCATAGACTCACCGGCGAAACAAGACTGTCCGCTACCAAGGGACGACTCGTCATTACCGGTAAGTGACTGAACACCAACAAACTGTTCTGACACATTCGTTAACATCGAAACTACGATTCCGATTCGATCGAGTCCGTCCTCCTAAGTGTTACACTTTTTTTCTCGCGATTAACCCGGTATTTTGCTGTCAGATAACACGTTTAACTAGACAAGAATCGGAATCGTGTTTCCCAGCTTCGAACCTGGACGAGAATTTCGTGTTCGAGTCATTTGTGAGATTCTATTCCGATCGACATCTTAATGACATTTCTCTTTTGCGATAATCGCGCAACGTTCAGCTTAAAAGCTTGGACATTTAAACCCTATGTAGAATGCCGGCGTCTACGTGAATATCTGTCTAGGTTCGAAGCTATTGACCGAGGCAATTGATTTTCTGCGAGCCCGAGTGAAACGATTCAGCCACACAATGTTCGCGTCTAATTACCTTGACAATCAAGTTATGCATCCTAACGGAGTACCTTGCAAAATCAATTGCTCTCGGCTAAGCAACCACGTCGACGTACGTGTGTAATCACATAGTCCAACGAGCTTGATCGTAGCGTCGCTGCAACTCGTCGAGCCATCCGATCGCGGAGGGACACTTTGGTCTCCTAGATTCTCCAATTAAAATTGTTGAAAACTATGAAAAGAATGTTGGAGATCAAGCTCGTTGGCGAACCTGAATGCTGGGACAGGGTACCCCTGCGGGCACGCGCCACCGCCCGCCCATAATTGTTCACTCTTGGCATGATCGGTATCGGACGAATTCGATCTCGAAGACTCGAGAGTCGTGTGAAAACGGAAATTGAACATTGAAAAGCTAACGACAAGATTGCGCCGCACCGACGCGCGTTGCGGCGCCCTCGCGCGATCTCTGGGCTCTGTCCTTCGCTCTCGCGTGGTAAGTTCAACGTCGCTTCTACGCGCGGGACGTCCGAAGACGTCCCAGACACACTCTCGGTACACGTGGAATTGCACCTGCCGACTTTTAATGACACGTCGTCTCGCGAGCTCTCTCCACAGACCTGCGGAACGTTCTCGGGCTAGATCTAATTGCGAGAGTCGCGCGGATCTCTCTCGCATCTCTCTCGCATCTCTCTCGCGACGGGATTTACAGGGTCGTCGAGGTGGATCCGGAAATGTCATTGGGTAAAGAGGAACCGGTCCAGGAAATATTCTTTCGCCAGGTTATATAAGCAGTACAGTTTTGTTCCGATATAAGACGACGATGTTTAGTTCGGAATAAGACAATCGGTATCCCCACATCTTCTAGTGAAGTTGTCCTTTCGACATCCCTTAAGTCAGTGGGATGTTTCTTTCGAAACAAGAAAATCGCTATCGCCTCTTCCTTTTTTGAAGTTGTCCGCAAAACACAGCTTAGACAGTGCGATGTTTCTTTCGAAATAAGAAAATCGCTATCCCCTTTTCTTCGTACGAAGTTGGTCCGTTCGACACCGCTCGAAACTTGTTTCCCACTCTACCCTTCCTCTTCTACGACGCTCTTCCCCTACCGTCGCGCAGTGGGCCGGATCGAAGAATTTAGGGACATTTGTGCATAACTTTTGAACCGTTTGAGATATTGAAATGAGGTTTAAACTAAAAAATATTATAAAATAATCTCTTTCGAATAATATATGTTAGAATACATTTTTTGTTTAATTCGTTAGTTAATTATTTTATAAATTTTTATTTAGTTGTCGAATCAGTTGTTTTACTTATTAAAACCATTGTATAATAATTCGAAATTCAAATCTTATAGTTTTCTTATATACAGGGTGGCCCACATAAATCATAACAGCTCATGGAAATTAACATATCATGGAAATATCTGACGAAAGAATGTTTCAGACAATATTGACTTGTTTTTCCTGTAGAATCTATGATTTCTTGTTGAGAAGGGATGCTCTATATCGTACAAAAAAAAACTAATAGAAAATATGGGACGAATAGATGAGGACATCGGAAAGAACTTAAGCAATTTTGCCTGGTGAAATATGCTACTTTCGGAACGGTCAACTTTAAGCGATCGTGGTAACTAAAATATGTGCTCAATTTCCTAAATTTCTTCATTTTCGAGATCTGTAGACGCTTACAAAGCAACGCGCACAGATTAGTTTTCAATTTCGAAAAGTCGACTTTTTGATCGAATGTTCCTAAATTCTTCGAACCGGCCCACTGTGCGACATCGCCACGTCCGGTCGCGTGACTCGTCTCTGTTGTGCACGTGACTAATCCGGTACTCGCAGAGAGAGAGGGTAACCGTATTCCCCTCAATTGGTGCTCCCTCCCCTGGTCTGGCTACACTGTTCTTATCAACGATTGCTTTATTTATATTCGCCTCACCTATGTCTTGTGCACGAGACTGTCCAAGAACATTTCGGATTTATCTCGACGACCCTGTATTTGATCGAGGATTCGCATCGATTCGCGTGGTTGGAGGATGCTCGATGGAGTCGAGAGATTCGCACGATGTCCGCCGAGACGCGGTAGCGAGAATCGTAGAGGGTCCGAGCAGGGGACCCACATGCTCGTGCACCACGGACCCCGCAGTCACAGACCATTCGTTGTGAAACAGAACCCGTGGGAAGCGTACGGCCAAAGTTTCCTTCGATGGACAACATACACGGACTTTCGACGGAGTCGAAAGCCACTTTGCCACTTCTGTGCCCCGCCCAAGGATTCCCGGTACCGGTTCATAGGTACGATATCTCTAATCACTGGCAAGTGGAATGAACGAATCGCTACGCACGATCGCTGAGCAAAGGGGTTCCCAGCTGGGTGGGTGGCAGGGATTATTGTTTTTTATTATGTTCGGAGGTGGGAAGGGAATTCTTTTAATTATCGCGCAAGTCGAGGAGTTGGAGTTTCTTATGTTGCCGTCGTGATTCGAGATGATTCGGCGTATGCCGTGAGATCTCTCAGGGACGACATTCGACGACGTTGAGTATTGTTCGCGTGTATACGCGATACAGGGAGACATAATTCATAGTTAGGATTTTGTGCATTTATTAGAAAATTGAGTACATCGATCGGTGATAAAGTGATCGAGACCGATACACCGTTTGCAATTCTAAATCTTTTTGGTTGTTCACGCAAGGGTTAGCAAAATTGAAATCGAAAGAGGTGGCAGTCGGAATGTCCCCCTCAGGGGTTACCTGTTCTCAAGTATCTTCAACCTGTCGTCTATCAGCGTTGGCTCGTGTATCCTCTAGAACCCGTGGGCAGCGTTCGTCCGAAGATTCCTTCGACGGACGACATTCGTGGATACAGGACGCCGGTGAACGGGTCTCAAGCTTTGATTTGTCCTGCACAGGGGTTCCCCGTTCCCTCAAACAGGTAGAGAAACGATTGTAATCAAAGAAACAAAACGCGAGACGAAACTAGAGTTTGCTGCTAGCCATGTACAGTTGAATCTCGATAACTCGGTTGTTTTGATAATTCCCTTCCATTCCACCCCGAGAATCTCAATAAGTCGAAATGGAACTTGCTTCAGCTCAAATTATTTACCACGTGTTCATTGTTTCACTCGTGCAACTTGAATTTAGGTTCCATTAAATTGAATTCAGAAAAATCTCCAGCAAATTGAAGCTTACCTCTCTTCGTCGGATGTTTTAAATACATAATAACTAGATTGCGGATTTTATGCATTTACGACAAAAATGTGCGGGTGTAACCTATTAAACATATTCAGCAAGAAATTCAATATTTATTTCACCCCGACATTTTTCAATTCGGGTAGCAAGTTTTAATTTTGCACAAAGATCCGCAGTCTAGTTATTAGTAATAATTATAGGACACGTCTGTTATGAACAATGTAGCACTTCTACCGCGACTGTTGCTCGGCAGACCCGACGATACCACAGTTAGGGAGAGACTACTGTAACTCAAAGATCTTCCCTTGAAATTCGAATTATTGAGGTTCGACGGTATTATCAGTGGCTGGAAACAGAAGTTTCTGTTTGGTTGCATGATCAGAGCCAGTCGGCAGCGTGAGGCCGAAATTCCCGACCATCGATGACTCCAGGAGTTTCCGAACGGTCAAGGACGGCTCGGTTCCCCTTCTCTGTCCCGCTCAGGGGTTCCCTAGCCTCGTGTTCAAGTAAGTTCTACCTCGTTACGAACCACGGTTCTACGTTACACTTTTTTTTCCATACTTCTTCCGGACACCCTAAACGCAGAACCTATGGGAAGCGTCCGGCCGAAATTCCCTTCCGTCAGCAGCATTAATGGTCTGACAGTCGTTAGGAACGGAATACTGCCCTTACTTTGTCCTGCGCAAGGATTTCCGGTGCCGAGTCATAGGTACGATCTTGATACAGATTTTACGAAGGATAACGAATCTCTTCTCAGAAATTCAGAATTTCTTCTCACGGAGACTCGTGGTTGAGATAACAGGTATTTTTTATTTGAAATTCAATGTAACCTGGTTAACTTCGTTTTCCCCGATGCTTAAATTCCTCGATCGAAGCCGGTTTCGTTCGTCAAGTGAAACTATCTGACCATTGAAAGCGACACGATAACGTGGTCAGCCCAAGGGTTCCCTGTCCCCGCGCGCTACCAAGTCGACAGCGAGATCACGGATCGGCGCGAGACGCGACTGCTTTCAACCGGCGAATGATTCGCAGAACCCGTGGCGAGCTCGCGTCCGAAACTCTCCAGCACGATCAACTTGATTGGACTCGCGACGAGGGCGAACGAGAGTTTGCCGCTTTTCTGCCCCGGCCAAGGATTTCCTGTTCCGTCCTATAGGTAGGGTGGAAACTCGATGATGTTCCAAGTTGACGAGATTACGGTTAAGAATCCTGGCCTGTTAGTTTCCGAAAGCTTATTAGCCGCGTCGACGTTGCGCCCCGACGCAAGACATCAAACACCTTTTGCGCCAAACAAACTTGGTTACCTGAACAATAGGCGAACTTTCTTGCCGGCCCGCGCATAGTAATTCCACCGACGCGAAACGCTGACGAGCCATAAAGCTTTGCTGTTCGTCTTCCGGTTTGATAGAGCGACCTAAATTGTTTAATTCTATACACCTGGTCACGTTCTGTACTTAGCGCGAGCTAGACTTGTCTATATGTGGTCTGGATTAGGGATACTCGCACGCAGGCAGGTAACATCTAAAAACTTGCACATTTTCACATGGCGCTTCTAGTTTAGCTCACCCATTCGTAACTGATCCTCAAAACAGTATAATACTGTCTCTTGCGCGAACGACCCTCTTTGACCAAGTAAGAATAGTCGCACCAAGGATTCGCGGGAAAACATTGACGTCTTCAAACCCCAGCGGGTCCCCTGTCCCCGTTTCCTGGAACATCGGGTGCAAATGTGGCACCGTCGATCCTTACACGCTTCTTTCCCCCGGGACTTCTCGCAGAACCTGTGGGGAGCGTGCGACCGAAGTTCCCTACGATGGATAACTCTCGAGGATTCGTTTCCGGTCGGGGGGGAGAGGATCACGCTGCTGTGTCCTGCTCAAGGATTCCCAGTTCCTTCGCATAGGTGGGCTAACTATGAAGTACGGCGATGTCTCGGTTACGATTGGACTACAATATTTTTGAACATGCGTATTTTGCATCAGACGACCTTGACAATATATATATATATTTCAAGGTCGTTGATATAGGAAGTAGCACCCCGACGAATGGATTTCATCGAAACGACGATCTTGGCAACATATCTAAACCTTGAAATCCGAGGGGAAGATCCTTTTTTGCAAGTTCACTTTATCTGTCCAAGTCTTTAAAAAGTGTGATAAACTCTATCTGGTCGACGGTCTACGATGCAGTTAGGTGTCGAGCTGTCAGCTTGTCCCTGACAGTTATCTCGACAAGATTCACCTATCGCTAAAGGTGCGATCATTGATTATCTCGGGGACCAGTGGTGACCCTGTCCCTCCGTTCAACGTTTGCGAATGCGAACCCAATGAGCGCGTCTACAAGTCGGGCTTCTTCTCTTCAGAGCCAGTCTCGAGCGCGAAACCGAAATTCCAGATGACGGAAAACTCGCGCACGTACACGGTCCACTGCGACCAGCCGCTCACTTTGATGTGTCCGGCTCAGGCTTTCCCCGTTCCAGCTTTCAGGTACAGAGAGCGTAGAATTTTTAAGAATAGAATCGCTCGAGGAAGATAGACGCGAATCGATATTCGGCTTATCAAAGAAACCAAGGACGCGAAAGGAAATGCCATCTGCGATAGCTGGCGCGATTCTATTTCTCGACGTCTACTTCTTGCATAGATAGACCGTCTCGGGACTCCTTTTGCGAGGCACTCGCTCGTTCGAGCACCCCAAAAAATTGAATCTCTCGTGCGTGGATACTTTCTGCAGCGATTGCAGATAACGCCGGTCGAGGAATTTTCGGGATAGGTTGAAAATTATAGGAGCTGCACAGCATTGGATAGGGAATTTTTCATAAATTTCTTGAACAGATAAAGAGCTCGTTCGACGCGAAAGGTTTACAAAAACATTCTTTAAAAATAGCTCGACTCGAAGCGAAGTTCGTTTGGCTCGCGAATAAATGTTTTGCCACGTTAACATGTTATATCACTAGTTTTTCCTATCTCTCTAAAACGTTCGTCATAAATAATTTCTACGACCAAAGTTAGAGTCAGCTTCCGATGAGTTTAAATCGAAATTATATGAAAGTTGCGCACGAATAAATTCGTCCGCCTTTCTACGGAAGAGATCTCTAACAAGTTTCAAAATATTAAACGTCTAATATTCGCGCGAAAGCAAGACATCGTCGACGGAAAAGTTCCGCATCTCCAATTAAAACTTGAAATGCGAATATTCATTCGTCTGAAAGTTATGATATACATCGTGTTCGAAGATGTTGTTTCGAAATAAACAACTTCAAAGTTTCTCTACATACATCTTCGTCCAATATATGCCAGATTCTCGACTCGTACAGCACGTCTTCTCTAGCTATATCTTATCCATCTTTTTCTCCACTCTTCGCGCTAGCCTCTTTCATTACTGCCGTTACTCGAACGTCTGCAGCTGTTTCTCCTTAACGTAGCCCATAAATTTCCTCTCGTTCACAGGCGTGTAATATTTATTAGGAGAAAATATGCTTGGTATTACGCAGAGGGTCTTTCACCCGACTCGATCATCTTAAATATCTCGAAAGGTGTATTCGCAAAAAAATTTTATCGGCCGACGGCTCGATGCCGCCTCGGCAGATGGGATAGCGTTGAGGTAGTTCACAGTGAGCTGGATGTTCGTTCTTGGTGGCCGAAATTGATTTTATGTCGACCTTCGCGTGACCTTCAACGAGATAATCGTAACGGCACTTGGTGGTGCGATGACGCTGCAACGTCCTGCCCAAGGGTTTCCCGTCCGTCGTGCAGGCAGAGTCGCCAGATCAGGGGAATTGACTCGAATTGAGAGGAAACAGATTACCCTTTCCGTCCCAGTACAGCAGCAGTCGCGTGAATTGGGGACATAGCAGGGAAAGGTAGAGTGGGGAGACTTCATCTGGCGACTCTGCGCACAGGTAACGCACATGTAGCTTCATCTCGCGAATCGCGTGATTTTATCGTCAGAGCCAGCATCCAGTGCTCGACCTCAAATAGCTGGACTGACCGACCTTCTACGATTCAGTGCATCTTCCTTGAAGAGTGTCACCCTACCCTGCCCTGCGCAAGGATTTCCGGTTCCTGTTTATAGGTAGGCACCCAGTCAAAAGTCACCCAGTCAAAAGTCACCCAGTCAAAAGTCATCCTTGCGAGGCGAGAATTGTTTAGACGCCTGGCCTCCGGGGGGCATTGCCGTTTGACGGTTCACTATTGGGAATTTATTTTAAAAAAATTATTAGGATACCGATCTGGCATTTTAGGTAGGTAGCAGCAATATTCGTGCACGGTTCAAGCATTGCCCTGTACTTTTATAAACAATGCTATGAAATATCTACCGTCAAACGGCGACACCCCCGAGTATCGAGGTTGCGAAGGTCCCGAAACGGTTCCACTCGAACTGAAAGCAGTCGCAAGGTTCCAGCTGTAGGGCCAGTCTACGGGTGTCTAGAAACGGTCTGTAAGTTAAATGCGGTACGGAAGGGCGATTGTTCAGCTATGCATAGATGCTGTATTGACATAGCTAGCACATCTACGAGCCTGTATGGCAAAGGGGAGTCCCTATTCCAGCATATTCAAAGACTTCTTGCCAGCGTCCTCTTTACGCACGACCTTCGAGCCGTTCGTCTCGCGTTCTGTTTTTAGAACCCGCCTCGAGCAGCAAGCCACAGTTTCCATCTGTGAACGACGTCGGATTACGCGTAACGAAAGGCACGGGCTTTTCGTTGCTTTGTCCTGCACAGGCGTATCCAGTCGCCACGTTTAGGTAGGTCGATATATCCGTCGCTTCGGCTTCTCTCCGCAACCCCGGTGAAAAATAAACGAATCTTTCTCTTTCTCTCTCTCTCTCACTCTCTCTCTTATTCCATGTTTCACCCTGTCCCGGTATATTAGTCGCGCGAACCAACTAGAATTTCTGGATACCCTCCTTGAAACCGAAAGCGAGCGCCGAGGCGTCTCACGATACACTCGAGCAGCCGAGCTCGCTTTCTTCCAGCTTGTTACGTCGGTCATAGTTAGTTGCTCGAGAGCAACATCATTTTCCTTATAGAACCAGTCGGCTTCGCCAAGCCTAAGTTCGCGACCATGGACAAGAGTCGAACGTTCGAAGTCCCGGAAGCACAGGGCGTTCCGGTTCTCTGTCCCGCACAGGCGTATCCTGTCCCAGTCTTCAAGTAAGTCCGCGAGGCGCGCAGGACCCTCTTCGAACGATCCCTCGTCGAGAATGGACCCTCGTTTCTCGGTATTGTTCGACGCCACTGGGCGTGAGCCTTCTCCAAACTGAAATTATACCTCGCACCTTGCAGATGTTTCTCGCTAGCGTTGCGGCTGACTTCGTTAGGAGTCTATAGACGCGTCGATGTTTCATTTCACATTTGGAAACAGTGAAATTCAGGTGTTCCGTTTTCCGTGACTCACCCGGTACAATTGCCAACAAAAACATTAGCACGCATCCCTTGACGACGAGATAAATTATCCTCGTATACCTATAAAGGGAACTTATTCGTAGCGTCTTAAAAGAAATCGCAAAAATGATGTTATTTTTAGCGGTTCCAAATCGGGCCGTTCTCTGAAAATACTGTGCACGAGTTCGTCCCGACTTTTTCCTACGATCGTAAATAAGGGAGATATTTTCACTTTCCATGTTAGGTGAGTCACCCCGCGCAAGGAGTAGATATATGTATTTCTAGCCAGCCGCAATGCAGGCCGGCCGTCTAGATGAGGATCCTTTGTACAGGGCTTACGCCGCGGGTAGCTCGTGCAATAACTCCGCGAGGCGAGTCGCGAAAGCTTGAAACACCTCTTTTGGTTTCTCGTGTGACGCAGAACCGGTGTCGAGCTCTAAACCGAAATTAACCGCGCTGGACGTGAAATCGACGAATCCGAGAACGATGGTTGGTACCATCGCCACCCTACTGTGTCCCGTTCAAGGATTCCCCGTGCCAGCATTCAGGTAAATTCGTGGACTCCATGGTTCCCCTACCTTGCGCCACGAGACGTTGAACCATCGCTGGTAGGTAATTTGGCTAGGGTCGCGATCCACCTCGGGAGCAACGAGCAGCCAACGAAATAGGCTTTGTCCCGGCGGCGGTTCTTCCGCCAGCGTGAATAGTTTAATCGATATCGCACTCCAGCCGGTCTTTCTTTCCCCGAATTCGATGGTATCGCGATCCAATTGACCCGGAGCGCTGGCGAATCGATGCCTGTAATTAGCCGATCGTTATCGAAGGCCCTGTCCCGGTCACTCGGAGCAGACGTTAAAGCGAGGTTGGCTTCTTCTTCTCGCAGAACCGGTGGGCAGCACCAAACCGAAATTCCCCATGACGGGAAACTCGCGCACCTATACTGCTCATATTGTGCGACTGTCTCTGCCCTTGACACTGGCCTGCCCGGCGCAGGCGTTTCCGGTTCCAGCCTACAGGTACTCGACACGCTGCATCCGATCGGAATAGTTTAGAGACCCGGACACGGTCGGGGCCCCTCGATCGCTTGCTTCCCCCGCCATCCTCTCTTTCGTGCGATGCTTCGATGCGTTCGCTGGTGCCTCGCGTCTTCGTTGCTCCACTCCTTTCTCCGTGGTAGCGATACTTGCTGGAAAGGGAGAGGCCGTACGGAGACATCGTCGTCGTCTTCGCCCAATAGCGACAGCGCGTGCGGTGGTAGGGCAGCCTAAACGGATCGAGACCCAGGCTTGTGCCTGATAGCTTACTTCCCCTAACATCCTAAAATAGAGTTCAATTTGATCAGCTTCACGTATTCTGTCATTTGATTTTATCCGTCAGAACCGGTGTCCAGCGCTAAACCGAAATTCCCTGTGACGGAAAATTCACGCATCCTCACCACGTTCAGTGTGCGACCTTCTCAGCCCTTGACACTGTCTTGTCCGGCGCAGGCGTTTCCGGTTCCAGCCTTCAGGTACTCCACAAACTACTCGTCAATCTCCTTTCCTACCGAAACAGCTTCCACGCGAAATTGTAGAGTAAATAGTTTTCATAGACTCGGTCTTGATCAGCATCGAGAAGCTTGCAATTTGATTTTGTTCGTCAGAACCGGTGTCCAGCACCAAACCGAAATTGTCCGTGACGGAAAATTCACGCATGCTGATGACGTACACCGTGCGACCATCTCAGCCCTTGACACTGCCTTGTCCGGCGCAGGCGTTTCCGGTTCCAGCGTTCAGGTACTCGACAAGACTTCGATCTTCGGAATAGGATCGACAAGACTGAAAAACAGTTTTCATAGACTTCGTCTCGGTCGGCCGCGAGAGTCCTGTCACTTGATTCTGTTCGTTAGAACCGGTGTCCAGCGCTAAACCGAAATTCCCCGTGACGGAAAATTCCCGCACCCTGACCACGTACAGCGTGCGACCATCACGGCCATTCACGCTGTCCTGCCCGGCGCAGGCGTTTCCGGTTCCAGCGTTCAGGTACTCGGCAAGACTTCGATCTTCGGAATAGGGTCTACAGAAACGAGAAACAGTTTTCAAAGACTTCGTCTCGATCAGCCTCGAGAGTCCTGTCACTTGATTCTGTTCGTTAGAACCGGTGTCCAGCGCGAAACCAAAGTTCACGAACGCGGACATTAAAGTGGTGAGGCCGACGCCGTTCTCCAGCCAGGTGTCGATGACTTGTCCCGCTCAAGGGTTCCCTGTTCCTGTTACACGGTCAGTAACGGACTAATCGTTTTTCCTCTGTTGTCATCCAGAGCCGACCTCTAGCCAAAAGCCAAAGCTACCGACCAATCGTAAAGTCGAATTCGTGGACACGAAGTCAGCCGCGACGGTCAGTTTGATGTGTCCGGTGCAAGGTTACCCTGTTCCACTTTCGAGGTGAGACGACATTTGATCGCGCGAGCACACACGTACTCTACATCCAGGCAGCAGCTACGTTTCCACCTGTGATCGATACAATTTCCCAATCCCCCTCGTCTCCTGTCCCACGCCGCTGGTTTCGAATGACCGGCACACTCGGCTTTCACGCCGAGTCCGACCCCGAAACCATTAATTCTAATTTTCGCTCTCTCGCCGCTTCCCATCGTGTCCCTAGGTCGAATCAAAACGTAATTCATCGGTGTGTGGTAATAATTTTTCGTAGAACCTGTTGGATTCAAGTCGCCCATTTTCTCCACCGACAATAGCCTCAGTAAATACGCGAGGCGCCGGGCCACGAGCGTGGTGCTCGCGTGCAGCGCCCAGGGATTCCCCGTGCCAACCACCAGGTAATCTCTCGCGTGATACTCGAAAATATCGCATGGTACCGGTCCCGAACTGTTTACCATTTTCATCGGCGGGCGCGATCATTGTCGGGACCCTCGGTAATTCAACCCTGTAACCCCCGTTAAACGGGGATTCTCGTGTAACTGCTCCACTAGCTGGCGATTCTCGCGAACTTTGATTCGGGAAACCAGCAATCGTGTCAGGCTAAACTGTCTTCGGGTGTAAGAGATACGATGAAATGGCGTAGAAACGTCGGTTGATTTGATTTCTTGGCGAACTTACAGTGCCGGACAAAATGATAGGACATTCGATGTATTTGTATATTTCATTTAACGCGATAGGATATATTTACATATCGCAAGCCCTGTATATTAGATATGTTCTTCAAAGTATCCATATGGAATTGCAAGTTTGTATCTTGTACGCGAAAGAAATTATAGGAAGAAGTGTAAACATGGGCTGACTTTGCTCGGTGAAATTGATAGGACGCATGTTATATTTTCTGTTATTATGTACTCTGGCAGTAATCTATCGGCAGTGACTAGAAGAGGATGTGAAAATTGTTCAGTTATCTACAACATTTGTGCCATTCAAGTTAAAATGGGTCGAGTCGGTCATTTTGTTGTAATGGAGGATTCTAATGGACGCTGAGTTAGGTTTGGGTTAGATTTAGGTCTGAGTTAGATTTAGGTCTGGGTTAGGTCCCGAACTTGATCCACGCGTTTCAGAAATGTTGTTCAGAATAGCGACCTTGACAACATATTTCAAGGTCATTAAAATCGAAGAGGAAGTGGCACATCGACAAGGTTACCTCTAAGACAATGAGATTAAAACAAAGTGGTAAACAGCTAGCGTAAGCAAAAGTGTTAAAGGAAATAGCGACGGGTTAATGGTTGTTATCGGATGCCTGCAATCCCGAGGTACAGATATTTTGGAGGAAGAGATAATAGGGAAAACGCAGACTTCGCGAGAGAGCAGCAGGTACGTTGAAGCCTTTCGTTAAGGTTTGCGCAGAAACAGGGAGACCGTAATGGAATATAAAATTATTAGGTTAAAAGGGACAGTAAAGGGAACGATTAAATTTAATATTAAATGGCGCGCTAAAGGGGATGCTAATAGAGCGACTAAAAGGTATAGGTGGGAACAAGAACAATGTCCCGGATGGTTACTCTCATCCGCAATACGTCGAAAGCCGTCCGGAACCATAGTCTTATATCGAAAGAAAACTGTACATCGGACCGTTTTCCCGAGTTCCATGTTGTTTTTCGTAGAACCGGTCGGACTCGAGTCGCCGAAATTCTCCAACGACCTTAGCCTTAGCGCTTACGCGAGACGAAATGGCGTGAGCGTGGTGCTCGCGTGCAACGCTCAGGGATTCCCCGTGCCAACCACCAGGTAACTGTACCGCTTTAACGATATTCCGAACAGTTTCTGATCCTATTACGCCACGAATAAGTGTTCTAACGCGATCAACTCTTCGAGAACCGTCTCTCGAGTGTACCGTCTTTCGTAGAACCGGTCGGACTCGAGTCGCCGAAATTCTCCAACGACCTTAGCTCTAGCGCTTACTCGAGGCGAAATGGTGCGAGCGTGGCGCTCACGTGCAACGCTCAGGGATTCCCCGTGCCAACCACCAGGTAACTGTTCCGTTTAAACAATATTCCGAAGAGTTTCCGATCCGATTACGCCGCAAACAAGTGTCCTAACGCGATCAACTCTTCGAGAACCGTCTCTCGAGTGTACCGTCTTCCGTAGAACCGGTCGGGCTGAAGTCGCCGATTTTCTCCAACGACGATAGTCTGAGCAAATACGCGAGGCGCAAGGGCACGAGCGTGGTGTTAGCGTGCAGCGCTCAGGGATACCCCGTGCCAACCACCAGGTAAATTTAGCGCGGGTCGCTTTCACCGGGTACAGCGCTGTTGGAACTACAAAAAATCAATTTTTCTTATCACCGATTTCGGAAGCTCCACTCTAACATCTCAAAATAAATTCAAGTCGTTCGGTTCAATTTTAACAAAGTTAACTTTAAAGGCCGTTCTCTTAACGCTAGGTTTACGGAGCTGTAGAAATAACTATTTCACATTACTTTATAAACATAACAAGGATGCGTCTATCCAAATTTTCGGGTATTTTCCAATAATACATACCCAAAGAAATAAATTTGGTAACTAATTCCTGAGGAAAGCACTTTTACAATCTTAATAATCGCAAATTAAGAATATTAGAATCCGTCATTTTGACGGGTTCCGTAAATCTAGCGTTAATATTGTTCCTGATTGTACGGGGGGAGGCATCTAAACCAGTCCACCGGAATAACTCGGTTGCTGTCGGTGGTAGAAAAAATGCGTGGTTTTTGAGAGTGGCACAATTCCGTATTAATGGTCTTTTTGTACATGGACGCGTAGAGGACATACGAAGGTGTCAACTCCTTTTTGTAAATTAGAATACACATTGGAATACGCGTACGGTGATCTTAAATTTCGAAGAAATTGAAAAGTCGAGAACAGGAGCCACTCTAATACGCACGCAGTAGTTACGCATTAAAAAGAATAAAACTGTTAATTGTTGGTAGGTTTTCGATCGTTTTCTGACAAATGTATCAGCGAAAAGTGCTGGCACGTTGATCGATTCGCGTAAAAGCAAAGCAAGTCGAAAGCAAACGTTGATTTAAGGTAGCCAATAGCGCTGTACCCTATTAAAGGATCGAACACGACACGATCGATTTCAGAGCCGGTCGCAGCGCGATCGCCCAGATTAATGTCGGACGATCTGAGCCGCACGATCAGACGGGCCGAGGGTCAGCCGATTTCCATTTTTTGCGCCGCGCAGGGAAGCCCTGTGCCCACCACTAGGTAATGGATTCACTGTACCGGTTTATCGATGAAATTCCGACGCGGAAAAACCGAGGCGTCGTTGGTTGCGCCACGGTTAACGGGGCACCGACGGGTTGTGTCGTTTGTCAACCGGCTTCCTGTTACCCGTATTCGGCAAACAAAACTCGCGCACCGCGGAATAATCGAACGTGAATTGTTGTTTAGAGCCTGTCGGGGGCAAGGCGCCAGGCTTTGCCGCGGACGCGAAACTATCTCTGTTGGTACGAAGAGTAAACACCCACGTTAGTCTGCCTTGCAACGCCCAGGGCCATCCGACGCCAGTCTATAGGTACGACAAAAAACTAGGTGACTCGGGTCCGAAAGAGAGTTTACAACGGTTCCCGAAAGGCAAACGTTACCGGCCAGCTATCGGTTGCGTTCGACGGCGTCGTCGATTAAAAGTTCCCGGGGCACCCTGTCCGAAGGACTCCGGTAACGATGTCTGGACATTTCAAGCGGAATTTCTTCTTTCGAGGTCGACGTTGTCGCTGAATCTTGTAGCTCTGCTCTTTATCGATCGCACGGTACAGTTGATCGACCGATCAACTCTCTCCGTGCTCATATTTTTTACCAAAAAAAAAGAAGAAATTCTGCCTTGGCGACTTCGTTTATTCCCTTGCCGCAGAGCCAATGGGGATCAAAGCGCCCGCTTTCCTCGGCGACGTGAAATCGTTCTTCTTCCTCCGAGGAGAAGGGTCTCAAGTAAGCATGCCGTGCAATGCCCAGGGGCATCCTGTTCCCGTAACCAGGTACTAAATTACCCATTGAAAGGCATCGACTACCGCGCAGGCTGTGAATCATTTTTGCAAGGTTTCTCAGCGGTCTTTGATCGAACGCACCGTGAAAGCCTCAGTCTTTGCGTTGGAGGGCACTGTGGCTAGATCATGGTAAAATGATTCGGAAAGTCCATTAAGGGGGCGCCAAACCCCCGCTCCCACCGCAAGTATCGTGTTCGGTAAACCGATACAGTTAGGCCAGTGTCGAGTCGTTCCACGAGCAATGCGAGTATTTCTCGCCGTCTAATAAAATGAAAATGAAACAGTTTGCATACGGCAATTCTTCATATAATTTTAAGTTTTCAAAATTTTTGTTTGTTCTCGCCAATTTTTTAATCTATCTTTTGCAAAACTTATGCCGTTTTGAGGTTATGTCAGGTGATTTCGTCTACTTTCTAGCTTGCACCTTCTCTTCGGTTAGTATAAGCATTTTTTGGTAGCGAAGATAGTAATTTTTGACATTGTTGCCGATAGACTTGCGTTACAGTCATTTATTTTGGTTCTAAAAGGTGAAAATTGAATATTTTTTTCGCATATCATGCCAAATAATAAGCAAATTTTTAAAAAATATCTGACGTAAACGATTGCCCAGGAGCTAATCATTGTTTTTGACGTTTAACGTTACGTTAACAATTCAGTTTTTATCTGCCATTACGATACCGTCCAAAAACGCAATATTCGCATTGCCAATGGGACGATCCGATGAAACACATGATTCGCCAGCGGTCTTCAGTTCTATTTGGCTAATCCCGTAACAGAGCCTGTAGCCACGAAGAAGCCAAAGTTCTCGAGTGACTTGAAGCTGTCCGGGTACGATCGTGCCACCGGTCAAGACCTCACCCTGCTCTGTCCCGCCCAGGGGTTCCCGGTTCCATCATATAGGTACATATACACCGTAATCTAATCGCTGGCTGCTAGTCCGAAATCTCTATTCGTTGCCGCAACAGCGTGTCCCTACTGTCTCTCTGTATGATTCGCCAGAGCCGGTCGCAACGAAGAAGCCAAAATTCTCAAGCGACACAAAATTGTCTTCGTACGATCGCGCCTTCGGTCAAGATCTCACCTTGCTCTGTCTCGCTCAGGGGTTCCCGGTTCCAACGTATAGGTACATATCGCAAACTAGCCGCTAGTAGTCGAAGAGCTTTATTCGTTACCACAACCGCTTGTCCCTGTTCTCTGTCTATGTGATTTACTAGAACCGGTCGCAACGAAGAAGCCAAAATTCTCAATCGACGCAAAGTTATCTTCGTACGATCGCATTTTCGGCCACGATCTGACCCTGCACTGTCCCGCACAGGGGTTCCCGGTTCCAGCATATAGGTACATATCGCAAACTAATCGCTATTAGTCGAGAAGCTTTGTTCGTCACCTCGGCAGCTTGTCCGTATTCTCTATCTGTGTGATTTGCCAGAGCCGGTCGCCACGAAGAAGCCTAAGTTCTCGACCGCCTCGAAATTGTCTTCGTTCGATTGCGCCCGTGACCAAGATCTGACCTTATACTGTCCCGCACAGGGGTTCCCAGTTCCAACTTACAAGTACATACCTATGTGTATAATGCGATGTTGGGTTATCGGGAAAGTTCGTAGCGATTTTTAAAGGAAATTACATAGAAAAGATATATAAAAATTCGTAGCCATGTTTTAAAAAAGTTTCAACGTTTCTAACCGGGAAGATAATTATGTAGCTACATTCATTTTACTGCTTTATTTTAACGTTAATCATGATAAAAGTGGGTATAGGTTCTGTTCCATGTTAAAAGCGAGTATGATCTATTTCTCTATACCGACTTAAAAGTGGAGAGAGAAAAATCCAGGACATGAGCGCTCTCATATCCTCTCTGCCTACACACCATCCTCAACTGCCTTACCTAGAGGGCTTAATCCTCTACAATTCCTAGTTCGCTAACGGGCCTAGCCCTCTACAAGGCCTAGTCCTCTAGCATGCCTGGGACCAAACGCTCCCTTTCCTCTTCCTTTTCCTCTTCCTTTTCCCCCATCAGGGGAGAAACACATCAGCCGCCGCCAAAAACCCAACATAATCGATCAACAAGTTTGAACTTTATAGCCCACAGAAATTCGCCATGAACTTTCCGGACAGCGCAATACGATAGTTAGTTGGCGAAAGATCTCTGTTAGTCACAGCATGTCCCCGTTGTCTCTCTGTGCGATCCGTTAGAGCCGGTGGCCACGAAGAAGCCGAAATTCGCGAGCGACGCGAAGAAGTCGTGGTACGACCGCGAGGTCGGCCACGACCTGACCCTGTTCTGTCCCGCGCAGGGGTTCCCAGTTCCAAGCTTCAGGTACAAGCGCCGCTTAATAGTTCGGTGTTGATGAAGGAGCGCCGTGCTCGCAGCATGCCACTGTTGTTGTCTCTCTGTGTGATTCGTTAGAGCCGGTCGGCAGCAAAGCGCCAACGTTGACGGGCAATTTAAAGGGTGGCTGGATGGAGAACAAAGCGGACTCCAACGTCGTGCTGTCCTGTCCCGCGCAAGGGTACCCCGTGCCTTCATTTAGGTAACTGTCTGTTCACCCCTCGAAGTGTCGCACGGACTCCCCTCCGCTCCGCACCGGTGTTAATCCTTCGCGGTGGTGGTCTGTCTGCTGGCGGTCGTAGGGCTTTTTTCGGCGCTACCTTCGGTTAACTCTTGGACAAGTTAAATCTGGGCGAATCTCGACGACACGTAGGCTACAGTTTTCTTTCGATACAGCCTTCTATATACAGGATGTTCCAAAACTGTCGGAGAACCTTGAAAGGGGTGGTTGCTTAGGTTATTTGAGGTAACTTTCTCCGTTAAGTGGTTATCGAGGAAATACGCGGAGCAATCTGAGCGCGGCTACAGCGGGCGGAGTCTGGTTCGGCCAATGCCAACGCGCCACGTAAATTTCCGCAGTCTACTTACAAAAACCATGACTTCAAAGCTCCCGGTACCTGCCGCCGTTCCCCGTACCCCGTTAATTGCTTGGTACCTTTGAACCCTTTCGAGTGTTCAAACACTTTAAGGTTGTCAAGAAGGATAATATCTGAATGGATTTTATCAACGATGTCGTTGTATTTGCTTCGCGAGAGAGTCTGACCACTAGAAGACGGCGAAAGGTTAACATCGGCGATTTTTCCATGCCGCGCGGCGCTCTTCGAATTCTGAAGACCTTCGGTTGAAGTAGCATCGGGGCAGCATTGTTCTCCAATCGGTGAAAACTGAAGAGCACTCATCGGCCCAATTTGTGTCCATTATGTTGCCTTGGCCTTCTTTCCTGTCCGATGCCGGCGTGCCCCCCTCTTCCTCTGCTAAAAGTAGAACAATTAATCGCGGCCCGTTCGCGTGTGTGCATTGTTAGAACCGGTCGGGAGCAAAGCACCGGCGTTCACGGGGGACGTGAAGGGCGTGTGGATGGAAAAGCGATCAGAAGCCAGCTGCGTGATGCCGTGTCCGGCGCAAGGATATCCCGTTCCCTCCTTTAGGTAAACATCTACCGGTACAGCATTATCTCCGTAACTGTCGCGAACGTATCTACCGTAACTGTCAAACTTTTATCCCCACCATAGTCACGCGGTACACAGGCTCCGCGACCGAGTCAGCGTGGAGCTGAGTATCGGTGAGACGCAAACTAATGCAAGCAAATGATTGGAACTTTTCAAGTTTTTAATTTTTTTTTATTAAACTTTTGCCATCTTGTTCGTTTAGTTTTCCTAATTGAAACGACACCAAACACGATATAATTGCGATTACCCGACGTTACGACAGTTACGGAAAGATTACCGTTCTCTTCCAGTTACAGTTCCTCGATTCGGATAATCGAGGTACGACTAAATCGTTAATTAAACAAGCAAATATGCTCGTAATTATATCGTGTTTGGACTCATTTTAAACAGAAAAACGACACAAATGTTATACCGAAAGTTTCACGAAAAAATAATTTATAAATTAAACAAAAAAGTCTTGTCACTGAATTGGTATCGTCCCACCGTTACATCTAGTCCCGTATCATGTTACGTTTCTCAGCTTCTAGGGCATATCCCATGGTAATGGGGATAAATTTTTAACAAATATCGTGCCCATCTCTTTCGCGTTATTGTAATTAAAAGCCGCCAGTTATCGACCGCAACCTGCGATATCGCAGGATCTCGTTTCTTCGGGCACACTTTCTCCTGGAACTGTCTTTCTTCTCGCGTATGTATTCCCTTTCGCGAAACGGGGTCCCCTGTTCCATCGGAATAGATTGCGTGATCGTGCGATTGGGAGCGTCCAAGAGACATTGTGCTAGCTGACAGCTTCCTTGTTTTGCCTATGATCAGAGCCAGTTGGGAGCAAAGCGCCGGCGTTGATGGGGATCGTTAAAGGAATTATGTTGGAGGTCCCGTCACTGACTAACATCGTGATATTTTGTCCAGCACAGGGCTACCCCGTGCCTTCGTTTAGGTAAACGATGCTTGACAAACTGTAACCGAATGTTGTAACATCACCCTACTCGCCTTCTAATCAATCTGTTTCGCATTGAATGTCGTGACTAAAAGGGTGTCCGCTCTGAAATCCGTCTGTGAACTTTCGGATGAGCACAGGTCTCTACTAACACCTTTAAACGATCATTCTGGTGTGACAATCGATCATTTGTACAATATTTACACAGCTTTTCACAGCGAATACGATGATCGGTAATGGCAATTTGAATTGGCTGATAGAAATACTGTTTTTCGTTGCTAAACTTCAAGGCTATATTCAATTCTCAGATATAGATGATATTATATCGAATGAAATGTAGTGGTTTTAGATAAGAACTATTTTTTAAAACCAAAAAGATTTGCAACTAGAACATAGTATTACAGTTTTGAAAAATATTTGGTCTATAACGCTTTTAGAAACGATCGTCTTCCGAAGATCAAATAACACAAAACCTGACTCAAAAAGAAAACAAAAAAAGCAATTTAACGTATTAAAAATGTCAACACGCCAGAATGATTTCTAAACATCTAAACGGAACAGCAAAGTTTGAACGCATGCCCACGTTGAACATTCCTAGAGCCAATTGGAACAAAACCTCCGACGCTCACGGGTGAATTGCGAGGGGGTTGGCTGAAGAAGAGAGCGAAGTCCAGCGCCGTTCTATCATGCCCGGCCCAGGGATATCCTGTGCCCGCTTTTAGGTAAACAATTCGTTAGAATCTCACAGCTACGTTCTCTAAACGGTTTTCGAAATTCCGCTAGAACCGGTCGGAAGCAAAAAGCCAACGGTGACAGGTGACTTGAAGGGTGGCTGGAAAGAAAAGCTTCACCATTCGACGGTCGTCCTATTCTGTCCGGCTCAGGGTTATCCCGTGCCCAGTTTTAGGTAAACGTGCATCGATCGTTCGATATTTAGTCGGTTTACGAGCGTGTATCCACTGTTTGTGTCGTTTCCCGTTGGAAGGGAAAAATGGTCGTGCGGAGGGTGGTGTGGACGTGTCCTTTTCAACCGAGGTACACGTTGAATTGCCGATTATGTAGAACCGATCGGAAACAAAGGCCCTTTGCTGGAAAGTCGGACAGCCTCGTCTATCGTGATCCTTTGCCACACCCAGGGCTACCCTGTTCCAACGATCAGGTAAATCGTGGATTTTCTACTCGCGAGACATTCTTGTCGCGGTTGTGCTGCTCCTTGATAACATTCCTTCTCACGCGTTTGATTACTTTGTTGGCGAAGAACCGGTAGGAGGTAAGGCACCTTCCATTTCCGGCGACGCAAAACGATGGCAAACGACCAAAAACTCGATGGGATTCGCGATCCAGTGCCAAGCGCAGGGTCACCCGGTACCAGTGTTCAGGTACTCGAGACCAACCACCGTCTTATCGATCCTCTTTAATGCCATTTACTTTCCTCGCGAGCAAACGAACCCTTATGGCGGAGGAGCTTCGATCGAGCAACGCATTGCGGCCGCACAGTGGCCCGACGACGTGAAAACACGATATTTAAATTGCCTTGGACAGTTCGTGATAATTCAGACATGGATTCCAAACTCTTCGGGAACGATGTCGGATTCTTGATTTCCTCGTGTAGTACAGAATCTGCACGATCGGCCCTGTGTTACGTCATAGATGTTACAATATAACATCGTAATAATATACAATATAGTACGTTGATCAATTATACTTGTTCAGATGTTTGCAAAACGCACATATGTATGTAGATAATGCGAATACGTCAACGCTGATCGTTGTGCTCTTGAACGAGCGCCGACCATAATTCGTGTTTTCACAAATTCGGACCACTGTTTCGCCTCTTTCTAATTCATCTAAGCAATCCGCGCAATCGTTACGTTACCAGAGCCTTTGGGAGCGAAAGGACCGAAATTCTCGAGCGACGATCGAGTCAACTCGTTCATACGTCCCTCAAAGGGTTCATCTGCGTTGCTCTGTCCCGCGCAAGGGTTCCCAGTTCCGTCGTTCAGGTAAATCACAGAGACACGCTGGTAGAACATTGTTCTTGGGTTTTTGTTCGATGTAGAACCGGTAGGATCCAAGGCGCCCAGTTTTCAAAGCGATGCAAAAAGCGTAACGTACGTTCGTGCCGCGAAAACGTCGGTCGCAATCACCTGTGCCGCTCAGGGCTCACCTACCCCGACTCACAGGTAACTTTTCTCAATTAATTGCGTTTTCATCGAATTGAAGTTTCAGGGTGCAAACCGTGTGCGAGAGATATTTAGTCAGCATTGTAGCTAGCTTCATCGATCATCAATCGCGAGCGGAGCGTTACACGAAATAAAAATTTTCTACCTGAATTGCAACGAACTATAGCGAGAAAGAAATTTAATTTATTTCCTAATGCGTTGAATGAGTTGAAAATAAGATCACAGTATTTTTAAATTCTTCTTTCGACGTTTGAAAATATAATCCTGTACGCAGACCTTCTTTTGTAGACTGTTGACTCTGCCTTATTTTGACGCGTCCAGAGGCCGATAAAGTAAATTGCATTGCCGAAGAAACATCGAGATCAAATTCTTTTTCAACGCTGTTTAGACCAGCCTCGTTGATGTGTCTGCACACCTAACGAAATCTAACGAAATTAGCTGCAATACTAGCGAAGCGTTAGAATAAGACTTATAAGCGTATCTACAAGTCTGATAAAATTAGCTGCAACATTAACATTGGTTCAACGCACCTTTTGTACACGGTTACCATCCAGAATCCTCAACCGACGACGCCTCGTAGTCACTCTCTAACACGGCTGAGAGAAAATCGCGTGTCAACGAGTTCGAACAAGAAATAGCGGCGGTGGCGCGTTGTCTCCAAGGTCTGAAGTACTCGCGATCAATTAACATGCCATCTATTGTGACCGTCAGAGCCGGCAGGTCGGGTGTCTCCGAAATTCCCGAGGTCTGCGAAATCGGACTCGTTCGAGGTTGCGAGCGGCGCCAAGATCAGTTTACTTTGCGACGCCCAGGCGTTCCCTGCTCCCACGTTTAGGTCAGTGTAGTCATCGATAGCCGTCGGTCCTCCGATTGAATTAATCCGGGAATTCTGTAGAGCCTGTGAACGGTGCCAAGCCTAGAGTCGCGTCCACTGCCAAGTACGATGTGCTAGTCAGCTACGTCGGCAGTCCGGTAACGATGCTTTGCCCGGCGCAGGGTCACCCTCTTCCAGCTTATAGGTATATCTATTTATGGTTCGATCTCGCGATAAGAGAACGTCGCGAAAGGATGGTAGAGTCTAGACAGATAGATATCCAGAGATTTGTCGTTTCTCTATCCAGAGCCGGTCAGTGGCGCGGCACCCAAAGTACCACCTACGGCGAAAATAACAGTCCTCTCGCTACCCGGTGAAGCACCCATGGCCATGGTGTGCCAAGCTCAGGCGCATCCGTTGCCGATCTTCAGGTACGCTTGGACGGGCACGGGGAAAGCCTCTTCCGATTCGTTCTGCAATTATCGTCCAGTAAGGACGTCGCCTTTCGCGCAACAAACGATGGACCGTGCCTCTGGAACGGTCTCGGTTAACCGACCGCGTCGAGTCCCTCGTTCCGCACGCGAAAACATCTCCGCGGAGACACGCGAAGATGTCGACTACTATGCCCCGTTCCTTCGTTTTGCATTCTAGAGCCGGTCGGAAGTAGTCCTCCCCGGTTGCCGCCTAGATCCAAATTCGACGGAATGACTAAGAGCCAGGGAGAAACTTTGACGTTGCTCTGCGAGGCTCAGGCGAGTCCGTCGCCTCTGTACAGGTGAGCGACTTACGAGGGATGTTAGCAGATCCGTGGATTCGCGCTACCATCAAATTTTTTGTACGCGTTTTCGATCATTTATGACCCAGTTTTATCGTTTGCTTAACTCGCAGCATAATGCAAGCCTGGGCAACTGGTGCTCCGAGAGTCCACGACGTAGATTAGTCCTCGACGTTAACTACCATCGCTATCGCGCTCCGGTGTCTCGTCCAGCCTTCCACGAGAGCGCGAGAGGGGAATACCAACTCGCAATAAGGCAAGTAAGACGAGCTCGTATTCCCCTCCCGCGCTAGCCGGCCGGGTGAATTCTATTTTTCAAAGTTTCGTATTTTCCGAAAACCTCGGATTCTCTAACTCCTCTCGTCGGACGAGAACCTCGATTAGCTACTACCCCTCGCTGCTTCCCTTCGCGACCGGTCTCTATCTTCGCGATCCTTGGTTTCTTCGAGCTGCTAACGACGCGTTCGACAACGACGACGAGTCCCATCCCCGGTTTTTGCGGTCTTACAGAGCCACGGGGTAGCGTGCGTCCGAACGTACGGGACAAGGACTTCAATGGACTGAAGAGGGCCATTCTAATTGGTCGAACAGCGGGCCTAGCATGTCCTGTTCAAGGTTACCCGGCGCCTACGTTCAGGTACGGGATCGTAGGGTATCGTTGTCAGTGTCGCCAGACGAATTCTATTTTTCAAAGTTTCGTATTTTCCAAAAACCCCGGATTCTCTAACTCCTCTCGTCGGACGAGAACCTCCGACCAGCTACTACCCCTCGCTGCTTCACCTCGCGAGACCGGTCTCTATCTTCGCGATCCTTGGTTTCTTCGAGCTGCTAACGACGCGTTCGACAACGACGATGAGGAGTCCCATCCCCGGTTTTTGCGGTCTTACAGAGCCACGGGGTAGCGTGCGTCCGAACGTACGGGACAAGGACATCAATGGATTGAAGAGGGCCATTCTAATTGGTCGAACAGCGGGCCTAGCATGTCCTGTTCAAGGTTATCCGGCGCCTACGTTCAGGTACGGGATCGTAGGGTATCGTTGCCAGTGTCGCCAGACGAAGACGAGTCTCCCGCTCTACCCTGCCCCCTCTGCGCCACTATTCCCCCATTTAGGCGAGCATCCCCACGCTTCCGCACGGCCCGGTCACGTGACGAGTTTGGACTCCGCAATGCATGCGTCACCGAGTCGCGTGACTGACCCAATCACAGAGAGGGGGTAACCGGATATTCCTCTCGATTCCCTGGTCCGGCGACACTGATCGAAGCAATGGGATTCGCGTCAGGCGGTGGCGATCCTGCTCGGGTGTTCGGTCACGTTCCAGATCATTTTCTAGATCGTTACCTCTTAAACACCGTGCGTCGGTTCTTGCCCCCTGTTTTCAGAGCCGACGAGTAACGTCAGACCGCGTATCGCGGGCGAACGTTACGAAGGTTTCAAACTCGTTGACGTACCAAGGACGACGGTGGCAGCCCTGGACTGTTCCATTCAAGGATTTCCTGTCCCAGTGACAAGGTACACATCCTCCAACGACCGGTTCAGAGGGCACCAGCAAAATAGCTCCGCGGTTTTCGGGCAAGAAGTTCGAAAGAGAAGTGGTTCTGGCTGCTGGAGGATCAGAATATCGCGTCGAATCGCTCGTTTCAGGGATTCCCCATGCCCGTGAAAAGGTAGACGATATACCTTATCCCTTTTCCATGTGTCACATGTCACTTGACTAATCCGGTCACGACAGAGAGAGGGGATACCTGTATTCCCCTCGATTCCCTGGCCTGGCGACACTGATCGGAGCAAGGGGATTCGCGTCAGGCGGTGGCGATCCTGCTCGGGTGTTCGGTCATTTTCTAGAGCATTGCGTCTTAAACGTCACGCGTCGGTTCATGACCCCTGTTTTCAGAGCCGACGGGTAATGTCGGGCCGCGTATCGCGGGCGAACGTTACGAGGGTGGCAAACTCATTGACGTCCGAAGGACGATGGTGGCAGCCCTGGACTGTTCCACTCAGGGATTTCCTGTCCCAGTGACAAGGTACGCGTTGCCTAACGACCGGTTCCCTCACTATGAATCGCGTTTCAGAGGGCACCAGCAAGATAGCTCCGCGGTCTTCGGGCAAGAAGTTCGAAAGAGAAGTGGTTTTGGCTGCTGGAGGTCAGAATATCGCGTTGAGTCACTCGTTTCAGGGATTCCCCATGCCCGTTACAAGGTAGACGATATACCTTATCCCCTTTCGCTCCTTGGTTTCCCTTTTGTCGTCGTGGTCCTCGTCGTCGTCGTCGTGGTCCTCGTCGTCGTCGATGAGTCGAATCGGTTGATTATCGCTTTCGATCGATATACCGTGGATCAACGATTTATACGTCAGGTAAGTTGCATGTTATAACTACGCGTGGTGTACTCAGGATTCTGGCTATCGAGGAGGAGAATAAATGAGGTACGTAATTTTGGTCTACTTCTCGCCAGGAACGCGTTCCCATCGGTCGCTTGCCAAGCATAATTTTTGTTCGAATTACCGATTGGTAATAAATTTTAGAAGTTCCTCAAAAATTGACAAAAGTCGAATAAACAAAATCTGAAATCAGTCATTCCTGCCGGTCCAGTGGTTCCGGTATTATTAAAAGATAAAATGAAGTAACGATCGAGGGTACGAGCAACGAAATCAATTGGGAACGCTTTCGTCGCGAGGAGGGTCGTTGCAACGATTCAACGGGTGAACGGCGACTCTGATTACCGATACATAGATATGATACAAGCCGAAGCGAACGATAAAGGGACGATTTAGTCATTCCGGGCAATAAATGATATCGTTCCAGAACCGTCCGGTCGTACTGCCCCAAAAGGGACTGGAGACGGCCTTAATAAGTACCGCGGGGTAGAGGGCGAGTCTCTGGCGCTGGCGTGTGCGGCACAAGGCTTTCCTGCCCCGATCTCTAGGTACACAAAAAGAGTTCCGTATAGCTTCTCTATTTTTTTTCTCTTTTGTTTGGTCGTTTATCTTGCTCCGCAGAGCACGGATCCTATTTTCGAAGCGTTCCATCCTTACCCTCTACCCCGGGTCGGGTGGCGGTACCGCAAAATCCGAGAAGTTGGACGTTTGACAGAGGCTAATCAAAAAAAGAGAGAGTCTAAACAGAAACGAAAAGGGGAGGGGCGGGAGGGGAAAAGCTAAACGAGAAACAGTAGTCGGGGGAGAAAGAAAAGAGACAACGGTCGATTGCCAAGCGTACAAAGATAGGGGATGGCGGGACAAAGGTGGCCTCGAATGAAAGCGAGGGAAATAGCGCTGATCCAAGATCCCAACGACCGTCGCTGTCGTAGAGACAGCTATAACAGCGGCGGATCGGCGAGTTAACTGTCGAATAGAACCGTCGTATCTTGCGCTCGTAGAACTTGGATATCTCTCTGTTCGTGGTTCAGCCTTGTGTGTTGTCTTGCCTCGGTTTAAGTTGAAGCGGGCTCGAGAACCGCAACGATTAGAGATAGCCTCACCGGGAACGAAGGGAGAGGATAGGGAATAACTGTAAAGTTGACTAAGAAGTAAAGCGTTCTCGTGTATCCGGGGCCAATCGGACGTGTTGGTTTTCAGTGCCAACAGGAGAGCCCCGTGACGCAACCCTGAGATAGGTGACACGGAAGCGCGACTCCGAAAAGGATGATGCGGGCCCTCTTCTCCTTCGGTAACCTCGGTGCTGATCAGGGTGGTCCGAGAGAGTGTCACCCGATCAATGGGGCGAACAATGTTGCCCTGCACCTGCACACCTCCAATAAGTCCCACGATATCTGGCTGGTAAGTCCTCGCCACATTCGTGCCTCATCCGTTTCGTGTTTTTCACCCCTCCCCCCCTCACACGTGTTCCGCCCTCCCTTTCTCTCACTCGCCAGAAATGTTGAAAGTGTTTGACCCGTGTCCCAGGTATTGTCCAATCGCTGCACCATCGCCACCAACCCCCCAAGCTCCTCCACCGACTCGAGTCCCGATTTTGATCGAAACAGCGACGGGTTCGTTCGTTCGTCGCGAAAGCTTATTTTGATTTCAAGCAATTTTTATCTTGGTTCCACCCACCCCGTCACGTTCCCAGTCTCCTGTTCCCGGTGTAACAGAAATCGTTCGAGAAAGTGTCACGCGGGCCTTGCGCGTGTCTCGAGAATCGAGAGTGGAATCGGCACCGCTCTGTCGCTGTTGCGCTCCCCGGCGAACGCCTCTCACTTTCTCTCTTAGGTGTACCGTTTTCGAATCGTTTGTCAGAGCACGCGTGCAGACAGCGGCGCTACTCTCGTTCTTTCTTTCTCTCTTTTTCTTTCTCTCTCTCCATCCCGCGAAGCACTTTTTGTTTCCGATCGTGACGAACTTGCCGCTGCCAGCCTCCTCACCCTCCACCGTTTCCCGACCTGCTCTGCTTTTATGACCGCTGTATGCTCCAGATGCGTTGAAGCTCTCCTTCTTTCTGATCAAGTTTGCGCAAGAGACGCGTGCTAATGAGTCGGCAGTAGAGACAGAAGCCCATGCCCAGAGACGCCCAAAGCCCTGCATACACGCTGCCGTCTACGAGACACCGGACACTTGCTGATCTCAGCGCGAACAGAGTGCCTTATTTGTTGGTCGTTTGAAGCCATTCCTACCGAAGCGGTTACTTTATTTCTTCTAGAAATAGTAGAACCATAGGATCTAAGATAGAGCACGGACCCTAGGGTTCTTCTTAGATCAAGACTTCGCTGTATATAACGTACGAATACACGCGGTACGAATGCTGTTGCGAATGTTATGTGTCGTCCGACGCGAGCCACGCTGCGATCATTCGCGAATTACGCCAATTCCAAAATCTGCAAAGTGTCTGGTGACTCGTGGACACAAGTGTACATAAGAATCTAGGAAACGACGTCGGTATGAATCGAAGCAGCCAGAAACACTGTCAATTATTTATCAATGCGTTGTCTTTCTTTCCGAGAAAATCAAATAATAAAGTTCGATTGGCTTCGATTCATGCGAGCATAAGAAGCTCCCTTTCAGCGACCAGCCCACGAAACCCCGTTGTCCTCTCGTTGCAGATGGTACAAGTTCATCGAAGGATCGACTCGTCGTCAACCAGTCACACTCAACGAACGCGTTCGTCAAGTCAGCGGAACACTGATCATTCGCGAGGCTCGCGTAGAGGATTCCGGCAAGTATCTGTGCATCGTGAACAACTCCGTTGGCGGTGAAAGCGTGGAAACAGTTTTGACGGTGACTGCCCCATTGGCCGCGGAGATCGAACCCAGCACCCAGACCATCGACTTCGGAAGACCTGCTACCTTCACCTGCAACGTTCGCGGAAACCCCATCAAGACTATCTCGTGGCTGAAGGACGGCAAACCCCTTGGCTTGGAAGACCATGTGCTCAGAATCGAAAGCGTCAAGAAAGAGGACAAGGGAATGTACCAGTGCTTCGTTAGGAATGATCAGGAAAGCGCCCAGGCAACTGCTGAACTCAAACTTGGCGGAAGATGTGAGTGTATAGCAGTATATTTTTATTTTCAAGACATTCGAGGTGCAATTGTTAGATGGCTCGCCTCGAATACGCATAGACCCTACATTGGCTAACCCAGGATCCTGCAGAATGTCCCATACAATGATTTCAATACCAGGTCCAAACTTGTCCAATTCTCTTCTTAGTAGTGTATCTTTATTTTCAAGACATTTGAGGTGCAATTGTTAGATGGCTCGCCTCGAATACGCATAGACCCTACATTGGCTAGCCCAGGATCCTGCAGAATGTCCCATACAATGAGTTTCAATACCAGGTCCAAACTTGTCCGATTCTTCCTGATTCTTATGGCTCTAGAAGACGATACTAATACAGAGCGACTCTTTTCACATTCACAGTCGAACCCCCGCAGATCCGTCACGCCTTCCGCGAAGAGACCCTGCAGCCCGGACCCAGCATGTTCTTGAAGTGCGTAGCCAGCGGAAACCCAACACCTGAAATCACCTGGGAACTTGACGGCAAACGGTTGTCCAACACGGAAAGACTCCAAGTCGGCCAGTACGTTACAGTAAACGGCGATGTGGTTTCTCATTTGAACATTTCCAGCATTCACACCAACGACGGAGGACTCTACAAGTGTATCGCTGCGTCGAAGGTGACCGTCATTCTTTCTTCTCTTTCTGATTTTCTTCGTTTCGCGTTGGCAGAGAAAGGTAACAACGGTTCCGTGGATCTCGTGATTACAGGTTGGATCCGCGGAACACTCGGCCCGATTGAACGTCTACGGTCTTCCCTTCATCCGCCACATGGACAAAAAGGCTATCGTCGCTGGTGAGACTCTTCGCGTGACCTGCCCCGTCGCCGGATATCCGATCGAAAGCATCGTATGGGAACGGGACACGAGAGTTCTGCCGATCAACAGGAAACAGAAGGTCTTCCCCAATGGCACGCTGATCATCGAGAACGTCGAGAGAATGAGCGATCAGGCTACCTACACGTGTGTCGCACGCAACGCCCAAGGATATAGCGCAAGAGGAACACTCGAAGTACAAGTCATGGGTAAGTTCCATACTTCTTTTGCTCACTATCTCTAGATATCAATGTTGATCGCGCGGAATTGTTAATCGCAAATCGCGCGTGCAAAAATTTTCGTGACCCCTTTTACCGAATTACGGCCAATCGATCGGTTCTTCTCATGTCGATGCCAGGAGGGAGTCAATTGAAAATGAGATACGGTGTCACTTGAAATTAGGCGCGTTTAAGTGATAGTTCCGAACTTGTTTATGGACGAATCTTTTGCCTGGTTTTATAAAAATACGTGATTGTTTATCGTCTTAGAAATTATTTTTCTCGTCGACTACCTTTTTTACTCTAATGTAGAGTGTTCGATCCAGTGTAATTATTTTTTGTGAATTGAAAATAAATTTTCGAATCGATGTAATTAATTTTGTCTCGAAGGTCGTAACTCTGTAAATATTTAAAATGAAATTTTATCAATGCGACGAGCCAGCTACAGAATAGAATCTCTGTGGAGTCATTTTGGCATGACTCTTTTGAAAAATTAAATTTTCCTTACATTTATAAAAAAAATTTTTCGAAATTCAATTATCCTAATTAAACACCCCCTAATTTCGTGTCCACTACATTATACTTCATTTTGAACTAAATTTCTTGCATCGACAGCAAAAACCGATCAATTCGCCGTGAAACGACCATATAAATATTCTTTAAAATTCGTATTAATTTTGTTACGCGAGTTTAAACTTCATCTCAGGGACGCAAAAATGTTTAACTTTTTTAATGTAATCCCGTAGATTTCTACGAGAAAATACAGAAAATTCAAGTTTCAATGTTAGGAGTTCACTGGTTCAAAAGTTGTGGCTATTTGAGCGATTCTAAGGGTTTCTTGCAGGCACGGGCACCGCCGTGTTGGCATGTACCTAACGACTTCGCTCATTGGACGATGTCCGCGTAAATACCAATATGGCGGTGCCCTTATCTACAATAAACGCTTGGAATTACCTAACTTTAAATATCCATAACTTTCGAGCCAGTGAATTCCTAACATTAAAGTTTGGATTTTCGTAATTTCCTCGTTAAAATCTACAGTTTCATATAAAAACAGTTAAAAAATGTTTAGCCCCCAAAGCGAAGCCTGATCAAATATCGATTGAACGTATTTTCGATTGGCAAAACGAGTTATAAGATACCCTGACCAGATGTGTAATTGCAACGAACGCGTATCGTCAACGGGATCCTGCGTAAACTGTTCTTTACAGGTATTCAGCCGTTAGATCCGGCGAATGTTTCACGATATGTCGCATTCAACGTTCTATCGCAGCTGTAACGATTCTTCCAGCGAGTCCTGGCCCATTTCGACTGTGTCGATCGGGCCAGTCACGTCACGTCCTGTCGAATATCACGGTCGAACCGAGAGCCGCGTGAAAATCGTGTGTACGACGAACGAACCGCGCGTCAATTCGCGAGCCGAGAATCCGCGAATGAAAAAACGGACACGGACACGGACGCGGACACGCACACGGACGACGACCCCGTTGCAGATTTTACGAACACTAGCTCGTGTGGCGCGAGAACGCCTCGGAAAGAGGCTCGAGAGCGCTCTCGTTGGAATGTTGGAAGTTGGTATGGCGGTGACCGACGATCGACCGTAAGAAATCTGGTGCATTCTTGTCAGAATTGTTCTCTCTTCGCGCGTCCACCATTCGTAGTAACCGTTGCTCCACAGAGTTACCGTGTCTCTGTATATAATACATATCGTCAGCCGATGAGTCTGCTGCGGAACTTCCAAGTTTTACCTTCTTGGAACGTCCTTTCTCGCGAATGCAGTTGTCTCTCCCATACCGACGCGTTTTAGCGAGCTACGGTATCAACTTCGTAACTGTCGCGGAAGTCTCTCTACCGTAACTGTCAAAGTTGTATCCTCGCTACCAATGTTTTCTTCGCTGTGCGCTAGCTCAACGCTATCCTCTGTACCGAGGCAGTTTTCAGCCAATAAATGTGCAGAATATGTCGCTACTTGTGCTCTCTAGCATCTCCAGTGTCTCCGTAGCTACGCGACATCGCGGAGGAAAGCTGCATTCCTAAAAAATGAAAACCGCCGATCGCCTAGACGAGACGTAGGCAGTGATCGAATCAAAAATTGGTCGGCCGGTAATTCGATGATAGACGCAGCCGACTCATCGACGTCTACTCGATCACACGACGTTACGACACGAACACGCTCACGAACATATCAACATGTACGCCCGCGACCTATCATCGTACGTCCATACATCGATCCTCCACCCTCAGTGCCGCCCACGATACAGCAGTTCTCGTTCACGAAGCTACCCATGAACGCCGGGGAGTTCGAAAACCTGCAGTGTATCGTACCGACCGGTGACCTGCCTTTGAACATACGCTGGAGCTATCCCGGAGAAGAGAGTGGCGGTTCCTCTGGCGTACTTGCGAAGAAGGTCGCGGATCGCGTTAGCATGCTCATGATTTCTGTCATCACCGCGAGACACGCGGGGGAGTACGTTTGCACCGCTGAAAACGCGGCTGGAACGGCGTCTCACTCGACCACGCTCACCGTCAATGGTTCGGGCCAATGATCCGTTCCTAGAGGATAATACAATTTCTCATTTTATTCTTCCATTATTTCTAATTTTTTATTTCACTACGTTCTCTTTCGTTTCGTTAATGCACAAATCCCGGCAAAGCGCACCGTAGCGAACCTCATTACATATAGCCATACATACACACATTCTCCTGGCCCGAGATGTCCCGCCAATCGAGAAACCCTGAATTTACTCCGTCACACGTCCACCCAGTGTCGCCGGACCAGGGGAATCGAGGGGAATACGGTTACCCTCTCTCTGCCATTAGTCCACGTAACATTCCGATACGTGCATCGCATAGACGAAACACGTCGCGTGACCGGGCGGAAACGTGAGGATCAGTCTCGCCAGATTGGGTAAGTTGAGGGGAATACCGTTACCATCTCTCCGCCGTTGCCAGATTAGCTACGCGATCGGCAGAGGAGAAACGGCGTCGCGTGACCGGTCTGTGGCGCGGAGAAGGGGTAAGCTAGAACGAGATACCAATCTTAATCTGGCGACACCGGTGGGGATGCTCGCCGCCGGGGAATGGGGGAAGGCGTCGTAGAAGGGGTAAAGTGGGAGAAAAGTCTTAATCTGGCGACACTGGTCCACCGTTGCAAACAACTCGCGGTACCGATCGGAACGAGACGTTCGCTCGATCTCGTTGGATCTCTGTCGCGACAAATGTTCTGTGATGCGTTGTACAGTCGGGCCGCAGCTCCTACCGATCGCATTCAATTCCGACGTGGCCAACTCGGGAGACTCCGTATCCGTGTCGTGCTCGATCTTGAAGGGTGACATGCCCATGGACATAGAGTGGGCGTTCAACAGCGTGCCGATCGACAAGTCGAAAGACACTAGTATCACGATGACCAGAATAAGCAAACACCTGAGCACCCTTAGCATCGACGGCGTCTCGGCAAGACACGCCGGAGAGTACGCCTGCTCCGCATCGAATCTTGCCGGTTCCGTCAGTCGGTCAGCAACCTTAACGGTGAACGGTACGACTTCTCCTCCCCACCACCAGATGCCTGTTATTAGTTTTTCTTCACCGGTACTAGCTTTTTATATCACCTAAACACGTTCCACCATCCATAGCAACGTTTTCAACAGCTCTCCTATCCTTGCTCCAAAGGTGTCCAAAGGTGTCCAAAGGTGTCCAAAGGTGTCTCTTCTCCTTGCTGCGTGGTACAGTAGAGTCGGGTTTACTGTCCAGAGTCAACACCGGGTTCTAAGTCCAGTGCCTACTCATTCCGCTGGCGGCCGACGCCGCGCCGCGCCGAAGGCGGCGATGATTGATCTCGGCTCGGGTATATCGGTGTAAACACCACGCGTTGACTCGACTGAATCGAAATGTTCAACTTTCTTAATTTTCATTATCTTTTTTATGAAATTTCACTATCGTATTTCTCGCATTTTTCTGATTAATGTAAGACCAAACACGATATAATTCCAATTGTATTTAGCGGTTAAATCGACGATTCGAGTTTCGGTCGCAAGGAAGGACAGCGTATGGGAAAGAAAGAGACACTCATCCTGTCCTTCTCTATTTTCGGCTTCTCCTTTGAATTTCATTCTGTCCTTCTCTATGTTCGGACTCTCCTTTGAAGTAACAAAAATACGATCGCAACACCAGGATTACCGTCCACCAAAAATACGGCTGTTGGACAGTAAACCCGATTTTACTGTAGTCATTTCTTCGCCGCCATACCAACCTCGCCGTTCTCCACTCGCGGAACCATGTACCGTGCAGGTGGTCACGTAGTTGGAGTTTTAAATAATGGTCGGCTCATATGTAATACGAATTTAGTTTTATATAGGGTGTCTCAGAATTGCCTTCAACATACAGAAATAGGAGGTTCCTGTGATCATTTGAAGCAACATTTTCCTTTACAGAAATTCGTTTCGCGGCTTTGTTAAGGAGTTATTAATGAAAAACACGGACCAATCGGAGCGCGACCTAGACACGTGTTAGAATAGTCGGCCAATTGACAGTTGGCGCGCCGGACTGACTGTGCCAACACGCGTTTAGATCGCGCTCCGATTGGTCCGTGTTTTTCATTAATAACTCCTTGACAAAGCCACGGACGCCAAATTTCTAAAGGAAAATGTTGCTTCAAAGATCTCAGGAACCTCCCATTTCCGGATGTTGAAGGAATTTTGAGACTCCCTGTATATTTATCCTGGTAAATAATTTCACGATACAACAAAATTACAAGAAAGCGTGTAAAATTCCATTGAAAAATTCTTAGATATTATGTCTTCCTATGTTGTGTTGTCTGTGAAAACAGTAAATATATTTCTCTTTCGTTTCCTTCAAATATGTGCTATTTATAAAAAAAAAACTCTGATTCGTACCTGCGTGATCTGGCGACACCGAGTCGCGTGGGGCGTCTGTCGCTATAATCGGTATCTCGAAACGTCGTACGTGAATCGACACTCGCTCCCTCCTCCGTTTCGACTCTTCTAGTCGTTGGTTCCAGTCGCCCCGCAAATACTACCCTTCACATTCGGCGACGAACCGGCCAGCTGGGGCGAGCTGGTCTCCGTGACTTGCTCCGTGGCGAAGGGTGATCAACCTCTCGAGATATCGTGGGCTTTTAACGGGACTCCGATCGACAGCCACCATGGATCCGACGTTGTCGTCGCGAGCACGAACAAGAAAAACAGCGTTCTGACTATCGAGTCGGTCGCGGCTAGACACGCCGGCGACTATACGTGCTCCGCGTCGAATCGTGCCGGCGCCACATCGCACTCGGCTCAGCTGACCGTGAACGGTACACATGCGTAGATCATTCTGTCTCCTTGACTGTCACTCTCGTTTCTTCCTTGTATCACAGAGTTCTTTCTCTCTCACTCTCTCTCACTCTCACACTCTCTCACTCTCACACTCTCTCACTCTCTCACTCTCTCTCTTCTCACATACATACCATCCTCTATACAACGCATCCGATTCCCAGCGATCGTCATCTCCTTCCACAGTCGGTTCTCGATCTCCCGTCGACTTTTCCACAGAGAGGATCGAGACTATCTCGTACGATCGACGCTCGGATCTGTGAGTTCGCGGCTGCGATCCTGAGGGTCTCGTCAACGCTGTAACGACCCCTAACCGATCATCAACAACATCCTTCATTCATTGTATCACTGTGCCACAATTAACCCTTGGATATGCTTGGATAGCTCCATTCAAATTCTTACGTATCTGCTTCTGTTCCACACATTTCTGATCCTTCAGGGACGACGTCTATACTTTGTTAAACTTCACCGTAGACACCCAGAAGTTTTTATCTGTTGCATGTAGTCCTGTGGATTTTAACGAATAAATGCCGAAAATCCAAGTTTCAATGTTAGGAATTCACTGGTTCAAAAGTTATGCGTGTTTAAAGTTGAGCGATTTTAAGCGTCTTTGACTGGTAAGTGCGCCGCCATGTTGGTGCGTACTAGTCGCGCGTCATCTAAAGACTGGATCCGCTAGATGGCACCACAAGTACACGGTGCTGTCGATAACGCGAAGATGTCATTCGGTTTCCTGTCATCGAACGGTGATTAAAATATACAGAGTCATATACAGAATCTCCAAGAGAAGGTTATAGTTCCAGTTGGTTGTGGTTCGATTGATTGATGGCTCCGTTCGTTAAACGACGCACGACGTTGAATACACGTCAACATGGTGGCGCCCTTACGCTGAAAATCCCAGGACTTCAAACATGCATAACTTTTTAACCAGTGGATTCCTAACATTGAAACTTGGATTTTCAGAATTTTCTCGCCGAAATCTATAGGATTGCGTAAAGTAGTTACAAATTTCTGGGTCCCTAAAGTGAAGTTCAGCCACCTCTTAATCCTCTGGTATTAGACTTCCTTTGCGAGACTTTCCAAGTTTTTGCGCGGTTTCGCGAGCGTTCGACGAGAAGTATGTTTGATAGCGATGGGTCGTTATAGCGTTAAGCTCGCGTCGTATCTTCCTCGGGTTAGCACGACAGTTTCTCACCGTTTGGTCCATGCTGGCGTGCCGGTCACGCAGTCGCGCCACAGATCCTCCAGTTCTCTTTCGGCGACGATCCCCTGAACTCCGGCGAGATGCTGTCGGTCTCTTGCACGATCGTCAAGGGCGACTTCCCGGTGAACTTGACATGGACGTTCGACGACACCCCGATAGACTCGAGCAGGCCGGACGTAAATATCATAACTAATAAGAGGGTCAGCTTCTTGAGCATCGACAGTGTGGCGGCGAGGCACGCCGGAAGATACAAGTGCACCGCGTCGAATGCCGCTGGATCTGACAGTCACATCGCCGTGCTCTCGGTCAACGGTACACCCAAAATCCCCTCTCGTACACGAGTTGATTGTCTTTGCGGTTGTGCCAGGCCATTAAAAAACGCGTCGACGATCGGGGAGAAAAAGAAAGAACCGCGGGATACACCGGTCGGAGGAAAGTGGGATCAGGGCTCTCAGCGAATGAGGGATGCGTCGTCCGCAAAGCGTATACCGGGTGTCCCAAGAATCTTATTCCTCCTCGAGAGAGGCGATTCCCGAGGTAATTCGAAGCAACTTTTTCCTTCGCGAAAATCTTCTCCGAGACTTTGTTGAGAAGTTATTAACGAAAAACACGAACCAATAAGGGCGTGCCCACGAATCGCTCCGCCCCTCGTGCTTCTAATTGGTGAATAACTCCTTAACAAAGCCTCGGAGAACATTTCCGCAAAGGAAAAAGTTAATTCGAATGACCTCGTGAATCACCTATCGCGAGAGGAAACAACATTCTTGGCACACCCTGTAGAAACGCAGTAACGATTCACGGACCAGCATTTCCTGAAGCGGGTTGTTTCACACGCTTCGCTAAAATATTCGCTCACCCCCCTACCCCCTAACCCCTCTGCAAACCGAAGTGGATCGATCGGCGCGTTTTTCAATCGCTTTCTCTACTCTCAGTATCATCCCTTCTCGTAAACTTCTTGTTTTCCGCAGTAATCTTCATAGTGTATAATCTCTGTATGGAAAGGCTACTGCCGTCGTCGTGCCGATGATCGAACACGCTTAAACGTATGTCGATCCTCGTGTACTACCGTTCGGGAAGGTAAGATTATCGTCAGAGACGACGGCAGGTAAGGGACACGGTCCATCCCGCGGATGCAGCGAGACGATGGTCCATGTTTTCTTTTGATTCACGTTACTTTGATATCGCTTTTTCTTTTTACCATTTTTCTGTTTCTACATCCTATCGTATCCCGACATCCCCGAGTTACTCTTCGATCTTCTTATCCACGGTCAGGCTCGAGCTACCCTACCTCCACTTCGTTATCCGCCAGCTCCAGCGCGTCGTTCGTGGTTCGTGGTTCGTCGTGCGCGCATCGAGCGTTGAGCGCTGCATTGCGGTGCGAAAGGCTGTTTCAGCGCTCAAAAGACGATTTTTTTGCTGGACGTTTAAATACATACATCCTTCTTACTTTCGCGAAGGAATTAAAGCATCCGCACGTATGCGATACTTAACACTAAACTTACCACTAAAAGCGAATGATACACGTTATGTCGCTTTATAAGAATGACACGATTTAATTTATTTAGACTTTGTGCGATTTTTATTGTAATGCATGCTTGGGTAAAGAAGCATGTTTAATCATTTCCAGTGCAAGCATGTTTATCGTTTCAATGATTTCAAAATGGAAAATCTGAAACCCTATCATTTGGTCGACGGTGGTAGGTTTAGCGTTGAAACTCATTTTAGCTCAATAAAAAAATTAATGTGTACACATATGGATGTATATGCCTTTCATGTTCATCCGAACATAGCTCTATGAAAATATATTTTTGGAAAATATTTTTCCAAAAATCCAACTGGGACAACAAATATCTTCGACGTTTTAAGATTATATCGAATAAACATGATTCACGCTGTGTACTAATATTAAAAAATTTGCGATACACGCAAGAATTCAAGCAATTACGAGAAAAGTATAACATAAAGACCTGTCGTAACAAAATAGCTCCTACAGCCAGCAAAACAAATCGACTGATGATCGCTGAAACGGTGCTTGGTCCCGCTGAGCGCCATGGACGTACAATGGCGGCGCCGCGTCCCTCTCTGGAAGCTCCGGCGCGCGATTCAAAGCACTTTTGAAAATTCCAGTCGGCCCGCAATTGGCGCCATTCTCGTTTGGCGAAGAAGCGGCGAACGCCGGAGAGATGGCTACCGTTCAGTGCGCCGTGATCAAGGGTGATCTACCCTTGAGGATCGTCTGGTCGCTGAACGGTTGGCCAATCGAGGCCGGACGCGTATCCGGCGGCCACGGTTACAACAGTCCGGATATCCTCGTGAGCAGAGGTAGCAAACGGATCAGCACCCTGACGATAGACTCGGTAGCGGCGAGACACGCGGGCGAGTATAAGTGCACCGCGACCAACGCAGCCGGATCCACCTCGCACACTTCGATTCTGTCAGTGAACGGTACGGTTTGATTAGTCCTGAAACGATTCGGTGAGCCGAGATTGGATGGTTGGTGGCGATCAGCTGGCTATGAAAGTATTCTCCTTATCGCTTCGAGTTCTCTTCCAACAACCGCTTTCTTTTTTTCAAGAATATCCGACACGACGAGACTCATCGTGGCGGCGACTTGAACGCCCATCACCGAAGGTTGGTCGGCCGCGCGCTGTTGCCGGGGGTATGCGACGTTACGGGGGGTAATCGGCTATTATAGGGGTAACGAGCGCGCCTCGGAGGGTGGAGGTAACGGTGAACGACATTCTTCGATCGTCCGGTTCGATTTTTTTAGATCCCTCTCCAACGTTATTCAATTCCATCGCGACGGCGAATGTCCCTGTCCGACTTTACGTACTGTTACGTTCCTGGACGTTCGTTCAACCCAGATCCGAGCGGAACGAGGGAAAGGCCATTTGCTAGTACTTTTCTCGCAAGATCTCGTTTCTAGGTCCTCCTCGTAGAAATATAGGTCTCACAGTTCAACCGTATATGTTTGAAAAAGTAGTCCAGGTAGGAGACTCCAGGGATCAATATTTAGGGTATGTTGGGAAACGTAGGTTGCAGTGCAGGCAGACGTAGCGGCCAGTTTCCACTTCTTCGTGAAAACTGGAACAGCTAAATACTTGCTTATTTAGACGTACATAGAATTATTTAACTGTCAGTTTAAACGCTTAGCTATTTACGTTGGGTCCGCCAAGAGGATCAACGATGATCTCAAGACTGTAGGCTTAGAAACGTGTATCACCTGGCCGCATCACCCAAGAAACCGTCAAAAGCGTTCAAGGAAGTACCAAACACGTATCACAGGAAGAATGTTAGTTTCTCCAATCCCAAGCGTCTGGAGTCTAGGGTACGATCAGGTTGCATCGGCACCTTCTTCTCCCTCCTCTCCTTTCATCAGGAATTAGTATTCCTCGGGTAACCCCAACGTATAGTCCTCGGTCAGCTCCACTCAGGATTTAGTTAGAATTCCAGACGTAACAGTACATTATTTCCACTGAACGTTGCATCGGCGTACGCGCATAGTTCGCTCTATCCATAGCGTTGTTGTAACGTCGACAGTACCGCCGCGCATAGCTCCGTTCGAAATGGCCGACGAGGCTGTGAACTGGGGCGACTCCGTCTCGGCAGTGTGCACCATAGTCAGCGGGGATTCCCCGCTCGAGATCAGCTGGGCGTTGAACGAAAACCCGATCGGCCAGAGTCATCGGATATCCGTGACTACCACCAAAAGGAACAGCCTGCTGTCGATTGACTCTGCGAGTCCGAATCACGCGGGCACGTATACTTGCGTTGCTTCGAACGCAGCCGGCGCAACCAGCTATTCGGCGGAGTTGACAGTGAACGGTACCTAGAGTAGATCCTTCGAGCGTTAACAGATACCACATTGTCCCGTACTTTAACTCCTTTCAGCTGCATACAATCCCATTCTCTCTCTCTCTTTCCACGAAAGGTGTCGGATAAACTCATCGTCGGGTTTCTTATCTCGTCTCATTCGCGCGATCGATCTTCCCAGTCGCGCCGCAGATAGCACCGTTTGTGATCGCCGAGGAGCCGGCGAACTGGGGCGATTCGATTTCCGTGGTCTGCGCCATTATCAAGGGCGATCTGCCGATCGAGATCTCCTGGGCGTTGAACGGCGAGCCGATCGAGCGCAAGCGTTGGGACATTAACATCCTGGCTACCACGCGAAAGAACAGCATCCTCAGCATCGAGTCCGTTACCGCGAGACACGCGGGAGAGTACACTTGCTCGGCGTCCAACAAGGCTGGAGCGACCAGTCACTCGGCCAAACTGGTCGTGAACGGTACTTCTCTCTCTCTCTCTCTCTCTCTCTCTCTCGATCGAGACGTCCTCTGACATTTCCCTGTTCGCACATTCCTTGTCTATCGCCACAGTCTCTCCCATACCGTCGGTGGTTCAAGCTTGGTGTCGTAGGGTTCTTCCGGCTCTCGTGGTTCTTGGTTCGACTGTAGCCTGGCTCCGGTATGTCGCAATCGTCGTGGTCGGCCGCCACTGGTCGCAAAGACCAATCGATAACGAAAGGATTGTTTGTTCGTTGCCTAGTTGCACCCGAGATAGCTCAGTTCGAGGTAAGCGAGGAGCCGGCGAACTGGGGCGACTCGATTTCAGTGGTCTGCGCCATTCTCAAGGGCGATCTGCCGATCGAGATCTCGTGGGCGTTGAACGGCGAGCCGATCGAGCGCAAACGTTTGGACATTAACATCGTGGCGACCACGAAAAAGAACAGCATCCTCAGCATCGAGTCCGTTGCCGCGAGACACGCGGGATTGTACACGTGCTCGGCGTCCAACAAGGCTGGGGCGACCAGTCGCTCGGCCACTCTGGCCGTGAACGGTACTTCTGTCTGTCTCGACAGAGACGTCCTCTGACATATTCCTGTTCGCGCATCCCTTGCCCGTCACAGTCTTTCCCATACCGTCGGTGGTTCAAGCTTGGTCTCGTAGGGTTCTTCCGGCTCTGGTGGTTCTCGGTTCGGCTGTAGCCTGGCTCCAATGTATCGTAATCGTCGTGTTCCGTGGTCGGTCACTGGTTGCGAGGACCGGTCGATAACGCAAGGATCGTTTGTTCGTTGCCTAGTTGCCCCCGAGATAGCTCCGTTCGAGGTCAGCGAGGAGCCGGCGAATTGGGGCGACTCGGTTTCCGTGATGTGCGCCATTATCAAGGGCGATCTGCCGATCGAGATCGCGTGGGCGTTGAACGGCGAGCCGATCGAGCGCAAACGCCTGGACATCAACATCCTGGCGACAACGAAAAAGAACAGCATCCTCAGCATCGAATCCGTTGCCGCGAGACACGCGGGGTTCTACACGTGCTCGGCGTCCAACAAAGCTGGGGCGACGAGTCGCTCGGCCACTCTGGCCGTGAACGGTACTTCCGTCTGTTTCGATAGAGACGTCCTCTGACATTTCCTTGCTCGCGCAATCCCTTGTCTGTCGCCACAGTCTTTCCCATACCGTCGGCGGTCGAAGCTTGGTCTCGTAGGGTTCTTCCGGCTCTGGTGGTTCTCGGTTCGGCTGTAGCCTGGCTCCAGTGTGTCGTAATCGTCGTGTTCCGTGGTCGGTCACTTGTCGCGAGGACCGGTCGATAACGCAAGGATCGTTTGTTCGTTGCCTAGTGGCCCCCGAGATAGCTCCGTTCGCGATCAGCGAGAAACCAGCGAACTGGGGGGACACGGTCACCGCAACCTGCACCATGTTGAAGGGCGACTCTCCGATTCAGATCGAATGGGCTCTGAACGGCGAACCGATCACCCACAATTATCCCGGTATATCGATCGTGACTAGCAGGCGTGTCAGTCTGCTGACGATCGACGCGGTGACAGCTACTCACGCCGGCGAGTACACCTGTATGGCGAGCAACCAGGCCGGTGGAACGAGTTTCACAGCGACGTTGGCCGTGAATGGTACTACAACACGTGTTCCCTTGCCCGAGCGGTTTGCTTTATGCTCTCGATGCATGCGCGACACTCGTCCGGACAGCTTTCCATCGCATCCCGTTCTTCGGCATCCTCCCTGACCCATCCGTCTCGTCGAGGAGCAAACAAACAAGTTCGATCGAGATGGTGTCTTTTGTCGTCGACGCGCTGTCAGGTAGATCAGTCCTCGGACGGCGGTCACGCGTGTTCCTCGATCCTAGTTTCCGAAGGTGAACGCGTTCGCTCTGTTCTACTTGATCCCTAGTTGCACCGGAGATCTCGCCGTTCGTGATCGGAGAGGGACCAGCGAATTGGGGGGACACCGTGACGGCGACGTGCACGGTATTGAAAGGGGACTACCCGATCCAAATTGAGTGGGCCCTGAACGGCGAACCGATTTCTCGCGATCGGTACGACGTATCGATCGTAAAGACCAGCAAGCGCGTCAGCGTGCTGACGATCGACGGCGTGACGGCGACGCACGCGGGGGAGTACACGTGCTCCGTGAGCAACGCAGCCGGTGGGACCAGTTATTCGGCGTCTCTCGCCGTCAACGGTACAGACACCTTCCCTCGGTCTCGATCCCTCCTTAGAGCCTTCGATAGTTTCTTTCTCTGTCATGCATGCGCGCAACAACTTGTCACTCCCCGCCGCCCATCCCACGACATCCCGAGCAATCGAAGAGGACAAGCGACGCGTGTTCGCGACACCGGGACTACGTCGAATCTATTTTCAGTCAACCAGTGCCCGACGATAGTTGGTCGCCGGGTGGATCGACGACAGTCGCCGGATCGTGAAAGTTGAACCGATCGATCGATCGAGCGATCGAGCGATTTTGCGGCTGTCGCGGAGTTCTAAAACGCAGTTTCGATTGTCGTTGTAGTTGCGCCGCATATTGGACCGTTCGCGATCAGCGACGGACCGGCTAACTCGGGAGACATGGTCTCGGCGACCTGTTCCATTATGAAAGGCGACTTTCCGGTAGAGATCGTTTGGAAGCTTAACGATAGAACGATAGGCTTCAACGATCCGGACGTGACGATCACGAGAATCAATAAACATATGAGCGCACTGAGCATCGAGTCCGTGGCAGCGAGACACGCGGGCGAGTATACGTGCGTCGCGACGAACCGAGCTGGAAACGTCAGCCACTCGACCACTCTGGCCGTCAACGGTACCTACCCATCTCAAGAAGCACGCTTGCACGTCAAACGAGTTCTGCACAAGCATCGCCTTCAAACCGAGAGAATTATTACATCCCTGATATTGCCGTTCCCCGCGTCGCTCTCGACGACGCTGCGCCTTTTGCTTCGTTCCGAATCCTTTCCCGGATACCTCCCTCGAATGATGTACAACCCGCGGAACGTCGCGTACTCTGTTCAATTATACTCGCGACTCGCGATTCACTTATCGCTTCAGCGAAACGAACGCGTTCTACAGCGAGCAACGTCGCTCAACTGTAACACGTCGATTTTAAGCATCTATGAGACTGTTTTTAGAAATTGCAACTGACACGTGTTTTTGAAGCAACGCCGAGCAACTTTTTGTAATTAATCGACCGCGGATTTTATGCGTTAATGGAAAAAGCAACTGAGGTGTTAACCTCTTAACCGCGGAATTTAGTTTTAAAAATCTCTCGCGGAAATCTCTCGCGGAGTGCGGAATTAAAATCAAACAATGGCGTGTCGACGCGTCGGACGCAGGGCAAATGGTTTTAATATAAATTTACGAAAAACGAGGAAGGATTATATTTTTATTTGATAAAAAATTTACCATTCGTTCTTGAAAAGGTTATCGATATTGCGCCGCGATAGAGACTTGGATCGACGCGTGTACACGTTGAACGCAGTTAACTGGTTAAAACAATTTAAGGATGTTGACACATCGTTCAATTAAAAACTTTCTGGTAACAAAGAATCGATAACTCTCCATATATCTTTGCCACAAATTATATTTCAATCCATTGTAATCGTAATTTTAATATAATTTATTAATATTTTTAAATATTTCTTGCGTAGTCGAATCCATAATTAGAAGATACAAAGCTTCGTTTGAAAACGGTTCAAAATATTTTGGAAAACTTCGTCCCCAACGATGACGATTATTCATTCCCCGTATAGGGTTGCGGTTAACAAGAAGACGCGTAAACCAATAATAAGAGACTCGACGTTTCCACAGCGTGGCATCGTGCAATTTCTACCGTTGAGGCTTCCGTAACCCATTTTGGAATTATATCCCCAACGTTTCTGCAAACATCGTAGCCAGCTTCGTTAGGGGTTAGAAAGACGCGCCAATGCTGGCGTGTTTCACGCGGTGTAACAAGTGTCGCGCGGTGCTCCACCAATGTAGCGTTACACGACACGACAGACACCAGTGTTAGCGTGTCTTCTAACCGGTAATAGAGCTAGCTACAAAGCTCCCGAGACGTTGAGAAAACAGTTCCGAAAGTACGCGGGGCTTGAAAGGCTCACCGGTAGAGCCGTGCGATCTAAAACCGATCTCATATGTATCAGAAATAGCTGAAAAATCGATATCTTACACCGGAGCGATCGCTCTTGTCAGTTGCACCGCAGATATTCCCGTTCACGTTCGGCGACGAGCCGGTGAACTCGGGCGAAGCGATCTCGGCTACCTGCTCGATCCTGAAGGGAGACTTCCCGATGGACATTTCGTGGGCGTTCAACAGCGTGCCGATAGATTCCGAGAGCACCGATCAGTACACGATCACGAAAAACAAACGGCTGAGCGTGTTGGCGATCGATGCCGTGGCCGCCAGACACGCGGGAGAGTACACTTGCACCGCGTCGAACAGAGCTGGAGCCTCGAGCCACACGGCGGCGTTAGCCGTCAACGGTAATAACGTACGCATGTGTGTAGACAGAGGGCTGTCGAGTTTCCGTGTAGCCATCGGGAAAGCTGGGAAAATCCTCCTCTATCTCATCCCTCCTCTCTCGCATCATCCATCTTTGCATTAAACGTTCGTACAAACCTGTCCCGGTTTCCGTTCTGTGGACGCACGGGGGACGCGTGCGCGCGCGCGCGCGTATGGAAATTCCGACATCGAGAGGACCTGGACACGATCTCGGTCGACTCCCTGGATCGTTCGCCGCGAATTCCTGTGGTCGTTGAACTAGGTCGACGAGAATGGTTGTGGATCGTAGATTGGTCGCGAGCTCATCGATTTCGCGTAACACGTTTTCAGTCGCGCCGCAGATCGCGCCGTTCTCGATCGGCGACGAGCCTGCGAATTGGGGAGAAGCGGTCTCGGCGGTCTGCACGGTCGTTAAGGGCGACCTGCCCATCGAAGTGGCCTGGGCTCTGAACGGGGAGCCCGTCACCGTCAAGAATCACGGCGATATCTCGATATCGAGCACCGGGAAACGAGTCAGTCTAATGACCATCGAGGCGGTCAGCGCGAGGCACGCCGGGGAATACACGTGCACAGCCTCGAACGCAGCTGGAGCGACCAGCTATTCGGCTACCTTGGCCGTAAACGGTACAGAAATGCACGAATCGGCGAGCTGTGCCATGCGATAGACACGAATCTAGATTATAACACCATGCCCACCGGTCACTCGAGACTCATCCACTCTCCGTTGATCGACGCGTTGGCTACCAGCGTCAGCCATCGTACAACGTCGCTTTAAAATCGTTAACCTGGTCTCTTCCCTGGTTTATACCAGAGACGATCGTCGAATTCGATGGAACGTTACAGCCGCGGAGACTGTTCTCGAAACAAGCGCCGGTAGCTGACGCGTCGACTCTTCTCTGTTCCTTCTACATCGTGTCTAACCACTTTCCCTTTCCGTCGTCCCCTTATCGTTTCCGTTCTCGCCCAAGTTCTCGCACGACTGACGTACAAAGACGGAGCACCGTGGATCGGGGATCGTTGAACAACTCTGGGACATTGTTTCCAGTCACTCCGCAGATCGCGCCGTTCTCAATCAGCGAGGAACCGGCGAATTGGGGCGAACAGATCTCCGCAATGTGTAGCATCTTGAAAGGCGACTCACCCATCGAGATACGATGGAGTTTTAACGGGGAACCGATCACCCGCGACACCCACACGGACATAACGATCACGAAAACCGGGAAAAAGAACTCGGTACTGATCATCGACTCGGTGACCGCGCGCCACGCCGGCGAGTACACGTGTGTCGCGAGCAACTTGGTCGGATCCGTCAGCCGTTCCGCAGAGTTGTCGGTGAACGGTACTTGCCCAAAAAGCTAATACACCATTTTGCCGTATCGCACGTCCTCCCACTTGAAATTATCCCATGATCGATCCCTTTACGCTCCACGAATCTCACGAGACAGAGACGACACCGGCCCCTCCGTCCATCCTGTTCTTAATTTCAAACGTCGTCGTCGCCGTTTTCCACTCTCTGGACGGGACCGCGCTGTCCAGCATCCGAACGTCTTCCAATGAAAAGTCTCTATCTAGTTGTTCGTCTGATAGTCTCTCCGCAGATAGCGCCCATTTCCTTTGGCGACGAGACTGTGAACGCTGGAGACTTGGTCTCGGTACAGTGCGTCGTCACCAAAGGCGACTCCCCTCTGGAGATCACCTGGACCTTCGATAGCCAGCCTATAAGACCCGATCGAATGGACGTGATCGTATCGAACTCCGGGAAACGCGTCAAGCAACTGACCATTGAGTCCGTAGCTGCGAGACACGCCGGGGAGTACACCTGCGTTGCGTCGAACGCGGCTGGATCGACCTCGCACTCGGCCAAATTGGACGTCAACGGTACACCGCTTCTCGACGACACATGGATCGATGACTTATACATTTAGACACCCTACTCCCGTCGTTCCTCGCGTCCACCCTCGCTGCCTGCAACAAACCCTCTAGCAACTTCCCGATACTCCTGCATCGAATCCTCGACGTTTTTCTTTCGTTCGTCTTGAGCAATTGGTTTTCCTTTTAGCCTCGGTTACCTTTGTTTCTTCTTTGTTTTCTAGTCGGTTGCGGAGGTTGCGCGCGCCCGATCAATTTCCGGAATTAGAAGGGTTTCGGATGTTTTATGGACATAGTGGAATTTTGTGCGAAATTGAGTGGTTTCGGAAAGATGGCAACAAAAGAACTGTTTCGAAACATACTTTATAAAAATGATCAAATTAAAGTTATAACGGTCCTACTTTCAATGCTAGGCTAAAGCGTCTGGTGTCGGACACCTTGGATATCGAAGCACAGTTAAAACTGAGATAAAAAAGATGTGCATAGAACGTCCAGAACCTTTGCCCTTCAAATTTAAATACCGAAGTTTGTCTGGCGAATGTGGATCTCCGCGATCGATGACGCATTTCCTTGAGTTTCGTCGCGTTGCAGTTGAAAGAGTGGTGCCCGCCCGGCCCGTGGCGCGGGAATTCAAACGAAGCGGAGCCTTCCTCGATAGCCTGTTAGCCGATCAGGCTCGCGTCTAGCACGGCCTTGGTCGCCGAGCTTTTAGTTCGTTTCAGTTCCCTCTGTTTTCTCTTTTCAGTAATTCCGAAATTATTGCCGTTTGCGTTCGGCGATAAACCGCTTAACTCCGGTCAGGTAGTAACGGTACCGTGCGCAGTGGTCGAGGGCGATCAACCCTTGAAGCTCCGCTGGACCTTAAACGGTTATCCGATTTCGCCCCACTCTGGAATCTCGATCGTGGATCTCGGCGGACGGGGCGCCATACTCAGCATAGGATCCGTCCGGGCGACGCACGCTGGAACGTACACGTGTATCGCGGAAAACCTTGCCGGAAGGCACGAGCTCTCGGCCGATCTGATTGTCAACGGTGCTTAACGATAAACAATGCTCGACAACAACAAAAACTCTCGAACGCCACAATATTGTCTTGTCCTTTACAAGTTTGTCCCGATACTCCCGTAGCATCCCTCTGCTTGAGTAACGTTCGACCCTTTTGCTCCTTGTTTCGATGATTTCCAAATTACGATTCGGATCGAGTCCCTTTTTTGATTTCGAGTGTCCAATCCAACACCGCGAAACCACACACGAGCCACTGTATCGCGAAACCTGAACGCGTTCCGCTGGCCGATTCGAGAAGACGAAGGATCCCAGCCAATTCGCTCTGGAGAAACGTCTGTCGCGTTAAATCGCGCTAAATCGCGCCCACCCTCCCCCCGCCGGTTAAACGAAACGTCTATTTTACTAGCTGCTCCTCTGTATAACTGTTGTGCCTGCCAGTGTGACTCTGAGCCTCTCTGTCTCTATCTCTCGGCAGTCGCTCCGCATCTGCAGCCGTTCTCGTTCGACGAGGCCAACTCCGGCGATCTGATAATCGTCCATTGCGCGGTCGTAAAGGGGGACACGCCGATTTCGCTCAAGTGGTTGTTCGAGGGACGCCATTTAGAAGTAGGCGACGGAGTGGGTATCACCGCGTTGGGGGATAGAGTGTCCGCACTGACGATACCCGCCGTCAGGGGAGAGCACGCCGGAGAGTATGCTTGCGTCGCCGATAATCCAGCCGGTCGTGCTAGGCACAGCGCCCATCTCAAAGTGAACGGTACAGAAACGTGATTATATAAGTCATGCGCACACTGGTAAAAATGATAACAACGAGCCGAAGACCGGGCGAACGTGTTACTGGGAACAAAAAAAAAACAATAAAAAAAAAAAGAACACAGAGAACGAAACGAAACCGGCATGACGATGTATAAATAAACAAGGCGTGTACGCGTAGCTCGAAGCCAGACTGAAGCGGTTGTGTATATGCGTGTTGCGTTACGTTGAGATCGGCCAAATGATGATGTTGTCTATATATTATATATATATTTGAATCGGTCTTGTTGCGGTTCGTAGTTCGAGTAGTAGTCGTAATACATATTTATTGAAAGAACGAACGACGTGTCTCCACTGTCTGCTATTGATTGTTGTAATAGCGTATACATATATATAAATATGTTTGGAAGAGTCTGCATCCGCTCGACTGTCCATCTTTCTTTCTTACATACATAATTATACCCCCGCATCAATCAGTTTGTTTCGAAGCATCATCGTTTAGGTAGGTCGCTCGGCAGAGTGTAGCTTTTGGACCACAGTCCCATCTCTCGTTATCCTTCGACTACCATGATCAAAGGTAATTTGTCCGTAGTTCGGGACGAGCTCGACTTCCCACAATCTGAACCCGCCCAACCGATTTCTCTTCTCTGTCTTTCTCTATCTCTCTCTCTCTCTCACTCTCTCTCTCTCTCACTCTCTCTCTCTCTTATTCCACACATCAAAGACACGAAAAACATTCGTACACCGTCTCTCTCTCTGTCTCTCTTTCTATCTATTCCTGCATCTATCTTTCTCTGTTTCTGTCTCCCTCTCTTCTCGAACCTTTTCTCGAACCCTTTCTCGGTGCATCGAGTCTCATTAGCGAACGGAGAGCAATCTATAGCGCCGCGATACTCATCGCGACGGCCACAGGGACGCCTTCGAGTAGGTTTTTCGGATCGGAGCGGAGGAGAGCATCACCCAAAGAGAGAGAGATCGGCCGAAAGACGAGAGCCGTGAGAGTCTCTCGCGGCTCCGAGGGAGCAACGAACCCCGATGAGAATATCGACGACGCACACGGGGGCCACACGAGAGACTGTCCAGTCTACCATGAAGAAGGGATCGGAGTGAGACCGAGTGTATCGCGGATCTAGCTAGAGCCCTATCATTCCAGTCCTGCCGCGGATCAGTCCGTTCGATTTCGGGGATCAACCGATATATGCGGGGCAAGCCGCCCAATTGGCGTGCATGGTGCTGCTTGGTGACACTCCCATCAATATTACCTGGACCCACGAGGACCAGCCTCTCTCGCAATACAAGGGGTACAGCATCGGGAAACTCGGCCCTCGGACCAGTCTCATGCTGATCGAGACGGTAACGCCGGAGCACGCTGGACGATACACTTGTATCGCTGGTAACCCGTCGGGGATGGCGGTGCACGAGGCGATCTTGCGAGTTCACGGTTAGGGCCAGACTAATGGGAGCATTAGAATGATATATGATATATAAATGATTTGAACGATGATTGACTAACTCGGAATGAAAAAAGCAACCGCCGCGAACCCGGGGCCCATCAGAGTATTTGATTGCAGGCTTGAGTTGATGCATCTTCGTCGTTGCCGAAGCTGTCGTGTTACCTTGCGGAAGCTTTCTGGATTTCAGTTCTCAGCGGAAGAGTTTTACGTACACAGTGCGTTGCTTTCGTCGCCGGGGACGACTCTCTTGCGCACCGTTCCTTATCTCTCTATCCCTCTTTCTCTCTCTCTCTCTCTATCTTTCTATTTCTGTTTCTATACTTTCGTTCCCTGGCAATTTCTGTATATATTTCTTTCTTTCTTTCTTTCTTTCTTTCTTTCGTGTCTCTATAAGCCCTTGTCTGGTTCCGCCTATGTTTATCAGCCGAATAGCAAACGCAAAGTCACGCCCAGAGTCCCACGTGTCCCCCCGAACCCCAACCCCCACAGCAAGTTGGTTGAGCTTGAACCGCATCGTATATTTTGTGGCTATGACAATAAGTATCTCGCCTCGTTTGATCTCCCTTGTCTCGTTGTCATGCTCATCGTCGCTGATGTCTTCGACGAACACTATTTTCGTTGGGTTCCGAGCATCGTCTAGCCGCGGCAAACAGTAGATCCAGGTAACCCGGGTAGGCTACACAACCACATCATTCTTTGTTCGTACGCGACTCGTCTCGCGTCGCAATACTCACTCCGTCTCTATCTATATCTATGTCTATATCTATGTCTATATCTATGTCTATATCTATATCTATCTATCTCACTTTCTCTCTCTCTCTCTCTCTCTCTCTCTCTCTCTCTCTCTCTCTCTATCTATCTATTTAGCTATCTCTCTGTCTATCTATCTGTCTTTCCTATCGATCACGATATACTCTTCACCGTGCGAACAGTCGTTGGATCGTCGCGATCACTCGGCGAGACTCTTTAGGTCCTAAGATCGAGCTGTGTCTTTCGTGAGATTACATTCGAGTGTCGATTTCTAGTACCTCACCGTACCCCCGTCGCGCTACAACGTGTCCTTGATCCAAGATGACCGACCGACCATCCAATCACCCTCTGAGAATCACCCTTTCGACCTGCCCTTCAATCACCATTTGAATAATCATCTGTTTCACCCCTCACACCTAGACCCGCACCCCTCACACCCTCAGCCCACGCCTCTCACCACACGTCTCGCCTCGTTCATTTTGTGTACATGCATTCGTAGAGGTAGTCGATATTTTCTAACAAGCATGTCTCTTTTCTATCTCGCTCTGTCTTTCTATCTCTTTCTCACTCTCTCTAACTCACTCTCTCACTCACTCTCGCTCTTTCTCTATTTCTCTTCATCCTGTCAGACTAAACCGTAGATCACTTTTCAAACGGTACAGCATGATGGACCGTGCTCGAGTACCATGGTAGCGTCTCTACTTGCATGGCCGGACGCGAGCTCCTTCAGAGCCGCAACCGCAGTCTATCTATCTGCCTGACGACCTTCTTTCTTTCTGTTCGTGCAGTAGTCACCCGCATAATCATCTCGAATTCCCGCATGTCGAATTAATCGCAGTGTTTGTCGCAGTTGCGGGGGAGAGTCGCGTTTCGCTCAGCATGCCGCGAAACCGATCGACGTGGCTCCAGTCTCCTATCGTTGACGTCAGAGACTCGATTGTCTTGTTGAAATGATTTCATGATCGGCTAGAACGTTTCAGAGACTGGAGACCACCGATGCGACTCGCTCCCGGGTTAACTGCCGATTGGTGGATGCCCCGGGAGGACATTTTGAATAACCCGCTCGTTCTGTAACAGTACCACCACGCTGGATCCTGGAACCCACCGATAAGGCATTCGCTCAAGGCTCTGACGCACGCGTTGAATGCAAAGCCGACGGTTTCCCTAAGCCTCAAGTCACCTGGAAGAGAGCTGCTGGTACGTATTTTTAACAGGCTGTCAAACCCTTGAAACGTTTCTCTTCGAATTTATACAGTCCGAGACAATTAAATGAACACCCTTTAAAACTTCATAATTTTTAAAATTTAACCAAATGACTTGGGTTTTTGTCTTTTTTTTTTTTAGATGATAGAAGGATTCGTTTGTTAAATAATGTGTAAAACGAATTTTGAAGAAAAAAAGTGAAGATTATGATTTTTAACTTTTTTATTTGTGGCTATGTTTGTTGATCTGAATAAGTTACGTACATGCGCCAAATTTCATCGAAATCGGTTATCGCATAAAATGGTTAAACTTTATCGTAGGGATCTAGAAATTTGTAATTTTTCTTTATATGATCCTCTAAAGATTATCGTTAATCGTTTAAATTGTAATACCATAACTGAAGGACGTTTAGATAACATTTAACAATCGTGTTATAGTTGGAATCTATCGTAACGACTTTGTGATTTCTATTTTCTCATCGCAGGGGATACGCCGGGCGATTACACCGACTTGAAATTGAGCAACCCTGACATTAGCGTAGAAGATGGAACCCTGTCTATCAACAACATCCAGAAGACAAACGAAGGCTACTATCTTTGCGAAGCTGTTAATGGAATTGGCTCAGGACTCTCGGCCGTCATTCTCATCTCCGTTCAAGGTAAAGTTCATGCCAAGTCTCTTCTTATGCCAAATGTATTTCCATGCCAAATCGATCACTTTTTACCACTGAAGCTTTCTTTGAAATGAAATATAGTATAGAATGTATAAAGTTCGAGGAATTTCAAGTCATCGTTCCGTTATTTTCCAATTTGTTTATAAAATATCAATCTTTGAATTTTCTAATTTTCGTAAAAACGTGAAATAGCAGAACGTTAATCTCGGAAACTGTTTGTTGAATTCATCCAAATTTGTCAATTTCAATGTACAAAATTTTTCGTAACAATTTCTTCCATTGAAAAATTAATTTTTTAATCATTTAATAGACGATAGTAAATGGGCTAAATTTCACCTTACGGGACCAAAAATTTTGGACCTTTTTTTGATATATAATCCTGTATAAATACATACAATTCACATTATAGAAATAATATCATTGAGAATAACGACTCTATTTGCAGCACCACCCCACTTCGAGATCAAACTGAAGAACCAGACTGCACGACGAGGAGAACCAGCTGTACTGCAATGCGAGGCACAAGGCGAGAAACCGATTGGCATTTTGTGGAACATGAACAACAAGAGACTGGACCCGAAGAGCGATCCTCGTTACACCATCCGAGAGGAGATCCTGGCTAATGGAGTACTGTCCGACCTGAGCATCAAGAGAACCGAGAGAAGCGACTCTGCACTGTTCACCTGCGTTGCCACCAATGCTTTTGGAAGCGATGACACCAGCATCAACATGATTGTTCAAGGTATGTACATTACTGTTTTTTATATTTAATGTTCGCCCAAGTAATTCGTTCAAGAATATTTTCTGCCAGGCGTGATAGTAGGTCCTTTTTACCCATGTGTCCAATTTCGACAAAGGTCTTTGTTTTAAAAGTATTAATTAATTGAATATTATTACAGAGGTTCCCGAAGTACCATACGGCTTGAAAGTATTAGACAAATCCGGACGTTCCGTTCAATTATCCTGGGCAGCACCCTACGATGGAAACAGCCCTATCACACGCTACGTCATCGAGTACAAGATCAGCAAAGGCTCCTGGGAAACTGACATTGATAGAGTACTGGTACCTGGATCGCAACAGAACGTCGCTAGAGTATTCAATCTGAGACCTGCCACTACCTACCACCTGAGAATCGTTGCTGAGAATGAAATTGGTGCTTCCCGTCCTTCCGATACCGTTACCATCATCACTGCCGAAGAAGTACCATCTGGACCACCAAACAATGTACGAGTCGACGCAGTTGACCAGCACACGTTGAAGGTAACGCAGCCAATTGGAATCGAATAATTGAATACATAAATAGTAGACTGCAGATCTTTATGCCACGCGCAGGACTGTCATTTTGATGCTGTTTCAATAATCATAATTTGGACTAGGTAACATGGAAACCACCCGCGCGCGAGGATTGGAACGGAGAGATTCTGGGATACTACGTCGGCTACAAACTCACGTCCTCCGACAAACTCTACACCTACGAAACTGTGGACTTCTCTATGGAAGATGGCAAGGAACATCATTTGCAGATCACGAACCTGAAAACCTACACTCAATACAGCGTCGTCGTACAGGCTTTCAACAAGGTTGGCTCAGGAGCTATGAGCGACGTGAGAAGACAACATACTGCTGAAGGCGTGCCCGAGGAACCTCCACACGATGCCACTTGCACAACCCTCACATCTCAGACCATCAGAGTTTCATGGATGTCACCTCCTCTGAGCGCTGCTAATGGTGTAATCACTGGGTACAAAGTTAGTATGCGTTATTGGAATCGATCGAAGGTTCTAGCAGAGTCTACAGTTATTCTTTACAGGTTATTTATGGACCATCCGACACCTGGTACGATGAAAATACCAAAGATACCATGATCGCTCCATCAGAAGAAACAATTTTGCACGGATTGAAGAAATACACTAACTATAGCATGCAAGTTTTGGCGTTTACTTCCGGCGGTGACGGCGTAAAATCTGCACCCATCCATTGTCAAACGGAACAAGATGGTACGCGACAGATATCATGATAGGTGAAGTGTCGAGACGAAGGATGGAGTTTAATTTTCTTTAATTATTTTGCAGCCCCCGAAGCCCCAACCGCAATCAAAGCCCTGGTGATGTCTCCTGAGTCGATACTTGTTTCGTGGCGTCCACCTAGCCAGCCAAATGGAGTAATCGCCCAGTACACAGTTTATACGAAAGCTGACACCGCGGAGGAACCGAGCAGCCAGAAAATACCACCTAATCAATTGACTCATGAGGCTTCTAAATTAGATAAACAACGCAGATATGACTTTTGGGTAACCGCGAGCACCAACATTGGAGAAGGCCAGGCATCTAAAATTGTTTCGTTATCAGCCAGTGTTCGAGGTACTGTTCCATTCTTATTTACCAGGGGTCGAAAGAGTTCTAAAACTTTTTTAATTGGTTCTACTTAAAATACAGGGTGTGGCGGAAATGAGAATACTTGTTAAAGAAATTCGTGGGGAGAACATATCTTTCCATAAAAATAAGACAAAATTTTGTTTAGGAACAACAGATAATTATTCGCTTCGATCTCTGTTATTTACAATTACTTCTGTACCTTTGTTCTCTACTAAAAGGTGATCTTGAATTTTAGTACCAGCAAAGGTGGCGTCGTTTGACGACAAATTCACTGCAACTTACAAAGAAGATGTTAAACTGCCTTGCCTTGCCGTTGGAGTACCTGCCCCAGAAGTGATCTGGAAAGTACGAGGTGTGGTCCTGCAATCGAGTGACAGACTGCGACAGTTGCCAGAAGGATCTCTGTTCATTAAGGAAGTTGACCGGACCGATGCTGGAGAATATTCATGTTACGTCGAGAACTCGTATGGCCATGACACCGTCACTCATCAGCTTGTTGTCCATGGTGAGATACGTGACACCTACATATTCGGACCCTAGGCCGGAATATACTACTTAAAAGAAAGTCATTTTACGTATTTTCCGCATATCTAGTTTTTTATTCTCGGAAATAATAAAATTTATTTTATTCTAGACCATTTTTTTTAAATATAATACTGCAAACACTGTATCAAATCTATATCTCGTTCCAAACCAGACTGCGTACAAGTGGCTCATAATATTTTCTAGAGCTAATAATACATTTTAAATCTGTAGGCATATATTTTTTATAAACATCAAAAGACTTCTACACGCTACATTGCAGTTAAGGTCTTCTTAATCAATTTTAGAAACGTACAGTTCATTGATACAGTACATTGGAGGTGTTGAGCGATTAAAAATTCTTGTTGTTCTACAGCTCCACCTCACTCGCCGCAAGTCACTCTCACTGCCACAACCACCAACTCGCTAACAATGAAACTTCGACCTCATCCGACCGACAATGCTCCGATCCACGGATACACAATTCATTACAAACCTGAATTTGGCGACTGGGACACCGTACAGATCAGCTCCACGGATCAGATCTACACATTGGAGAACTTGTGGTGTGGCTCGAGATACCAGATCTATGTCACGGCTTACAATGGGTAAGGAAGACCTATTTAGACCACCTTCAACTGAATCGCACTTTGAATCTCTAATATTTTTAACTCTGCTGTGTTCGGAGATAATGCTATATTTCTATATATACAATCATCTTCTAGCCGGTTGTATCACCAGTACGACCACATCCTGTGTACACTTAATATGAATGACCCCGTAATTTATGATATTGTATGAAACCAACAGTGCATGATAGGTCTCTGTTAAAATTTCATGGAAAATAAACATTTTTGTAGAATTGGCACCGGCGATCCCTCCGACATGCTCAACATCCGCACCAAAGGCTCGAAACCGATTATTCCTGAAGCGGCACGATTCATTGAAGTATCCACGAACAGTATCACCCTTCACCTGAGCGCCTGGTCTGACGGTGGCTGCCCCATGCTCTATTTCGTCGTTGAACACAAGAAGAAGTAAGATAAGATCGTTGAAAGGGGTATTCTGTTTCGATTGCCATTGCGTTATCAATTTTCAGGAATTCTTTCCGAAAAAGTGTTATACATTGCACAATAGATTTTGCACACACATTTGTAGGTACTTGAGTACACTAATTATAAAACAATAGTTCACCACCGAGCGCTAATATTAAACTTGAGAAATTAATGGTAACCGGTTCGCACGATTCAGGCACCAACAAGAATGGAATCAAGTCTCGAACAACGTGAAACCCGGCGGCAATAACTTCGTCGTTTTGGACCTGGACCCCGCTAGCTGGTATCACTTGAGAGTGACTGCACACAATAACGCTGGTTTCGCGGTAGCTGAGTATGAATTCGCAACACTGACCGTAACCGGAGGTAAGTATGGGAAGACATAGGAAAAGGGCAACGGCACTCGTAGCCGGTGCTAATGGTGGCTGGATTGAATGGTCGCCGTGTTTTTTGTTCCAGGCACCATTGCACCGGCTCGCGAGCTACCTGACGTGAACGGTGGTGGCAACGAAGAAGATCCGATGAAAATTTTCAAAGCAAACATATATCTGGTAGTACCGGTGGTAACCGCTATTGTCGTGATAATCGTTGCCGTCATCGTGATCTGTGTTCTGAGAGGAAAGGGCCATGGTAGCGATAAAGGTAACTCAGAGATTTGTTTCTTTTTGCGTTGTTTGAACGAACAGGTACGATCGCACCGCCCGTACGCAACGGAGGTAACGACAACTCCGATGTCAGGCGTTATTTCCCCTGGCTGCCGAGTTGGCTTGACGTAAACGTGGTGGTACCGGTCGGAGCTACGGTTGTAGTAATTATTGTAGGCATAGTGGTGATTTGCGTCGCACTGTCGAGGAGAACTCGAGGTCCGGAACAAACGCGGCTGCGAGGTATCTCATCAGCCGACGAGAAATATTACGAGGGACAATGTATACCAACCTTTTTTTTATTTTTTTAAACTTGCTAAGTCACTGAACCGTTGGATCATTATCAGCAAGATAATTTCTCTGTAGAACAAACAGAGAAAGGCGGATTTGCCCTGGTTCATTCTCATTCGTCTACAGCAGTGCACGGTTAAATTTACACGAGTCAGCCCCTCCCTCGGTACGACGACAATTATTGAAAATGAAATTTCCTCTATTGCACGTTGAATTGTTTCTAAATAACCTGCATTCGTTGGTCTATCTCGCTTCCACTCGTTACACAAATTTTCTCACTTTGTTCCGAAGCAATGTAAATCTGACCGCGCACCGCTGTATCTCAAGATGAAGAAGTTATTTTTCTGACGATCGATCCAGACGTACGCCGCCCTACTTTCGGAAAATAATCTTTCCGCTGAATTTTCCTGTTGTAGGTGTCGGTGGACCGACAGTGCAATCAAGTATCATGTAACCGTCTGTTCGATCTCGTTACTCATTCATCCGGATCGATTACTTTCAGATGACGTGGTCTACCAGCAAACCGGAGTTGGCGGAGCTACCCTCGACAAACGCAGACCCGACCTTCGTGACGAGCTCGGCTACATCGCACCACCGAATCGCAAACTACCACCCGTACCCGGATCCAACTATAACACATGCGATCGCATCAAGCGAGGTACAGTGATAAGTAAGCCACAACTGCCAAGAATATGATTTTTTAGCTAACTTCCAACTATAACTGTTTAGATGTTGTCGCATCGGCACGATAGTCTTTACCGTTCTTTTATTTGACGTGACACGATCGGACCGCACAAAAAACATTGTTAGTCTTCACCATTGCCGGACAGCCTCGAAACCGATTTCGAGCTACACACAGATAGCGGGTGGAAAAGGTATCGAATGTTTTACAAAAGAAAATGTTGTTGATCCCCGAGCGACGAAGATCGCGTTTTTACTATTTTCTTCATACTGAAATATTAAATGTTTGTTGTGAACTTGAAGTAGTTGATCAATTTTACGGGATCTTCATAAAAGTTAATTTAGAGAACACAATAAAAGAGTAAAAGAAGATTATAAACTTTATATTAACGCCAAGTTTAACTACTGTGATCTGCAGGAAATGGAGAAAATAGTTGAAATTATTATTAGCACGTTCATGCACTTCCATGATGGATTATGTAATAAATGTTTAAGTACCCTGACCTTTTTAAGTACCCTATAAATATTTAAAAAGACGCATTTTTATAATAATTCGTTTCGAACAATCAATATTTAATTTTTAAAATATTTCACTCATAACTTACTGGAAAGCATAAAAAGATTCTCAGTATACTAACTTTAAATCTAATACATTTTTCAAAAAAATTTCTGTATTAAAATTAAAACATTCGTTTATTACCGATGTACAGTTCATTGCACTGCAAATTTATTAACATAAATTTTGCCCTCTAAATTCACCCCTTTGCAGATTATTCTCACCTTTTTGCACATCATATTCACCTTTTTGCGAGTCGAATTAACCCTTTTGCATATCCAGTTTTGCTTCAAATTTGTTTTCTGATGAAAGTATTGTGATAAATAATAAAATTCAATATGAATTTATTGTTCCGAAATCAAAATTTTATTGCATGTAGTAATGAACAAGATACACACACTGCTTCGTTTATAATGATTCTCCTCTGCTACTGCTTCTAATTATTTTTTATACAGACATTACATATATGTACATTTTTCACACACAGTATTCGTATAATACTTGTGACAGAATAATTAATAATGTATAGATTATTTAAAACCTTTTGTATTTAACATATTTGCACAAATTCACATTTGAAGACTATAAATTAATATATTAGCGAGCAAAGAATGAAAATTCAGAGAAATTTTGTAATATTTTTAGAGGAACATTAATAAATTGTTGAAAGAAATGCAGTAAATGGGTACCCGGGTATCTGGTTGACTACACAAGGGTTAAAAGAAACTATTTAAAAAAATTTATAAACAAAAATGAATGTACTGATCGTCCATCAAGAGATGGCAGTGAGAAAATTGTAGGGACCACGTGATATCCCTGTTCCGCGCTACAGGTCTTCCGCTATTGGCCGAATCGCTCGACGAAGACATCAAAAGCGCGTATTAGGATGGCTGGAACAGGACGATGCGATGACGCTGAGTTCCTACGTCGACTGTTCCCGCAAGAACCTAAGCGTACGAGTGGGGTCCGCAGCCTGACGTCAAGAGTAAGGTCTTGCAAATCTCCCTGCTATCTTGTGACGAACGATCAGTACTGTAAGCTCGAAAAGATGAAGACACACAGATTCATACTAGATTCTAAGAGCTCGCGGTTTCAACATTCGCCATACCTCTTCCACCCGCTAGAAACCCAAACACCATACCCACACGCGTTCATCATAGACTTTGCCAGTTCTGTTTCATTGTCTGCCTCGCTTAAAAATATGTTTTTCTCTACAAGTATCGAGATGTATGTCCTACGAGGACGGTTATTTTTCTCCCTTATTTGCGCTTTATCACACAACAAGTGTCAAGTCACGTGCGTGTTACTGTGCGCCGCCGGTGTGACCCCAGTATCCCAAGCGAACGATACAATCTCACCCGAAATGGCAGCGAGCCAAACCCTGAATCTCGGTAAGCGTTAGCCAGTCGTACCACCTTTGTAGTATATGTTCGATAGGTGGAACAGGTTCGATAAGGAGTCACTCGACGTGGGATCCGAGGCGGCATATGTACGAGGAGTTGAATCATTGCGCGCCGAACCGAAGATGTCCACCGCCGCCGCGTATGGGCAGTGCCGAGGCTCTATCCCACAGAGGTTGGTAACAGTAGTTAAAGACTCGAACGAAGCGCTCTTACAACCTCCGTCTTCCCCGAAGACGAAGCCCTTCGTCTAACGCGAGACTGCGAACGCTGTAACGTGTGCGGCACACAGCTGTTGCAGCCGGTCTTCGTAAGTCCTCTTCGTTCCACGGTTTTCTCGTCTCGACCCTTTTCGTCTTGCACGCCCAAAGCATGCTTGCGCTGGTACCCGTTTATTTCGCAAACAGAAAACACGTCGCACTCATAGGAAACACCTCTTTCGATCCATTCGATTTTCTCTGTGATCGGTCGAACCGTCCGCTCGTGCCTCCAATCTATCACAGATGCTCAGACCTGTGACTGAAATCTAAGAAAAACGTCTTCTGTATCTTCTGTGATTGGTTGAGAAGTTAGAGTCGACTGGGACCTGTGTACTTCCGTAATCGTAAAACTGACGTGCATGATGTTATTTTCCCGTCTGAATGTTTCTCCTCGAGCAGTGGGAGAGAAGAGGAAAACTTAGGAATGAGATACGTAGGTATTATGGTTACAGTTATGTGACTGCATACGTCTCGAAACACAACCCGCTCGGATAGTCTCGTGTTACAGTGACGTTCCGTCGAAAGGGAGCGACTATAACGCCCTCGACGCACCGAGATGATCTTTTACCTCGATGAATAGAGTAGTTTTATTATGACCAGAATGACAGTGTCTACCCTGACTGATCGTGTTTTTCAGGCATGGACGATGAGATCTGTCCGTACGCCACTTTCCACCTTCTTGGATTCCGTGAGGAAATGGACCCCACCAAGGCTATGCAATTCCAGACCTTCCCCCACCCTGGCAATGGACACTCCGGCACGATGGGACCACCCGTTGGACACCCTACTAACGTCTCTGCTCACAGCCGCTCTGGATCTCAGTCTATGGTAACTGGAAACGCTTTCTCGAATATATCAACATTACTATATCTGTAATATGAAATATATATCAACATTCCCATATCTGTTACAGCCACGTCAAAACGGACGCTATTCCCGAGTCCCATCCCAAGGAGGCGGCAGCGGCACCCACAATGTTTTCTCTCCCGAATACGACGACCCGGCCAACTGTGCTCCCGAAGAAGACCAATACGGACAATATGGCGCTCCCTACGACCATTACGGATCTCGTGGCTCTGTCGGACGTCGCAGCGTAGGATCGGCTCGCAACATTCCCGTTTCTGGATCACCGGAACCGCCACCACCCCCACCAAGAAACCACGACCAGAACAACTCGAGCTTCAACGACAGCAAGGAGAGCAACGAGATCAGCGAGGCAGAATGTGATCGCGATCAACTCGTGAACCGCAACTACTGCGGTCAGTACAGAGAACCGTGATCGAGTGGGGGGCAAAAGGGTTGAACACCGAGGAAAATACAAATTGATCACGCGTCAACCGGAAACGTTCGAAAAGAGGATTTCCGAATCACGCGAATACGATGGTCTTCGACTCGTTCTGTTCGCTCTGGACCCCTCCCCTCCCGTTGCTCGTTCCTATGCAGTAGGCGAATATAGGCATGCCGAGCGAGTCACAATTGTACAAGAATGAACGGGACTCGCTCCGGAGTCTGTGTACCTAATCGTTTTAGCTTACACGAATTGCATGCTACGTGTCGTCATAGTAGTTTACCGTTGTGTCAATCGTGCCGTGTGTTTTTCTATTTCAGTGAATGCTCGCGGCAAGGACGGCATGACCACCGAGGAGATGCGTAAACTCATAGAGAGGTCAGTAGAGATCGAGTGAGTTTGGTTAACGGCGATCGGTTCGCGAGAACCGTGTCGCCGTTCCTGCCGCTGTGTCTCGAGCGATTTCTTTGCCTCGAGAACCTAAGTCATTGACTTTCTCGAAACTAAATTGGCCGACTCTCCGTTTCAGTCGCTTCGACTCTCGCTATTCACGATAGCTACTGATCGTTTCGTAATTCTTTGCTGGATCTCTTCTTTGCGTAAATTGCACTGTCCAACGATCATTTTCTACTCTAATAACTACAGTTTCCTTTCGATTTAAATTTTTCAATAGTCAAAAACGCTAGATAAAAGATCAATCTGGTATCTAAATAGATTTAAAATATACATCATTTTATTTGGAACAATTTTCTGTGATACGAATTGCTCAAAAACTGACAGCGATGAAGAAAAATGGCTATCGCCTATCGATTATTAGAACACAAAAACGTTTTAAACTTGGACAGTGTTATTTTAGCTTGTTGATTGCTGGTATCGAGTCTGTTGAATTGGAATTTCGAGTACTTGCGTACAGTCGTGGGTATACCTATGAAAATGATAGTGGTGATCGAGTGCACGGTGGTTCCGCTAAGAACCCTGAACAACCTTTCGACAATCTGCCTAACGTTACTCTGACTTTTTCTTGTTTCATGACTCTTTACGCAGGAAGCCGTAAGTTCGTTAGACAATAATCAATAACTACAAACGCAGGGTGCACACCCGCAACCGACAGTCGCGTTAGAGACTGATCTTGAGAGGCTTTAGAAGCTGCGTTAACTCTGTTTTTTAGTTAGTGTTTTATTGTGGCCACGAGAATAGGTCAGTCAATGCTTCGACAGCGAATATGCTTCTCCGTACCAACAAGATCTCTACCTGGGTCCGAAATACCGCTTATTTTTAATCGTCATGTGTTTGCATGCCATTATACGATGATAACTGCTAATTACATGTGATATCCGTAGTTGATACTAATACTTTCCCAGATGACGTCGAAGGTATACTAAGAACGATATCAAAAGTTTGTTTCCGCCGCAAATTCCCGTTATCGCTACAGATCCTGCCGCCATTGCCGCTGGTGCTACTAACCATTATCCATCGCTACCAAGAACAAAAAGAATAAACTTTTTTATTGTTGTATTTATTAACGCTACACCTGGTCTTATTAATATGTGTTCGCGAGTGCCGCTAGTTTGCATGACTTTGTCGCTGTGCCACGTGCAGAGTCTTTTAGTTGCTGTTGTTTAGATGCCATGCAGTCACTCGTCCATAATGCCAGAGCGTCTGCACGTGGATAGAGCTTAAGCTTGATTCGCGGTTTAAGAATGCTCGCACCACGCTCACTTGTCTATCATGCTAAAAAAAGAATTCTTATCTTGATTTAAACAAAAGTAGTCACGCTGAATGTGATGCACAGTGCACTCACAAAAGTGCATATATATATATATATATATATTCATTGTTCATCACTGCATGCATCTGACACCAAGGGATAAATTTAGCTGTGAAAACGAGAAAAGATCGGAAGAAATCAAGCGTGATCGAAGCATCACACATGGTACATGAGCATGAGCGTAGTGCGAGCACGCTTTTGCCGTGAATCAATGTGTTTAGAGTAACTGTGACTGTTTGAATACCAGGGACAACGATGTCGCCCACCGAGTCTATATCGAATATTAAAAATGCGTACTGCATGTTGCAGAAACGAAGCCCCCGGCCGGCAAACCGGCGCCTCCCACGGCGGTCACGGGGGACTCCTCACACCCTACGATACTGTGGCAGTGTAACCTGTAAATCATCATCTTCCGTGGTCTTCCGTCTCTCTCGTCGCCAGCGGCCGAAGACTCGAGAGAAGCGGAACGAATGCGCAAGCTAACTCTTCCCCCGGTGCTGTCGTCGGTCCAATTTGCAACGATTTACCATTTAAATGAATTAGCCGCGTCGTCGCGAGTTAGGTAGATACGGTCCTTGTCGCACGCGAACGCTTTCGATCGGCGGATCTCGTCTTGAAGGATCGACGCTCGGACGATCGACCAACGGTACCGGTCGCCCCATGAGAAAGGGACCTATATTCTATCTTCGTCCGCGACCATATCGTTTTACACCAGTTCTTGGCCTTTCTCTCTTTGTTCGATCTCGCGTTATCTCTTTATAATCGTTCGATCGCTCATTTCTCGTTGCTCAATCGTCGACAAGGCCAGATGACGAAACTGCCAAATTCAATTGACTGCCGTATTTGGACGGGGAGGGGAAGGGAACATTTATTCACGGGGCACAATACTGCCGCGTCGATTCGAGCGATCTACGATCCGATCATACGATCCGTCGCGAGCGAGAACGATCCCTTAGGGATGGCGAACAGACCCGGCATGTTCGTCGATAGGTGCGACAGATGGATCCGACCCGCGACGCGTGTTCTCAGCGACGATGGACTTCGCGGTCTACAACAAAACGAACAAAGCAAACACACACGTACAATACACAGAAAACAAACACAAACACACGCACGGGGGTTCTTCGCGAGATGTCCTAGGTTACGATTGTCGCTTCCAAGCGCCACGAGTCACGGGAAAATTCAACACGAGAATAATATATTAGTTACTCGCTTTTTTAAGTCATGGTTGTGCCACACTGCCGCTCCCCGCAGGCATATGATATTATACATACATACATACATAACGTATATAATTATGATATTATACATATACATACGGTATATACGGTATATACGGTATATACGGTTTATAATTTCGTAACGAAGGTTGTGTCCCCCTTTTTCGGTGAGAGATCAACGATCTTGAGTCTCGACGGTCGCGGAGAGCAAAAGCATGTTCTGGTAGCGCTGCTATTTGCGACAGTGTCGTTGTTGTCGTCGTCGTAGCAGTAGTTCGAGGGGAACACGAGGAACATTCTTCCTTCGCGAGAGTTTTTATGCTCAAGATTCTCGTCGAACACCGTTCGAAGGAAGAACGCGCAACACGCGATTACACGCTCCAGCGGAGAACACACGGATCGAAACTCGCCGGTCAACCGCGAGCGAAACGAAGAAAATTCACGCTAGCAAGCAAGGACACACGTAAACACTCTCTCTCACACACACACGCACACACACACACGTTCACGCACCCAATCACACTGGAAACACACCACGCTCGCTGTTGATTTTTAATCGTCCTATATGATATTTAGTCCGCTGTACACACACATATATTCCCGCAAGCTAATCTCGATCAATTAACGTGAGTTTAAACGATAATGCGACGATGATATAACGTGTAAGCAATTCGAGCAACAAGTACCGATTTAAATCGTAAGTAAGTAGCTTCTAAGTCGGACGGATATGGTCGCGAGGTGCGCCGTTTTGAATTCGTTGAACGGTGACGCGTCGAGCTTCCGAATTAAACGATAATTAGTATCCACGTAGACCACGTTAAGCAGAAAAAAAAACGCGAAAGAAAAATAGCTGAAAAGAGTGAGAGTGAGAGAGAGAGAGAGAGAGAGTGAGAGAGAGTAGAGAGAAGAATGATTCGACAGGCACCTGATCCTCTGTTTGCTCGACGCGTGCGCTGGAATGCAGTTGCGGCGCGTGTCTCATAGCTCTCGTTTTTATGATAACACTATTTAGATATATACAAATATATAAATATATATATGTATACATTGACGTTCATACACATACGTTGTAAGTAGGTATGTCTAGGTGTCGCATTTATTTGCCGAGGCGATGCTCGAGTGGTACACCAGTCGCGAGAGAGCATCACGGTCGAAGACAATGCCTCGTCGTTGACGACGATGGCAGTGCCGGGAAGCTTTGCCCGTGATCGCCGATTCTATTGTATTATTGTCGGACTATTTGGCGCGTATTTTCTCGACCGAGGAGTCTCACACCCTCACCCACCCTCGTAACACGTGATTGATTATCGCTGGACTGCGACTCAGCTCGCCGACGCACTTTTACTCATCGATGTGATTTTAAAGGCTGCGCAAAGTCTCGTGTCTCGTGTATGTGTTACGATCGCGCTCTACCACTCTTTAAATGTAGCCATATCCAAGTCACCTTTTACTACCTATGTAATATCACGTTTTAAACTCGCGCGCGACACACGGCGCGCGGAGCTTTTCGCTTTTGAAGCTTTTCCGGAATTTTACGCGATTAAAGGAAACAAAAAATTCAGAGAAGATAGAACGTATTAGAGAAACCGACAGATATTTAACTTATTCGATATTAACCATGCGATGATTAAACTAAGAAACGATAAAGACGAATCGAAAACGTGATGTCCGTGCGACACGTCGCATTAATAGCTTTTTCTTCTATATTTATCCACTCGGGAGTAAACCACGTATACGCTCGTTTGATATTTGTCGTTATGGTTTGTGTGATCGATCTGGAATCGTTTTTACTTCGCAAGGTTCAACGTTACTGTTTTTTCGTTTCGTGATGCTGTGAACATAAACGGTCGGTGCCGCCGTCCGCGTTATACGTATATATTATTATTGTATACATATATACCTATCATATGATTATGCTTGGTCGTCATTGGAATAATCGATGTTCGTTTCGTGCAAACAGCGGGGCGGTTCTTCGAGCTTCACACCTTCGGCGGGGCGCGTATCGTTCTCTGTTTCGGTTGCAAGCAGACTCGAGACGTTACGTATTTTCTACTAATTCCGTTGGCCCTCTGTGCTCGCCTTTCAATTGGCCGTAAGTTCGCATTCACATACAACGATACACGTATCTCTCCGCGTTCGTAGGGACTCGAGGATCCGCTCGCAGTACACCGTTTCCTCAGTACCACTGTTTTATGTTTTTGTACCAAAGTCGTAGCGTCTAACTTTACGTTAAATAAACAAAACCAAAAAAAAAAACGGACGAGGCTTGATTGATTCTTCTTCCGGTTCGCGCTGAACATATCGGTTTTCTAGAGTGATGCTTTTTAAGATTTTAAGGTCATCAATGTTTTTTATTGTAGGCCATTGGATTGTTCTTGGTCTCTGATATTATAAAATTGAAGAACCACCCGATTAATTTATTTGAAACTGTTTCCATATCTTGTAATGGATCCTTTCTATTTAATTTTTCATTCATTAAGTTTTTTTCAATAACATTACTTAGAAAAACGTTGATATTTAACAAAAATAATTTATATACAATATTACTATTACTATCCTTAGCTCATAAAATCTTCGATATTCTTATTTAAACAGATCATCATTTAGCTATCTAACAATAGGGAAAGTCGTCAAATAGATAATTATATCTTCTCAAATACTGAATCATTTGAGCTGAAAATTATTTTACATATTCTCCAAGATGCGATAAAAACTCAGTAAAAATTCCATAAATTACTATCCAATGGATCAGTTATTAACAATTCGTAAAGGAACATATTTTTCAATCCATTGCCGGAGTGTAGATTCTTAAATAATTTAACTAAATCTGGGATTAATACTTTGGACACGTTCAACATACGGTAAGGATTCACGAAAGATTTTTCAACGATACTACGAAAGCAACGAATTATCTAATCGTGCGTTTATGTGCGCTGGAGTATTTTTGCGAAGATAAGGAGTGGGCATCGAGCGTTTGGTGACATTTGAATAGCGCTCGGTGCAGTGATAAATCGCCATAGTTGGTAGCAGCATTTGTTTGCACGATGGCGTCCGGCGGTGGTAGGTATCCGTTTATTTTGCTTTTTATAGTTTAATAGGTACCGTTCAGCGATTCGTTTCGAGCGAGAACACATAGCACCGGCGATGCTAATTAATTTGTTAATCTCGTAACGGCAGAGAACACAACGGAGGAAAGAACCGAGCCAGCAACGCCTGTACAACCCCTCCCCAATGTCTTGAGCGAAGCAGCGCAAGTGAGTCGGATAACCTACAAATCTATACGTATCCTCGTACGCTTATTTCATCATAATTTATTCGCACTTCGAATATATCGAAATACGTCGATACAAACTTATCCTTATAATGCAAAATTACTTCCGCGAGAAGATATCCGAAAATTGCCATTTGTTCCGAGTCCGTTTAAAATCATTTCAACATTTCCCGCCAGTCAACTGGACAGCTGTTATGTTAAAATTCCAGTTTATTTTCACCGACAGCCTGTGTATGTGTCATTCGCGCGATCAAGATAATTTATTTTTTGATTATTGGAAGTGTTCTTACGCTTTTATGGAGTGGTATGTAGATCTAGGATGTTTATACAATTTCTAGGTTTTAATAACAAATTATCAATGATTGTCAGCCAATAAAAACTTTTTTTGACAGAGCGTTTAAAAATATGTGGAAAATAATTCTAGAGTATAAGTGTTTTAACCCCTTACATGAAGATTTTTAACAAAATTTAACAAATATGAACGTTAAGCCTTTCTTTTTAACCGAAATAAAGTTTGATTGGTTTGTAATCAATATTTAAGCATTAAAATAAATGTAGCCACATGAAAAATATAAATTTTCTTTTCTCTTCTACCGTATTTTTTGGGATAAAGAAGTTTTAATCGCTGTAACCGTAAAGAAAATCATAAAGCAAGGGATAAATCTAGCGGTAACTCGTATAGAAAGAACAAGCGTAAGAGAAAGTGGACGAAAGATGTCGATAATGTTTACTAATTGTTTGTATGTTTGTTTGTTTCAGAGACTACTAGCAATGAATAAAGATTCCGATTTGAGTGGTGTAGCACCAAAGAAGTCGCGCGTCGAAGTGCAATCTCTACCGACAAGGCAATACTTAGATCAAACGGTTGTGCCCATTTTGCTACAAGCGCTCTCCAGTCTAGCCAAGGAGAGACCAGCCGATCCTATAAACTTTCTAGCTGGTTATTTGCTAAGGAATAAGAGCCAATACGATAATGGTGAATCTCCGCCGACTAGTCAATGAACTGCCTAAGCGTTTATAAATATTCAGTGAAGATCTGAGAATCATTTTCAAAACATTTACAGACCTTTGTTAGGAAAGTATTCGAGTTCGGTAAGGTGTATTTGTAATTTCTGATTAAGTAAAACAAAATGTATTAGCCTATTACGACATGGTCTTTTTCGAAGGTTACACATTCAACCTGCAGCAAATGTACTAAATTTTCGTAAATGTTCTCTTCTGTGTTCATTGATTATTACCCATTTACAACGTGTGCGGAAATGAATGTTCTCGTTAATATGTTCAATATTTATCACAATCGATCTATAACGTAATCTCGCCGACGATACAGCGCATCAAATTATTCTTGTGAAATAACATCGTTGACCGTTTGTACATCAACCAGGAAAAACCAAAACGATCGTTATCGCCGGTTCAATAAATCGTAATGAGTTCTTCATGCTTCCATCGATTTTAATTGGAACGGTGATTTAATTAGACACAATTAAATGTAATTTGTGCAATGAATCAGCCTGAAATTTATTATACGGTCTGACAGTGGCAATAATCCGCGCGGGAGACATAATATCGGAACCCGTTTTTCCAAATTTCATTTTGCTACCAGACAAGAATAAAGTTCTATTATCACATTTACCAGAAAGTGTAAAAATTTTGTAAAATTGATTTTCTATATTTCAAGCTACGAAAAGAAGATAAAAAGTGATTAATTATATTACATCACTTTTCTTCCATCGATGAGACATGTATTGCCAATTTAAAAAATCTAATAATTAAATGACCAACGATGATACGAAACACATGTTTACGGAAAGGACGAATTTATTTTAGCAGATATTCCTTTGTCCAAATTTAAAACAACACAACTGACTTTGAAGTTTGGAAAAATGTAATCTTGAAAAACACTTTTGTTTATCATAATAGTTGCCATTGCAAACTTTATTATGGTTTTCTCCAATATATTTTTTTATCAATAATAAATAAGATATTTAAGAGTTACTCCGGTTAGAAAGTGAAAAGAATGTATCTACATATATTAGCAGACTGCGAATTTTATTATACAACAAAAGTGTGTAGCTGCAATTTGAAACGGAAAGCTTGAAAAAGTTTAAGGGTATTGATATACAGGATGGTTCAAAAGTCACCATAAAAAATTTGAATTTGTTTATAGAAGAATAAATGTGAATTTTTAATAAGCAAAACACTTCCGTTTAAAGATGGTCTGGTGACTTGAACCACCTTGTATTTCTCTCAACTGGCTAAACTGATTAAAGAAAGAAAGAAGGTATTGTGGTTCTTGCTTCCTGCAACAAATGCAGAAAATTTTAATTTTGCGCCGAGATCCGCAGTTCTTTATTGCTGCGAGAGGGTGCAGATAATGGTGTAAAATAATAAAACGGCGAGCGTAATGTCTGTGAAACACGATAATCGAAACTGAACAGAACTTTCCGGTAGACCTAATATAAGGTGCGAAATTTTGCGCGCGCTGCGCAATAGTTATGACCAGTGGCTCCGGTTGCTGGTTCGTTTCGCGCAGTGTTTTGTGTTAACGGTTTAACTGTCACTGCAAGACCGTAACGAACCCGATGAAAGAAAATTCGTGCGGACACAGATAACGCTGCAGCACCGTACAAAACAACGACAACGACGAGATATCGGGGTAATTCCGTGGCGAACAATTCGCGCGGCAGCATCATCGTACCAAGTCCAATTAACGAGGTGGGATCCTATCCGACTCCCAGTATATTACCTCGATTCCTTGATACCATTGCACTGTGCATTCACCAGACCTCCGCGCTTCGTTTTATTTTTCCTACCTGCTCTATCAAGTTTCGAGGTAGACATTGTCAAATAAATAACGAACACTATTTTTTCATTTCGTTAAATGAGAACATCGTACAACACTAAATCACCTCTCGTTCGTGCTACAATTTTAATATTATCACATCAAGTAAAGCATTACAGAATAAGCGTTGAAACTCGACAGTTTGTTAGTCTACAGTTTTTTTACTTGAAATACAAAAATGGTGGCAACTTCGATTTGAAAGGCAAAGAACGTGAAATTACTTTTATTTCTTTTATCGTGGAATTTACTAGTTGCCAGAAATTGCCTAGCTAAATCAAATTGCCAATGCAATTACCTCGACAAGCAATTGTCTAAAATAAACGAATATTTCTTGTAAAGAATTCCTCGGAACGTATATTTGTTACGAACGTTTTACGAGTTCAATATAAAAATGTATTAATTCCTCCACTCTCCGCTACCATTCGAACGGAAACAATTCGTGTGACTAGCCTGTGGACCTACCGTAATGCTACAAGAGCAACCGTCCGCTATTGCTGCCGAATAACCGCGGGTCTTTATTTTCCCTTTATCCCGCAGATTTGCAATTCCGCATTCACGAAACCGTGCATACGGTAATTTTATTGCGAATACATTTCCTTTGTGTCGTTTTATTATATTTAAACATAAACGTTGAAATCGTCGCGTGCGCCGCGTCGGGTTCCCAGAAACCGTGCTTCAGACGATACAATGCATAAAGAAGCGAAGCGAAGTAAAGCGTGCGCTATAGTTAATGGCTAAATCGTGTCACGGGTTTCGTCGTGCGCGCACAATCTGCAGATTCACGCCCGCACGGCCACATGGCGCCTCGGTTCAATTGGCACGCATATTGGAATTCTATTAGCGAGATTACCGACAGTAATTGCTCGGTTTGGCGCAATATCGCACGCTCGTCTGTACCTAGCCAACAGGCTAGCGAGCGTCAAACGCGGATTAAGCGCGCGTCTTGCGTCGCGGATCAAGTAAGCCGACTGTATTATACTATGATCGGAGTAGTTACAGCTGGGACCTTGGATATCGCTCCGGTGTGCTAACACGGGGATACAGGGTGTTACCGAAACGTTCGATCCGGTTGTTCGTTCGCCGGCCTACCAAACATCCATGCCGCGAGCAGCGTGGCCACCTTCAATTCGCGCAAACACCTGTAGCAAACAGTTTAACACTAGACCTACCACGAGGGGTCAAACGACCCCCAATACAGTTTCAATATTTCACAATTATGGAAATTGTAAAGGTGTTTTCATGGGAATTTATCGATTCGCACCGTTTCTGCATTTCTCTGCAAGTTTGACTTTGAATGATCTCGAGTCGTAGCAACAGCCCATTGCACAGTGGGTCGTTTCCCACCGTCAAACGACGGGATGATCAGGCAAAAAATTGGGCACGAGAGGGACCGCTGTAAGGATAGAATTTATGGTAAACACGTGACAAAGCATCGTCTATCCTTCTTTTATTAAGTTTCTTAAGGGATGTATAGGACAATAGAGACCCATAAGCGTACCTGAGATTTCTACCTCTTGCTGGATAAAAGGACATACTTTTTTTTCGACCATTTACATATCGGCTCTACGTATCAATCTGCAGAAGACCCGAAACATGTGGTTGCCATAAATTCTAGTATTACAGCGATTTCTCTCGTGTCGCGTGTTTGTCCTACCACCCCGTCGATCGACATGCAGTACCCTCTCCTAAAACTCTTGAAAAAAATCTTACGTAAAGTCAGTATCGCGCGAACTGCGGTCGAGAGAACATCTGCAAAGTCGTGTCAATTCGGAGTTCGCGGTTTGTTATCTACCGCTAGCTGTGCAGTTCGTTGATCTGACCGCGCGATTCTTAGCTTTCGGCAGTGTCGTATACCCGAAGTCAGCTGTGCTGTTCGTCTCTGAATTACCCAGCGACACATTTCGAAGCAGCAAGTTTATTTGCGGCTTAATAAGCGAGTTCTAATTCAATCAATTTCTGCTCCTCTTGTTCACTGCTTCACCGCGGCGCAACACCAACGCTACGTTCAGTGAAATCTGCCGCCGCGTCCGACTCTTCTCGCCATCGCGCGCCGAGGCCGCGCTCTGATCGATCCGTGTGTTTTTCGTTAATGACTCTTTCACGAAACCACGGAGAACATTTCCGCGAAGAAAAAATTCTGGACCTCTTTAAATAATTTCCAATAAAAATGATAGTATTCAGCGATGACCGATGGTCGCCAAAATGATTTTCGTTCACCCGTCTACATTGGCGATCCGTCGTACCGTGCGTCGCGGTCAGCAGGGTTCGTTCGATTTTTTCGAACCACCCAGTACGCCATGAATCGTGAATCTGAATATGCACAAGTTACATTAGTCGCAGCGTGTCGCGTCAAAGGATCGAGGCGTTCGGGTTGAAATTACTCGGGCCACTTGGGCGAGCGTTACTCTCTCGCGCGAGAGTTTCTCTGTGAAAATTTAATCGAAAGTTCCTACGGCTAGGAAATGAAAGTCGAAGGTAGAGATACGAACAGAAAAAAAAGAGAGACGAAGTAGGGGGAGGGGGGGGGGGATGTTGAAACACGACGAATAACGCGTTCCGCCGAGAAAGAAGCGAAACTTGTAAGTTCGCGGATATCGAAGGGTAGGAAACGATTTACTGGTTGTAGTAAGAGTGCGCGGGACTTCCGAGTTAAGGGCGCGCGCTAACACGGTCTATTTTTTTTCTTCATCTCTCTCCCTTTTTCTTTTCTTTTTTTTCTCGAAATTCCTGTCCTCGAGCCAGGCTCCGGATTATATAAAAATTTCCGCCATAACTGGAAACTCTGACGCTACTCTCTCTCTCTCTCTCTTTCTCCCCCTCCACGGTTTCCTCTGTGTCAGAGTTACGGAAAAAACGCTTACCGGGCAGATTCGCGCGAGCTAAAGCCCTCTCTTTCCTCTCGTATTTTTTACCAGACTAGAATTCTATCTGATAACGGAAAACTTTTTTCCTCCCTTCTTCCCCGGGACCACCCTCCTCGCCATCTTTTTTCCCCCCCACCCACTCGGGTTTTTTCGTTGTTGTTTTTCCCCTCCGTCGCGTGAAAGACGATGCGCGGGCCGCGCAGACTGAAACAATAAATACCGGTTCCGGGCTCGTTCCAGTTTCGCTTATTAAGCATAATATCTGGCTCCCGGCGTAACGAGTTCTGTAAAATGAAATCTTTAACCAGTTAGCTGTGATCGACGAGTATACTCGTCGTGGAGGAACGGGATTTTCAATAAATGAAAATTAAACAGGATAGAATTTAATGTAATAATATTTTGATATGCGAATCATTAAAGATTTAATAAAGTTCGATGTTGTAAGAGTCTTTACTTCTGTCCAGGTACTAGCTTAGACGGGATTTAATATGTCCAACTATAGGTTAGAATTATTCTTGTCAACGCTAGGTTTACGGGACCCGTCAAAATGGCGGTTTCTAATATTTTTAATTTGCGATTATCAAGATTCTAAAGATGCTTCCCTGAGGAATTATTTACCAAATTTATTTCTTGGATTACGTATTATTGGAGAAATGGCCAAAAATTTGGATAGACACATTCTTGTTATGTTTATTAAATAATGTGAAATAGTTATTTCTACAGCTCCGTAAACCTAGCGTTGATACAATTAAAATATTAATCTGAAGAATGATTTCGATTTAAAACTGTTAAAAAAATTTTTTTGTTTATCTAAACTGATAAAATTAAAGGTAGGAAAAAATGCTGTCCAGTCTTAGGGCATTTCACCTTATCGAGGCGGTTCGCAAATTGAAAGTCCGAATTCGAGGCGAGCCCTCCTCCCCAAAAATGAATATTCGTAATTCACCTCGGACGTTTTAATCAGTCTTGACGAAATGCTCGAAATCCGCGAAGGAGCGTGTACAAGGACGCGCGCTACCCCTTTCTCGTTCTCCTCTCGTTTCCCCGCCCTCTGATTCTCCATCTTTCTCTCTCTCTCTCTCTCTCTCTGTTCTTCCCGCTGAATTATCTTGCGGTTCCTCGCTCGCGGGGCCACAGATTTTCATTTCAGATCTGGCTCCGGCACAGTGCAGAGGAGAAAATAGAAGTCGCTTCCCGTTGATTTCAATCTGTTTGACAGCGCTCTCCCCGCTCCTTCTCGCTCGCCGAGTGCTGGCTGCACCGCGTCGTGAACCGAAGACAACGAGACAAGATTCGCGACGCGGGCATCGGTTATCGCGCGGTGGCATCTCGCCCCGGCTATTTGCTCCTCCACTCTTTCTCTTTTCTTATTCCTTCCCTGACCCGTGGCACTTCGGACTTATTGGTCCTGCCGCCGCGGGGATCGTTACTCGAAGGACGTTTGATGCGCAATTACGCGAAACTTCGGCCACCCCGATCGCTCGCCCCCATCGGTCCACCCGCGAACTCGCCGAGACGTCCGGACGTCCGTGGAAGTCTTGTTTTCTTCTTACCACCGGATTCGGACCAAATGCTCGCTGTTGAATATCCTCCCACCGCTGCGGAATCCTTTTATCACGGTGCTCCGGGAAACATAAACTGGGATTCTTGAGCAGTTTCTGCGTCCTAATCCGCCGCGCCGAATTCGCAGCGAACTCGGGATAATTCTGGAAAGAGGGAAAGTTCGTCCCGAGAATGGAGCGCCGTGTACACACGGACCGAGTCGACCAACTTCCTCGTCTCGAACTGTCTGCGAGATGCTTCATGTGGGGAAAAATCTCTCTGGCAGTTGCGCGGTATCAACGGGTTCGCGACAATTAACAGCTTGCACCGAGATTTATTTCGTGGCTGCAGCGATTAGAGCTTCTTCGTGGTTTGTAATTTCGTAATATATTTAAATTAGCACAACTCTGGTTAAGATAAGCTTTTTCGTTCAATTTTGAAAATTTTCCAACATTTTCCTATAAATGCATAAAGATCCGCAGTTTATATACAGTGCTAGCTGTACCCGGCCACGCGTTGCTGTGGCTCAGTCTGGTTAAATGGAAAAGAAAGAAAAGAGAAAGCGCACGTTTCTAATATGTTTAATTTCACAATACTTGTTATAGATTATATAGATTAGGTATATAAAAATACGCGCGTATTCGAATGCAACGTTGTGTGAAAATTTTAAAAAGCAATCGGTGAAGAACTTTAGGAGATTTAAAATTTTGAACAAACGAATACGTATACGAATACGTATCGAGAGATCATCCGTGTTGGTTAGCTCACCCTGTACATGGAAGCGAAACACGAAAATACAGCGAGAATGTGCGAGGGGATTGCGGAGTCAGATAAGGCGCGCAGCTTTCCCCGTTCAGCCAGCTCCGTTCAACATTTTCACTTCGCATCGGCCGAGCTAGAAGAATATCGAGAACGGAGGGAGACCAAGTATCGTTTTACATTTTCTTTTTGACTTTAATGTTTTGTCAAGATTAAACCCCCGCCTTCGTTTTTCTTCGTGCGATTAGCTTCGCCGAGCTGGAAGGCGATACCAATATCGATATTACTCGGAGCGGCTTCGATATTATCAACGGAACATTTTCTACAAAAGCAGTACATTCCTGTGGAAGGGGTTTAAAGCGCGGATCCACTCCCTCGGGTTTCAGTTTCCGATCGAGTGCTGGACGTAGGGATCGACTCTATCTAGCACGTCGTTCCTCCATCTTCTCTCCACCGCACCAGCGCAGTACGTCAGCGTACCTCGAACACCGTTTAAGGGTGGTTCTAGATTTTTGAAAAACTCACACACACTTGTACATACAATTGAACTGCGGATCTTTACGCATTCATAGCAAAATTGAGCAGATGAAATTCGAAATTGTTGGAAAATTTTAAAACTTGAAGACGTCGATGTATGATTTTTCCCCTATCGCAATCGTTAAGGGAAGAAATAACGTTGAGTTTAGTTTCGATTTCTTGCAATCGATGCGGAGAATTTTTATTTATTTTTTTTACAAGACTTGCACAGTATTTGTACGTCCAAAGGGTACGCGTATAAGAAATTCCGAAAACCACATGTTATTTATTTTGTTAGAAAAAATCCTGAAAGTGATCGTTTCTTTAGCTTCGTAGTCCGGGACCTCCCCTTAATCCCTCGACGAGCCGAAAGCCCCACGTTCGGTATTACGGTACGGTAAACGTTGATTTGTGGTCCCGCCAACGACATTATTTATAATTTGCAGGTATTAATAACTGACTTACGCGTGCGCGCCCGTGGATATGTGCAGATCATGCTCGAGCCTTTTTGCGAGCATTTATCTTACCTATCGACGATAAATTCTCCTTTTGAAACGGCTGCGGAGCAACATAGCTTTCGATCTAGCGGTCATTCCGTTCACGCAGAAAATACGATTTTGATTCGCGTGGGAACGGCTAGGCATCGACGAAGAGAAACCGATTTTTCGGAAAATTTATGACGCAAATTGATAGCGTTTACCGGTCGTAATTCCTGTCGAAAGATCCGTTAAAACAACCCTGTAGACATACACCGCAGACTTTATACGATTACGAGGTAATCGTCGGTACATGTTGCGTTAATTATTGACATTATCGATCTATCTGTTTTCTTACTATTTATTAACATGCATGGCGTACGGCGGTTGATTTTGAAACAAATCATTTCAGTTCCTCGTGCGTCCAGTTCCATCAATTTTGCATTCAATCAGTTTTGTATCTGGAATATATACTGGAGTAACAAACTCGATAATTGACAATGCTGCAGACTTTTAAATGCAACGCTTCCCACGTATTTTGTCACAGTAATTGAAACTTTGAACGCGTGTTTCTCGGTGCCAGATCTTTGTAACCGATCACGCAAATAACTCGGTTCATTTTCGAGTAATTAATTCGACATTTTTGTCGACACCAGTAATTAGATTATCTTCGGTCGAACGTGTGGAATTTTCAATCAGTAATTTATTCGTTTGTAACGTCAAGAAGAACATTGACATTTCCGTCGGTGTTGGACGTTTTTATGAATCCTTTTGTAATTAATTTTACATGCATACGATATTTTCAAGGAACATTATTCCAAGCGTATTTTTTCTTGTATTAGTTCGGTCATCGAAAGAATGAATAATTTATTATAAATGGGGCTTGGAGATTTGTGTCCCCGCTCTATCTTCCCCTTCTCCTTCCCCTTCCCCCGTCTGCATACGTTTAGTAATCGATTTGATATAAAATAATTTAACAACGTAACAATTATTTGCCTCGGAGTCGCGTCGTTCGAGTGCCAAGCGTTAAAAGATTTCCACGCTTGTTTTCCGGATATCCGAGAACAAGCCTCTCTTTTTTTGTTTTCTACATCTGCGGGTTCGAATGTGCGACACTTCGGTATTTAACCAGTTAACTGCGTTCAACGTGTATACGCGACGAAACAAATCTCTCTTTTGCGGTGCAATATCAACAACACCTTTTCAAGAATGAATTGTTAATTTTTTATCAAATAAAAATGTAATCTTTCCTCGTTTTTCGTAAGAATTATAATGGAACCATTTGCCCTGCGTTCGGCGCGTAGACACGCCATTGTTTGATTTTAATTCCGCACTCCGTGAGGGATTTTTAAAACAAAATTCCGCAGTTAAGAGGTTAACGGCGATACGTCGGCAACCCTCGGCAAGCACCGCGAAGACTTTCGAGGTTCGCGGTACGACAGACTCGGTTGAAAATGCCGGCGTTACAGGGGCCTCGTTATCGAGGCATTAATATTCCATCCGTGAGCCGGTGGATTTATTGAAGTGGCCCTCAATAAGTTAGAAGCGCGTAGCAGGAAAGAAACGTTCCTTCGCGTACACGCGTCTTAGCCACCCTGGGGATAATTCTCTCTCTTTCTCTCTCTCCCTTCGTCTCTCGTAGGGTCTCTAGGCCAGACGCGCAGCGTTCCGTTAATTTCTAATTAAACAAGGGAATTTAGTATATCGGAGCCATAGTTCCGGGCCACTCGAACTCGAGGCATGCTAGGAGGCGGGTCGTGGCTGTGGGACAAGGAGAGGAGAGAGGGAGGAGACAGATAGGAGAGGGATAGAGAAACGGCGAGGCGATAGAACACCGAGAACTCGAGGAGGATCTACGACCTCGATTCTCTGCTCCGAAATAGGCCCGTGTCTTCCTGAGGTCAGACTTCGGTACTTCGACCTGCGGAAGCAATATTTCCACGGGACTTCCGAGAAACGGCGAACCCGCCGGCAATTAGTCAGGAAGTGGCTGACAAGCCTCCTCTCCGCGTCTGCGAGGCGAGCTTTCGACGAATTGACCGCCTTTGTGCGCTCGATCGCCGATTCGATATTGCCCGTGATCGCCCGCATACCGAGATTAAAGATCCTTCCTTTCTTCTTAATTAATCGGCGAACGCCGGTCGCAGGCGGACTCTTCGACGGCGCCGAATCATCCACGGAGACCGATCGATCCTCGTCGTCTTCGTCGTCGTCGTCGTCGTCGGATGTGAACTAAGGGATATTCTTTCGAATGGCACCGGCGAACCATCGAGTTGAAACTCGATGGGTATTATGGGGAACGAGAACGGATCCGGAAAGTGAAACCAATGTAACCAGGTTTTAAACATTTCGCGTACCAACATTTATGCAGGGTATTTCGCTTAACTAGTACATCTTAAACTTTGTGTTAATGTCTCGCTAAAAGTATCACAACATTTCTCTGAATATGTCCATTCTTTGCTCGCTGGTATATTAATTTATAGTCTCGAAACGAGAATATGTGCAAATATGTTGAATACGAGAGGTTTTAAATGATCTACACATTCTGGTTGACTGCACAAGGCTTATTTTTACGATAGGAAAAGGTCGGAGGAAGAGTATTCGACCGGAAAACTTCGATATAAAATCGGCGATTTCATGCATCCGGTATTTCTTTAAAAATCGATTTCGCGACAAAAAATTCTGAAACAATTCACCGTTGCGTATGCCGATGGACGCACTGCAGATTGCTCAACTTTAAGCAACCGTAACTACCGAACCATTGATCCTACACGATCGAAACTTCGATCTGCAGGTTCTCCGGGTGCAAATCTACCGGATTACGCACCATATACATAATAATTTATAGCGGAAAGACAAAAATTTTGAGTCCGGCAAAGAAAGTAACGTTTACCCTAATAATTTGTTAGTAGATATTTATTTTCCGACGGTTCGCGTTCGAAGAGGCCGACCATCGACGCTGAAATAAGGTGGCTTTACCGTAGCAATTTTTCAAGGATCGTTAAGGTCTGCTTCACCCTTCGCACGCGTCTCGATATTTCTGGCCGGAGGTGTAGCTCCGAGCTGTGGCGCGCGGAAATTTGTATTTTCCGAACGCAAGAGTTCTCGAATCCGAGATTTAATATTTTGTGTCTGCGCCCTCCGTTCGCGGTGCCCTTCGTTCGGGAGTAGAGCCCCGAGACCGGTGGTCCAAATCCGTTTCACGGGGTTTGCCGTTTCGTCCGTTGATTTATAGGTGAAGAGGCGTTCTCGCGGGGCGTTCGACTAAATCATCGCGGCTTCGGAGCTGCGGTGTTTCGCATGATAAGACAATTCGCGCGATTTTCAGGCCGATATAATTCTTCTTTAATGGCTCGTAAACAAAGTCCCATAAATTCCCGTGTTTCGTCGCGCCCGCCGACTCTGCCAAGCTGCTCGAATTTATAATGTTGACGATCAAACGGGGTGGTAGCCGTAACCGTGAATGTAACGCGTCGGGACCAATGCACGGGGTGGATTCGCACCACCCACGTATCGCCCCGTATCCCGCTCGTTCGCTTTATCCTTGCTTCCGATCGACAAAAAATCACGTTTCGGTTTTATCTTCGCGAACGGACGACGAGGGAGGAAGAGCTTTCGCGTATTCCAGATAACTGCCCCTTGGGGACCCGTACGGCGATACAGCTTCCTCTATCGCATTCGTCGGACCGCCGCGCAGTTCCTTACCGGGCTGCCCGGATACACATTCACCGCGAATCGCACATTCGTAAAGTCTGCTCGCTCTCACAGTCTGAAATAAAAGGTGGAGTCGACTTTCTCGGCGACGATACTCGTGCATGCTCGACGATAACATTCGATCGGTATTTTAATTTCATTTTTTACCGTTAGCGATCTTCCTTCGTTCGGATCGAGCTCCTACAAACTATTACCGTGGACCGAACTAAGCAAGAACTAACTAAGCAAGAACTAACTGAGCACGCGGAAGCAGGAGCGTGATACATTTTACCTATAAACCATAACTGGGGTACTACCGTATCAACGTAAGGGTTGCACAAATTAGGTTGCACGTTAGACATAGTTGCGCATAGGAAAACAATCTAAGCTGGTACAGCAAAGTCGCGTTATTTTGCAAACTACGTCTTCGATTTTATAGATTGTTCCAGTCGTCGATGAAAGCGTCGAAAGCACGGCAAGCGATCGCTGATTAATTTGATTTCTCCATTCGCTGGGTCCGTTTCGGTGTAGTCTTGTTTCGTTACACGTCCAGTTAACGCGGTAGATTTGTCTTCGGCGACGAAAGCGAGCAAGCTGACAAGCCGCGACAACTATTCTTTTCTCGGCGTAGCCTGGAAATAAACCTGGGGTCTCGCAGGCACGTTCCCCGTCCCGGCTACTTCTTTATGCATACGTTTCCGTTCTTTGCATACACGTTGCCGCGGCTGCATGCTGGTAACGCGAGCCCCGGCGTCGCCGGGAGCCGGGAGCCGGGGCCGGGAGCCGGGGAAGAAGGATAATTACGCTTCGAAAGGTATTATTCTCCCGAGTATTCAATTATGGGTCGATCGAAGGGTTGTAAATTCCACGCGTTCCAACGGAATTGTCGATTATTATGCAGTTCTTGTTATTACCGTCGCATCGTTATGGCAATTGGGCCAAGATAAAAGGCTACTCTATATCGCGCGCTGTCGTATAATGAGTACCATTACGGACATCTCGAGACCGGGATCGTAGGCTCTCCATTCCCCGTTTCTGTTCCGTTCCCGTCCAGTTCCGCTACGTTCCAGAAAAATGCATTGTCTTTCTCATTAAATTACGCCACGTTAATGATCGTCCCCGGGTCTGCGCTGTAATTTATGTAACTGCCAGTAGTTACGTCACGGTGATTTGCCACGGCCGATGACAGAGCCCCACGGTCTCCACGCTCGACGGGAACGGGAACGGGAACGGGAACGGGAACGATGAAAGTAGTATTACCCAGTGCCTGTGCAGACGCGATTGAAATTCCCGATGATACCCCCGCCCCTTCTCGCCGTCCTCCTACACGGATACGTTTTCCCATCGGAGCATCGCGATGGGATACCGCGTATTACGAATTATTATGTATGTACATTCGTTCCTCGTTTCTGTCTACCGGGTGCTCGCGAAACTTCGACACCTGTTTGCCGATGGAGATTACATGTAGATCCGCCGTAGATGTAGTCTACTTTGCAACCACGAATGCCAGGCAGATTTTACGATTCTTCCGTTTCCTTTCGAGAAAGTAACGCGCGCGAAATACTTCTGGAATATTTTTGGGTCTCTTGCAACCGCAATTTCGGTGTAGGGTGTTACAAAATTGTGTGTCGCGATCTCTGTGACGTGATTTCGCGCCACTGGAAACGATCGCTTTCGCGTTCTTTAGTTTTGTGTAAACTTTACTTCACCGGACTCCAAATTTTTGCCATTCTCCTTACAGATTGTTATGTCGATAATTGACAGTTGTTGTCCGTGTTTTTCGTTGACGACTCCTTGACGAAGCCTCGGAGAACATTTCCGTGAAGGACAAAGTTATTTGAAACGAACTCGGGCATCTTCTTGTTAAAGGAAATGCAACATTTTCGGGACACTCTGTGCACGTCATCGACATCGTGATTTTCTATTCTCCGTTCCACCGAGTTTCATTAATTAACGCCGGACACCAGCGCCGAAGGCTGGTTAGTCCAAGACGAAGGGGCAACTCCTGTTTGCTGGTTCGTATCCTTGAAAAGTTCCGGTTATCGCGAACGAACGGAGAACAGCAGCGCTACGATTAATCTCGGTCGGCTGTGTTTTGGCACGCGGCTGGCAATTACCGGGCGCCGACTATAGCGCTCAATTATAGCCACAATTAAATTTCAGGATTCTTCGGAAAATCTAGGAACGATTACGGACGAGTATTGAAATGGCGCTGAGCGTCTCTTATCTCGTCGCAGCGCTGTTCAAATTGTATTCGGGAGTTTATTCAACCGGACAGCTTTTAACGACCTAACAGAAACCTGTTCTTTTTTCGCCGCTGGTCTTCTTTGTCGTCGCGTTGACGCAATTTATTTTCACGACTAAACAAAAGCATTCCGACGCTTCGTAATTTGTCTTTTCGATCGTGTCGATTTCAGTCTTATTTATTTACGTCCGTACTCGGCTATCCTGTTTCAATTTGTTATTAAAATTTTGTTTGTTTCTCCACTGCGCGATGACAGACGCGTTGCCGATAACGCTGGCTGATAATATAAAATAATATTTTCCATCGTTGCGTAAATAATGCAGCCTGCGTTTTCCAACCAACAGAAACTAGCATTAAATCAACAATGTAGTCATTTGTTATTATATGACCGGCCGAAGGCGAGGGGGACAGGTTGAAAACCCATGTTATCGTAATTATTCTGCTGTTATTGTTACAAACTTTACAACCGCGTACGCATCGCGGATAACTAACTATTTGTCGAGGCCACGTGTTCGGGTTTGCGACGTGGTTAAACTGCTACAATGCCGGTTTTGAGGAAGTCATAAATTTTGCAATTGTTCTCTTTGGACTTACAATATGGCCGGCAATTGTCAACGGACGATGTCTGGAAATTATCCTAGCTGTATTGTCCGCAACGGCAATTGTTGCGTCGTCGTAGGCCACACGTTCGATAATTTATAGGTTTTTAGGGTACGAAACGTACAATATTATTCTCGCTGCAACGTAATTTGGAAATCGCGTAACGCAAGTTCACGCGCGCGTTACGTAAACGGGAAACCACTCCAATCCTCGTTGGTCCTAACGTACGCCCACTTGAGATCGTGGATTGCCCGACAACCCAATTTACGAAATTTTCGCGGGGTCCTACCCGAACCCGGGAAAAATTCCTGACCCCACCCGAACCCGAATTTTCGGTTGTCCTTCCACCCCTAATTGTTACCGAATAAATCGTGTGATTGATTCGCTGAACAATCGATTTCGCGACCCCTATTGGAGCAACGAATCGTGCTCGTACACTGGCATTAACGCGTCCACACCATCGGGCAAAGGCGGTCTTTTTTCGGGCTGTTATTCGGGCTGTTATTCGGGCTGTTATTTCAGCGAGAGGAATGGTAAAGGCGGCAAGCTTTGGGATCGATCTGCTCGTGGAATGAGGGAAAACGATGGGATGGTAGCTGGGCAGGTCGAATAAGGCTCGCCGTAGAGAAAGCAAAGGAGAAGGATGAGGGATATTACTTTTGCTCGTTATCGGTTAATTGGAATCACAAGATTCCCGATCGTTTCTGAGAAACCAGACTCTCTACCTCTTCAGCCCCATCACCGGTCTTCTCTCCTCTCCTCTGCTCCACCTCCACCCCCGGCGTCCTGCCGCGCATCGCCCGCCCCCGCACTGTCTTTCCCTTTGTACGCGGCTTATCCCCCTCGACTTACGTCCGCGCGGGAACAGTTAGACAAGGAAGATGCAATTACCGAGCTGGTAACAAACTCGTTTGGCACGGTAACTGCAGACGCCGTGTTTAAACTGCAATCATGTATCGGCACAATAAAGACGTTCGTGGTGAACGGATTTCCGTTCGATTTTTAACATCGACGTCCGCTCGCGCGAATCTCGAGAGAGGGGAAGAAGAGAGAGAGAGAGAGAAAGAGAGAGAGAGAGAGAGAGAGGGAGAAGGACAACCAGCTCTATATTTAATTGGAAACCCCACTGGCTCCGATTTATACCATCCAGTCGCGAAGCGATGCGTCGCGTCGCTCTCTCGCGGAGGCAGATCGTCGAACTAATACACCGGAACCGGAAGGGACTCGGCAGTCTCGACTAGCGGGGTACCGTTTTTGTCGGTTCTCGTTTTTTTTCTCATCCTTCTCATCATTCCGCCTTTTTTCCCCCAGCGAAATCCGCAAAGACAATGGGATCTCTCGTCCACAAAAACCGATATTTCCGTCGTCGGAACCGCTGTACGCGGCTTAACGATCGACCCGGAAAAGGAAATTTCATCTTCTCGCGGGGGTGCACCCTTTTTATTCCCTTTTCCCTTCGTTTTTCGCTACCCGAGACCACTCTTTTCCACGGTCTCTTCGCCCACCTCCCTCTCTCCCTCCTTCTCCCACCCTCTCGTCAACTCCTCGCCTTCTTATTTACCGCGGCAAATAACTCCTTTTGCGACGTAATATCGTTACGGTTATGTAGTTTCGCCGATACGCCGGTTCTTTATTCTATTCCGGGGGATTCGGTACGGATCTTCGTTCCCTTGTATGCTTCCCACGTTTCCCTCTCTCCTTTCCCCGTCCCCTGTACCCGCTATCCATATCCCAAGCTGATGGTCGCGTTTCCCTTGCTCCCGACCGCGTGTACCATTATATATTTCCCGCTATCATCCGGGACAGCCTATTCCCTCTCTTGGCACGAAGACAGAAACGGTCTCTGTCGCGAGATTCGGACGATATTCAGCCCCGACGTTCGGAATTGAACGATTTGTCGTATAAACGCCTTTGAACCGTTCCGCAGCGGGTCGATTGATAAATCCGAACCGTCTTTTCCCGGGTACGTGCCGAGTTGACTTTTCCGGCGCACCGGGAACAACGAGACAATCTTTCCCCTTCTCTTTTTCTCTCTCTCTCTCTCTCTCTCTCTCTCTCTCTCTCTGTGTGTGTGTGTCCAGCAAGGGTGGTAGGGTAGTCGGAAATTTCGGTTTCGGGTCGGCTATTTTCCCGAGTTCAGATCCGATAGGGTATTTTTCTTGGGTTAGGCTGGAACCCGAAAATTCGTGATACTCGCGTATCCGAAGCCTTTTTTTTGTTTGAGGGCGGTAAGGAATTGTTGTTAGAATATTTGTCGCGTCGTTCAGAACTGATCGACGCATTTAGGCATTGGAGAACCTAGTTCAATACTTATTTATTGCCTAATATAAACACAAGTATTTTTCAGATGTTTAGAGTCTTAAAAGTTCTTGGGTCGCATCGCGCTTCGCAAGGACGCAACGATTTTCGGATTTTCGGATTCCGACTCTGGTCGTCGCTAATTCTCGGGTCTCAGTCCGACTCGAGTCATCGTGAAGTTACGGTTTTCTAACCGAGTCGTCAAGAATTTACAGATTCCGATCCGAGTCATCGAGATTCGAACCTATGCTCGGGTATCCCTGCCGTGCAGCACTCGTCGACGAGGATCAGTGAAAATTCTGTTTGCGGTAATCGACGGTAGCGAGAACACGGTTGCGCGATGCTCGGCGACAATCCGAGCATCTCGAAAAGAAGGAGTGGGAGAGAGAGAAAGAGAGAGAAAAAAAATATCCTCGTTACGAGGCTGAAAGTAGTAGCTCGAGCGTCGCAACGCTGCGGAGCGTGTAATTAATTATTTACGTTTCCCTTTAAAACGACAACGATAAGCAGCAACAACATCACCGCGTAATTGCCTCCTCGGAAAAAGTAACGATAAAGTCAACCGACAGGCAAGAGCAGGTAGGGCAAGCGCAGGTAGGGCAAATACAGGTAGGGCAAGAGCAGGCATGCGAGCAGGCAGGCTAGCGTGGCAGGTCGGGCTCGTCTCTCCCCTGTAATTGAACCCTTTCTACGACAGCGAGGCGCTCGACGACAGCTGGATGCACGTTTTAATCGCGACTAACGCAATCCTAGCAAGTGTCCCGGGCGAAGATCGTAACGACGATTTACGGGCTAACGAGTTCGCGCTTCTCGAATTTCCCGGATGTTCGCATGACTCTCAACCGTCCCTCCCTTCCCCTCTCCGCCCCTCTCCCGACCGGTAACCGGGGTAAGGGCGCACCCCCTCGTGTCTTAAGCTAACCGACGAAAGTTCGCCCCCTTACATTATCGTCGCGCTGCCGTCGACGTCCCTCCCTCCCTCCCTCCCTCCCTCCCTCCCTCCCGTCCAACCTCCATCTTGCCGACAGTCTCTCGCCTACTACGATCTCGCGAGCGCCGCTAACTTTTTAACTAGTTGCAAATTAAAATTTAACTGGAGTGTACCCACCCTCGGCACCACCCTCGGCACCACCCTCGGCACCACCCCCGGCTTTCTTGTTCAACGGCAATCGCCGAAGGAGACTGCTTTCTTACAGGGGATTTTACGCTCACGTTGGCTACCGAAAGGTGTAAATCAGGGTTCGAAATAAAATGTTAGCTTCCGCTTTGGAACCTTCGGCGACGACGAGGAATTGTCCGTTTGGGTATGTGTAGTCGACGTTAAGCGACGGGGGTGACTTCTCCGCCGGATGCCGAGGAACCCCTACCAGCGATGCGACGGTTCCACTAGGGAGGAGAGCAGCTGTTCCGCTTCCGGTTTAGCCCATGTGCCAGAGTAATGGGCATGCTATCCCACTCTTCCACCTTCGCAAGGCGGAAAGAAGAGCGAAGATCGTAGAGGGGAGATCCTAGATGCTCCTAGATCCATCGTAGAGCGTGTCGTCCTACGCTCGCTAGATAGAAGCGGGCTCTGCCTTAGACGCTGATACCGATACCGTTGCTGTTAGATCCTGGTTGTAGTCGTGTCTCCTCTAGTCATGTTGCCGTTGCGTTTGTCGTTGGTGTCGCCAATGGTTGAAAATGGCTGAAAATGCGCGAGAGAGAAGGAAAAGGAGAGGAGACGTTTCGTTCTAGGCCCGCCAGAGGATTCGTCGGTAAGGATACCTACCTCTTTTAAGGGGGTAGACGCGTTTCCAGAACTGAAAGAGTGCGGGACGCGCCTTCTCATTTCTCAATAACGCAAAGATTCTTTCGGTACTCGAAAACGCTTGATAAAAGATCAATTTTGAGGCCTTATTTTTCATTATCCGGCAACATGTACTGCGCGGAGCACGAAAGAATCGTTGAATTTATCTTATTTTTCAAACGTTGAAGAGCACGCAACTGTTTGAGCAACTGAGAATACAAAACGAGAACACGCGGTCGGATACGTTCGTTACCGATCGGTATTCTCGATTTTTTAAAGCAGCGCAGTCGCTCTTACTACGAATGCTATTCTATTCGCAGGGACAATACTGGTATTCTCGACGAACAATCGACAGATTTAGTTAACCGGGCATAATGGACTCCGGCGTACATAATTTTTTCCATCTAAAAGCACGAGCGGGGTAACGAGCTGCAGCCTGCTCCCGCACACAACATTTCAATTGCCGCTCGACGTATCCCATTGTTACCGCTGAACAGTCGACAACTTTGAATCTCCTGCCAACTCCGCGGGTACAAAATAATTTCGAAACTGCCACCAGTGTTTTTTCTTTTTGCAAACTGCGCTGACGCAAAGTGGCAGAAATGCTGGATCTGCGGGGTCTAAAATGAAAAATCTGGCCATCCGGAACGGCGAAATGAAATGAATAATTACAGTCCTCTCGGCGGAGTTCGCTGCCATTTGAAAATGACGAATTTTTTGTTTTTTTAAACAGTGTTATTTCCTGACGAGGCAGTTATCGCCGACCACGGTCCGATGAATTTGTGAAGCACGCATCGTTGTTCGATCGAAGATACACGCTGGTCAAGAACAGTGGATAATCGAACAACACCGTTTCCTCATTTTTCAAAATTATTGAAAAATCGCGCGCTACATCGGAGACAATCTATTTTCGTTTAAGTTAATTTCTTTCGCTGCAACATTATTTGTCTGAATATAAAAATGTTCAATATTACAAAGATACATCGAAAGAATTGATTTTCGTTGTTTTTCAATTAAGAATAACGGTTTTTTAAAGATTCTTAACGATTCCTGAATCTGGATCGAGTATTTGGACCACGCGGTGCACCGTGGAGAAGGCGTGTGGGTCGGTATCTCGGCCCGGGGCGGCGATCCGCGAGAATGCCGCGGGAGAAACTTGGTTGGTGTCGCCGAAAAACGGAAGAAGAGGAAGAGGGGTAACCCTTCTGTGCGACCGAGGGAGGTCAGGACGAACAAATTGCACTTCCCAGTCTCGTTAAAACAATGTCGCCGAGGGAGCAGAGAAGAAGGGCGAGAGAAGGCCACGGATCGGGACGAGAAACTCGGAGGGGAAGGAGCCGGAGAGCTAGGTGGCTGCTGCAGCTTCCAACGAAGCAGTATTCAGCTGGAAAGAGCTCTTCGCTCGTTAGCATTTAATTGAGAACCTCGCGAGGAGAGGACTCCAGGACTACGGACTCTGGTAACGACCGGTCGACGGGCTCGTTTAAATATTTTAATAATCTCTTGTATCGCGAACGGCGATTCGAATATTTAGCGGTGCCGCCGCGGCGGTATCCAGGCTCGGTCCTCTCTTTACCGCGACTTATTGGAAATACGTAGACAGGGATCTCTAACTCTTTCTCTCTCTCTCTCTCTCTCTCTCTCTCTCTCTCTCTCTATCAGTCTCTCTCTTTCTGTCCTCTTTCTGTCCTCTTTCTGTCCTCTTCCTATCCCCTCTTTCTCTCCTCTTTCTCTCTCGATAGAGTCTTGGTTACGAGCCCTGCTCGCGGATCGAGTGTACCTCCGCAACCCTCGCAAGAATTCTCTCGCTTGCGGCCGATCAAACTCGGCTGCTGCTCCGCCGGAGCAATTAGAGCGAAATTTATCGACCCTCCGTGAGAGTCTGCAACGACGCAACCGCACTCGTTACTCTCTCTCTCTCTTTCTCTCTCTCTCCACGGAACGACGACGCATTATAATTTTAAACGGCTGAATTTGCATGGGATCAAACCAGTTACACCCTGGGCCAGACCTCTCTTCCACCCGTTGCTAGTCGAGCGCAATTGTAATCGGTGTTGTAAGCTCGGCTCGTAAATTGAATTTCCGCGTCGGGCCGGGTCGGGCTTCGTCGCGACGCCCGCGAAAACCAAGAACCGGAACAGTATAAGAAAACGTCGATTAATAGCGTCGCCGATTCGATCGACGCGACCCCCATTCACCGGCAAAGTGGACGGTCGTAGTAACGAGCAACTTATATCGACCACCGGGCGGCCTTCGAATTTTCCGGTCTAATGGAACGTGCCATTTAGGCGAGCACTTTGAGGCGACTCGTTTTTCTCCATTTTTCTCCATTTTTCTTCATTTTTCTTCATTTTTCTTCATTTTTCCTTTTCTCTTCCGTTCTTTTTTTCTTCTTCTTCTCTTTGCATCGTTCCGCTTTCTGCCTACGGTGTACAAGCGTGTCCTACACCGATACACCGTTTTCTTATCGCCGGCAGACCGGACCCGGGTTCTCCCGTTCGTCATCCGTGAAACGATAATCAATTAATCGCGCGTAGCCGGCCGCGGCGAAAAACTAGTATTAATATTTAAACGTTTCGCGCGCGAGAGATTAATTCCTTACGCTCCGTCGAGGCTTCTATCATCGACCTATTTATCATGGCAGTTCTCGCTCGCTAGCTGCTCCGAAGCCTGGAAGCTCGCTCGCTCGCTCGCTCGCTCGCTGAACTTATCAAGCGTTGTAAAATATATTACTGCTGGTTCGTTAATTTTTCAGAAATATTTATGCAACCACGCCCGGCTCATTCCCGGCTGCTTAGCTTTACCCGCGTGTCTCTTCAATCTCGTTTTTCCGCGATGGTCCTTTACGACGTCGTTCCGCCGTATAATAGCCGACGGTTCTTTTCACCGTGTCATTTCTTCGTAAAACTATATACCGCATCCACGGATAATCCCGTTCCGTCCGATTTATTTCCGTTCGTTGAACCCGCGCCACGGCTTCGATCGGGTCCCATCGCCTTTAAGAGGACCGCCGATAGACTTTGGATGGATCATAGTCTCGCGGCCTACTCTCCCCTTCCAACTCTCTTCGCGAAGGATTCCATTTCGTTCGTGTCGTTCGATTTATGAAATTTCCGTCTGTTGACTCTAACGCTGAACAAGCGTAACCTTTTTCTGGGACACTTGTCGGTGTGCTATCTCCTCTTCGATTTCAATGACCTTGAAATATGCTGTCAAGCTCGTTCCGAACATTTTACTGTTTCCGATTCGTGTACTATTTGATTATTATTCGACGATGTTAACGCTTTACCTACCGGTAGGCTATTAACAGCCTTTTCAATCATTGTGCTGCACCAAATGGAAGCTTGAAAATCTTCTTTTACACGATAATCCCGAAGGAAATTATTAGATTTTGTTATCGAGAGTGAGTTGTTGGTTTATGATTGAAAGTACTGTTCCTATTGAAAGATTCTTTTAATAAATCCTCGGCCATGAACCATAGACTTTCAACAATTATGGAATAATCACCGATCGGTAATGCGTTAACATTGAACCCTCCATCACCGGTCGAAATGACCGAAGTCTTTACGCGCGCTCTCCTTTTCTACGTTCGGCTCGGTCTTTGAAGCTGAGAGAAATAGTGTCTCTCAGCGAACCGTGCAAACGAACCGCCACGAGGACTGTCGCGACTATAGAAGATTTACTGTATATATCTCGATAATGAAATTATCTTAATAATGTACAGGATGTTCCACATATGCATCGTATTCTCGCACGATGACGATTATGAAACCTGAAAGACCATAATTGACACGAGATACGTTGGGAGACGCGCTTCGGACGCTTTAGAGAGATATCTCCTAAGAATTCATACGTTGGTGCATCGGTATGCGAGGAAGATACCACGAGAAAATGATAACGCAAAAAGGGGCAATACTCGTTTTTGAATATTTAGTCCCTCGCGTGCTAAAAGCACCGTCTAAATGTATACATTAATAACACACGCTGCACGTGCACGGTAAACGCGCACAAAAGCCTCGCACACTAGACACATGCACACGGAACACGATACATACACGATTTTGCCTTGGGTTACTAGAATGCCGGCGGTACACTTTTCCATTCGGCGTTCGATAAAACAGCAGAGAAAAATCGTCAAGATTTCAGGTATTGTTCCAACGACTCCAATATTCGAATCTGCGTTTTAATTCTTAAGAAAAGGTTGAACGTTCAAACAACCATACGAATACTGTTTCGATTCCTAGAATAAAGGTAGTAGACCCCCCCTCGCCAAGCAAAAAATTCCCAGAGTCCCGCAATAGTTATGAAATCAGGCGGCAGGGAGTTAAAGACTCGCGGAAACGCAATTAGTGCGTGGCAGTTGGCATTACTGTCACGCTCACGCTGCGCCTCTAATCACCAAAGTCTGATATAAACAGCGCCGAGCAAATTGTTCGGGTGTTCCATAAAAATGTCATTAACTTCCACTCAGCCGGATGCCCTTTAACCTCGACGTTACGAGGAAACTTGACCTGGGTCCGGTGCTTGCTAAAGCTACTTTGTAACCTGTTGTCGCCGCGGATAGCCTCTCTGGCTGGTGCTGGCCGGTCGTTGCCAGCTTAAACCTCCCTCGGTCCCCTAGATTTCCTCCGGTGGACTTTCCATCGAACTCTCTCTCTCTCTCTCTCTCTCCCTCTCTCTTCCTCTCTCTTCGTTCTCGGTGAGCATGCTTTTCGGTAGATCAGGCTGACCTAGGTTCATTAGCTGACGACCGACCGGGTGTACAAAGTTTCCTGGGAACCTTAGACCAAAGAGGCGGTACGGAGCGTACGACGAGACCCCTAACCCCCATTAGCTTACGCTTACGCGGTAAGGTACCTGTGCGGGGATCGTCTTTGGTAGCGATCGGCAAATATAGGGCGGGTATCGTGTACTTCGACGGCATTAACCGGGTTTCCCTGCGCGGATTTCACGGCCGTCGGTTTCGTGTTTATACACACCGTTCGTGGAATGCACGCCGCGCCTCCCCGCCGGGTACCTGCTGGTATTTGTTGTTTGCAGTTACTCAGCCCTCCTATGTTTTCCTCCGCCTCATCCCCCACGAACCATACCGACCCACCCTCTTCGTCTCTTCGTCTCTTCGTCTCTTCGTCTCTTCGTCTCTTCGTCTCTTCGTCTCTTTCTCGCATCTCCTCCGCAACCCTTTTCCCTCCGTCGCCCAACCCTTCTCCGGTACACCAAGAATGCACCGCGCGTTGCACCGTGCAAGCACGACGCGGCAACATACTGTGTACCGAGGGACGGCCGGAGTGTGCAGGGAACGAGAAGACAGTCTGCTGAGAGGGATTTTATTATACGGTAGAACGAAGACCCGCAGGAATATAACCGTGGAAATGCACAAATAATACGAAGGCCGCAAAACAGGCGGCAGTGATAACATCGCGAACACCGGCGCGGGCGACAAGAGTGCAGGAGAGAGGGCGCAACAAGAAAACGTGCCTCCCGCTGAAGGATCCCGGATCAGCGAATAACAAGACCAACAAATATTTTTTATCGTCCCGGCTGCCTAGCGAGCATATGGCCGGGGACCTACGGTACGTGACAACCCCGACCGGGTAAATTTCGCTAAGCCAGGCTTTTCTGAAAGGTCCGCACTCTAATTTGCAAGGATCCCGGTGATACGAAAGAGACGAAAATGTAAACCGAAGATCCACCACCGTTTCTGCTCTGTCTCGGACCGGGAAAGAGTCTATAGCGGGAGGAGCATTCTTCGGCAACCCCCATGACAATTTTGATCGATGTCGTACAACAGTTTTTGGATGTAAAAATTATCTGCATCCATTGCACGAAGTAGAAACTCGATTGAATGTTATTTCTTCGATTAACGATTTTAGTAGAGGTGAAATCATATATCGACATCTTCAACTTAACCTTTGTTGCGTTTAATACGTCCAAAATAATGTAACAACATTTTTTAAACTTTCCTCGTGCATTTACCGTTTGTCATTACCGCGTATTCATTTTTGTCATGTCCGCATAAAATTCGCAATCCAATATCATATGTTATGAAAATTCATATTCTGCGTCTTGCATATCGATTAATGGTGGAAACGAATAGTGGAGAGTAGATAATGAAACATTATTTTTAACTGTTCTAGGTACCAGAAAAGTTGCACTGAAATCGGAGACTGATGGATCGGGACCGTTCGATGTCAATCTCAAATTAAGAAACACTTCAGAGACGATTCCCTTCAATTTCCATAAAATTTTTGATGGGATGATTCCAAGCTTGGAAATCAACTGATCGATCCGAGTGTTGCGGTTGAAGTCTGACGGTGCACCGAGTCTCTCTGAACCACTCTACATTCTTGTTATAATTGTTTAGAATATAAGTTATGTACTTGTAAAATATCTTATGTATGCATCAACAATGAATTAATAAAGGCAATGTTACAAATGAACGTATCTGCGTATCTATTTATCGAACCTCTGATTTTTCCCGAACTCTCGACTTGTCGTTGAGTTACACTACTGAATTTTCGTGCCACCTCCTTCGCTATCTTATTCTCCTAATACAAAGTTGGATTTTTGAGGTATTCGAAAAATTTTCGGCAAATCTTCGAACGTCTGGCTCGTTGAGTCGGTCAACTGAATTTTCGGCAATTTTCAACCATCTGGCTTGACGCTGACTTGTACCACCGAAATTCGGATACCTCCTTCGATGTCATGTTCTCCTAATACAAATCTAAAAATTGCCGAAATTTCTCGAAAATCCCGAAAATTGAACTTTGTATTAGGAGAACATGATATCGAAGGAGGTATACGAATTTCAGTGGTACAACTCAACGACAATTCAGACGGTCGAAAATCGCCGAAATTTTTCGAAATCCCGGAAATTGAACTTTGTATTGGGAGAACATGATATCGAAGGAGGTATACGAATTTCAGTAGTACAACTCAACGACAATTCAGGCGGTCGAAAATCACCGAAATTTTTCGAAATCCCGGAAATTGAACTTTGTATTGGGAGAACATGATATCGAAGGAGGTATCCGGATTTCAGTGGTACAAGTCAACGAGAAGTCAGACGGTCGAAAATCCCGGAAATCGAACTTTGCATCAGGAGAACATGATATCGAAGGAGGTATCCAGATTTCAGTATTACAACTCAGCAACAATTAGTCAGGCGCTCAAAAATTCTCGAAAACTCAGTACTACAAATCAATTCTTAAAATTATTCTTTATTCAAAATTTTCGTAGATGCCAGTCTTATTCTAACCTCAAAAATTCGTGTACAGGGTGGGAAAAGAAGAACACATTAATTGTTGTAACTGATATTCTTTCTGCTGGTACTGCGAGACGTATTTCTCTCGAATCTGTAACGAAACCGTAATTTGTTAATCTAAAGAGTAGAGGAAAAATTGGTGAATCATTATACTAGGATCGCTTACGTAGACTCATTTACATTTTTCTTTCTCCGAGGTCGAGTCAGACTCAACAAAGGTGTTCAAACGGTTTAAAATCGAAGAGCACTTCCAGCTCTTTATAAAACTGAAATTCCCAGCATCGTGTCCGGTGTTGGAGTCCAGCCGTTGACCGATTTCTTCGGAAACGACGAGAGGGCCGGTTTTACGGCGCCGTAACGAGATATCTTAATCGAAATCGTACGGTTAATATAGCGGACTCGAAGAGTGAAGGGTGGGAGGTTGAAGGGTCAGCGGTTTTACGCGGGGTCTAAAAGTTTCATGAGTACGAGCCGGAAGGTAATCCGGACGCGGGAAAATTGATCGACGCCCGTTCGTTGGATCGCGAGTAAATCCGTGAGGGGTGAAAGGGCGGAGGGGTTGGAGGTAGGCAGAAGAGGTGACGGGGTGCGACAGAGGATTGGGATCGGAAGGGTTCAGGGTGTCCGAGAGATTTTTGATCGCGAGAGAGGTCAGGAGACAGCGCGAGAGACAGCGCGAGAGCGAGCGGGCCGGGCGCGGAGGTTGGCGGCTCGCTCGTCGGGTTGTTTTCTCTCTTTTACTCTTTCTAACACTCGCGTGGGCGTACAGGGGCGGATAGCAGGCTACACGGTTTCCCCATTATCGGGTGTTTACGACGACGACGAGGGGCACAGGAGGCGACACACACGACGAGGGTCGCATCGCCGCCGGTGGAGATCGCATCGGCCGCTTCGCATAATAACTAGCTACCACGCATTTACATTTTAATACGGCTACTCTGCATAGCGGATAAAAGGTATATGTATACACCCCCGGCGAGGGGATGAAATCACCGACCCCGGACCGTGTCGTCATCGACACCCCACGCGTCGTCGTTCGTCGACGTCGCCTCGCGCGACCGGAAATAACCGTCAAATTAACCGGAACCGGCGCACGGGCTTCTTGGAATTTTGTTATTTCTCCCTACATCCCTCTCCCTCGTTCTCTCTCTCCTTCGCTCCCTTTCTAGCTTTTGTCATCCTTCTTATCGTTAACCGTTGTTATTAATTCGTTGACATGGGGAGATGCATTAATCTCTTAACTGCGGAATTTAGTTTTAAAAATCCCCGACCGAGTGCGGAATTTAAATCAAGCAATGACAAGTATACGCGTCGAACGCAGAGCAAAATGGTCCTATTATAAATTTGGAGAAAAACGAGGAAGGATTACATTTTTATTTGATAAAAAATTTACGATTCATTCTTGAAAAGGTTATTGTTATTGCACCGCGATAGAGTTCTGGATTGACGCGTATACACGTCGAACGCAGTTAACTGGTTAATATTCTAACACTTTTGAAACGACGATAACTTTCGTAACATTGGAACATTTTAAAACATTTTTATTTTAGTTTTGGCTTCAAATGTTTCTTGCGGTTGACGTCTACAAATGAAAGGGGATTAAGTAGACTATGAATGTTCATGCAATTTTCAATTTTTGTAGACGAATTTTAAGAAAGAGGTCTTGTTGTTAATGCAAAAGGAACATATAGAACTGTATAAAATGTTACTATATTATGTAAACTACGATGTGAAAATCATGCCCTGCCCGTTTGGACTACAATTTCATGTTGTTATACGATACAATCAGAATTTTTCTGCACTTTGGAGGACAGTGTCCTTTCCAATAACTATCCGCTATGACGCGCAAGGAGGTGAAAGACTCTCTGTGTCGTATGACGGGCTGAGAATGACAGTGGAGCGAGTCACATGGTATTTCAAATGAAATTTTGCGTTTGTCGTTACAAGAAAATATACGTCGATATTGCCGAAGTTTTTATTTGTGTTTCCAACCCTCTTCCCTTAATCTTTGAAAGAAAACGAGGTTTTGTTATTAAATGCAGCTTGCACGAGCCCGGAGGACGTCCGGTAAATTAACGACTACACGTACACAGAGAGAGATGTATGTATAGTGTATTTTGCTTCCTCCGAGAGGCGGACATAAGACGCGAAGACATTTTCTCCGACAAAAAGCGCGCCAGTTACCCTGTTATTGCGCCCGCGTTTTAAAAGCTTTGAATTAATTTCTCGTGTCGAGAGCGGCCGATTATTTTATTGTTTTTCTTTGGGAATGTTCCTCGCGGATTTTTCAAGCTCTTAATCCTGAAAATAACAAGTTTCGCATGAAAATATTCTTGCTTGATGGGGTAGTTAAGTGTCAACCCCGTCTTCACCCTTAGAGGCTGTTGTAGGTGAAATTTCACCCCATGAATTTTATATTGGTGTTATTAAACAACGTCACGACTGGTAATACTAACTTTTGGATGAGGTAGTTACTTAGGCTGTCTGCAGGGAAGACATTGTCGTAAAACAGATCAGGTTACTCGCGTAGTTTGTTAATAACTTTTAGCGATATTCACGATTACTTTTGAGGGTTGACGAGTCTTAACGTGGAACTGGGAAATTCAACTCTTTCTGGTCGACAAATATATTTTATAAACGAGGATATAAGACGGGAATGTATAAGTACCTATTTGCAATAACAATTATGCGATATTTCGATAACATCGAAGGAGGAAGTAATTTCGCAAATACCATAATTTCATGTCAACATACATCGTTGACACCCGTGAGCTATTTTTAATTTCTTAACGACGTTGTATAATTTTGTGTTTGTAACAATATTAATTTTTATACCAAGCCCGACATGATATAGCACGTTTGTAAAGTGTTCAATAAATCTTGCACGTAATAATTCGCCGTTTTATTGATTTTAAAGGGACTGTTTTAATAAATGTTCTCAACAAAATTTGTTTCCATGGAACTTTTAATGTACAGAATCTGGTCCACGAGAATACCTTTTAAAAAAGAATTACAACTCTAGATTGAACTGTTATTTTCATCTTCTCAACCAAACTGCTAATCGACAGACAAGATAAAATTTTGTGTCAAGTATTTTTTCGAGTTCCGTACGTAATCAATTTCTTCGCAAAAATGGTACGGAGTGAATCGAGTTAGCCCGATGTTATTTCCATCGACGAGATTACGGATACGGTCACACAATTTTCTGCCCTTAACAACGATAGTTTTCCCATATATCTCGAAAGTTTCCAGATAATTGGACCGTTCGGCTCGTTGCCGGTGCTTTATTAGTCCTTTGCGTTTCCGTTATCAGCCACGCGTAAGCAATTTAAGAACTATCCGCTGACGAAAGCCCGCCGCAATGATAACCCAGAAGGGTGGAAGCCGATTCGCTGCGTTCAATGGATCCCGGAGTTCCATCAGCGGAGTTCGAAGTCGGTAATCGGTTATCCGGAATGAAAGTCGGAGAGCTGCGTTCCGCTATGTCCCAGAAGATTTCCTTGTATCGCGTTCCAGGAATCCGGAGGAACCAACTAGATGTCCATTAAGATAAGTCGGGACCATGTTTAATGGCGAATCCAAGTGTTCGCTCGTGTCGCGGCGACGGGGGTTGTCGCCAGCACGGAATAACATAGAGAAGGGGAACGCGGCACACGGTGACAAAGAATCGAGAAAACAGGGGTGACTCTCGTTTCGTTCGGTTTGGTTTATAGCGTTTTCGCGACGTTCCCGAAATTTGATACCCAGCCTGGATAGGCCTTGAAAAATGCTCCGAAAGTGATTCAAGATAAAAGCTGTTCATTCCGTGGGAACAACATACGACGAAATAAAAAACCGTCATTTCGTTTTCGTTTATCTTTTTAACACGATTCCGTTTCGTAATCAATTCCAAAAGTAATCGTTACGCTGCGGACCTTCGTGAATTTATAGCTTACGAAAATGTTCAAAAAATGCTAGAATATGAAATTCGATAGAATTTAGTACGATTTCCATTTGTTTTGCTTCTACAAATGCAAACATAGAATTTCATTTCATTTCACTATCTTAAAAATTGTCAGAAAGAAGAATAAATTACATTAACGACAGGTTGACACAGGGCGTCTTTAATTCCGACCACGAGCGAGTATCTTCCAGGCGAGTGTGCATTGTGCAGCGTACCGAAGAAGCGATGCTTCTTCGCCCGTTTTCCCGGTCCGTCGTCAACGGGGCGCGACACGCGGTAATTGTTTAGCGAGTAATCGGCCGAAACAAGCGGACGTTCGTATAAATGGAATTTCCGCGAGGACGTCGAGGGTTGGACGAGGACGGACGGGTGGCGAGGGGCGGAGGGTGGGAAGGGATGAAAGCGGGAGGGTTAGCAAAACGGAAATTCAGCAAGCGAACACGCGTGCACACGCGCGGTTCGGAATTGTTAGGAAGAGGATCGAAGATGTTTACTAGATTCGACTGCGGTCTACGGTGAATCAGGCCGCGAATTGGAATTCCCCACCTAATAAATCACCGTTGTATATCTCCGCGTGGTGTGGGACGCGTGCACTGGCGGATCGCCATTCCCTCGACTGGCATCTATTCCACGGAATAGCGTCAGCTCCATCGTTCGCGAGCGAGCGCGCGCACGGCGCGGGACACTATGGTCTCGGTAGGAAAACGAACATTGTTTCCGTGCGGCCATAGAACCGATTACGCCCAAACGATGGAGTGGATAACAAAACGCGTGCAGGAGACAGCTGCCGGGGGGATCTAAAACCGTGCGAATCGATCCGGGAGACCCGATCGACACCGACTCGAACCCGGTCCGGCCCGACTCGGTCCGGTTCGTTCTAGCGCGACGGTTATCGATGTTCCGTGGTTTATTCGCTCAGATTCTCATTGATAAATACTCGCTGATTGAACGGCCCGCTTGCTACAATGGCGCCAAGGTTAAGCCCGCACTTGTTTCTTTCACTCGTGGAATCCAGACTCCGGAAGTTGGATCGACCCTCCTCCTTTCTTTTCGAACGATACATTCCCCGGCCCGGCCGGGCCCGACCGAGGCGATAAGAAAATCGGAACTCGTTCAACTCGCGGAACGACCGCGTCTACGAGAGTTGCGTTCGAGTTCGAGGTTTAATATCGCTGAGAGCAGCGCCGTGCTCGTTGACAAAAAGGGCAGGGAGTTTTTATTAAAACTCGCGCCATTCGTTCTCCCCTCCCCCGGCCGCGGCGCCCAGTCGCGCATTGATTTTCAATGTAATTTTGCAAATTTATGGGCCATTTGCATCGGTCCGGACGCGCCGATACCATCGTGCTTAATAATTTTTTTGCCCCAGCTCTCTCTCCGCGGTGTTTCTTTCTCGTTCTCGTTCAACCCATCCCCAAGCCTTTTTCTTTATTTCGTTCTCCGTTTGATGAAACGGTGGGCGATCTTCCTGCGAGCCCCGTCGTTAATGCTCCAATCCGATGAAACGATTCTTTGCCAATACAGCGTGGTTGTCGATGTTGAATTCTTTTCACTTTTTCTCGGATCATCCACCGACGACTCCGACACGTTTTCCTTTACGAATTTGTTTGCAATCGTATCGGCATCATAGGTTATTGGTAGACTACGGAATAAATTCTCATTTCTAGTGGTAGTAGCCTTTTAGATCTGAAATAAATAAAAATCGTATTAAATTCTGTGGTATTTTACATACCAGCATTTTTTGCAAACTTTCAGATGTCATTCGTGCGTAAAGATCCGCGGTCTAGTCACTACAGTCGATCAAAATAATATTGGCACGCTATCGATCCTATGCTATTTTAACATAATTTTAACTCAAAAATTAAACATTTCTTCCTAGCTAGAATAATTCCATTCTATATGATTTTTTTCATGGGATATAATACGTTCACCAACAATCGCTTTGTTTTATGATTTTTTGCAATTGTCAATTATAAAATAAAAGAGGACAGAGTTCCCTATTTATTTTGCTGCAAAATTAGTTGACGAAGGGGTCGCCGAACCAAACGTAACGGTAGTCGTAAATAAGTTCGAATAATTCAGTAATATCATCAACATCGTGCGTAATTATTAAATTGATATTCGACTGAAATATCCGTATATTTCTATAAACAATTATAATACAACCTCGCTCTTATATTATGGATAAAGGACTCGTTAACCTTAGTATTACGCCGGCTTAATTGCCGCTACCAATTGAACAGCTACCGGCCCTCGTTCCAAGGGAACAAAATAATAATCCCGAAATCGAATTTGACCTAATTTTCAGAAACGAACCGATACAGCCCATAGAAATCGAAGAAGTTGTTTGGCTTGAATAACTACAAAGGCTTCTATGGTTTCTAGAGTTTAAAAAAATCTTCGACAAAAAGTGTTCTACTTCTATGATTCCCGGTAATCGACAAAGTTCTGCAGATAAAGTCTGTCTCGAAGGATTCTCCAAATAGCAAGAGTTCACGATATAGTACGCCCTTTATACCTCATCAGCGATACAGCCTGACCTTCTTTCAACGTTAGCCAGACGTTCTTACTGCTAACGAGGTTTCACCTTCAGAAGATCCTGCCTTTTTTGCTTCATGTTTCTGTGGAAGTTGATTAAAAAGTGATCTCGTACAATTTACGAACTCTACACCTCGGATCTGCAACAAGAAAAGCAATGCTGAGGAAAGTCGAAGGAAAATCAGAAATATTTTTTATCTGCTCATTTATGAAACAGCGCGCTATAACATTATTCCAAAGAATAATACTCAGAGTTCGAAATAAACAGGTGCCCTGCGTTTTAAAAAAAAATTCTGTTCGAACTTATTAAAAAAATATCCGTCCCTGTGGAATTGGAAAATGTTATGGAAGAGAATAGGAATAGGAATAAAATATATTGAAAATCAACATATTTATTAAGAGTGCAGCTATCAGCTCGATAGTATCCGCTACTTGTAAGGTACTAGAAGTTCTTACAAACAGTGGATAATGCAGATTGCCCAGGTCTCACCGCGAGGAGGTTGCTGCACAAGAGAACCTAAAAGGTAGTCAGTTGAAGGAACAGTCGAAGGGCAGGATTATTGAAAGTGAGCCTGGGTAAACAAAGGAAGCATTGTAGAATAATAGAATATTATTTACCGGTATTTGTTGAACTGCCGTTGAAGATAGGCTTGACCTGGGACTAGATGGCACCTCTGGTAGACCCCTAGTAAGCCCTTGGTCACTCCTGGTCACTCCTGGTCACCCCTGGTTCTCCTAGTCCCGGAGCCCGACTACTCCTGATCACTCCTGGTCACCCCTGGTCCCAGAGCCCGACCACTCCTGGTCACCCCTGGTCCTCCTGGTCCCGGAGCCTGATCGCTCCTTCCGGCACCACCGCGACGCTCTCGAGTAACTGCCAAACTGACTGACGGAGTGCTTTCGCCGAGCTCAGGTGGCACGTGTGCAGCGATGCGCAACCAGCCCCACCCCAGCGAATATCGATCGATGTCGATCGCCGTGACAACAATTATCGATAAATTTATTATTTCTAGCTTGTTAACGTTTATAACAAGTCAATTTAACAGCGATGTCGACGAGCACTCCCTATATCTGACCACATATTTTTTTTAGTAAAAGTGGCTAATAGTATACGAGATACGGAATAACTTTTAAACCATGAACATTCGCACGCATTAATTTATTCGATACAATTCACAGACAAATTTATTATTTCTGGCTGTTTAACGTTTATAACAATCCCTTTTGGTAATTATGTTAACGAACACTCCCTTGACCACCTTGCATCTTATTGCATTGTTGAGGTTGAACAAGTTGCGTGGACCACCCTGTATACTACTACCCAAACTTTTGGGACAACCCAACACTTTTTACCGACACGAGATAAAATTTTCGGGAGCGTCGACCGTGCCCGGATTTCTTAGAAAAATAAAATCCAGGGGACGACGAGGACGCACGGATCGATGCGAGCCCTGATGCAGGAACAATCTGGCAGCCGTTTGAAACGCCAGTGGTATCGTCCGTCATCGATCAGACGTCGTCGGTGTGCTGTCGATTCGGGCGGAGCGCGCGACTCTTCTCGTCGACGGATCGAGGCATCGTCGGCTGCGCGATATTTTGCGTTTCGCCGCGCACGACTGGAGAGCGTGGTTGCGCGCGGATGTGTGTGTGTGTGTGTGTGTGTGTGCGTGTGTGTGCGAGAGCGCGTACACGGAATGATCTATCGCGACAGGCCGAATATTGCGCTTGGTATTATCCAGACACGACAGGCTCATTTGTGCCGAGTGGCTCCGTATTGCGCCACTCGATCTTGGGATCGGTACGCATGGACACTAATGGGCCGAAGGATCTCATGGTCCCTGACACGTACTCATTGGCGGGGTTGGCCAGAGACAGAGAGCCCGAGGGGGCTGGAGAGAGGGGGTGGCTTCGACAAGGTCGGACCGAGCCGCCCCGGTTGTCAGTTATACGGACGGACGCGGAAACATTTGCATAATTGCCGGTTACTCGCGACATTTGCGAAAACGCGTTACGTTTTTCCCACTACGAGTTCGCTTAACGCAGAACAACCGGATATGCCGGGAAAAGTATGACCTAGAGAAAACTTCTTCGTCACAATAATTTCCCCGCTGAACCAAACATTCTCTGCCAGGAGGATTTTCTCGTATTACTGAAAACAACGGAGATATTTTCTGTGAAAGTTTCAGGTGCCTCACCCTGTATATACATACAGGGTGTTCGACTACTGGTGGGAGAATTTAAGGGGCGGTTCTCCATGACAATATACAACGAAAATAAAGAATAACAAAATTGCAATTTCAGCTCCGTTTTTTAGTTATTAACGGTTAAAGATCCGCCTAAAATGCGGCAACCCGACCAACAGAGGTGTACGTATATTGCATATGCGCATTTTTGTGAATACTTGCACTTGCGAAGATTTCATTCGACGTTTATGGACACAACGGATATATGGAAACCATTTTACAGCGATCAGGATGAAATTATTTCTGTGAACCGAGTCTGAAGTGAAAGAGCATTGACCCCTTCTACTCGATCGTTCCATAGGGCGGATATTAGAAATGCCCCTGTGGATTTAAACGAGTAGGCAGGTTCGATGTCGTTCAACGACTAATTTGCGAATCCTTAACACATTTTCACTTCGCTGTGGCTCCATACGAGAACCAAGGTAAGCATGTTTCTATCGGTTGATACGAGATTGTCGTGTGCTTCTGTAACGCACGCAACATACATCTCTGCACTTTTTTATTCATCAATTTCGTTTTACATTCTCGTGGAGAACCACCCTTTAAATTTTCTTCCGTTTGTAATCGAACACCCTGTATACGGGCGCCGACACTCGAAAAGTACTTTCTCCCGTTTCAATGAAATTATTCTACACGCGGATTTCGACGGTGTATAGATGAAATTCATTGAAACCTTTAAAACCTCTCACGAGCCAGCTCAACTCCGACATAATTCGATACTTTTATTCGATTCACTTTCATAGGCTGCTGCAGCTGAAAGGAGATTTTCGATACGAGATTCGTATTACGTTCTGAAATTAAAGGAAATTCGGAAATTGGGGGAAACGTTTGCAAACATAGCAGCAGTCGGTAATAAATTACAGTAGCCTTTAGAAATATTGCTCTTTGAATATTTAAATGTTGTAAACACGATGCCTTGTAAAATTGTTTGGTTTTACAGTTTAAAATTATCTATTGGTACAACGACATCCGTTGAAAATTTTAGCTACAAAACCAAATTTTAAAAAATATTTATAATTATATTTATAATATAATTGTTAGGTGTGTATTGATTGTCGGGTGCATTGTCACGTGCATTCGTAATAAAAGATTCACCCAGTTAAAAGGTTAGCCGAAAGGAAAATGGCGTCGAGCTCCCGCCTCCAATTTCCTTAAAACCAAGCTGTCGCTGGGATCCCCTATGTTCGTCGTATCGAAAGTTATAGATTTTCGGGCCCGGCGAAACAGCGAGAGAACGAGAGGAGTAACCGGTCGTAAAAGCTTCGTAAATGAACTCCCAGGGAAGATTGTATCGTATCGGTGGTATTCCGAGCCGAAGAAGCAAGAGGAGTGGGGTACACGAGCCCTTAGCTAGGATACATCGGATCTCGAGTAGAGTGCGCTTTAAGTAACGCTCGGTCCGTGCCGCTCCGTCCTCGCGAAGAGATCCGCGAGTCGCGAGCCGCCGTGTGCTACGCCTTTCCCTGGAACGCGATTCTTTCGCCGTTTACGACTTAGGTATCCGACGCACGTACCATGTACGTGACACGTACACCAATCCTCCACCATCGACCAACCCCTTTCTCACCCCCGACCACAGCCATATTCTACGATTTTTCCCTGGCGTTGTCCCCGGTACGGCGCCGCGCTCCCTGCCATCCCCCGAATCCGAGTTGGGTTCCAACGTGCACGAGTCATTTGCTACGTTCGACGGAATACGAGCGAGCGAGCGAGCGAGCGATGGGCGAGCACGACGACATCCCATCGGCCAGCCGGTGCGTGAAAAATCGCGCTCCCTTTATACAACTACGCAGATTTCTTCCGCCATTCCGTCATCCCGCCACGACATCACGGCGACATGCAGCGAACCTTCGTCGCCTGCCGATCACGCTCGTTCCACAGCCTCACCTATTTGTTCATTTTTATTTAGTAGAGAACATACATCGTATTTATTGTGCAGGGTTTATTTAGGGCGCAATTATTAGGGCGAGTCACCTAAGATAAACCACCTGAATAACTTCTACATTTCTTGAGGATGGAAGAAATGCTTCAGACAAAAGTTGTTTGCATTCTAGGGACCCATTTTTCATGTGGAGGTGCTTAGGTGCTTAGCTTTACACATTTTTAAAACCACTATTCGCTTAAACAATATCTTGAAAAATAGCACGAGTGTATCGCTTCGGTATGTTCCCCTGTAAGAGTTTGAAGTATACTAATCTGTTAGTGCACTCCCTATGATATCGTACGCTTTAATTTGTTCCCATCCTTTGCCGTACATTTTGATTAATTTCGAACAAATTGGTATTCCATATACGCCGCGCTTCCTGTAATTTATTCGTATTTATTAGTCCCATCGTCTCGACGAGTGGCTCTTCGAGGTAATAGCCAGCACATGACGTGCAATTGCGGGTAAAGCATGACCGATTGAAAGATCAGCCAAAGTCCGTACACATCGAGCGCCTTGAATCGGAGTAATGCGTGTTCATGCGCCGACCTGGTCTGACAACAGCACGTATACCGTTCCCCTGTTAACGTCGCTCGCCATTAATGGCGCCGCGTGATACGTTCCAGCAATCGTTTTAGCGATAAAGCTTTTGCCGCGCGGATTATGCGTGCGCGATTGCTGGGACAGCGAATGAACCGACCGAAAAAGAGTTGCTTCGAAGGGCGTCTACGAATTCTATAAAATTTAGTTCGACGAGACAACAAAAGTCAACTTACATTACCGAATTTGATTCAAATAGTATTATCATCGAAGTTCTTGTTGTTATTAAAAGTCATATTTTTCGGATACAAGGTGTAATTTGCATTATTCGGCAGCACGTAGCTACGAAAATAGGACTTTTGAGGGCGATGGCGCCCTACATCGATCTTTTATCTAGCGTTTTTTGACTACCGAAGACCTTCGTTTTTGTCGAGAAATGAGAACGCGAATCTAGCACCCTTGCAATCCTGGAAAAAGGAGTGTACTCCCTTAAATCAGTGTCGCAACTTCGATTCTGTGTACCCGAGTATCACAAATTTTCGAATCCCGATCCGACCCAACCCGAGTCATCAAAATCTGAACCGAGACTCTGGTAGCCGCTGTTTTCGGGCCCACCCCGACTATGTACCGTGTACACCGAACGAAAGCAACAACCACGGTATCGCGTCGCGTGAATTATTCTTCGCCCGTAAATAATATTAATCGCGTAGCCTAGGTGACAAGGCAACTCCGTAATAGCTCCATTATGGGCGAAACATCGCAGTAATTGGGCTGAACGATATCGGGTACACGGACTTTTGGCATGCGGTGAAGCATAGCCGGTTCGGTAATCCGGTAGGCCTATGACCCCAGCGGTGCGGTTTGCTACGGAGCGTTCTGGGTATCTCAACCAGCGAATAGTGGAAGCGTCTATACGTCATTTCGTGGCTGGGTCGAAACCCCAAGAGCATCGCATCGGATCGCGTTCCGTCCCATCCCGGTCCGTTTCGTCCTATTCCGTACCGTTCCGTCGTTGCTGGCTGTTTCGCGTGTATTAACGACGCCGGGCCGGCAAGGAGCGATACGGCGTAAGCCGTAAAATATTGAAATGGGATTTTTCCGTCCTCCGGGAGCCCGGGCCGAGCTCAGGACAGGTCAGGACCGAGTCGGGCCGAGTCGGGCCGAGCGACGCCGAAGCTGCACACGCTCGAAATGGGAATATAATGCGATCGAATGAACCCCGAAGGTGGTCGGTCGACCGTCGACGTCGAATCAAGAAAATTTGCTATTCCGGGCTCTTATCGCGGTGGACCGTGGCCATTACGGCAAACACGGCAATCCGCACGGCACGTCGACGGACACGGTCCAGTAATTCGTAGTCGGAACGGCGCGCCATCGATTCGCCTCCGATTCCGTAACTTTGATCCCCGGGTCCCGGTCGAATGTAACGGATATTGAAATTACGGGAAATATATATTTGCCGTTCGCGGTACAGATAATATTGACGAAGCAATCGGTACAAGGAACTCGTGAAAGCTGAAACGCATCCATATTCAAATTTACCCGGAGCCAGTCGATCAAGTTTACCCATCGGTTAAACAAACTATCCGATCGGAAAGAGGAACACAAACGGAGAGGAGCGATGCGGCGCTGCGCGGCGCGGCGCGGGGCGGCGCGACCGTGTTGATAGCTGAAAAACGACGACGTTACATAAAATACGATATCCGACATCTTCCCCGCAGATAGCCGAGCGATTCCATTTCTTTTGCCCGCTCGGGCTGAACACGAACACGAGAACCCGGACCCGGCGAGTCGGTATTTTTCGCGCCATTATCAAGGCTTACCGAGATCTTTGGCTCGGTTTATCGGCGCCGAACATCGGGGCGTTATCCGGATGAACCACGTAACTCCGCCGCTCCGATTATTTTCCTTAGATTAGCAAAACCGTCTAAACTTCTCCCTCAGCCTAGACCAATTTCAAAGGAAGACGAGAATTTCATTCGGACTGCTTGCTTGGTTGCTTCCTCTGATCGAGGAAAGGTGGAAATCTCCACGCCACCCTGGACTTTGGATATTGCATAATGAGGAGCTTATTACCGGAGGGATCATCCGATCAAAGAGTTTTGAATCTCCCGATTTTCTGTCTGGTTTCTTTGTGTTCCGAGAACATTATTTAATGGGAGATATTTTTGTCGGACATTGGATATCGCATACCGAGGGACTGTATACAAAATTTGTAGTTAAATTATATTTATATTGTATATATATATTATAAAATATAATAGTAGAGTAGAAACGTAATAGTTTCCGAGGGAAAATTCCAATTATATTGCGAAACGTCGTCTCTCGAAAAACGCGTTCAGCGTCTTTCATGCCACTACGATGAAAACAACGGTGGTTTTTTTAGTTATCCATAGTCAGCTATGTCGGTGGCACAAAGTAGGCTTTCCTCAATTTAAAAAAGCTCATGTTCAGCCGTTATTTGTTGTCTGCGAGCAGATCTCCCCTCTTCGAGCTCGTCTGAAGCCTGTTTGTTGGAGGACTGGGTGCGCTCGGTATCTCTGCTGTCAACGAATGTTTTTGTGCTCAGCTCGTTTTTCACTCCCATAATGTTCACAGTTCGCAGTATGCTTTTTAAATTCTCGTTAAACATAGACAGGAAAATTCACAATCTGCAGAGTAGTAATTTTTGTGGATACGAAATTGTTATCGTACCTCGTACAATACCCAAATTGTACAATAAAGTAATTGATTAGATGCCGACACATTTAATAACGTAAACAATTTTTGAATAATGTTATAGCAATTTTTAGTGGCATCTCAGAGTTACAATTCGAGTGGAAAGCGTTAAATTTCGAATACTTTCGTGGGCCACTGTACTTACTCGCCACACTGTGCGCCAGCCAGATTTTTTTGGCTCGATACCCCCTTAACCAAAAAGAATGGTAATGGCGGCGACGATATCCTGACGGAGCGCGCCTCATCGGAGCACATCGATCCCAATGATCGTAGCGGCCGCGTACCCGTAATTCGCAATTGCGGTTGGCGGCCGCAGTCCGCGGCTTCGACGTTGGCGAATAATTCACGCGCGACCGGATCAAGTTTTATCCTAGGGGGTTGGTCAAGCCATCGCATCGCGCGACCGTGGCCGCCTCCATCCTCGGGAACGGTTTCCGGTTTTCCGTCCCGCTTTCCGCTGCACACCGCTTCGCATCGCTCTGCTCCGCTCCGCTCGGATACGCTCCAGAGTCGCCATACGAGGGGAATTTACTCGAAATCAGGGGAAAACCCCCTTCTTCTTCATCTGATTATTTATGAAACAAAAGAGGAGCACCGTGTCGTTGTTGAAAAGAGAGCTGCCATCTAGCGGTTCTGCTCGGTAAGCACACTGCAAATTGCTCAACTCTATGCGACCATAACTTTTGAACCGTTGATCCCACAGGATCGGAACTTCGATCTGCAGGAATACATATTAATTTGTAGAAGAAAGGCAAAAATTTGGAGTCCGGCAAAGTAAAGAGCAGCCGGTCCAAGTGCACGACGAAGATGAAACGCGTCACGCGACCGTGGCGAAAGAGTGGGGGAAGCGTCGTAGAAGGGGAAGGGTAGAGTGGGGGGCAAGACTTAATTCGGCGAGTTTGATCCGCGGTGCTCCTCTCGGCCCGGCGCGTACCGTAACTCGCCGGTTGGCGCTGGTTTCGCGCTTGATTCGCGTCGACGTCGAAGTAAAACGCAAAGTTATTCCGCTACCTTGCCAAATAGGCGATCTAAATGCGTTCAACCGACCAGAAGTGGTAATACGTTACCGGTTATTGCCGGCGGCAGCATCTTGCCGGGAGAGGCCGACCTCTCGAGGAACCGTCCAAGAAAGGCGGTAACGGGGCGAGACAGACCCTAGGCTATATGATGCACCGAGGGCCAAATACGCCGTGGCACCAGGGAAGGAATCGCCACCGATTTCGGGGCCAGAACGCCCACGTCAAATTAACCGAGAGGATCCTCTCTCCACGGTTCGATAGCGCGAGGGGCGATGAATTCTTCCTCGGCAATGATTCTCCGAGTGGTCGAACTTTTCGCCCGGGTTTTTGGCAATCGCCTCGAATACTACGGGCCACGTTAGACCGCAAGATCGGAGCATAACCGGCACCGATATACTGCTCGCTCAAGCATTTTTTCATAGCGCTCGAAACGACCGGAGAGGGGATGCGATTTTTTTTTATTAGATTTAATGCCCGACGCGAGAAAGTAGGGCGATCCGTATTATCGGAAATACCCGGCTCTTCCGCCCCTTCGATACGAACGAGCCCCCGGATCGACACACCGTTCAATCCACACCCCGTAAAATTACATCCAATGAACGAGTAAAAAAGCCGATCCGACGGGCCGATTGCTCGATGGCCTTGGGGGATGAAAGTGCACGGCCGAGGGAAACGGCTAACAAGCGAGCGGAAACGTTGTCGCAGTGTTACGAATCGTCGATCTCGTTGGACAAATGTTTCTTTAATGAGCCTCGCGGTATCTTCTCATCTCTGCTGTGACTTACCGACGAAGCTTTCGAATAACGGTGAAAATGGTTGGGGATCGGTGCGGTAAGTACCGGACACAAGATTTATTATAGTATAGGGTCTCTCAAAAATGTCGTATTTTCTCTTTTCCGTAGCTTGTACAACAAATGATGTACTAAATCCTCTTATATAAAAGTTTTGATATTTTCTGCTATGCGTGTCGTATCGATAGATACTTTTTTTTCATCCCTTATTTCACCGCAAAAAATATGGCCACCGTATCGATGGCTACCTTTAAACCCTTTCAAACATGCGTTTGAACTTGCATAGTCGATTCGCGACGACCAATTGCTGGACGACCTTGGCGGAGCCGTGGAGCGAAACGGTAGGCGAACGGCTAATAAGTGAAAAGAGCCGTCGGCGAGCGGGGTACGCGAATGGAATCAGCGGGATTCCGTAGAAGGGGCGATGATGTTCTCTTTCTCTCGAGGACGCGAGCTGACACTCCATCTTTCTAAACAGGGTTCTCAACGCCTCTTTCCCTCAGGCGGACGCGTTTATAGCGCGAACGTGAGGGAAAATTCGCGGCGGCTCACGGCGGCGCGAGGTTTACGAGTGGATCGCGTCGCGAGCGGACCTATCGTTTCCAGCAAAAACGCATAAATCAGTCCGCGGCGTATCTCTCGGCGGCAGGAGTGCAGGGGCGAAACGTAGGGGATTGGGGATAGGGGATAGGAGAGAGGAGAGAACCCATGGTAACATAGTCGGCGAACAGAAGAGAAAAGGGAAGTCATCGATCGGCAGTCCCTGTCTTGGTTGGCGCGATTCGACGAGGCGTGCACTCGCGCTCGTATTCATATTCATATTTCAAAACTCGCATCCACGGCCCATTGTACCGTTGAATACGCTATGCAGAATGCGTCGCCTGCTGTATAACGTTGCGGCGCTGCGACCGCCTTCTGAATTAGTAATAGTGCCCTGACAACGGGCACCCTAGCATCACCCTTCTCGTCCCACCGACACCCCTGCGCGACCGGCGACCCTCACCCCTTTGCCAAAATGCCTACCGCGACAAACGCAATTTGCTCCAGATATTAATTTGGCTAATGGATTACGCGTTAAGCGTCGGGAAACGAGAACGCACCCTCTCGAACGCACGTGGCCTCCCTTCACGCAACGTTACCGTTCCTGTTCCTGTTGCGTGCCCGCTACGCTCGGCTCTGCAGTTGCTGCAGGTGCCGCCGGGAAACTGTCGCGCGTTTTTGTCTTTCCTCGTGTAACGTGAAATGTCGGATTTCATCCTTCCTGCGATTTTACTGTTCAAATGGTTTTTTCCGATTGATCCTTTCGTTACTGGTGGTGGCTATAGGTACTTTGAAACTTTAAATGAATGATAAATTGATAAATTGATAAATGAAAATTAATATATTTAATTGTTTCGAGTGATTTGGCAGATCTATTTTTCTGAAATTGTAATTACATAAAGTTGTTACCAGACAGCGGATTTTAAGCGCATACGACAAGAACGAGTAGGGGTAATTTAAAACATTAAAACGTTAAACTTTAAAACATTTAAGACAATTCCGAGCCCCTGCTTCAAACGTGCTCCACATTCGAGAATGATCCCCGCAGTCTCCCCGCCGCGGCACGAATTTTTCCATCCCCCACGAACGCCGTCACTCGAGATTGCACCGAGTCGCCGGACTCGTACGCGCTTTCTGAAAATTGTATGGCGGAAAAAGGGAGATGGTCGATCGGATTAGCCCTCCGCCCGATGGAACTCTGGGGCCTGTAAGCTGATAAGATGGAAAGGGCAAGAGAAGGACAGCGAGACTGCTGGTTGACCTCTTAAGGCTACCAAGCAGACCCTTGGATGTTCGGTGGCAGAGCAACGGATTTATATATTGGAAATGGTAGCGAGGCGAGAACTGGCCGGATTAGGATCAGATGGAGGGAAGGCTTCTTCTTTCTCCCCTTCGGGAGATTTTCGGTTCGGTAGATACCTTAACCTTAAGGTTAAGCTAAGGGCTGTAGCGTCTGGTAAACACGAGTTTGCGGCTGATAGAAGAAGTTAAGAGGAATTTCTCCTTCTCCGGGGTCAAAGGAATTTTTTTTCTTTATCACAGTTTCGGTGTACTACCGGGCCCTGTGGCGTGCGCCGTTCGAATAGCTTCGGTCAACGTGCAAACTTTTGGTGTACAAGTCGGCAAAATATTAATCGTTCATTGGTAAAAATTAAATATGTTCGGATTTAGTTAACTAGCTCCGGTCTCCCCTACCCGGGCCCCACAATAATAACCCCAAAGCGCTCTTCTTCTGAGCTCGCGCCGCGATCGCGAGGATCTACAATAAAATTCGAAAAATTCATGGTTAGAGGGAAGACAACGGGGATCGTTCTCGCGTGTGCAGCGCGGCGGAAGGAGGGGCTGGCAATTGTCTTAATACTCGAAAAGACAGAAATGCATGTTTAAACGGGGCCGGGGCTGCTCGCGGCTCGACTCGGCGCGTCGCGGCGCTCTTTTTCTCCTCGCGCCGCAATTACGACACATTCGAGGATCTCTCGAGGTAAAAGAATCCCGAGCACTTCTGAGAGCAGTCGGATCGTCGGTACTCTCACGTAGCGCAATTAAATGACATAGAACAGAACCGCCAAGGGTCCAAGTGGGTACACGCACGTACACTTTCTCCATCCGCTTGCTCCCGGGCCGTACGTATGTGCATGTAACCGACGCGTCGGTGTACATATGTATGCGCCGGATACATACACCTTGGCACAAAGTAGAACCGCGGCGAGAGAGCGAGAGGAGAATGTACGGCAGTGCTAACGAGGCTCCGAGGATCGAATCAAGACCGAATCTCCGCCGCTGATTGACCAGGGTGAATCCTGGAGCGGCGGAAGGCTAATTAGCTACCCGGATTTCTGTACGTGACCCGACAACGGGATCCCGAGACGCGGCGATTATGGTTGCCCTCAGCGTCTTAATTTCAACCTCTATATAGGAACCGAAGGAGGACTGGGAGGAAACGTTGCGTCCTTATTGGCGTCGGTCAAATTTCTCTTTGAGCTTGGTCCGCTTTCTATATCCCTTCCATCCTTCCCCCACTCCACTCCCTCCAACCATCTGCCCTGTAAGTAGCCCTTTAAGCGCCCTGAAATTCGTCCTCTCCGATATTCCCTTTGAACACGATAACTAGCTGCTACTTAAGACGAACAATGCCCCTGCTACCCCCTCCTCCACACCCCATTGCAGAAGCCCAGTTGCTCGACCGACGTGGTTTCGAGACCGCTTCGGTTTCGCGTTCATTACTGTCGGAGTAATGGCTGGCAAACTTAATTAAGAGACCACCAACGAACGAAACTTCAACCGGCCTCCGTACCGCCACCGCCGCCGCGTGTCTATCTGCTGAAAAATTTGTTTTGTGCTGCAAAGCGCATTCGCGGGACACCCGGCTCTCTCAGGGAGACTGCGAATTAAAGGGCTGTTGGCCGATTCGCTGGTCGACAGTTTGCTTTTAGCAACTCGTTCGCCGCGGTTATAGGCATTCTCTGAAATCGAGCTGTTCAGGCGATTGGCTTCAAAGATTTCTTGCTGGTTGATGCATCGAAATGAAAGCGGATTAAGTAGACTGCGGATGTTTGTGCAATTTTTAATTTTTTGAGGCGAATTATAAGAACGCGGTATCATGGAAAATCTTGTTTTCAGTGGTAGCAGTATTTGTGGTTCTGAATTTTTAAAAAATCGTGCTAAATAAACATTTACCGCGACTGTAGCGAGGTACTGGAGCCAACTAATAATTACTTTTTTCGCTAACAATTTAATTAAATAATTTAACCCTTTGCACTCCGTTGCTACGACAAATTACAAAACATAACATTTTTATTTTGTTGCAGATTTATAAACTTGAACTTGTTTCGTATAATGTAGCTAAGGAATAATATTTCGTTTAATTGCAGCAACAGAATCCACAGGACTCTGCCATTTACGCGAGTACGTGTTAAGAACGTGCGAACGAAAACACATTTATACCGAGCGTCTGGTTATATTTTAATGAAGTTATAAGTGATTTTACGCGTAAAGTGACTAACAAACGTTCTAAATTCCTCGATAAATATCGCCTAATCCGCTGGAGAAACGGTAAAGGTGCGCTTAACCTTCTGTGAACCCTTTGCACTCCGAATTATTTTTCAGTTTTGTTGCCGACAATTCCCAACGATTTTAAGTGTTTTATTTGAAATTTACTTCAGAGGACAGTTCCTCGACTACTACTTATTTTAAACAATTTTGTTTACTAATTATGGTAGATTTAGCTTTCAAATTTTCAATTTAGCTCTCAAGACAATTAAATAAATAAAAGAAGAATCAAATACACATAAACACCCGTTTTATTTACATTTTTCTTTCTCTAACGTCGAGTCACACTCGACAAAGGAGTGCAAAGGGTCAATGCGATTTCCGCGCGAGAACTCTGCTCTCCCAGCATACAATGTGTTCGATCGAGACCGATCGATTGAAACAGACGGAATCGTTTCCAAGGAGATATTGATTTTTCGAAAATCATCTGGAAATATCGATGTTTGCGAGTTAAAACATTCGATTCCTTCGAGTCTACATTTTTAAATATATAATATGAAAGACAAGATTTTAAATGCATTTGAAATGGTTAGAAATAAAGTAGAAATATGTGAGAAAATGTGTCGGCAAGTATTTGTGCGAGTAAATACTAAATAGTGTGCTGTGGATCCGACCGGAGGAACAGAAAATTCTGAAAAATTTGTAAGTACAGTTTACATTATTATTTTATAATATAGGATTAGTATTCTTATATATAACAATGGATATAAGGGTTTCTTTTGTATTTTACAACTTCTTTGTGATCTGAATGGGCAGGGATACGATCACTCGGTACGGGCCTAGCGTCGAATCGCGAAATTATTCCCGAAAAATTCTTTGAGTAACTTCACGTTGAAAGGCAGCATAAAAATTATTGATAAACTTTTTAATTTTTTTTCCAAATCGATCTGTTTGAAAATTATATGTTAGAGAACAAAAAGGTTCGCAGGTTTCTGTTCAAAGAACATCCTATTTAAAGTTACTTTATTTGTATCAAGGAAATATAACAAAGGAACCATAGGTTTCATAAATTTTGCGCATCGTGTCATGACTGTAAATAACAACGTGCACAAAATTAATTTAACTACTTTTACGCAAAATACGAGATTGTGGTTGCCGCACACGCGTGCCACTGGTAACGAACCTGTTAATTTGTCAACAGCTGTATACTGCTTGTCCACAAAATCCTCAAAAATCAACGAGTCTTTTGTATGTATTATAAATCCGAATATGAAACTTGAATGTGTCTCAACGGAAAACAAATGCGGAAAGATGGCGGATGGAAGGATCTTTATGCAAAATAAAAATTTTCTACCTGGATTACAATAAACTGGAGAGAAATAGAAATTTATTTTCTGTCTTAACGCTTTACCTACCGGGAACCTATTAATAGGATTTTCAATAATTGTGCTGTACCGAAAGAAAGCATAGAAATTTTCTTTTACGTTGCAATGTTAAATTAAACTATTAGAAGACGTTATTGAGGACGAAATGTTAGTTCACAATGGAAATTGCAGTTGCTATTGAAAGTTCCATTAAAAAATGTTCAGTCGCGTATCATAGATTTTTCAAAATTATACAATAATCACCGGTCGGTAATGTGTCAATATGTTTAATAGACTGAAACCAATATATCAGTATTTTTAAATTATTCCAATATTTTTACCGTTTGAAATTAGAACTACTAAATTTCGTCAAAAATGCATGAAATTCGCTGTCTAGTAATACCGTAAACAATATTTTAAATAATGGCACATCAATTGGAATGGCGCCTCAGAGTCACGAGTGGAGTGGTAAGGGTTAACCGATTAAAAATCCAGGCGTCCTCCAGAAATATTCCGCGGTCCCAAAGGGTAGCAACAAAGACAAACAGTATTCAAGAAATCTAAGCACACAGGATTCAGCTCCCCCAGCTGAAACTTTCCTCGAAATCGTAGTCGAGTAGCATCCCCCGTAAGTTAGCCTAAAATATCACATTTCCTCTTGGAGCACCCCCGTAAGGTGTGCGTTTCCCTTACAGAATGACAAACTGTTGCTCGGCTGGATTCATGGGGGCGTGCGGCTGCGGCGTCGGCGTCGGCGTCGGCGTCGGCAGCTGGAAAGGAAAGGCGAAGAAGGAAATCGGGTGCGGGTGGCGCGTACGGGCTTTGAGCGTGATCCAGCGTTGATTCGATTTGCCGATCGTGAAAGGCGATACAATTACACGCCGTTAAAGCGTGGTTAACGTTCTCGCCGTGAAGGAGTAAAATTGAACGAACGAACCCGCGTGTGGAGTCGCACACGCGGTGCGCGGCGCGGCGCGGCGCGGTGCGGGTTGCCGGCTGAACACGAGACGCTTAATTAATCCATTCATCATCGTCCGCGCGAGACTAGGGCAACCGCGAAATAAGCCTAGTGGACGCGTGCGCGTAGAACGGGCTTCACCGACAGGTGGCTGGCGTGTCTGTTTTCACCAACACTCCGAGCACAACGAACAGCCGCCATGGGTAAGTTCGCGCGACTCCACGGAAGTGGTATAATTACACGGGGAGAGAGTGTAGCTTGCAAATTTGGCACAGTGCGTGTGCGACTCGTTGAATCCAATTCAACCGGCTGAAATATAACGCCCGTCGATTATTGCCGAGCGCGGCCGTGTGCGCGTCCTGCGTGGGCGTTTGCACCCGTGTGCACCTGTTCGATAGTGTGCGCAGGTGGCCAGCCGGCCGGTACGTGGCCCCACATGCATGTACATAGTTGCAGCCACTAAACCACGCACGCACACAGGAAAAACCCAGCGGAACCGCGCGCTGCTTCGCTACGCTGTGTAGCTACTGTCGGCCAAGCAATCTCTCCCAGTGGAGAGTGCACGCAGGTAATTAGCCCGCCTCCACTCTATCGTCAATTCAAACTGCCAAGCAGGTGTACACAACCTGGATCGTGTAACTTGCATGGCCGAGAATTTTCGAACGCAGATCGAAGTCCGCCTCGAGCTAGCGAGGCCGGATGCGTTATCACCGGTTTCTGATTGAGATCGCAGAGCGTCGTTTGTGGCGAAAAGCTTCTTAGCAGGAGCGTAGCAAGCTTTTCTAATTCTGTTCGCAGCGTCGCACAGTCGTCCGGGCGGACGATCTACGCAATCGTGCATTAGAAAGAAGCAACCAGTATAATTATAAGACAAAATGTCAGCTGGAGAGCTGTATCTACTTCTATTGCAACAAACTGCAGTAAAATAGAAATTTATTTTCTTCCTTTAATAGATCATAATGTAACGGTATCTTTAAATTCTACTAACGTTTGAAATTACAAAATGTTTTCACTATTCGTAGCTAATGTACATGACAATTAACCCAGTATCTAAATAATAACAAATTATTTTACATTTCTAAATTGGTGATATGCGATTTAATGAAATTGCAGATTAAGGTAATTTTCAAATGGATCGACTCATGTTACTTTTCTTACGAAGGAACGATACTTTAAGGTCATTGAAATCTGAGAGGAGAACTCTTTTCTACGTGTTCACCGAAACTTTTTCTAACCGATAACATATTTTATTTTCCAAAGTGCAATAATATAATATTTTACCCAGGTCTAAAAGATCGGCAAAAACGTGATGACCATCGTTCGCAGACAGGCGTTACGAACAGCGTGACACGGAACGTGTTAAAGCGACGCGGAACATCTTGCAATTTTCTCGCGTGACGACAAAATGGCGGGGCGCGTTCGAAACGCGCGCTGCGTTCTCGATTGAGCGGCTCGATTTAATGCCGAACGTGCATCAGCAATTCCTTCTCGCGCGGGTCCTCATTACCGTAATTCATAGTCATAAGCACATTATTCAGAAGATGTCACGGCTCTATTAGCGAGTAACCTCTTCCGTATACAGATATTACTGCGCTGCACGTTCACAAACTGTTTGCAAACTTCTACAGGCGAGCAAAGACTGCGACGAACGACGCGGGGCAAAACACTGCAAAGGCAAAAAAGAAATTTGCGATCGTGGATACCGGGCGGGCTATATTATTCAAAAAATGGAAAAAAAGTGGGAGAGAGAGAGAGATTTACGTTGCTCCGGTAACGACAAAAATAAAAAGGTCGAGCTGGCCACGCGGTCCGCGCGCTTGTACGTATAGGTACGAGAGACAGGTCATTAATTCTGTTACAGTCAAACAGCGCCCGCGTTGTCGTGATCCATTCCCCGTTCCAGGGTGTACGTATCGCTGGTCCGTTTCTCCGGATCCGACGAGCGTGTCCCTTCATTACCTTTATTATTTCAGTATCGGTTCGTTATCCTTATTATTTTTGCGCTAGGGACGACGTCGCGGCCGCGCTCACGAAAATTGTGAATTGATTGCCGGCCGCACCGCGGCGCACAATGGAGACCCGGGAAAAGCGGCTTGATTTAATCCCATTAATTCCGTCAAAGTTCTCCGGCGACGCGTCAGGTTGTTATTTTTAATGCATACAGCGCTCCGCCGTCCGTGAATCTGAAACCCGCGACAACGTTTTAATGGCGCGGTTCGACGACGTTGTCTCCCGGTTGATTCACACCTGAAGACACCGGCGGGATACAGAACAACGCTCGGTGCGTTACCTACATTCATCCAGGGACAAAACGACAACGCGTTCTATATTTCCTCGTATTTTGCGTCGTGAAACGATACGGCTGTATCGTCGAATTCACCGATAATTACGGACAGTTCTAAGTTCAACGTGCTGAATATCATCTCCTGATATCTCGGATGCGACAGAAGCGACGATATAAATATTGTGTGTCTTCGGAGGGATAAAAAGATAGCACGGTTAGGAAAGAGGATGTTGAGAGCGGTAGAGGACGTACGAAGATCACCTCCGTTTTTTTAATTGGAACGATACACTTTTCTATGTATTTTCTGATAAGGCGTTTCAAGGCGCGTACAGCGACCTGCGATGGAAAATATTCTACTTGGAGGACCTCGAGTTATTCAGGTGTCCTCGTCCTGTATACCTTTCTTACTTATCTAATAAATATTATAGTTAGGAGTCTTCTATTTATTTCCTCGGTTGAACACACACGAACAGTGTCATTTTCGAAATACATTTAATTTTAAGCCAGCCAACTGGTCAACATCCGTACAACGGGAAAAACCATTATCCATTTTTAATGAGTGAAACTCAACAGGTGCGCGCGTTATTTCGTGATTGACACTGCGGCAGTTTCTTTGAAAAATACAGGAGATCGTTCGCGTTAACATTTTCCGCATTATTCCAGCTGGAAAAAAATCGTGCCGGCCAGCAAAATAAGTATCCCGCTCGAAACGTTGTCGAATAAACGTCGAAATTCTTCGCGGATCAATTCGCATCGAATTACAGACTGGTACGCAGACATTGTAGAGGCTCGAATTATATTCGTGTCAGAGGGGCGTGAATTTGACGGCGCACAAACTATAGAAAGATTCCGCTGTTTCGAAAATATCGACATCCACGTCACGAGGGAACAATACAGCAAACCGTGTCAGACAAAGACAAACCATTTATTCCATAAGCGACGTAGGCGAATGACTGTGGCAAGAGAATTTTCTGTAAAAACGAACGTTTTACCACCGACACGATCCAACCTACCCTAGATTTTTCTCGGCGATAAATTTCATTGAATCGTCGCGAAGGAAGGAACGAACGACACCGTGAAACGCGCGCATGCAAACCGCGCGCATCGTGTCGCGGCGCAGGTGGCTCCCGAGAAATTTCCTCTCCGGTATTGCTGCGTTTTTCGAGCGCGTTACACGGGTGTCAAGTGGAATTTAAGTTTTTCGAACGATGGGGTGAATGGGTCGGAACGATGGAGCGATGGACAGTTTAAAAACAGCGAGGCGAAAGAAAAGCACATATCGCCGAGCAGAGGAGCGAAGAAAAATTGACAGACGTCGCGCGGTGTTTCTGGGTAAACGAACGACGATGTCTGTCGCCGCGCCGGGTGGTCGAAGTTCGATTTCAAGCTTTCGTCACGTTGCATGTGCAAGCCGCGATTCCATATTATTTGCAAAACGCAGACCCGGTTGTATCGGTCGTTCGCAGGCACACGAGACGCAGTGGTGCAATGCACTCTTTGCGGAACTATCATATTTTTATAATCGCAAAGTAGTCGGAATTAAAGGCTGCTCTTTACTTTACAGGACTCAAAATTTTTGCCTTTCTTCTATAAATTATTACGTATTTGGTGTGTAAACCAGTAGATTTGTACCCGAGGAACCTGCAGATCGCAGCGATCCAGAATGCGAACCGCGGCCAGTTTAGTCCGTACGAGGAAACGTAACCAATGGAACACGGACGTCCTATATTATTACTATCCGACGGAGGTGTGGGTTTGCACCCTGTCGGGTCGGGGCCAACCAATTCCAATTCCCGGCTCGGGCCAACGTGACGGCCAGGGAAATAATTTACGAATAATGAGGACGCTACGCGAATCCCGGCATCGGGGCATCGGGGCATCGGCAACTGCGTGTAGGCGGACGCATGCTACGTAGTTCGACGGCTGATTGTGAATGACCAGAACGCGACGTGATCAACCGTGGAACGCGCTTATAAATTATTCCGAGCCTGACCGCCTGGCGAAATCGGATACACCCGGCGGCGGGGACTACGTTTTACAAATAATACGGAACCACGGCTTCTACGCGAACAAGCAGCAAGACGAAAACTCGAAATCGGCTTCGACGTTCGCTGCAAACGGTTGGGCAGACCGGGCAATATTGACACAGTGAAATGATCTGGACACTGTGCATATGTAGCGCAATTATGGTTAGATATTTCAGAGTCCTTAGTTAATAGTTGTTTACTTTAATGTAGAGCAATACATCAAACACTTTGATCAATATACAGGATGGACCAATTACTTTGACCATCTGGAATATTTTCTTTGTTTGTAATAATACGAAGAAATTATGTACAGGTTATTTCACCTAAGTTGACCATCTTAACCAGTTGACTGCGTTCGACGCGTATACGCGTCAATCAAAATCTCTATCTCGGTGCAATAACAATAACCTTTTGAAGAATTAATTGTTAATTTTTTATCAAATAAAAATGTGATCCTTCCTCGTTTTTCGTAAAATTTATAATACGACACATTGCCCCGCGTTCGACGCGTATACTCGTCATTGATTAATTTTAATTCCGCACTCTGTGGGGAATTTTTAAAATTAAATTCCGCAGTTAAGAGGTTAAATATCTCGCTTACTTTTTACGACGACGATGGGCAAAGAAATTTTCTCTAGGTCACTCTTTTCGATGGAACCACATATTTTCATTACAACAGTCTTATAGCTCAGAAAAAGACAAATGCCGATTTCTTGTAGAGGTTATGAAACGCTAAGTTTATATTTTTACAGTTCTATCGTCTCTCGCTGTGGTTGTTAACACTAGATTTACTGGACCCGTCAAAACGACGGGTTCTAATATCCTTAATTTGCGATTACCAAGATTGTAAAGATGCTTCCCCGAGGAATTAGTTACCAAATTTATTTCTTTGGGTATACATTATCGGAAAAATGGCAAAAAACTTGGATAGACCCATTCTTGTTACGTTTACAAAATAATGTGAAATAGTTATTTCTAGAGCTCCGTAAATCTAGCGTTAACATACAATTCTCTCGAGATTTTTCAGTCGGTCATAACGCGCGCTGTACTTTTCCTCGAAGCGACAGAGGACATTCGACGGTGTCGGGAACCGTGGTGTAGTCTCTTTCTTCTAGCCGATCGGAGTATCTGGTACGCAATATCGTGTCGGTGGAACTGGGAGAATCTTATTAGAAACTCCCACCAGCTTAGTATCGATTCCGCATCAATTTGCATTGTTCAAGACGATCCGGGGGGAAACTATTCGCCGCTTGGTCCCTGTTACCTGTTTTCTCGTAGCCTGGGCGAACGAGCCCGGAGACGAAGATTCCGAGAGTTAGACTCCGTCGATGCGGAAGGAGGACGGGGGGCAGGATGCTACAGAGACGCGGCTGGTTGTCAATACCATCCATTACTGTCATCGCGCCTTTATTACTATCGTCGTACCCGTTGCTTTCCATACGGCTGACGGGTTCCCGCAAGTGCGGCACGACCTGCGCGAGAGGAACCGATACCACTTTGTCTCGGCGAACACGCGTACACGTATAATCGGATACGAAAGATTTTCGTCCGTGGCTGAAATTCAACATCGACCGGAATGTCTGCCGGTCTCCTCGGACGGGAAAAGGGAGAATCCAACGGAGATATCCTCGACGAGCGGCAATCTCGGAAATCTAGGTCAAGTTGGAACGAGCTCCACGAATTTCGGCTACGGGGTATACCGGAGATATCGGTAACGCGCTCGCCGAAAAGCGCGCTCGCTGATCGAAGTGCCGGCGACGATGCAACACGATTCAACACGATTCAACGCACGGTTGCTCTTTTAATCGAAAATCGAGCAACGGGTTAAAATCGTGGATAATTTATGGATAATTTATTGAGCGGTCATCCAACGACAGGGAAAATCTTCTGCGCAATCCTGAGTTCAGGAGAGGACTTAACAACCCCTCGATTGGTTCCAACACTTGTCGATTGGGTGCTCGGGTTGAAAACTGTGTGAATGTTTGCACCGCTCGGACTATCTGAACCGTATGCACGCATTTGTTTCTTCCGTTTCTTGGACCTGGAAGGCTAGAATGATCACGCGAGTCACAAATCCTTCTAATTACCTTTGTTGCTACACGTTGGCTACAGACTGCTAAAGGGACGACAACAGCTCTAGGAAGAAGCTGCTGAAAAACTCACCGATGGTCGACCGTACTGTAAAGTCATTCCTAGGGTCGTTGCTTTTACAGTCGCGGAAGATGCAGCCGATTTCTCATCGGCCGTATACTATAGCTATATAGTTGGTATGAAAAATATGCAGTGAAGGGGTTCAGAGACGGGGTAGGAGTATCGTCGTATGCAGATTTGGTGGATGATCCCAGGCAGACAGGAGCCAAAGTGGTCGAGTCATTTTCGGTCGGCAGGCAATAACCAGGCGAGAGCAATATAAGAGCTACCACGGGTAGCGAGCGAGCTAGCGACTTGTACAAAGTGAAGAGCATATTTATTGCAGGCCGTAGTGGGCCAGCTTGTGACGGTGCCCTCAGAGACGACAGGTCTCGCGAAGGGCATGATATATATTTTCGGGGGCGCGCACACGACCACGGCCTATCTCGCGGAAATGCCATTTTCGAGACTCGACGTTCCCCGGAAAGCAATAATACCGAAAGCAGTTTTAATAAAGGCTCAGCCACGATATATCGTGGCTATGCCCCACACCTCCACCTGTCCGACCCCAGTGTACATTGCCATCGTCCTATCGTCCATTCTTCCGCCCTCCCACACCCCCTAACGCCTGCCCCTCCCGCCACCCTCATTCCCTCGCAAACCCCGACCCTTCCTCGTGCTCCCTCTTTCATGGTGAACGCCCGGCTGCACGAGCCAGAACACCCACAACCACCACCGACCACCACCAACACCATCATCGTTCTTTCGTTATTCGTCGATGCCCGAATTTTTTCCCGTGATTCCTCTCGCACCGGCGATCCAGATTGCCGGCGGTCGTCCTCGACCCCGGGAGCGACGATATTTCATCCCTCTCCCTCTCCTTCTCCTCTCACCCCTCTACCGTTTCATTATTTTTAACGACCGCCATTTTATTGCGTAATTCGTTTCAATTTATATACACGTATATACCGGGCTCGAACGGCGTCATAATAACACAAAAATCGCGACGAGAAAAACGCGGATGAAGGATCAGCCGGCGATGCGTCCTCTCTCCCTGCTTGATGTCACTGCCATTCTTCACCTCGGCCGTGTCGTACTTGTCTACACGAGGCGTTTAGAGACGAGGGAATAAAAGAAGAGAGAAAAAAAATGAAGAAGAGGAGAGAACGAAAATGTAATCCCTCGAAAGTACGCCTCCGGCGAAAGGGCACGCAAGAAAGCTGTGAGATTAAACCGGAAGATATATCGCGTATCCCAAGATATAAACAGACCGATGAGACGTAAGCGCGATAGAACTCGGCCAGGTGAAATGCTTTCTCTCGTATTACTCGCTGCTTGACTGGCCGGGTAATCATTTTGTATACAGGGTGAACGGCGACTGGCGGCGCGGCCGAACATCATCCCCCTCGTACGGGGTGATTGTACATTAACAAATAAGTCGAAAATAGGAGATAAAAATTTTTTATGCGAGGCTTCGTTCTCGAGAAAATAGAGTTTAAAAATTTAGTATACCGGGTAAGCGGTAACTGGGGACACAACCGAACAGGGGGTGATTTTTCATGAAGAAATAAGTCGAACATGGGAGATAAAATTTTTTATGCGAGAGTTTGCTCGCGAGAAAATCGAGTTTGAACATTTTGTATACGGGGTAAGCGGTGACTGACGATATAACCGAGTAAGGGGGGAAGGGTGATTTTACGTACAAAGATAAGTCGAAAAGGTAAAATAAAATTTTTTCGTGCAAGGTTTTGTATTGAAGAAAATCAAATTTGAAAATTTGACGAACACGTCTGTTCATGGCGTACCTATTCTACTTTCTACAAATACTTGGCATGCAACTTTGACGGATTTTCGAACTCGATTTTCTAGAAAACAAAGCATCGTGTGAAAAATTTTTATTTTACATTTTTGACGTATTTTGTTATGCAAAATCTACCCAGTTTCTGTTGTACCGCCAGTTAACGATCACCCTGTATATTTTCAAGAGCGGAGTCTGAGAGCCGAGCGATGAATTTATTCGACGCTGTAATACGCTCGCGGGACAAAAAGATACGCTCTTTAAGAATTATTTAATTTCTATTTATGGAGCCCTGCGGATTACGCTTTCTCGGGCTACCTTTGCAAATAGACGCAAATGGGGCGGACTTAAATTTTAACAACGGATTTACGTTCATTAGGGAGAGTAGAAATATTATGGGACTGCTGGGAGTCGGAGCGATAGCGCGTATATAGTGAGGTATTCGTTTTTCTTAGATCCTATCCTTTCCGTTCTCTTAGATCGAGGCTTTACCGTTAAATTAAACTTCTTCTCGTCCGTAAATATGACTGTTCTCCATTTCGTATTCATGTAAACGTATTTTTCTGGTAGTTGTAAAGGGTACGACTTTGTACTACGCTTTTGGGTGAGATTTCTTTTGCAATTTCATTTTTATGAAATGGGCATTCACGTTTCTTGTAAAACACGTTATATATTCTTGACGTCGGTGTTTATTCCACCCTCTTCAGCAATTTACCTCGCAGTCTTCTTCGAACTTGATGCTGCTCTCTAGAAATTGCACGTTTCTTCCGAGTTATTAAACTTTGTGACGGTTCACAACTTTTCTTTGCCTTCATTGCTTTAGATATTTGTGCAGTTGATTACTTTCTTCCTTTAATATCAATGTAATATACACGGTGTACCAAAAATGTTGTACTTCCTTGAGAAGGACGATTCCTAAAGTCATTTGAAATAACTTTTTCCTTTACGAAAATATTATCCGTAGTTGTTAAAAAATTATTAACGAAAAACACTGACCAATCGAACCAAAACTGTGGACGTTTTTCGGTTCGACCAATGACGCTCCGATTGGTCAGTATTTTTCGTTAATAACTCCTCGACGAAACTGCGAAGAACATCTTCGCAAATGAAAAAGCTGCTTCGAATGAGCTCAGAAATCATCACTTTTACGGAAGTACACCCTTTGGGACATCTTGTATATTTTATTTACATTCAGTCTTTTTTTACGTTCCATTTTAATACTCCAAAGTATTATCTTAACGAAAAAGAGATACTGCGTATCAGAAAGTACAACAATATATTCTATAATATTCTGCACTTATACAACCCACAAATCATTTTATGCTAAAATATGTTTTTTCAAGATGCTGTAAATTCGAACGTCTCTAACAATGTTGGAAAATATTTTTCAAGACTGAATCTACGTAGAGTTGAAGATTGAAGCTACCCGACGACTAAAATTTAATATATCTACGACATCTTTTGGACGTTTTATTGAGGTTTGAATGAAAGATGTGCTACTAACTTCACAGTAATATAATGCACATCGCAAGCGCTTTGCGTCACCGAGCTTGTTCCGCATTTGTATTTTATGAAATAGGCAAAAAAAATAAAAAAACGTAGTTCAAATCTTAGGAGTTGATTGCGAAGAAGTTTCACTTTTCAAAGCTAAGCCAGAAGCATTCATGAATAATATTTTCCAATGTATTCAGCGACATTTTAATTTGTATCATTTTCAAAAATATTATTCATTCAGTTTTCTTCTTGCCATCTTATGCAAAAGCATATTTTAGTTAGAACAAAATTAACAACGGGTAACTACTTAGAAAAGGGTGCTCTTCACCGATTTTGACAACATCGAAAATGTTTAGAAACCTAGAAATTTGATTTTCAAATGCATTTTAGAGCCACGATATACCATTGTTTTCTAATTTTCATTGTAGTATAATATACTATCTCTTCGTGTTCAACAATCATTTTCACGTTTCCTTCCAACAATTGCATAGCCGAACAGAGTTATTTATGTAATTAAATTCCGGATGATTTATTCATTATGAACAATTTATTTATTACGCGAGTTTATTTATTCATATTTACATTTTATAATTTTCCCGGCAAAGCCGACATTCCGGGTTGTTGCAAGGAATGCAAAATGCCTGAGAAGCAGGCATTCCGAGTACAAAGGGCTAACTTTCTTTTCAGTAGCTTGTGAAAAGATTAAAATTGTAGATTTGCGTCGGTGCAATCATTCCCTCTCCTTTAAAACCTTTGATATTTTCCTACATGTTGGAATAACTTTTTCGAAATATTTATTGTTCGTGTTGACAGCACTCGGCACGTTTCACCGAACATGTTTCAGATCTTTTTCATAGGTTTTATTTAAAACACGAACCTCTAAACTTTATTTACAAAATGGAACATTAGAAGTGACAATCGGAACAGAGAGAGACAAGTTGAAATTAAAGTTGAAATTAAAGTTGAAATTAAAGTTGAAATTAAGTAACAATATATGGTAGGAAATCCGAAAAAAAATTACTTTCAGCTATCATTTTGTTACAGAGTATAGTTCCCCGTATTACCTCTGGTCTAGCCGTTGGACGCGAGTCGCTCTAAAGTCTAAAGGATTTCATTTACTTGGACGGAAAGGAAAGCAGAAATAATGTGTCCGAAGGCTTCATTCTTCCTCTATTGTTCCAGGCATGTATTACATACGTGTACACACGTAGGATGTGCATTCGATTGCGATTCTTAATTTCCTGTAGCCGTGCGGGGGTGCAGAGTATAAAAACAAACCGGTCGAAGTCTACGCCGGGTTTATGGAAGGTAACGGAGGCAGTTTACCGGTGAAATGACGATGATATTGGTCATGGCTGCGTACCACCGCGGGGTATCTTGGCCGACACCAGCGACATCGCATCTAAATTGGAATCTGCTCGAGGCTGGACACCGAAGGCACCTTAAAAGCGTCGTGAATCAGTGCACACCTACTCTACACCCGTTCGCCCGTTTACAACTCTCCGACCGAACCGACAACGACAACGTTGATACCCGCAATCGTCGGCGAATCGGATCGCCGACACGTTCGATCCGGACACCGTCATCGATGCTCCGCAAAATTCAATTCAATTCGGTGGCCCCGGGATTTTACGAGAGCAAGATGGAGACGCGGCCTCCGAGGCCGGAGATTTTTTAAAGCACGTCACTCATGCGTACGCGGACCGAATCCGCTTGATTTATGGAGGTGACAACGCGCCGATGGTCCAGCAAATATCGATTTTTCGATATTCACCGCGATGCGATGCTCGCACCGCGAAATATGGCTGGCGGTACGTGACGGTACAGTCGGCTCCGTTCAGTTCACCTGAATTATCATACGTCGAACGATTCCTGAATTAATTCTGTTCCGTTGCGGATCCTCTATGTTCCAACCGCGGTCCTAGAAGTACCAACTGCAAATCTACGGATCACCGGATCCGATCCTCCCGACGGACCAGGTTAACACGTCGCTTTTTGTTCGGGCACAGTAATTCTTATGCTAATCCTACCAGATCTTGCAATATGCGGTGTACAGGGTGGATCCCCGAACGTGATCAGCTTAGATTACTTCTTATTACCAGGATTATCGACATTTTTTATGAAGTACAGCACGGTTCAGAAAGTGCTCCAAGATGATTACATTCTTTGCCAACTCTTTTTTCAAGATTTTTCAAGACGTTTTCTCACCTTGAGGCCTTCATAATTTTTTATAAATAAAGTTACAATTTTTTACATCTATCTTTTAGATATACAGAGTGGTACGCGCAACTTGTTCACCCTCAATGTATGCTTGTACGAAAAAATTGTTTCTAGAAAAGTTGTATGGTTTGGAGGGATACATTATGTAATTCATATACATTTTTGTAAGTTGAGGCGTTTCGGAGATTTGAAGGTCAACTTCGTTTTTTTAAAATGGAATGCTATATTTTTTAATCCAAAATATCGAAGATCGTTCAATTTTGTGTAAAAAAGTACTGCAAAAAAGTACTGAAAAAAGTACTGAAAAAAAAGATAATTCATTGTGATTTACGTTATTATCATGCAAAACGTAGGGCTAGATTTACAAAACATTTGCTACATTTACAAAACATTTGCTACATTTACAAAACATTTGCTACAGGCCCCGCGCCGGCTTAATCCGGCCCTGCTGACTCAAATGAAATATGAAATTTGGCACACATTTTCTTTTGTTTATTGTTACTTTACAACGTGTCCATCGGACATTGGATAAATTCTTGTATAGGTTACAAAGCTCGTAGATGACAGTTTCCAATGAACGGCCACATCAAGATCCTAACTTTCTTTTTATGGCTTTCCCTGACCTGGCTTTCTTCTACGAAAATGAAAAAAAGGGTAATAAGATGAAGCGAAAATATAATAAGATTGTTTATCTCTTTCAAAAGAAGTTAAAAATGTATCAAATTGTAACGTAGACGGATGAAGATTCATATCGTAATTGTATGATTATCGTAATCAATGATTAATGCGAGATTTGCGAGATTGAGATAGTACACGTTTGCAGGCTTTCATTATTCCATCGAGTACAAGTTCTCCATCGATTGCCGGGCGAGTTTCGAACCCTAATTCAGAAGCGACGGGTCTGGAATTTTTCTTGCACTTCAATAGCAATTGACGTACCATAAATCCCTGTGCGCGTCAAAAGTTAAGGCTCCGAGCGGAATCGTTCCTGAAATTAAGAGGTGAAAGGTCTTTGCACTCTTACCTGCACCGCTTCGCTGCTTAACACCCCCTACCCTCCGTGCCCTAACACACTTCACTACCGTCGGCTGTATAAATTTCCCAGAACCTGCTTAAAATGTTGTAATCGGTATTAACACTTTATCCAGAGGCAGCGTATGAATAAAATTCTTAATAACAGAATTGCATGGAAAAGAGTTTAAAAGCATATTATTTTAATAATACCGATAAAAAAATCTGACAAGTTCGCGTTAATTTAATTATTAATTTGGCATAAACGCATATCACCGACAGTCTAATAATCAGTCGATGTAGATTCAGAAGTTCCATATTGAAGACAAAGGAGAATTCTAAATCTTTCATCGCAAAAACGCATCGGTCCGTCCAACTTACGAAACATTTCTTGATCAAACGAATAAATAACGAGTTATTCGAAATGGGAGTTCCCATTGACTCGGGGCTCGGTATAATTCCGTGCTTTTCTTGCCGGCGGTTTCTTTTCTTTAATCCGTAAAAAGCGGAAGTCTGTACCTATAGGATATTCACGAACGGTCATAAAAAATCCAGTGGATAGCGGGCTAAGTAAAGGCGAGAAGGAATGTAACCCTTGCCGTAGCCGTTGCCGGTGGTTGCGCACCGCAGGTAAACCGTTGTAGCCTGTCTCCGTCGGTAGCAGTTCTTATTTAAAGGAGTGTACGTACAAGAGACTCGCGCGCGCGCTCGCGATGATACTGTAATATTCCATTGTATTTACGCTTTAGGCGCAGCTGCAGCTACCGCGTATCTTCCGACCGAGTGTTTTATAATGCAGATTACCTACGATGCTCGCTGGCCAGGAGTTTCTGCCCGTATCGTAAACTCTTAAGGGACAGGGCTCTTTTTCCGGAGGTGTGCGGGTGGTGGGGATAAAAGAGAGAGAGAGAGAAAGAGAGAGGACTCTTTCTGCCCCCGGTTGAAATTAACTCGACTCTTCGTACTCTTAATTTTTAAACTTATTTTATCGACAAAGTACGATGGCTCTGCCCGGCTCTGATCACCGTGGCTCCTCGCCCCTCGGTCCTCTCGAACCGTGGCCCACCCTTCTCGGTTACCTACACACCGCCTCTTCTCGTTCGCTTCTACTTACTTCGCGGCGGGTCGAGCAAATCTTTTTCAATCTCTTTTGAATCCTTTACGAGCAGAGTGAGATTGGAGAATAGGAGATCAGTGGGAGCAAGGAGGCGCCAGGGGCAGGGATCGGGGGTATGACGGTGGGAAGATGAGAATGAGGTAAATCTCGCAGTAGAAAGGAGTGGGTTCGCGAGGGAGGTGGAGGAAGACGACGGGGGAAAACGGCAGAAAACGGAGGAGGTGCGGGATTCGAGAGGTTCCTCCTTTTTTCCGAACCTCCCCCGAGAGCATCGATAATCCCTCCACGTAAATCCTTAAACGCGTCATAATGGACTTTGCCCGGTTATTATCGACTCCGCTCCTATTCTCCGTGGAATTCGCCGCCTCTCACTCTAACCGTGCCCGCGCTACGGTCCGTTAGACCGTTAGACGATCCTCCAGAAGCTGGAGACGGCGGACCGACAAAGCGGACGACAGTGAACGAGAAGGACGAACGGATGGAGACTGACAGCCCGTGCGACGGAGAAAGGGGCAAGAGAGTGTGCGTGTGTTAGAGAGAGATAGAGATGGTTGCCAGGGAGGTCACACCTCGAAGTCGAACTTGAAGCGGGACGATTTAGCTGTGACTGGAGCAGAGTGCAAGAGAGCGATAAGTGCTCTTCAGTGTTAAATCCACGGGGAAAGGCGCTGTGTAGAAGGGTGAGTATGATGCGGGGATGAAATCCGCTCGCAGGTGTTAAAATATTCGTTGTGCAGGATGCACGCTGACGCTCGCCATCCGATGCTCCAGCAACACCGTCAGAAATACTTTTACGCCTGATCGAACCCTCGGCGGCATAACAGCCACGGGAAGTCGCGCTATTACATCGTTCACAGCCACCGACGTTGCGCAACAGAGACGAAAATACAGTTTGTAATACGTACACCCGTGCGAGTTATTAAATACCAGCTCGCAAGCGCGAAACGAATTTATCGATTTATCCAACGATCCTGATCCAGAACGCTCGGAACGCTTATCATGGAATTTTAATTTTCTTTGCTCGACGGCGATGGGGATCGCTGGCTTTCAAAAATTAGTCGACGGACAAACACGCGTTCTGGATCTTGTGCTCGGATGAATATTTATCCGCTTCGAAATAATGCACAATATCCGACCTCTTCTTTGATCGCGTTATGATTTAATACGTATATCGCAAAAGTCTTGATACGGTAAAGCCTTGATCTAAGAAAATTTTAAATTCTTTAAACCAAGGATATATTACAATAAAAACGGCGAAAAATCCAGATCAACCGAATCTCGTCATTCTTATGAAGCGACATATGCCAGACACTTTTACCGCTCTACAGGTTTAGCGATGAAACGTTTGAAGTTTATTTAGATATACAAGTGTTTATGGTTCTATATTCTAATATTATTCTTTTTCAATCTTCGGAGAAGATACATAAATATTTACACTGATCCATACGATACACCGAAGAACGAGAAAGGACGCGTGCTTTATGTTCAAAAGTAGTTGCAGATGTCCAGACTGCAGCACGGATAAAAGAGGTAAGAATGGAGAATAGTAGAAAAAAGGTAAAAGGTAAAAGGTGTACGAGCTCTCGCAACAGAAGGTACTCTATATGAATGAGGAACCGCGTACAAAAGATGCGAGAATTTTTCAAGACATGCATATATTATAGAAAAAAATATTGTAAATTTCAAAGCCGTTCATCTCAAATGTAGTTTTTTTAAGCGTTGTGCACATTGTAACTCTTGAACGAGTAAATATTTTTACTTGAAGTTTTACTTAAAGAACCACGTGTCTTGCAACAAATTCAATTATTTACAATATAAAGATCTAACTGCTATAAATGTTGATTAAATAATTTAATTCGCATTCACACGAGATATTTACATGAATTTACGTTAACGATATTTCTACATTTCTTACAGTAAAATTGTCTACAAATAATCTACGAACACGGTAACGTACATATAGATCCGCGCAGTCTAAATATTAATTCTAAAACCCTTACTAAACTGCTGAAATTTCCTATCTACGAATGTCGAGCTGCTATAACCCGAAGCAGGAATGTGTAAGATAATCGAGTGGAACAGCGGCGTTAATCGATAAAAATGATTACTCTTCGGGGAATGATCATCGCAAACGTTTTCAGACGCTATCTAAAGCTGTTCTCGTGCAGCGTAATGTCGGTACACCAAGAAACTCCACCGAATACGTTAGGATATTGTTACAACAGCACGAAACGCTGCTAGAGTACTGCGTAACGATGCAGAAAGTTGTCTAATGCAGATACAACATTTGAAACTGCATTACAATATCGTAGGGAACCAGTCAGAAATGTTACGAAACCTCCTGCAGCCCTGTAAAAGATTTTGCAAATGATCCTAATTCAACAACAATTCTCCATTCACATGGCAGGAAAAATAAGAAAATAAATTCGACCATTAAGTTAACGCTAAACGTACCAAGCTATAAAAGTAACAGACACATGTTGCCTTATAAAACTGACAAGATTCAATTTATTTAGGCTTTATTAAATCATGATCGTGATCGAATGTTTATTAAATCATTTCTACAGATAATTTGCATACCAAGCAAATTTTTATTGGCCAGCGCGATAGCGTAGGTAGCCAATTTTTCTTCATCGTCTCTCGGAGCACCAATTGCCTAGTCTTATAGTTTTGTCCCGGGTTGTACATCGTGCAAAATTCGAAATTGCTTTGTGTTTTGAAAACGGCGTTACCGGGAATTCGCGTAAAAGCAAGTCATGCAAATAGAGAGAGAGCGCGAGAGAGTCATCCGCCGCGCATCAAATACATTACGCGAGGAGATCTTTTTGCGGGAAATTTTGTATCGCGCACAATTCGAGCCCCGTTGAAATAGTGAAGCGTTAAAAGCGGTACCGGAAACGGAGAAACGGCGATTTCCTGGCCTCGTATCCGCTGTATTATCGTAATTCCCATTCCGCGGTGGGCTGGCGCGGAGAAGGCGCACTTTTCAGTGTAACAACCGCGCGGCGTTGCCTATGTATGCGCCGTGCATCCCGTGTCGCATCGGGACACATTTGGGAAACACTTTAATGGTACACAGTCTGACGGGCAAGACCGGAAACGAGAGGAGGCTGGAATCGGAAGGAGGAAAAGTCTCGGATACTTTTCGTGGCATCGACAATCCGCGAAGAGATCACGCAGAACAGTCAACTCGACTGGTGCCTCGTCGAGCTCGCGTACTCGCATTTCTGCACACACGTGTACACGCGTGGTCCCATGTGTGTACATAAGAGACAGCAGAGGGAGGAGAGAGATACGTACGCGTACATACGCGTAGCTGCCGTACATGTACATAACCGTGTACAAGAGGGAAGAGCCAGTCTAGCTACGAGTTACCCAAACTCCCATTCGATTCGAGCGACAAACTTTGCAAGCAGTTTGATCGTCGGAGTTACAGATTCACCGTAGAACTCTGAACTCCAAATGGGGAATCTATTATCGAAGCAGCGTTTACACGTACACGTTCGTTTACGCGTCTTGCCAGCCCTGCCGCTCTGTCATAGCCGACGATCTACACCCCCGTTGCGCCGCGTTCCCTACTTTTACCACGGACCCCCAGACCCACTATAACCCGTAATGCGATTCTCCTCGCATGATTTAGCATATGGTGGTATCCGAACCGAACGCCACTGCTCCCAGCACTCCGCTTTGTTAGAGATCGAACGTGTTAGGTTCTCCGGATTACTGTGTTTGATTTAGTGACGCCCGTCTCGCCTTTTAGCAGGACACTTATCTGACCGGGCTGACCTCGAGATGAGAGAGCTCCGCACGTAATTATTTCGAAGCCGAAGTGGAAAATGTTGAGACCCGATGGGATACCTAGAAAGTTAATTGAAGGTGTTAGTTTGTCTAACAAAATTATGCAAAATATGGAAGAAGTTTTCATCAAACTATCTATAATACTATCACCTTCGTGCGAGCTTGAAAAATATTACACAACTTATTGGTAGTTTTTTCTTTACTTGTACTGTGTAATTTATTAATAACATTGCAGATTTCCATGCACGTATTCTCTTTAATATTTCTGCATTTATAATTCTTATCCGTAGGCGCACATAAACATTCATATCGTCCGTACTTTTCAATTAACTTGGTAATTAGATCATTATCATACTTTACTATTCCAGACATTTTATTATACAGAAGATCGCGCTGATGCCGATGGCCATAATTAAATTTAATATGCCAGGCAACAAAGCGTGCACACTGGAGGAGCACTGGTCTCTGCTTTGCTTATTTTTCCTCGATGTTTGCCCCTCCAAATAAAAATAGGAAACAAACGATCGTACTTGGGAACAACAATCGACAACAAGCGAAGATGTTTTCAAGAAACCGTAAAATAAATCGCGTAAGGGGTTAGACGCGTGTAAATCTTAATCTGTGCTATCATTCTATCCCCAGGTGTAAATACACTGAACAGCTCGTATAGCGTATAGCTTATAGAGTACTTCACGGCAGATAGAGCGTGTTGAATTTCCCAAATTAATTGTCTCCGGCACTATTTTATCTTAAAGCGAATAGAGCGCGGCGCAGGACGAAGCTCCAGGCAACGGCTAGAGTTTGCCGGTTGGTTAGAAATGTAAGGGAAAGTCTCCGAACGGGCCGTACGAACAGGAGTAAAAATTGGTCACAATTAGCAGCATCCGGCTAGCTCGTTGTTCCGCCCAGTTTCTAATTTTCATCTCTCCTTTTTTCCCCTCATTTTATCGGGCGAAGTAGCAGTCGCGGCAGCGACCCGTAATTTCGCGAGAATCCCCGGATAAAAGGGGTAAGCTTGAAAGGTGGATGCGGGCTTCCTGGCAGATTCACGACGTAAATACATTTGTCTCTCCTCCTAAGTGGGCTGCTGTCTCTTCGTTGCCGAATAAATGCCAGCCAAATAAAACTTCCTGGCTACACACAAACGCAATTACCGGACGTATTCTAGGCAAGGGAAGCGGTGCCGAGAGCTGACCGGACGAAAGACACATTGCCGTTCCACGGGCCGTCCTGTTTGCGCCATTTTACCACCACTACCCGCTCCCCCCAGCCTCTCCCGACGCTACTACCCCCATACCGTCGCGACGGTTCAACCTTGCACGAAATTAACTCCCCCCTCTTTTTCTTTTCTCCGTTCGAAAAACCCCCGGCTGAACCGGGAACGAGTGCCCCGGAATCGGGGAAACTTTTCCCGAGGTTACAACACGCTAAGCGACGGAATTAAATCCGAGAAAATCGAATTTTCGATGTTGCCCTGAATAAAACATCGACCCGGAAATTCTAACCCTACCCGCGGAGAAGCTTGCGCACGTTTTCACCGGAGAATCGCGCGCGCTCCCGTCGAAAACCTAATGGAAATTTATGTTTTGCAAGCCAGCGGACCATCGCGCGCGTTAAGAGGCGGTGTCCTGGTTTTTCATTTTTAAAAAGTCAATTTTTCTATTTTCACAAATTTTGGCAACAGCGAATAAGAGCCACCGTACTGTATACGTCCCTTTTTCTAATACGATCCAACCCATGCATAAAAAGGCAGAGCACGACGTATACCCGAATGTTCGAGCGTCGTAAAATTCCTCGGAGGCATGTCAGTTTCCATAGAGTAGGAAAAGCGGAGAAGAGGCAAAGCGGAAATGTAGGAAACTTGCCCGCGGCCAGGTATGTCTAAATCAGGCTCCGATAAAGCAAAGTATTGCATGTCCGATAATTGAAATGCAGACAAACAAGAAGCCCCGGTCGGACTGCATACCGTGCATAGGTTCGCACTGTTCTCTCCCTGTCTTTCTCTCTGTCTCCCTCTGGCCACCTGCATTTCGGATGGCATCTATTCTTTCGGTCCAGTCAAGCTACCGCGTATTCCTTATATTTATCGGTCGTTTCCTCGAAATATGAAACACGAGACAACTTTGTACCACCAGGTATTTATTCGATATTTTATGAAACAACCTCGCGAGGAATTTCAGGAATGAACCCGAGTAAAACAACGAGGGTAAGGCAGATACAGCCGCTGGAACCGTCGACTATATTTGAATTCCCGTGTCATTTAAACTTTTAATGCACCGGTACATCTGGAAATACAGAAAATATTATATCGATGGATAATTATTTCATATTACGTTCCGTTCTGTTCAAAATGATATTTGTCGAGCATACGACGACGGATACTGTAATGTTCCGACGTATCGATAACTTCGGGACCAAAATAGTAATATAATTATTCTATTACATTTTTCGGTATCGTCATCAGTTTCATTGATTATTTCAAATGAAACGCATTGTACATGTATATCAATTTTATGAGGTTATCTTCGATGTGCAGGACTATCGTCACAGATCTGTAATAATTCGATAACATAGATGTTGAACGGTAAAGGACCGACTATAGAGATTTGCGAGAGACCTTTAGTTTGTATGTATGGTGAAGGTCACTGATCTGGAAGCATTGACCATAACCTGCTCTGAGCGATTATGAATATCAGAGTGGAACGAAGGTAGGGTGGCTGAATCGAACCCCCTATATTATGTATTTTCGCTATCAGCAGATCATGATTTATAGTCTCAAACGCCTACGTGAAATCAAGGTAGAAATTAATACGAGACGCGTCAGTTAAAGAAACGTAATACATTGTTAGATGTAGGTGTTAGTTTCTATCCGTTTACGTACGTACCTATAAATCGCAAACGACGAAAAATATGTAAAAACGGTTGAAGTAAAAGTTATAGTATCTTTAAGGCCCATAAATATGTCCGATAAATTTTCGAAAATATATAATGTTTTTGAAAATAAAAATGTTGAAAGTGCTGTTTTAAAAAATGTTCACACAGATTTATGGACCCACAGATACGACATCACTTTTACTTGAACCACTTTTCGATACCTTTTGTCGTTTGCGATTTATAAGTATACCTACATATGTAGATGGATCTAAATTCTTAGGACCGGTACGAGACGGTATGTAATATTTTATCCATTTCTAATGAAAAATATCGCTGAACCGACCACTTTATGGTCAGCCGGTCAAGTTCATGGGACCCATAAACTCTCGGCCCACTCGAGAGCAATGTCAAGCCAAATAGGTACCCCCATCCGCAATACGTCGAGAAAGGTCCTGTGCCATGGTCTTACATCGAAATAAAACTGCAATCGCTGGAACACCAAATTCAAATCAGTAATGAGAAATAATAAATATTGGAAAGAAAGAAAACCGACCAAAGGTTGCTCTCAGAGCGGAGGGTTGACAACTTCAGATATATTCGAGCGGTTCACTTGAAACGGGCCACCTGTAAAGTTAGAATTTCTTTCGAAACAAAACCTGTTTACGTCGATCCCCGTTAAAAAGGCAGAGTATCTTGAGAGTAGTCTTCCGCTCGTCGAAGTGGCTTCCCCCCATAAAGTTCTGAGCCCTTCCGTATAAACTGCGGCACGTGCCGTGGGGAGGGTTTAAAGTATTATCGGATCAATTTCTGTCTTGCATGCGCGGGGCGATTAACCTTCCTTCTCTTCATATATATAAAAAGGACGGACAGGAATAATTGAAGAGGGGGCCGACGACTATGTATATGTGTACATATCCCAGTGAATAAAATGCTCGGCAGGTGACTATGTCAGGTGATCTGTGTATGTATCTGGTCGTGTCGTGTCGTGTCGTGTTCGCGTGAACACGGGGCGAAGTACATAGGCGAGGGCGAAGACGAGGAAGCGTGCGAAGCTGATGATTATTGCAAGCTAATATTTCCAGATTACGTGGACAGGGTGCCACAGCGAAAGGCTAACGGAGGGCGATAGCCAATATCGCGCGCGGTGCAACGTGCAACGTGCCCGCTGGCGGATACATAGGTGTATGCAGTCGATATCCCCGATATTCCCGATAGCGCGATACACCGGCCGGCCGCCTGGCCGCGTAATTAAAACTGACGCTTTCGTTTCGATGCGCGGCTCAGCGCGATGCAACCCGATGCAGCCCGATGCAGCGCGATGCAACGCGATGCAGTACGATGCAACGCGATGCAGTGCGATGCAACGCGATGCGCCGGTACACGCGTTCCCCGTTATGCGGCTATCTCTGCCTTCGCTTCCGCCGCGATTGCATCGAACGAGGGGGAAAAAAGTTTTTAAAATCGCCGGTTGTCCGTCAAATATGGGCTGCATGAAAAACGGGAAATTATTGGGAAGCATTTCCGCGGGACGAATGTAAATTCGTCGTGCCGACCTCGTCCTCACCCCTCGTCCCACGTCGATCGCGCGAATTAAATTTCACGGCTATCCGGTTGAATCGCGTCCAAGTAAATATTTATTTGATTCCGACCGATACCATTATGATGTAATATTGATTTATTTAACGTTTTCCGCCGGACGCTCCACGCGTTACACGCGTCGTGATACGCCGACTATGTCACGCGACGATTGATGGAACAGTGCGAGCGAAATCAGTTACGTACGTTGAAGCAAACCACTCCTTTCTTCTGTGTCGCCAGATTAAGACTTTTCGCCCACTATACTCTTCCTCTTCTACGACATTATTCCTCCACTTTCCGACGGCGAGCATCCCCACGCTTCCGCCGTTGACAATTCGCGTATCGTTCGCGTATCGTTCGCGTATCGTTCGCGTCTGCGTCAGAACTCGTCCGGTAGTGCCAGAGAGAGGGTAAGTATATTCCCCTCAATTCCCCTGGTAAACGACACTGGCGCCACCTGCAATTTGGATGACTTCATAGTTTGTTAGATGAGTTATAGTTTGTAGTAACTCTTTGGAGACAAATGTCCTGTGTCGTTCGATCAGGGGGATTGAGGGGAATATACTTATCCTCCCTCTGCCGGAGTAGTCACGTGGCATTGTGACACAAAGAACGTTAGAGACGGAAAGCATCGTGTGACCGATCCGTGGCTGAAGAGTGGGGATGCTCGCCGCCAGAGAGTGGAGGAATAGCGTCGTAGAAGGGATAGGTAGAGTGGGAGACAAGTCTTAATCCGGCGACACTGAAACTGTCTCCATATTAGCTGCACAGGGAGCATAATGTATTCCCTTGTGTTTCCATTCGATATCGAAAGAAAATGTACATTTTAGTAAATCAATTATAGTGTACATCGTTCCAGTTCTCAAGAGGAACAAAATGATAAATAAAAATATACAAAATATACAAGAGAACAGAGAAAATTGACGTGTACCAACGTTATCGTACTCGTACATAAACATTACAGAAATACAATTGTGCTTATCAGAAGGTTAATTTATTATAACATATTTTTAGCCAGCACATGCGCTGCGAGCGCCCTGGCTTCCAACTCAATAGCGATTACCGTGTCATAAACCTCCAGATGCGACACAATAGTGAATGCGTTCGGTAAGCGCGCGCCTCTCTTGGGGCCCAGTAATTCTGCAGCCCACTCCACGCCGTATTTTCACTCACACAACAGTGTGATGGACGATGACTATGGATTTATAGAAGTAACTGTTCACGAAATAGATTCCAATTCTCTGTTTGTTTACCATCGCCGCCGACTTAATGCTACATTTACTGCTTATGGCTGCATTGTAATTTCTGCAAATACACAAATTGACATTGAACTGGACAGCAACTTAATAACAAAGCTAAATGTTTGTTCAACGATTTTCCATCTAGTCACAATGCGTGTATTATGTACAGATTGGCCTACCGAACTTGATCACACACACATCTTAAACATTTCATTTACTATTGATGATAAAATAATTCGTTCAGACAATAACAAGAAATAAAAATTATGCTTTTTAACAGATTGAAAATAGTACAGAAATGTTCTTAAATTCTTTTATTTTTTTTTACAGTTTTGTTTATTTATCATTCAGTTTTGTCATAAATGCCGAAATTTCGCAATTGCGATCCGTCATCAGCCGCAACATGAGCTGTCAGATGTTATTTCAAAAAATAATGCGCCTCCATTACACATGACATAATATTCATATTCGTAATTAGCTCGTGTTTCTCCCACCCTCCCGTAATTTCTCGAGGGGAAACACTAACAGTATTACCTTTTACCAATCGTTTAGCGTTACGCAACGTCCACCGTGGACAATGTACACGTAACAGTATCAATGAAACCCGTGTCCCAGCTCGAACGTAACCCCTGGAAGCTGTTGCTGATCGCGTGGCTCGCTCGCTCATTAATCGTAATTAATATGTATGCGACTTCGATAATCATGCGCACCGAGACGTTGCACGGCATCAACTCCGCCGGAGGTGCTTTGAGGGTTGCGTGAAGCAGCCGGAAACAGGGCCTGTTAACACAGTGTGTAACGCCCGGCACGTGTAGACGCGAGCGGAATACGACAACCTAGACGCGATAACGATTTCCATCGGGGCTCGTGCCCTCCTCCCCTCTCCTCTTCCGTCTACAGTAGGCCAGAAGCTTCCAATAAGTGACCGAAATGTAAGATTTGGTTGAACATTAAAACTGTTCCCCTCTCCCCAAGCTTTTGGTTGAACATTAAAACTGCTCCCCTCTCCCCAATCTTTTGATTGAACATTAAAACTGCTCCCCTCTCCCCAAGCTTTTGGTTGAACATTAAAACTGCTCCCCTCTCCCCACACTTTTGGTACCTATTACAGTGTTGATCCGATATAAGACGATGGCTCGAGACTGACTTTCGCCGTATTTCGGATCAGGGCACCTAGACGATTTTACTTTGTTCTCGAGTGGGCCGAACGGTGATATCTTTCGTTGGAAAGATAGAAGATAGAATGTAACGTACCGTCGTATTCTGGCACTGAGCGATATCGAGAACAACTTCGATTACGATTTCCATCGGAGGCTCGTTCTCCCTTCTCTCTCTCCGCCCCTCTAGGAAGTATGACAAAAATCGCCAGATGAGGGGAATTGACTCGAATGGAGGCGGAATGTTACCCCCTCTCTGCCAGTGCCGGATAGAGACGAAGCGCGTCACATGACCCGGGTCGTAGAAGGGGAATGTAGAGCGGGGAATATCGTTGTAGAAGGGGAAGGTACAGTGTGGGGGCTTGCTGTCGCTTTGCGTCATCGTCTCCGTCCAATAGCGACAATGCGATGGTAGGGGAGTGGGGACAGAGCGAGACTGTAAATATTTTGCCTATGTACCATCATCTGGCGGACGGATAATACGTTTCTCTCCGCATCGAATCGACGGTGAATCGAGTTAGCTCCTATTAGAAAGCGATAAACACTACCGTGGTATTCCGGCACCGGGGCACCGAGCCATCCGTGTGCGTCTGTTTTCCCAATTTCGGCGAGCACGATTGAATCGTCGCGAAAACGAATAGGATGACAAATTGAAAAATCCTTGGCGTAGAACGATTCGGAGCGGCGCGATGGTATTCGCGGATGCCCCGTTGCTCCTGTCTAATCCCGGTGGTTTCACGGGGCGTTCTATAGCACCGTTTAACGACCGCGCTAATTACAATCCCGCGATTAAAGTCCCCCGTCCGGATAGGGGAGCCGGAAATATCTACTAGAACCGGGCTTTGTCCCGGCATTATGAAAAAGCTTTCGGACCGTCTCGAGCGAAAAATTCGCCGGGAAATCGAGTTACGTGCAATTTCAGGGGAGACCGGGCCCAGGGAAAGAAGAACTGGAACGTCGCGAGCTGTACACTTCCGCGGAAAAGTAAATTAATTTCGTCCCTATTTGGGTTTGCATCAAAAGGGACGTGCACGGTGGTCAGACAGATCCTGGACAAAACCTTGAAAATGAATTTTTTTGTTCGGGATATGTTAGGTGCTCGGTTCGGTACTGTGATAATGTGGCTTTGGAAAAACAGCGGTACAAAGGTTTTATCATTTGCACCCACCAGATGCTCAGAGTTCAAACCTTCGTTCGTCACGAAGTTTTGACGCAGTGAAGTGGGCTTTATAAAAAAACCTTCGAATGGAAAAATCCGTTATCGGAGTCTGGTTTTTCCGAAAAACGACAACAACGGTTTTCCAATTTTTAAAATAAAATGTAGTCGGAGGAGTAACAAAATATTTTTATTTTGTATGTAAGCTTATACTTGCACGAAATAAAATATATTTCACGTTCCAACTAACAAGTAAGAGGAAACTAAACTAACTAAAAGCCGTACAATTTTCTGTTTATCTAATATTTATAGAACTGCGAAAATATAATCCATTAAGAATCTAATATACAAAAGAAAATACTAAAAATAACTGAAACCTGTGTGAAGCACGTATTATTTTTCAGCTAATCTAACTTTTATAGCAATTTTAAACAAGTTGCAAAAACTTTTGTTGCGGACCTGGCGTCGCGGAGGGTTAATTTTGAGAGGTAATCGAACCCACGAAATGAAGCCTGGTTATTGAAATTAACAGGGATTTGTAAGTACATATCGTACTCGATCCCATCCCAGCTAATGAGTATGATTTTTTATTAGCTAGAATGGTTGTTTGGTCCAGCGTGGGGTGGAGGGTGACCCGACGAGCCGCGAAGCGGTACGGATTATAGTATGGTAAATGTAGGTGTAACGCGTCCATGTAAAGCCTGTGAATGCGTGACTCCGGCTCGTATCGAACACAATAGCGCTGCCGGGGCTGTATTTTTCGTGTACACGTAAAATCCATTTGGTCGTTCGACATACTGGGTTGTCACTCGGTGCAATCGCATCCTCCTCTTGTCGTGCGCGCGCGCTCGCACACGCACGCGGCCGGCAACGGGTCAGCTTTATTGTCAGCGCCGCCAGAATTCCGGCTTTCGCGTCGAAACGAAGAGCAATTATTCTCGCCCACCGCTGCGAGCTTTTAATTGTCCGCGCGCACGCGCCCGCTCACGACCTCGTCTCTCTATTCTCTGTCTCTTTCTTGCTCTCTCGCTCTCTCGCTCTCTCGCTTGCGCTTCCGTCCCGTTAAAAATATTGTATTACTTTTCTGTTACGAAGCAACCGTGAGCCCGTTAAAAGCGCGTTCCGACCATTTAAATCCCTCCATTATACCGCGCTCATCGATGAACAGATTCGACGTCGTTCTAAACGTCGTCGCGTTTCCTCTACACAGTATTATCTCCGTATCTGTTGCAACGGTCTCTACCGTAACTGTTAAAATTGTATTCCTACCACTGGAGCAATCCCCCTTAAAACTAACGGTAAACACGTTCAAGTCGAGATCGGAAAGACTCAAGCAAGCGAAGCAAAAGATTGCAACTTTCGTGATTTTTGACCATATTCAAGCGTCGTATTCGTCGTCATATTCGTCTCGTGTTTCTAATTAAAATGACACCAAACACTACACAGTTACGATCGCAATTACTTGTGTAACAAAAGCGAAGTTAAGAATTCGTTTACCTCTACTTTAAATGTGACGAAACTTTAGTCGCGTGTTACACAAGTAATTATGTGTCATTTTAATCAGAAAAATGAAACGAATGTGTTGGTAAGAGTTTCATTGAAAAACCAAAAAGAAGGAATTTCGAATCCTGAATTTAAAAGACTGACCTGGCACGAGTCTCTTGATGTTTGCCGAACGCCTGAACATCGGTCCCTCTTTCTTTTTCGGTCGCTATTCTTCTCTACGTTCGGCACACTACAAAGAATATAGCACCTCTTTCTGCAGACCCGACGATACGACAGTTACGAATGATCTGCAATAACTATACATTTACAAAACCAAAATAGAATTTCATCCTGGTTTAAAGAAAATTAATAACATACATATTTATTAGACTCTGTTCAGAATATTCATCACGAGTCTGACACGATATTGTAGGGCAACGGGTTGATAACCTTCAAAAGTTGAAAATAATATAACAATATGCTTAATTAATTCTAATGTCTTTTCATTTTATGTTTAATTATAATATATAAATTACAAATGCATAAAATACGCAGTCTAATTATAAGTTTCAAGTTTTAACTACACTGCCTCAGTCAATTATGCAGTGTGTCATAGCAACTATAGAACGTTTTACGAAAAATGTATCCAAGTTCGAAATTTCTAAGATGTTGAAAGGAATTTTCTAGATTTGAGTAATTATGATCTTTTAATTTTTATCTGCAGACATTTTCTCATATCATTAAAAACAACGCAGATATTTTAGGTTTAAATGTTAGGTGACTCACCCTGTATACACTCTGATGTTGCATCCTCTGTGAACGTAAACATCACGCAAATGTTGAACAGCTCCAACAACGTTATTCTCATCTTGTAACTCGCAAAGTACACGATGCCGTAAATCCATCTTTTCTACAAACACGTATTGTTATCACTGATAAATTAATTTCAGAATTTTTCAAATTACCCTACTGTACATAGCTAGTGAAGAAAATGGAGTAATATAATAATCACTCTTTACCTACTCTTTACAGCTGGAAGTATAAAAACTTAATTTTCATAAATGGACAACATTTTTCAATGAATGTGTTAGAGTAGATGCGTGAATATATACTTAACTGAATGCGTTTAATAATACACTGATGTACTATTTGGAATTCAAAATGTGCTCTCGATGTTCTGCGTTACATCGCGCCATATCGGCCATATTGTCTAGTCCAGTGATCGGCAAACTCTCATTAGTCAAAACAGCCAAATATCAGCAGTACAACGATTCAGAATTCTTTTGATATCATACTTTATGATGATCTTAATTATTTTTTTGAGTCTTTCGAATTTATTTTCATAACTTTTTTCTGGTAAATATGTAAATCCTATACTATAAAGTTCAATTAATGCATAAACTCAAATTTTTTGAAATTTTAATATGCGACGTTTTTCCTGACGACCACAGATTTAAGGAAAACAAAAACTATTATTTTACGCAAGCGTTGCCGCCTAAAATCAACCCATAAGGAAGCCTGAGGCTTTAAAACTTAAACGGAACCCAAAAACTAATCCATATGTAATCCAAACTTAAGCCAGTCCAATTTTTATGACGTCATTTTCTGGTTAAATCTGGCCGAAAACTACTAAAAAATATAAAACAGTCTATAAGTGTCAGTAAAGTAAAATTCAGAACCAAACCATCATCATTTGTTTTAAAAAGTTCACGCGATAGATCGTTTGACTACTGTCGTGATATGTAGAAACAGTTGACGAGCGGTCGCATCATGGTGATGCAACGCGTTCCGTGGATGTGCACGTATAGGCAAAATTCAGTGTAGTAGCAGCTGCAGTTTTTCGCGAATAACTAAGGTTGAGTGGCGGTTATACGTATAGAAAAAAGTCGTTTAGAATGTTGAGTTTGACAACATAATTCAATTTTATCAAAATCGGTAAGATGTAACCGTTTATGCACAATTACTCGGTTAAATTCCGACACACGGACATGTCTGTTTGCCTGTGTTCGGTAAAAACGAGACGAACGTGGTGACCGTGAGGGGGGCACGTGGGAAATTTTTATTTCGCGACCAAACTCGATACGTCCGGTTGCGGTTTTCGGCAATTTACAGAAAATACTCTGTCGGGAAATAGCGATTCCGCTGCTGCTGGCACGGTTCCGTTCCGAGGATTTGTTTTGCCTTTGTCGATAGGTTCTTAACCCTTGTGTGGGCAACCGGATAGGGGGATTCACCTAACTCTGATCGGGCACTAGCATTTCGATCAACAATTCAAACGTAACAGGAAGATTGCATCCATAGAAAAAGTAAAAAAAATGAGTAGTAGCTGAAAGTTCGATACAATTAATAAAGTAAAGCAAATAAAACGGGCAGCAGCAGTAAAACAAGCACGGCCAGTTAAAAGCTATTCAAATCTAAGCTATTGGCATACCGGATATTGCCACTCAAAAACTACATATGTCGTTTGTTTACAAAACCATGATAAAAATTGGGTTTAGTGGTCGAGTTAGGAAGAACAGGTTCATAAAGTTTATGTACAGTCACTCACAGTGATATTCTGTCACTTTTATAAGAACTGTAACATTTTTGTACAATACGACTTTAGTGTTAGTGTGAACACCCTGTATAACTCATGTTTTTGAAAAGACATTTTAGTGTACAAGTTTTAACTATGATTAGTTACATTGATGTTATTTATATTGTAGCGATACTTGTTTAATTGGTTTTAGTATCATGATTTTCCTATTTTGGCTAGAAAAATTCATGTCGATTCATTTTTGTCTATGGATATTTATACCTTATTATTTGTAACGCGCTACGACCTAGATGTAACTTTAATAATTTGTAAAAAAACTACTGAGAATGTGTCGACATTTACTATCGAATATCCACTAAATACAAACTATAGTAACGTAAACTTTGTTGAAGTAAATATGGTAATTTTTAGTAATACCTTAGAGACACCACTCGAGCGCAAGAGATTAAAAAGCAAACACTGACAAACTGCGCATACATCACTAAATCTTCCAGTATTTTCATCTAAAAAATCCAGAATTATTTGACAGGTCTGTAGAGACAATACAATTTTTTAGAGAACACGTCAACAGCGATTAAAAATGTTTTTATCTTCTACCAGTTTATACAACACGGTCTCTCCGCTGCACATTTTCAAAATTAAGTGAAGCTCTGAAACTGTCAAAGAATAAAGATCTTTCGCCGAGGCATTTACGCATTGTCAGAGAGATGCCAAGGAGTGATGGTCTTTACCGTTTGTCTTGTGTTCAAGCAAACATTACCTAGAAAAATTGAAGGTAAATGTTTATACATATATTAAATTGTTTGTTATAATATGAAATTATTGACACAATTGTAGAAAATAGTGCTGTTTACATAGCTGATTAACCCTTAAGTGGACCTTGAAAATGTACTTTAAAAATGCACTTTAAAAATGTAAAGTTCTATTACTTTTTGCCATTTTAAAAGTAATTTATCATGCCGTTGAACAGACCTATGAATAAATATCTTCATTTTCATCTCCAATACAAACTTAGCGAGACAGTAAAATGTCATCTAAATCCACAAATAATTATATTATTAATAGTTGTACATTAAATAATTATTAGCATTTTGAGTTAGAAATTCAATAGAATTCAGTGGAATTATTTCTACTATACTTTTTGATAAATTATGAAATAGGATTATGTGCTGAAGAGATAAACATAAGAATTAAATAAAGGAAATGTTGTTGCACTTGATAAGTATGATATTGTTTGAGAATAGTAATTGTATATTGCTTCAGAAGAGACATTCTTCCCCAACAAGGTTTAAAATATAATCGTTTTATTTTCAAGTTGGCACACTTTTACTCCAGTTTCATTAGATATTTCAGGTGGATAGTAAGAGTAATTTTCCCTAATCGAATGTCTACGAGATGTAATGAAATTATTTCAATCGGTGTTTTTTTCAAACACCGATAATTGTATGTATAGCCTAGAGTCTTTCTAATACAGTACATGGAAATGTCGACGTTAATATCTGCAGCGGAGTCCTCGGTAGCCATTTTAGTTGCAGTTTCGTCGGCCCGAATGTCCTGATGCGACGTTATCCACATTAGTACGGTCCAGTAGTCGCGTGAACTTTTTGTTTGCCGCGTGCTGGAGCTAAAAAGAACAGACGCTTAAGCTGCATCGACGGAGCAATTCTAAATACTCTAAAGGGCGTTCTTGAAAATGGGACAACCATGAAAAGCATTGACCATGACCAGATGAATTAAGCATCCCCATTAAGGCTAACACGAAAACAAAGCCATTGCGATAGCAACCGCTGCGCCGCGAGGCTCTCGCAAAAAGGACTGCATCGTTTGCGGAGTAATTAATCATCCATCGCATTCTCCTTATCCGTCGTCGCGGGATTATCATTCGGCTCTATCGTTATGAAATTTTTACAACGACGAAGAGCCGGGAAACGCAATCTCGGTGGACTTTGCGTCGATGAATACAGATCTTTATGCAAATGCAGCAGATAAGCTAACGCAGAGTGGGGCTGGCAGGCAATTCTATGTAACAACAACAACAACAACAACAACAACAACAACAACAACAACAACAACGACGACGAGGTCGGCGGGGGAGATCGCGTAATCGCTTAATCTCGATGAGTTGGTGAACTCGGCTTTTTTCCGAGGTATTACGAACCGGGCTGCTAAAGTTTCAAATTGAATCGAAGACGTCGGGGCAGCTGTATCGAACAGCCGAAGCAGCAACCGGTCGTGTCGTGTCGTGTCGTGTCAAAGTTCGGGAACTAATACTTCCGGGACGAGAGCCCCGTGTCATTTTCACGGTGTTTGTATCGTTTTTATCGGGGTTCTCGTTTGTTTCCTGGGACGCGAAACCTTGTCCGGCTTATTTCGCCGTTCGCTCGCCGGCGAACTCTGTATTCCCGGCGCATCGCGTAATGCCGCAGCATTACTGCGGATGTCTGAGCTCGCTAACCGGTAAATATGAGTTTTCACTTGGTGCTCGCCGTGCGAACCCATTGCTACTCGTGGGCTCTATTTTTGCCTCGTTAATTACGATTACGCGTCGTCCCAAGGTACGGGTGCGGCGCGGCGTGGCGTGGCGTGGCGTGTGGCGCGCCGTAGCAACACGCCAGCGCAACGCCGCGCCGCGCCACGCCGAGAGCCACGGCTTTCTTTTTCCCGGGGCCGAGGAAACGCTGCCAGACACATCGAAAAGTCTGCCAGTGCCGCGAAAAACTTCAGCGTCGACGAGGAAATTTTGACACTAGGCGCGCCGAGACGTCTACTCTTAACTCCCGGGTCGCTTTCGGCATAATGGAAATATTCTCGGCCGGGCCAATTAGCGAATGAACTGATTTCTCTGATGATTCTGACGATACACTCCTGACATGAAAGATAGCACATGTGTGCTACCATTTGAGTCTCGGAGATGAATTCGAGATTGTCCGAATTCTATGAATAATATGTAAGCATAACCTTTTAACACTGTCACAGACCCATGTTCCGTATAATGCAATGCTGGATTAACCAATGAGCATTTTCGTTAATTTAGTTACCCTGATTCTATCAGAATTTTCGGGAGGTGATATCGGACACTTAACGTGTCCATCAATATAAGTTTATCGATCGGTCGAACTAAAGCACATTTTTAAACGTGAAATATTCATCAAAAACGGATTAAATTTGGAAAACATCTACATTTTTTATGATTTAGTAATACGTACGTGGTCTTTTCCCTACTTTCGATTACGTTATTTCATCTCCTTTATACCGTTATAATGTCGTTGTGTATCTTTATCCATCTCCCAGTTCTTTTCATTGACACTGTACATTTTTGTTTCACAGCGAGATCCGCAAGCGAGTCATGGGAAACAAAACACCTAAATATGTATGGCTGTTGCAAGATAGGTGAGTACTGTGCATATTTCCTGTGGATTATATGTATATAAAAGTATGAACGAATATTCCTTGACATTATTTTCATTGTTATTTTAAGGTATCTGTACATTTTTTAAAAGTGGTGTTATGTTTTTGTAATATATTTCACTATGATCTGGGAACAATCTTTATATCTCCTTCTTTCGCATATAGCATGAATACACATGATAATTCATAAACTGATACATTATTTAGAAAATTGAAATGATATTGCTGGAATATATCTGTGTTCTCTTGACAATTAATGAAGGTGACTTACAATTATATAAATTGAAATATTTCGTAAACTATTAACTTCGACATAAGTAGTAATACTTGTTTGTAACTAATATCAAGCTGCATCCATTGATGTATTAACAAATACATCATTTCATTTAAAGAAACAAAGTTAACCTTCATACGTCTTTTAGGTGTCTACTCATAAATCTAAACATTGATGTGCTTTAAATAAGCTTCACAATGGCAGTGTAGTTAAAAAAAAATTCGTTTATACCATCACATTTGCCACATTAAACAGATCATATAATCCCTTCGTATTATAATTCTTATAATCCTTTGTAATCCTAGTATAATCTTATACAATTGTTCACGTACGAAACATTCAGTTCTTCTGTTTTCCGTGATCCACCCTATATAGGAAAAACGTGTCGCGTCGCGTCGGTGTAATATACGAGCATCCATATTTCAAAACATTACATCTGGTAAGACATGCAAAAGCTAATTAACCCTTGGACGACGATGCCGAGGTCTAATTTGACTTAGCCCTTTAATGACTACGTCCAACTTTTCAGCTCCAGATGGCAAATTTAAATTATAATTTATATTTTTGGAGTTTAAACATCAAGTTAATTCTTTTGAAAGAAGTACGATGAAAAATATATCTAGAATATTTGTAATTCAGAACTTGACAGAATCTAAGCGTCAGAATTTCCAATAATTTTAAAAACATTAATTTTCTGGAGGGTTTTTCCCAGCTAGTTTACAAATTAAGAAAAAGATATTCGACCTGTCTATGCTGAGAAAAACTCTTTTATAATTTAACCTACAAGCCAAACGCAGGATTGTTTATTCTCTGTTTAATTTCGAAATTCCAAATTATGTTTAGTTATCATTTCTCTAAAAACAATCTCTTGTGTACATATATAAAATAAAGCCTAATTAGAATTTTGAATGTCTGATAAATTGGAGGCAGGTATTATGTCAACCATCGATCACACAGTTCAGCTCAAGCGATTCTGGGTCACGTGTGATCCTTGTCTAGATCATATTAACCCTTTAGTGCACGGGTGAATAGAACTCCTGACGATGTGTAGATAGTAAATCTTTCACTTGCATTTTCATTAATAAATGTTGTTATTTCTGGTTGTAACGAGGTCATCGCTCTATCGCAAAACACTACCACAAATAAAGCGAATATGTTTAAGCTATTAAGTAATATTATAAAGTTAAATAAACTTTATAAAGTTAGTACACTTTCTTAAAAAGTTATTCTCCTCTGTTTATAACATGCATCATTAGATAAAATCTTGCATTGGAAAAATAAATTTCAAACTCAACGAAAAATCTGGTTTGGTCGAAAGTGACCTAGCCTTTTATTAAGCTATTCGGGGGTTAGTTTCATTTATTATTTATCTCAGAAAAAGTTAAAATATCAATATTATCATATGGCACAAAAACAACACAGAAGTAGTTTCTACTTCGAATTTTCTGTAAAAAACGTGTTTGTATATCACAAACGTACGTAGGTTTGCGTGAGATAAAAGATTGCATTGTGTTAATTACCTTTCTACACACCACACCCTGTACCTCAATTTTCAACTGCGTCGATCTAATCGCTCTAATCACCGCGCACCTCATCGACCCAAAAATTAGCTCGCACACCGCTTCCCCGAAAAATCGCGAAAGCTCGCAGTAATCGAATGGAAACGCGGTGGCCACCTTGCCACCGTTCGTTTCCCTCGAACATTCTCCAGCTTCAATAATCAGATGTGTTTTGAACTCCGCTGATGAAACACTTGGAACTTTATAATCAAACTTCATCGAACTTCGAAACTCCGAACTACGGTGTAGAAGCTTCTTCCGTGGAACTCTGCGTTTGGTGAAAATACCAATTACACGGTCGCACCGTTAATTCCGTGGATAGTGTCGTGGGTTTCCACTTTGCCATTCGACCTGTTCCAAGGGATAGCTACTGTACCGTGTGTACATATTTCAATATCTTATTTCGCGTATACCTGGACGAGCTATACAGTTTTGTTCCGGTATAAGGTGATGGCGTGCATGTGTTAGAATGTCACGAGACTAATCCGGCACTGGCAGAGAGAGGGTGATTCTCCTTTTACCCCGCAACGGATGAAGTAGCAGCACAGGCCAACTGCGACCCGCGAGCCATCGCAAGCTTGGCACCTCTGCGCTAAGCGGTGTCGAGCGAACAACTTCAAAAGAAGAGGGGATAGCGATCTCCTTATATCGAAGCAAACAAAATTGTATCGAGGTTAGGATAGGTCGAGGATGGGGGGTTGGTTCTGTTGCGTTTCTATCGTCTCGGCATTGTTCTGCGGTGAGTCGAGTCGCTCTTGATCAGGGGTAGTAAAGAAGAAAGGGTTGCGTGGTGAAAGGCGAACGAAGATGGACGTGTGTTCAACCGTATACGGCTAGAACGCGAGCAGACCGACGGAATATGTTATTTCTCCGGGCTGTTATTTCGCGGCGGGATCCACGGTATACGGCACCGTGATAACGGAATCAGATAGCCGCTGTGCCATCTCTTACCGCGGAATAATACCTTACGGGGATATAACTCACCGCTGCTAGACCGATATTTTTGCTGGAGAGCTCTACGCAGGCCGCGAGGCCGCGAGGCCTCTTCCCCGCACCGTGACAGGCCGAGCGTCGCGATGCCTTTCATTTCCACGCCAATGTCCGTGATGACTTATTCGCGAAATTGCCGGCCGCCTCTAATACAACGTTCGGACACTGTCGATCACCCGATAGAACCCCGACCTCGGCGAATGCGAAACATTGCGAGGGCGTGGGCGACACGAAAGTGGTCACTCCAGGCGATCGTGCTTCCTTTCGTATCGTTTCCTCTACCACCACGACCTCCTTCCACACAATTATTCGGTCGATTTTGTGATTCGATCTTGTTTTAATCTTCTTTTAATCCTCTTTTAATCTTCTTTTCAACTTCCTGTACATTTCACACATTTTTCCCGCAAAAGATGGTGTTTGTCCGCTATTTGTAGAAGAATTCATCCGAAACGTGGGGAATTTTATTCTCTAACACATTCGCATCGAATGACGCATACATGTGGATCTGGATTCTTAAAACTTCTCAATGGATAAAACTGTGAATTAGGTTACGAGATATTCGCTAAAAAACTTTACTTGTAAACGCATGGGGTCGATGTGCTACCTCCTCTCCAATTTCAATGGCCTCGAAATATATCGTCAGAAACGAGGGGTTAGCTTGAGATTTTGGGGGATTATCTTTCAAACTAAAAGGATTGTTTTGCACACGATACCGATAAAAGTTGTTTTTCCTTATTCCGCTGTAGCCTTTTCCGTTGCGTTCGCCGCTCGATCACGCCGTCGTTGACCCGGGCGAAGAATTTTTATTCGAAACGGAGCAGCGTATTTATGTCGGAGATGAAATTCTATCGAGCCGGGGGCCATTCGTCATAACGATGACTCACGAGATGTTGGGTGAACGGTGATCCAGCGATATCCTGTTTCTAACGGTGCGGGCGCGCGTGAGAGAGCGACGATTCCCTGTACCGTAGAAAATTCGATATTGTTGCTGCGCCGGAGCCATTTCTTAGGTGCAACGTGCACCGATAATGGTCAACGTGTAACGTCTATCGCGTTCTCGTACGCTCCAGATAGCGCGCCCAAGCCACTCAGCCCGTAGGTACACGGAGTCTCGTCGAGTTACTCGTAAGTGGCGGATGTCATTTCAATCCACTATTCGATTACGTCGGCTCACCTTACCTAGCCGGCGGGTTTCTCGTTAACCGGTTGCACCTTGTGTTGCGACACGGTTTTCGTTGCGTTCGCTGTTCGCGTGCGCCCACCGCCGCGCCGCCGATCGAAAACCGGAACGATAGGAAATTACCTTTCTCTCCTCCGTCTACCTAACCCCCTTTGGGTATTATTTTCCCAAAGTTCGACTCGTCGTTCTTCGACCCAGAACTTCCAACGTCTGCAAGTTCGACGAGTCGTGTTACACCGACATGAGAATCGTCCGAACCAATCTTGTTTCGCTTTAATCGCGAGAGCCCACTTGCCCGTTTAATTGAGAACTACGACCGTCGAAGGTGGCCTCCTGGCTCTCTCGGACACCGGTATCGATTCACCGGCGTTAAGTGTCCTGGAATACTTCCCGTGGATTGATCGCGTCTGATCACGGCCAACCAATTCTACTTGCTGCGTATACCGAAGCACGCGAGCCCAACGCATGTTTCAACTAAATCTTCTCGAAAACAAGGCGTTAAACGAAAAACTATTATTATTTTCTATGCGACTTATTTTTGCATGTAGAATTTTACAGTCTGTGTAAACTACTCGAAGTTTAGTAAAACGTCTTATAAAAATGTCGCATTATAGTACTATCGGAATTGTTGCATCCTGTTACATCGAACCTTCCCAGAATACCGTGTTGTAAAAGGGTCGACTGTAAATGATCCGCGTTAATAGTCCCGTCACGGCAAGAACGAGGGTCCTCGCTCAGCCCCCCCCCCCCCGGAAGGGTTGAACGTGTCAACGAATAGCGCGAAGTTCCCGTAATCGGGGGAAAGTGATTTTGTGCATGAGCGTTCTTTAGCCAAAGTTTCCCGGGGTAAACAAGAAAGTACGGGTTCCTGTTGCGAAAGCAATGGACTCCTCGTTGTTCTCTCTCTCTGTCGCTCCCATTGTACAACTGGGTTTCTCGTAGAACTCTCGTGTTCCACGGCTCGACCCGGGGCTAGTGAAACCGGTGTCGCGTTTGCACCCTTCCCTCGCGCATTAGTCGCGCACGGTAACCAAAAACCCGGGATAAGTGATCTCTCGAGCACGGAACAATACGCTTCCCTGAAACCAGCGAATCGTCTTCTTATTGTATTTTATACGAGTGCCGTCAGCTGCCGGTTGTTTACATTTTTTACCGCGGAACGACTTCGGGACTCGTATTTTATCCGCATCAGCCCCGCTGACCGTTTTGCGAGGACACTGGCTGCGCCGAGTACGTTAGACCAGAGAAGATATGACTTTTTACGGCTGCAACAGCCACGGAAGGCTGGAGACACAACGACAGATGGTGCTCAACAAGTCGAGTCAGTGGTTCGTCGAGGGGATATGCCCTCGTCGGCCCCCACCCCTCTCTCTTCTCTCCCTCTTCTCTTTCTCTCGCCCCCGTTCGCTTATTCTGCTCGTAACGCGTTCTCCATCTTCGTTTTTCTTCCTCCCGCGCCGCGTCTCTTCGTTGACTCGATCCATTCCGTTCCGTTCCGTTCCGTTCCTCGAGATAGGTAATAACGCCACGCTCGCCGAGTGGAATTTGCCACGTTTATCGCGCAATTTCTCGCTTTTCAAATGAATCGTTTAATTAGACCGCCGCGTACGTGGCCCGCGCAATGTTTTCGTCGTTCCGGCCGCGTCTCCTGCAGCATTGTGCCGACTGTCGGACCCATTAAACATAGTAATTTTGGAAAAAATGGTTATCCGTCTTTTAACATTCTGAAGAAAATAAAAGAAGTAAATGAAAATAAAATTCACGGAGCAAAAAAAAACTGCGAGATCGCAAGCTAGGGTTTATCCTGGATGAAGAAGAAGCACTGCAGTTAGTTCTCTTGAAAGAAAAAGGAAACGCCACACTTGTTGTTTCTCTTAATATGGCATATTGTTCTTTTCAAGTAGCGTTGATTTAAAATAAAAAATGCCCTACAGCAAATTGCAGGAAGTATAGGGGTTTCATGAAAATTGATTTCATCTTCTAATAATTTGAATACACGTGGAAAACAACAAAACCAATATATTTTTGAAAGGTTATCAACACATTTATCGTTAAACATATTTTAAAATAGTTTCTTAATAACTCCTTAACGAAACCGCGGAGGACATTCTTTGAAATGACCTCAGGAGCCCCTTTGAAGGAATTACAACATTTTTGGAACACCCGTATAATTCATTAAGTTTCCCACAGTCGTGCCGTTAGTTTTAATCCGCGAATGAACTGACAGCGAGGAAATCGCCTTAGATCGCTGCTAAATTCTCCGCAGTGGAAAAAGAGAAAAAGAGAGGGAGAGGGAGAGATGGAGCGAATGGAGTTGAAACAAACAAACGCTGTCTACCGAGCGGCTACGTAAATTATACCACTCCGTCGCGGACGACTCGCGTTATCCCGAGGAATCCTTAATTTCGAAATACCTCTATTGCAACCGTCAATTTCAACGCCTTTGGATTTCACGCACTTTACGGAATTTTTACGAGATTTAATTAAACGCCCGCCTTTGCCGGGCACGGGGCGCGCCAAGGTCCGAGTGGCCGCGGTTCTCGGGATCGTATTTGAGCTTTGGCCGGCTTTTTCATCCCCGTCGGCTATTCCCCACAACTATTGTCCGGCATTACTCGTCACTTCGGTTTGCACGCCGGGAAGAATGGTCCGCGGATGCACCGGCAAGAAGAAAGCCACGAAACTCGTCGCCCATTGGGAGATGGCTTTCCTTTGCCGGGCACATTTGCATCCAACTTTGTTACACTCTGTCGAACGACAAAGACATACACGAAGACAAGCAAGCAAGCAAGCAGTCGCAGATGGCCGAAACTTTGCCGGTAGGACAATGCCTGAGGAAGAAGGGACACGAGCACACCAGCAACCGAGCACGAGCACGAGCACGAGCACGAACGGTAGCTTCAGGGTTGGGGAGTGAGGTGGGAGGGAATGGTTTAATCGGCTACCTTCTCTTTACCATCGTTCCCGGAGTATCTCCCACCGCAACGCTCCTCGTTCGCCTCACCCTACATATCACCCTTTGCTCTGGTTATTCGTCGGCTGACGAACAATGCTCTGCTCTCTCCAAGCTCGATGGAAACTGAGCCATCTCTTGTCTCTCTGTTCCTCCTTCTGCTCGCACCATCACCGCCATCACCAGCAACCCCTCTGCCTTTCCACCCACCCATCCTCAACGTCCCTATATACTTTTACCCTTTTCTCCTTTTCTCCTTTTCTCCTTTTCTCTTCAGGACCGGGTCCAAGCAGTGTGCAATGCGTGTGTGCAGCGCCGCGAGAGAGGGAGAGAGAGTGTGTGTGGACGTTCGGGCGAACCGGTGTACGCGAGCGCAAAATCCACAGTTTCCCCTTTCGAGCACCACTTTCCCGGCGGAGTTTTCGACGGACCAGCTGTTGTAAAGCCACGAACGGAGAACGAGTGGAAAGAGGGCTCGTGTTGCCTTATAGAATTTTCGACTGGCGATTACCGGAATCGCTTCAGAGCATTTTACACTACTCGTTAGAGAGGGCCGTACGTTCCGCCCGGGGATAGCCCACCCTCTTCGTACCCTTCTCAGTCGCCCCCCACCCCCTCCCACCCCTTTCGGTATTGCGTCTCCGCTGTAACTGGAAAACTTTCGCGAACAAACGCGATTCGCCGGGCACTGCGGTTTCTCGCAATTTTCCTTCCCGTTCGCGTCCCCTCCCCGCACCCTTTCTTTTTCCGGCCCCCGAACGAGATTGGAGAGGGTGAAACTGTACACCCTCGTCGCGTCCTTCTCCCATCCACCCATTCGCAAAGCACCGGTACGCTAATCGCACGGACGCAATATCGTCGCGATAGACCGAGTCGGAAATCCGGCTCACCCCTGTTCGAGGGGGAGGAAATAAATTTTCGACTGGCGAATTAATTAAATTTTCGTCAGGGTAATAATTAACCCTTTGCCGGTAATGAGATCGGTATCGAGAGCCGGCCGCGAGATGCACGTGTCCCTTCGATAAATGGATTAATTTTCGAACGTATTGTGTCTCGCCGTTCGTTTTGCTTTCTCGGAAAACGAATAAGAAATTCCCTCGGCTGGGGTTCCACCGGGACGAGAATTAATTTCCAGCCTTCGGTTTTTCATCCCTCAAAGGGAGATTTCCATCAACCAATATTAACTTTATTCTCGAGGATTTCTCTCGCGTGATTTTGCCCGTGGAGAAAATGCGGGAGGGCGAGGGAGGGTGCGGGAGGAGCGAACAGAAGGAACGAAAGTTGTTTGACAAATTGTTCGCGCATTCGAATCTGCCGCCTCGGTCGTTATTTTAGGAAATTTAATTACGATAAACAATTGCCATGAGCGCCAGATTTTAGTTCCGCTCGTTGCCCGCTTCGATCGGGCAGCTTCGGGATTGTGTCGCGCAATCATTATTAATTATTACTTAATTTGCTGCGGGTATTAGCCGAGTCGCTAAATTATTGGATTAACCCGTTTTTGTTTCGTGAATATTACATTTACCGGTGCTGCTCGAAATATTCGAACCTAGACGCGGCTCTTTGCTTATATTATGCAGCCTCGGTAACAGAGACACTCGAATCTAATTCTGCTTTCTGCGCCATTTTCAAGCAATTAGGGGTATTTGTGGGGAAAATAAGATCCTATTTTACTTCGAAACCAAGATACTTTAACACTACGGTCTCGGGAACCGTCAAAATGATGGGTTCTAATATTTTTAATTTACGAATATAGAGATTGCAAGGATCCATCCACGAGGAATGTATTCCACAAATTCATTTCTTTTGTATATAAAAAATGGCTTGAAATTTGAATACACAAAATTCCTGTTACTTTTAAAAACGAATGTAAGCCAAACTTCACTTTGGTGACCCAGAAATTTTTAACTTATGTTTATATAATTCTGTAGATCTTGACGAGGAAATATCGAGAATCCAAGTTTTAATGTTAGGAATTCTCTGGTTCAAAAGTTATGGGCATTTAAAGTTGATCGATTATTTTTTGAAGTTAAATATTTACCTCTATTAAATTATAACGAGGAGTCAAATACGTTGTACACATTTTGCACAACATTTGATAAGCATCTATTATAAACATATAATATGTGTTTCTCATGTAGCAAATCATTAATAATGATACAAATCTGATAAACACAGATGCGAGCAAGAGATTAGCAAGGGGAACATAACATCAACCGTATATATTTTACTATTATTTATCCTATCGAAATTATACGTATGTTGTGATCATTCTATTGTATTTCCATATTACAACTATAACGCTGGTAATTTATACCATGTTCTGCTATTAATTAACATTGGTATCAGTAATTTAAAATAATCGTTAACTTTGCTACAAGTTGGAATACAAAGCAGTGAGATGTTTTTAATTTTCTACTTTTTCAAAGATCTAGATCGGAACCTGCAGATAGGGGTTGAAAATCTGTAACAGAAAGCAACATCGATTTTGTCGGAGCGTTCGAAATCGCCAGTCAAAAGTGAGAAACAAGTTGATCGAACGGAAGAGTGGCTGGAGGGAGTGGCGGCGGATACCTGTTGGCGTTGGTAACAAGTAGGGTGAGCGTACAAGAGGGTGCTGGTCGCCAGGAAGTCCGTTCCGGTTGTTCTCCGTTTCCTGTGCAGGGTCGGGCGGGTAACGGTTGGTCTGTACTCGCCGTCTACCCGTCGTCGTACGTCTATTCGTCCGCGAGGAGGAAAGGCTTGAACGCAAATTGGAAACGTGAGGTGAAAATAGCGTCTGGAGTCGGCGGCTGGGCGTTCGGAGAAGCTGTGTCTGGGTGCACGATGCGATTTTCCACCGAAACCGGAGTCGCTCGTTTGTTCGGGTACTTCGGTGCCCGCGGTAGTCGAGGACCGACGCGACGTCGTCTAGTCACGATCGACACTCCCCTTCCCGTTGCCGAAGAATAGCTGAACGCATTTGTTCGTCGAACAACCCGGAGGCCAACGACCCCGAACGAGCGACGATGACTGCGCGGAAAATCGCGATGAAATATCGGCTCGCCACGAAAAGAGGAGGCCATGCTGGGGAAGGACGGCTCTCTTTGTGTGTCCGAATATATAACGACGGCCAAGGAGAGAGAAAGCGTGAAAAGGAACATCCGCGAGTCTGGGTTTCAACCGCTCTCCCTCTCAATTATATTCGTTCCACCCTCTCGACTCGCCTCGTTCGGTTAATATTGTCGCTCTATCTTCCAATGCGACGGTGCTTTCGACACAATAGACATCGCTGTGGAGCATGTGCTGCGAGAAATCTACAGGCGGGAAACAAGATAGAGCACCCTATTCATTTTTTAATTTTTATTTAGTACCGTATGTACTTACATTTAGTACTTATATAGACACGAAACAGTTTTGTTTCGTTCTATACAAAACTTTGGAGGTATGTCTCATTTATTACAAACACAAAATTGTATATTATCACGCATGTGCCATCTTCTTGATTGTAGTTGGAACGAATTGTGACGTCGACTCAGACTTGACATAGAACGATAAAGGTTTAATACAACCCTACGTAGTCGGAGGTATATCGTATACGTAAGAATGGTCCAACTCCACTGTCCAACCGCTTACCTCTTAATCCCCTCTATTTCCAAACTCGCGATCTAACAAAGAGCCTCTCCGCCTCTGGCCGACTCTCTTCGTTACGCTATTTCTGCTTGCGTTCCACGGGGGCGAAGAAAGAAAGGGTAAACATGCGATTCCCCGGTGTTGAGTCCTCGGCGGCGGGGCTTTATGCGATTTAGGAAACGTCGAAAGCCCGACGGGGTCGCCTTGTATCCAGAGAGGTCCTCGGGCCGCGGGGATCCGGTGTGGCACGTATTTTTGAAACACCTGTCGGGTTTGCCGGGAAAGTATAAATCGAGTTCCGTTGTCGATTTTCAGTTCGCGTCGCGTACGTGCTCTCTTCAGGCTGATTCGGGGCGGGCTGCTGCGATCCGTCGCGCATCGTCCCGACCCCGGCCCGACCCCGGTCCGACCCCAGCCCGCTCTTTGCGGAACGCGAAAGCGCGTGCTGCCGTGTCAGCAACAAGGCCTCGTAGATTTCGCCGGTCCGTGTTGAACCTACTCTTGATACCAGTTGTTAACAACATTCACCGTTGTAGCTACAACGGGCCGGCGCGGTGCGCGGCGGCGTTACGCACACGGTCACGCACGTTCGCCGTGCGTGTGTGTGTGGAGGCGCACGCGAACGGGACCTCGACTCGTTCCGGCAACAGCCTGCTCGAATAATGGCGTTGAATTTTCCGCGCAGAGCCCGCGGCACGGATATCGGAAAAATCTCGGCAACGCGGTAACGCGGCAGTTTCGATAGCGAGCGAAACGAGCCACGAGGTGTTCCGCCTCCGCCCAACCCCCGCGCCAGAGCGACGCGACGTCGAAAATGTGCGTGTCGATCGATAATCGGTCCCGTCGATGCCGGTTACCGAGCAATTTTTTTCGTTTGCCCGACCAATTCGCCGATTAAAATGCGTCCCGTGGACAACGCGCGAAAGCCGAACATAGCGGTGCCGCCGGGGGCGGAGGCCGCGCTACATCGACGGCAAGATCGGATCGATGCTCGATCGAACGAGCGAAATAATCATTTCGGGTGAATGAATTACAGCGGAATCCATGGGATCGTCATCATATTTCCATTCTATGCTAGAGAATTTCCACGGCGCGCGGCATTTTGACACGCCGAAGTTCTGTCATATTTCTATCGAGGCCGTCGAGCTTGTTTGCCCCGCCGAAATAAAATGCTCGCCGGTCGACGTATTTTCGAATCACGTATCAACAAATGCGTATCTGCTCGCGTTGCGCTAATGGTTTTATTCATTGTTTCAAATTCGTACCGAGTGGGTAAACACATTCCATCGATTACAATCGTTTATAAGTAATTACAATTCAAATTTGAAAAAGTTTAACTCGCTGGATCGATTTATTTTTCGCAAACAATGGAATGGCGTCTAAAATATACTTTTATCTGCATTATTCTTTCAGAAATTAATTTTTGAATGGACTATGTATCTTTTTACCGCGTATGAAAACGTTCAAGGGCATACATGGTTACAAAATCGAAGGTCACCTTCATTTCTAACAGAATAATGCAGATAAAAAACACATCGTTATATTGCTTGCAAAAAGCAGTATAACTGTTCCCCTTTCATTGTTCTCTAATGTTTACCATTTGCAAGGAAAACACTGGCTAGTATTAGAATGAACACCCTGTACATATCGAAGACCGTTATTCGAAGTTTCCATTCAGGTGTCTTCCAACGTTCTACAAGCTCGTGTATTTCTTTTTGGAAAAAACTGCATGGTTTTTCTTTGTAGTAGCTATTGAATTGATATATCTGAAAATTGGACACAAACTGTGACAATCGTCCACTAATTCGACATAGCCTCTATCATTAATAATTGCACATCACGCGTTGAGGTGCCGCTGATATTGATGTAAAGCCGGACGATGTCAATCAGGATTATGATTAGGCCAGTAATGGTTTCCTGTTATTGACCACCAAGGTCACCAGACGCGACATCCATAAACCTGTATCTTGTGAAGCTCATTGCAATACAAAGTCTATATATCTACCAGACAAAGTCGGAAGAACTTATTTAATATATTACAGAAATTACAGAATTTCTCGTCATTATCAAAAGTTTCGCATAATTACTAGGGTACTAATTTCAGCGAGACACCCTGCATAAAAACTTGCATCACACAAAGAAGGGAAAGTTAAGCATCCCCTACAGGGTCATATCGACTCGAGTTCAGCAGGAGGGTTAACTTTATAAAAATATACACGGTTTATAATTACTGGGCGAAATATAAATACTTCAACTTGCCGGAGTAGAATGTTATTTATAAAAAGATTTCGCATGCATCTGACAGATTAGTCGCGACCTCCGCGAGGTTATACACCCCGGGCGCAATCTCTGTCCGAATCTAGTTTCGATAAAAATGATTTCTACTCGGAACTGGCTGATTGTCGTCCGGCTATAAATTTCGTCGTTCCTTGGAATCACGCGAGGTTTAACTGAGAAAGTCGTAGATGTCGATAGGATCGCAAAGGGGTTCCTTCGAGCCCTCAATTTCCCTTCGAAATCGTTCCGCGTGAAATTTCGCGGTGTAATTCGCCGTCTAAAACACCTCCGGAACGAAGTAACAGGTAGGGGTACACTCCTGGACAAAATGATACCACGACTGTGTGGTTATCGATGCCGAAACCGTCAAATCCGTTGTCGTTTCCTCCCTCCCTCCCTCCCTTCGCATGGTATTTCCCCATTTTTCCCCTATTATTTCCCCCATCGTACATTCGCCCTCGGAGAGCGTAACCCAGATTACGTTCGCGCGCATACGATCTGTCCCGGTCGCATCAGAATTAATTTCCTTCCAGCAAAATCAAATGACGTTCAATTTCCAGCGTGGCTGCAAATAATTGAGAAACCGAGTCGTCGATTATCAACGAATCACCCGCATCCCCGACCCCCTCGACGGGTGGTACACTCTACCAGAAGCGTTTAAAATGACCACTTTGATCTACATGAATATAATCGTCTTCGCGTGATCAGCCGAGTTACATTCATAAACAACTATCTGTTGCCAATGTTTAAAAAGTGTAGTAAGTACCTTTTGTTTTCATGGCTGGATCTGTAGGAATTAAAAATGGAATGACATTCTTTTAGGCTTGCCACCTTGTATAAATTCTAATAACTACGGACCACTGCTTCGCAAAACAAAACATCCCAGAAAAGTGGTGTTTTTAAATAAATAAATTTTTTACAAATTGCTAGATCAAACTCGATATTACAGAGATACCAGTCATTTCATTTCTCTCTCTCTGCTATGAATAGTTCCCGAGATAAACGATCAGATAAGCCCCGCAACCCTACCACGAAGGGTTATTAGCACCCCTAAAAATATGTTGGCAAGAATATACATTTCATCGAACTAAGATAAAATCGTAGGGCGCCAGGTAACACGGTCCTAACAAATGTTTTCGTTTTCATTCGTAATTTGAGCAAGTGGTACAGAGTAGGGTAGCTCGATCAAGTCGGCACAGTCTTTGATCGCTAGCACAATATTGTCAGGGGAAAGGAATGAGTCCCATACAGGGGAGCATTTGCGTGTCGGCCGTATATTGCCCATACGTTCGCTATTAATGCGTTAGCTGCCATATACGTGTACCGCCAACGGTACGCGACGTTTGTCTATGCCAGAGCATCTCTACCCCTCCAAGCAGTTTGTCAAACGATCTATTTGATAGCGGTCGGGATACGAGTCCCATCGGTTGAACGATGCGCTTCACCACTGTTCATGCATTAATTCTTAATTCGTCTGCTCTTTACTTCACCGGACTCAAAATTTATGCCTTTCTCCTATAAATTATGATGTATTTGGTATGTAATTCGGTAGATTTGTACCCGGGGCGGCTGCAGATCGAAGTTTCGATTTTGCAGGATCAATGGTTCAGGAGTTACGCTTTCTTAAAGATGAGCATTTTTCAGGTTTTTGACAAATAAGGGCGCCGCCATATTGGTTTGTAGCGACGATCGCGCGCCGCTTATCGAGCAGAACCGCTAGATGGCAGCACGGGCACGCGTTAATGCGGATAACATAGAGCGGGTATTGCGATTGTGTGTTGTTTGAATTTTGAAAGACACGGCCAACAAATGCATCATAATTTGTAGGATAAAGGCACAAATTTTGAGTCCGGTAAAGTAAAGTGGACCCCTTAATTTTATCTTGCAGTCGGTCGGGCCGGTTTTACATAGCACTACTACAGTGACCTACTCCGGATGGAACTAAATAGGGCAACCCTTGTTGGCTTAGAGATGCCTCCATCGGGGATTCACAGCACAGAATGCCCGCCACGTGGCGGTCATGACCTCTTCTTGCCGGAGCTATTCGGGTCATCGACAAATTCCTTCGTGCGATTTTTTTGCTTCGGCCATTGTAAACATTCCTTACGATCCCCTATGGATTCCCTATTGTGCAGCGGCCTCGTGCACCCGCCGTCAGTGGATTCCTAAGACAATACCTTTCCCACTGCTATTCTATCACCGATTTGTATACAGGACGAGCTTGTACAAAGCGTTAGAACCTCCTCCCCGAGGAACTATAGTAGCCGTCGACTTGACCCTTTAAACTAATATTTATTTTAGGATTATAGCCATTGGAAATTCTTCGCAATACAAGTTTATAGTTATTGCGTGCTGCGTGACATTAGCTACTAACACTGTAGAGTTAAAAATATATGGTGTCGCTTGAAAAACCATCGACGATCATTAAATTACCTTGAAGACAACATATTTGCCTGCTTGAACATCACGATATTTTCTTGTTCAATCCTAACAGATTTTAGGTCTTCCATTTCTCGTGAAATTCGGCCGAACAACCGTGCGGACGGTCGAGAGGTTGTTGCTTCTGCTTCGCTAATGGGCGGCGTGTATCGCGTAAGAATCGCGGTGTCGGTCGCGTTCGACCGTTTCCTCGAGCGAGTTCGGGGCACATGCACGCGGGCGCGCTGCCGCGATTAGTTCGCACGATAATTCACAACGAGGCGCGTATAACCGAGCTTGTCCGGGTGGATCGCGTGGTCGCCGGTCATCGTATCTCTGCCCTTCTTCCCCCGCCAACGTTGCGATGTCCGGCCGGCCAGCATCGCTGGTCGCCGGTCGCAACAACTATGGTTCTGCGCGTAGGCGTCAGCGTTGGAGGGTCCGCATTAGCCCATTATCTTAATCTAGCAGCGCGTGGGACAAATAACAGGGTGGCCTCGGTATACCTCGGCCGACCCTACGCCGCCAACATGGCGTGCCCCACCGCGATCTACTCAATCCCCCCTTCAGTTCTATATTACAGCTACCGGAAAGTCATATTTTTTTCGGTACGAAAGCAACATTTTTTTTCCGGGCCGCTCGGTAGGCTGGTTATCTAATTGATTACTGGATCGTTGTCGCGATTGAGCGCACGCGCTAAACCCCCTCCCCCGTCGATACACAACATGTCGCGCCTGCCACCGCACGAACACAACACGGATACCGTCGATTCGATCTCCCGAGGAAATACTGTTCGATAAGTAGCCTACCCAGGGGCTCTGGAGGCGGGCTTTTCCAGGAAGCGGCTACTTGCGCGCCGAGCGATCACACTCGCGCTCCCTCTCCACTTGACGCTGATCCGTTTGCCGCTCCGGCTACATATTGCTTGCTATGGCTACATTCGAGGTGTGATCAAACGTAAGGTAAATTTTTGAATTTCGCGGGATATCTACAGTCGATTTTTGTTTTCTTTTTTTTTTCTTATGCTGGTACACTCGTCCCGAACATATGTTCAGAGTTTCAGCTATATAGCATTTTTTGTTTGTTCGCGAGAAGCATAAAGGTTAGAAGTGTTTTGCGTGTTCGGCGAAGTTTGTTCCGAAACTGCTTAATTTTGACCAGAAGAAACGTCGCACGAGCATCGGTCGGGAGCTGTTGAACGACGTCAACGATGATCCTGATTTGCTCAAAAGGGTCGTAACTGGTGACGAATCATGGGTATACGGTTATGACGTCGAAACCAAAGTCCAATCGTCCCAACGGAATTCCCCGGAAGAGCCAAGAGCGAAAAAACCATGCCAGGTTCGATCAAATGTCAAGATTTTGCTCACTGTTTTCTTCGATTATCGTGGCGTTGCGCATCAGAGTATTACCTTGAAGTTATGCGCCGTTTGCGCGAAGCAATACGAAAAGACGCCCGGAATTTTGGAAACACAATTCATGGATTTTGCATCGCGATAATGCACCTGCTCGCGCATCGTTGCTTGGGTGTAATTTTTTGGCCAGAAACAACACCGCGATCCTGCCTCGGCCACCATATTCACCGGATTTGGCCCCGTGCAACTTTTTCCTGTTCCCAAAACTAAAGAGACCCATGAAAGGATGGAGATTTGCAACGATCGAGGAGATAAATATTGCATCGCTGGAAGATCTCAAAGCTGTACCAAAAAGTGCTTTTCAGAAGTGCTTCGAGGATTGGAAAAAGCGCTGGCACGAGTGTATTATATCCGAGGGGGATTACTTTGAAGGGGACAACATAAATATCGATGAAGAAATAAATATTTTTTGATCAAAATAAAAAGTCACCTTACTTTTTTGATCGCACCTCGTATATTGGCTGGGTTACTAAATGTCGCTTTAATCCACACCCCTGGACAAAGTAATGGTACGTGTACGCTACATTCAGTGTAAAAAGTATTCGTACAGTCTTTAAAGAAGGTTAACCCTTCTAAAATTCGATCGAACGGCTCGAGTTTTTTTAGACGTTATGAGGATTAATTTATTAGGTAAAAAATAATTTTTTTTTAGATAACATCTTCATCAGCTACTTCCTCCTTTTACACTTTTATATTTTCATATTTTTATATTTTGTATTTCATCAAGAGGGTGGTATATAAGGTAAGATTTTTTACTGCCTTTTTGTTACACTTATGACTCTAGAAATTATTGTATATTCTACCTTTTGACGATGAAATGAACAAATTATGTACATTTGGAAAAACGATTCGACGAGCATTTAATTTATTATTTTAATATTTCAGGTCCCGGGGGAGTGCTGTTAAGTAATTCAGAAGTCGAAGATTAGATCCATCTCAGTGCGTATACCACGCTCCTCAAAAGAATTAAGGACTCACCTCTGCGAACCAGAAAAATTGCTACCAGTTTACAAGATCGTAAGTCCGGCCAAAATTGGGAACAATCCTACCTATCGGTAGGAATCTTTTACCTATGGCAGTTGTGTTTGAAGTTAGTGAGAATCTAAAACTAGAAGTTTCACGCTTTCAAACCATTGTTTAACGATATCGATACAGCAATTTTGGCCGGACTTACGATCTTGTAAACTGGTAGCAATTTTTCGGGTTCCCAGAGGTGATCCCTTAATTCTTTTGAGGAGTGTATAAATGCATGAAGATCCGCAGTCTACTTGCAGCAATTACGACGTCTGGACGACAGCAATCATTTGGCGAGCTTTTCATCCGCACCTGGTATGTTTTGCACACGAACAGCATTTTCGTTGTTGCGTCGGTATCGGTCAGTCGGAGGAAATACGGGAGTCGTGACTGTGGAGTCACGTGCGTCGGCAGTCACGAGGGATCCAACCATCTGGGGTCGCAGAGATGAGGCAACAGAAGAAGGTGGACAAAGGTCATTGCGAGGGAGAAAGGGTTGGAGGGGACTGCGTGTACGTGCGCCGTAATATACGTCGCCCCATGGTCTCGACCCTTCCCCTCGTATATAATCGCCTGCTGCCCATTCCGTGCGCGGAATTGTTTACCCGTGCTCCGTTCCGGGACCCGCCGCACCCGCACCGCACCCGCGCCGTGCCGCTGACTTTCGATCGGTCCTCGTTACCCGCGACATCCACGCGTCGTGCTTTATGCGACGAGGAGCTAAGTGGCGGCCAGCTTGATTAGAGGTTCAATCGCGATTGCTCTTTTCTTTTCTCTGTCGACTCGTTTGATCGCTCGTGCCCGGTCGAGACTAATCGCTCGCGCGATGCTGTTCCATAATTGGCTATAACGTTGCGTAACACGAACAGGATATCATTTGATGGAAACCATTTTTTCTCTTCATCTCTGTTGTCCTCTACGTGATTGCAATTTTTGTGGACGAATTTCAAGAAAGTGAAATTTGAAAATGTTTATAGTATTATCTATTATAAAGCATAAATTTGTAGTAACGAATTCTTTCATCCTTAAAATCTCTATGAACGAGAGACGAGGGACTCCGGTGACAATCTACCTAAGAATTTAGGTGTATTTATTTATTTATTATTTTTAGGTGTGAACCGTTTTTTGAAAGAAGCATTTAAAACGTTTTTCTTTTCTGAAAACACGATGTAACTTTTATTTAGATACCTTTCGTAGGACACGGATAAGAAACACTTTCCTAAAATACTTTTCGAAAGCCTGCTAAAGAATTCGACTCTACCCAAATTAATTTAACCCGTACAAATAACGACAGTAATTTAGCCAGCAATTAAGCGGTGAAATAGTCGATTCCGAGCGAAAACTGTCCATTAAACCCGTGCAGTCGGACGACTTTAATTCTCGCGTGCGCATTAAAATAATTGCGAGTTCGAACAGACTGTCTTTCGTTTGCAACCAGTGATACACGCCATCCCGCTAAGTATACTATCACCGGGCGTAACTGGCACGGTTAAAACAATACTCGTGATGAATGTACGCTTCACGCAGCCCCTTGCGCGCAATTAATTATTCGCGACTATAGTGATTAATCGTGGTAATTTGAGCGAGCACGGGGGCTGAAACAGCAACAACGGCGGACAGAGTTACATGCCTCGAAACCGTATTTAATAACGTGCTGCTCCGCGCGAGCGGGTCGCGTTCAAAAGAAATCTCTGAATCCCTTCAGCACCTGTTGTCTACTACACTTGCCTTCCGCGTCAGCCCTTTCCATCCGTTCGCTCGCGATCGCAATCTCCCTTATCGTTCGCGGCACGGTGCTGGAAATGGATGCTGGTCGATACTCCTATCAGGATGTACCATCCCCTCTCCACCTTTCCACCTCTCCCCCATCCCCATCTCTTACGATAATTTAATCCCGTGCGGGGCTAATTGAAGCGGGATGCCCGTCACTGATAAATAAGGTGTGACATGATGAACTAGTGACAAGCTACCGGGCTTCTCTCTGACAAAGGACGCTCACTTTACCAACGGAAAGACTGTCCTGGTCCCAGATCCTCTCGCTCGATATCTAGATGGATCGCCATCTGGACCTTCCATATGTTGTCGGTGAAATCGGTGGTTCACCTAAAACCAGTGAGCTGTGCCAGTGATCAACAGCGGTCCGCAACGATCGGTTTCTATCTCCTGGGATTTCTGGGAATCAGCTCGCAGAGTGGTTTTCAGGATCTTTGTTTCCCCGACCTACATACATCACGCGAGTCTAATAGAATAATCTCCTATCACGGTTGCAGGTCGCACACGTTATGCATCTCGATTACGATGGCTGGTGGAGCTGCGGAGATCATCGGCACCTCGAGCGACTTCCGACAGTGTCCAACCGTCATTAAATGAGGGCCTACGCATCACCTGTGAGTTTATATTTCTTCTATACATCTATTCATCTATTTCATCCATGGTATCGGTAATACATATTTGATTGGCATTTTTCTGCGTTCATTTTCCTGGTCTTATATTTACTCATCAATTTTAGGCCTGTGCGGGTGCCTGAAAATACGGGTCGGGTTCGGGCCGCCAACTTTTTCGGGTTCCGGCGAGATCCCGGAAGTTACCCGTAATTGCGGGTACTTTTTTGCGGGGACACTTTTTAACACTAGGTTTACGGAGGTCTAAATATAACTATTTCACATTACTTTATAAACATAACAAGTCTATCCAAATTTTTGGCTATTTTTCCAATAATATATACCCAAAGAAATAAATTTGGTAAATAATTCCTCAGGAAAGCTCCTTTACAATCTTAACAATCGCAAATTAAGAATAATAGAACCCGTCATTTTGACGGGTCCCGTAAATCTATTGTTAACGTGACGTAATATTGTTCTCAATGCAACAGAGTCATTACGGGATAAAATCAATTTATGTTTTACTTCTGTTTACCACAATCAATGCTGAACATTTTTACTGTGCATATAGATCCGCAGTCTAGCGATAACACGTGAGCTCACGTGACGCGACAGCAATGTGTCGGTACCCTTAATCCTTATAGTCATTCTACAGGTTGTGGATAGGGGTGCGCGAGAACCCGAAAATGTCGGGTACGTCACAGTCAGAACGGGCGAGCAAGACATCAGGATCTCGAACATTTCGGAACTCCCGAATATACCGGGAGATCCAAGAATCTCCAGGAACCCGTCCTTCGTCGTTCGAAGGTCCAAAAGCAAACACGCATTACCTGCTAACCCAATATGATCCTATCACAATCAAGTGTCCCATTCAATCACCATCAAACATCGCGCCCATTTTCACTTATCCTCTGGATATTAATTCATCAACTCTTGTTTGGCCATCAGAGTGAAGGCACCGCAGCGAAGCACGCGATCCCTAGCCGCGCGGCAACATTATCCTTCCGGAGGTGCTGCGAGGTAGCGGGTACGAGACAAGACGACGGTGTACCCGCTGAAGTCGTGGAGCGATTGCAGCCCACGGGGCAGGTCCACAGGGCAAACCCATGGGGCAAGTCCACGGGGCAAACCCATGGGGCTAGCCCACGGGCTAGTAGCCGGCGTTACGCGTCATTTTCCAAAAGGGCAGCTATCGGTCACCGTCGGCGGAGTTGCGGTTAATCCAGTCCGTTGGTCGCGGTCGTGGTCGTGGTCTCGATGCTGGTCGTAGTCGGAGACGTGCTCGCGGCCGGTCGTAGCAGGCTATTCCGCGAGCAGCGGAGAGGAGAGAAGAGAAGAGAAGAGAAGAGAAGAGAGTAGAATAGAATAGAATAGAATAGAAGCGAAGAGAAGAGAAGAGAAGAGAAGAGTAGAGAAGAGAGGCGAATAGAAGGGAATAGAAGAGAGGATAGGAGAAGTGACGAAGGAGGACCAGGAAGCATATCGGAGGAGGCAGGAGGAGGCAGGAGGAGGAAGAGCAGAGGAGCGGGTAAGCGCAAGCGCCCGTCCGATCGATGCCCGTCTCCCGCTCGTATAAAGCGCTCGTCCTCGGGGGGCGCGCGACAGTTGGCGTTCCGCATTCGGAACATGCGCCGCGTCGCGGGTACACAGTGCCGCCTATCCGTATCTCCGTTCGTCCTCGTTGCCAGTGTTCGCCGCTGTACCAGCCAATCCGCTGTGCAGTTACCGTTCTCTGGTGACCGCCGCGTACGGTTCCACTGGCCGACCATCGTTTACGTTTCACGTGTCTGTTGTCACTCGTCGACGACAACAATAACGAAGCGAGTCGTTGTCCGATAGGGGATGCAAAGATCCCCGTTGGCCAGCCGCGTTGCCCGCGTTGTCCGCGTTGTCCGCGTCGTCGTTGCACCCCCGATTTGATCAGTGATCGCGAGAAGAGGATCAATCGCCTGGGGTAAATCGAGTGAAAGTGGTTAGAGCGACCGGGCGCTAAGTGAGAAGATTCGCGCGCGATCAGAAGCGTTCTCCTCCTCCTCCGCGTTCCTCCAAAGAGATCTCTCGGATGTGCCAGCTGCACAGGGAGACTGTTCACTGAAAACGCGAGCTGAGACCCAGCTCTTCCAGCCGACACCTTTTCAGCTGGTGCGACGTTCGAATCGGAAGATAACCCCTGTTCGTCCTGGTCGCGACGCGGAGCAAAGCGTCACGGCTCGGCGAAGCTGCGGCTTGATTACTGGCTCGTTTCTCGCGACGTGTCACCGACATTCGTCCCGGGCGAGATACATCCGGGCAGGCGTCAGAACGGCGGTCACTGGACCGTCCGGCGGACGTCTCGACCGCCGTACGACGAGCCGCTGGAATCAGGAGGTGGAGGAGGAGGGGCTGTGGAGGTGGTGGAGGAGGAAGGCCCGCGGACGTGCAACAAGTTAAGAGGCCGCCACTACCCTCGACATCGCTGCCGCCGCCACCGTCCTCGCCACGATGTGACATGGATATCCTAGCCCTAGCCTGCGCCCTCGTCGCCACGGCCCTTTACTGCAACACCTTGCACGCCGGTTTCGTCTACGATGATCGGTGAGTCCCCACAACCCTTCGGACACCGGATTCCTCCAATCGGTGAGCTGTACCCACCGCATGTGCTCGGACACGCATCGCTCAGGAATTTATGGAGGTCCTAACTCCAACCTTCTCTCATAAAATGATACTTGTCTTCGACCGACACGAAGACGTAGGTCGTATCTACGAAACTGATACCAAGCTAGCCTGTAAACAGTGCGAGGATCAGAGTTGCAGGCTGTGCGAAATCCAAAGGATCGTATATCGGACACGATGTACATATGTCTTGTACATACATTGGTCAAATGACCGGTGCTTGCGTCTTCAAGGCCCAAGACTGCACGGTTCTGGCAATGAAACTGATATCGAACCGATGTATGCTCGTAAATAACAATGCAAGGATTTAAGTTGCAGGCTGTGCTCTGTTCGAAGGATTGTATATCGTACCTGATATATTTCTGACCCACGTTTTCTGTGCCAATCGGTTTCTGTTCTCAGTTGAGTGATCGTACGTCGAAAGTTTAAAGGGTGGATGAAGTGATGATTAAAATATAATTATTCGGAAGTGAAAAATTGGGGAATGTTATACGATTATATATTCTCAGCTTTAAATCCTCAGGATATCCTGCACTGTTGTTTCGTAATTTCAGTTTTGCACTCCAAGCTGGTCCTTTTGCAGACCTTATTCACATTTTCGCAAATCATGACACGAACACGTACGAACAGTGCGAACATCTGGTCGTGAATGTTTTATTTTATTTTAAACTTTCCTGTTAGTCAACTATGCCGTTTAGATTGGTGAAGACTATTCTGAATTTAAATTGGAAATCGAACTTTTGGGTCAACCTAATATTTACAAAATTTTAGCAAAAACAAAGTCCGAAATAATAATTATAGTAAGCACATATTGACATAATGTCGAAACCTCTAGAAATATTCGTGGTTTGGAAGAGGATTGTATGCCATACCTGACACATATCTCCATCCCACGTTTTCTGTGTCAATCGTTATCTGTTCTACGCCGGGTATTGAAACGTCGAAAGGGTGCATCTCAAAAAAATGTTGAAAATATAATTATTCGGAAGTGAACGAATTATTGGGAAATGTGAAGCAGTTAAATGATTATTTTTATGTTATTTTGCAATATTGGTGTTGTATTTCAAATTCGGCATTTCCTACCAATTTTGACCTATTGCAAATCAAGTGTTTCTACAAAAAGTTCTTAAACTATTGCAATGAAAATTTAATGTGTGTGTAAAGTCCACAATAATAATTATGACTACACTGTAGATTTTAGGCATTTGTGATACGTACAGACTGTGAATTTTAATGCAAAATAAAAATTTTCAATTCCAAAATACCAAATGTTTACGGTTTGAAGGATTAATATTCCATGCACAGAATTTAATTTTTGAAAAATTTCCGCAATTGAGTTTGTCATAATAATAGAAATAGTGAAGTGTATCTTGTTCGATCAACAAAATCATGCATTTTGTTGGTCATAGGTGGTCATGTGGTTTTGCATTACCCAAAATTGTGTCGTAATGCTTCACTTTGATTTGCAAAAGGGTGAATTTGGTCTGTCGAAAGATGTGTTTGATTTGCAAAAAAGCGAATATAGGTCAATAAAAAATAAAACCAATCGAACGCTATACAGTGAAGCAATAAATCGTTAAAATTTGTTAGTAAAATTCAAATTTCGTTTAACGGGAAAAAGTTTGATGGACGCCTAATTTCACGAAGAGGAGATACCGTCTCGCCACAAAAACGTGCGTTTTGACATCGCCAGAATTTCCCTTACATTTTTTTAAAAATAGGATTTACCTCGGTAATCGAAAAACGATTTGACAAGCTGAGCACATTAGTCTTCATCGATAAGATTGAACTCCAATTATACGAGAAGGTAGTGGAAAATTGAGTAAAATAAATCGAGTTCGCGAAGAAAACCTCTCATATATTTTAATTGATATTGTCTTCATGATTACTGTCGTGAGATGAACTTTATATTAAAATTGAGCAACGTGAAACGAAACGTTTCGATTTTATGTCAAAGACGTGACACTTCATTTGAATAACCTTTATCGCTACAACATGTTAATAAAACTAAAAATACAGAAGTGTCCGAGTACTTGTGGTCGGTATTATGAATTTACAACGAAGCTGCTAGCATGATTACTGTTTCCAAAGTGACAGCCGATACTACAAACGACAACTTCCATAACTAGACTGCAAATTTTATGCATTTATTATATGCATGCCAATATCGGTATAGGAATATTTGCGTTATTTTTAATATAAAATCAAAAATTACGGTTTTACTTTTGATCGGAATTTTACATTTAGTTTGCGGCATGTGTGCGGAAAAATTCTATTCGTGACAAAAGCGTTAATTTTTTTCTTGGTATCGAGTTGACACAGTGGAAAACAAAATCGATGCAACGGAAAGGTGAACAGTTGAATTTGCAAATTCCTTTATTGGAAACAAAACAATTAAAATTCTGCACATTCGACCGTAGGATTGTTCGCATCGCTCGCAAATAAGCGAGCGATGCGCAGAGCACGATGGTTTTTTGCGTTTATCGCAACGTGCACCGTGTACGAGAAAAATGTGTCGAATTGACACGGACGACGAGCGACGAGGGTTAAGGATAATACAGTTACTGCCCCCGAGTTTCTGTTTCTCTGTTTGCGTTGTTTACGGTGGCTTTTGTTCCCGAAAGAAATGGCTTTACAAAATTTCCAAGAGCTACATAGTGGCTTTATACGTTAATGGACACTGAAAAGCAAGGCACTCGAATATTTAGGTTTTACAGTCGTTCTTACGAGACTCTCGGAACAATTTTTAGCGACTGTAATTTCGGAGTGAAACTATGAGGACAATTTCAAAAGACGGCAATCTCTTGTATCACATTATCGTTAAGACAGCTGAATTTGTCAATATTTTTTTAGTTTCTGTATACTTATAGAGCTCTGTAGCCGAGTATAAATTATACACATTTAAGTAAAACTTTTAGAACAAGTTTAAAGATTGATTTCTAACTTTTATTTATTATAGAAATCCTGAGTTCGTTAATATCTTTATTATTCGTTGTATACACACACCTGTGTGACTGTATAAATTATAGACATCTCGGTAAAGCTCTAAGAACAATTATAAAGGCTGGTTATGTAAAGCTATTCTGTATTACAGAAATTCCGAGCTTCTTAATGTTTTTATCGTTCACTGTATACACAGACCTGTGCGGGACTGTATAAATCAGAAACGTTTCAGTAAAACTCTGAGGGCAATTTGAAACGACGGTGACGTGTAACTTTCTCTCCACTTATTCGTTTGCGAATAATTTGAATCCTTCACGCTCGACGTCAGACGTCGGCTGACATTGAATCGTTATTCTATCGGCGCTTTATTGGCTCAGCTTGTCTCCCCTAACTTTTATCCACACAATTGGCCCACTCCAGTCGACGAATGGTTCGGAGTGGCCAGGGAATAGTTTGGGGTGGTCAGGCTAGAAACGAGAGACTACCCCTCGCGATGTTCTATCGACGATCGACGCGAACGTGACGTCCTAAGAGGATGATTAAGCCGCGAGAACTATTAAAAATTCATCGACAGAGGTGTATGCCCGTCGTGACGGTGAAATAATACCATTATTTATTGCGATCGGCGCAATAGACACCGGGCGCAGAGTATAACGGCAAACAGGCGCAAACACAATGAATAAAGGACAAGTCGCAGCTGGATAAGCTGATTTACGAGCTACCACCATTTGCTCTGCGATTTCGTTTAATCCGATTCTACTACGGTTTAGTTAATCAGATATTACTAATTACGCAAATGGCGACGTAACCGGCTGCAATAGGACGCAAATCATACGCCACTGGATTACCGTTCTCTCTTTTCAGACGATCGAAAACAAATGCGATCATCGATCGTCGCGTTCAAACTCCGATTTACCCGGGACTGGAAGGACGAAATAAATTCGTGTTTCCGAGTCGATTGTTGAACCCTTGTGTCAATACGGACCACAATTGTCGACGCGATATCCGTTGCTATTCGTACCATGTACCTCTAAATTATCTTATTGCTCTATATGTGTCTGGCAACTTTGTTTCTTTCGACGTGATCGATACAGGTACAAGTTTAATAGATTACAATAAATATGATAGAATATACTAGAATATATCCGATCGTACCAGAATGTAGTGGAATGTACTAGAATATAGAATGATATATCAAAATATACCAGAATATACAAGACGAAGTGATTAATCCGATGAGATTAATATAAATACGTTCCATCTAAATTCTAACCGTTAATGGAGCTAAGTCTTGTTCTTCTAGGATTAAATATTTCAAGCCGGAGTATGCAAAAGGGTGCTCAGTTGCTGACACAGCCGTTAATATTTCCGCGACCCGTAACCTAGTTTCTTGAAGTCAATGTTGAACTTCGTATTGGACCTACAGTCAGGCACACAATATAGCGTACCCTATTAATTTGTTAATTTTTATTTAAGAGATAATGTCTGTGATCCTAACTCCGTTGGCAAAACTAGAATGTTGCTCAGTTGGTGAAACTAAAACTAATCTAGAAAAATGTAAATTTTCAAGACTAATTAATGGGACCAAATATTAACATTGAAAATGTTCCTGGCGGCATTTTCGCAAAGGAAAAAGTTACTTTAATTCACCTCAGGAATCACCCCCTTCGAACGAAGTACATTTTTGGAAGGCTCAATATTTCGTTGAATTCTTTCGAGACCTTGCATCTATTGCGGAGCTCTTCTAATCTCATGTGTTGAACAATTAGTGGTAGATCGTAGGGTTCACATGGCGAGGAGTTTCGTTCTGTAGGAGGTACTTGCGTGCTAGTCTGGTATGTTCAATTACCAGTCCGAATAATTTTACTTGGTCTCTTGTGTTGCTCGATGTCTTACGGAGACGACTGGGAACGTTGCACTGACATTTTGCTCGTTCGTTTCGTCACTTCTGAAGTATTTTGCGTTTATTTGTCAATGCAATTGTCGACGTTGGGGCGTTAATATTTTCGCGTGCCGCAAGGACCCATCCCGACAGTAGCGAACGTCACCGCTCGTAATGCTGAGAGGCCTCAGCTTCCATTTACCGGGAGCAATCCCCTCGCTTTCGGAACGCAGAGCCAGGCAGCCGGAGATTCTGAACGCCTCTATCCTTGGCGGTATTCTCCATTATTACTCGCGGGTCGCGGCGAGTAGATAGCATTCGGCATTCAGCATTCAGCACGCAGGACGCAGCTTCGCCGGCCGGTTTGTCCCATAATCCAAAGTTACTCCGACGATAAGCGTCCTTAATCCAAAGCTCTCGAATTCTGTGATACCGAATCCCTTAATTGAGTATCCCCTAATCTCCGGAACATCGTAGTTGCGGGTCGATCAGCTGCGAGGTCGGTGTGCTCATCGGCCGGGCTCCCGATTACGTACTTCTGGCGTCATCGATGGGAATCTGTTGCATCGTTATCGCGGGTCTCGCGCGACTACCGACTCCGTCGAATGGCGCACGGAGTGCAACGTCCACCGGCGATAACTTCCCACCACCCATTGACAGCGTCGCCCGATAACCTGCCGATTTATTCGCCTGTATTTTCAACGATAAGCTCTCGAGCGTAAGAACCGCTAGTCCTTGTCCCGCAACCGGGGTTCACAGCTCTGTCTCCACGGACTTCTACGCACAGGGTGTGCTAAATGTGCCACAGCAGAGCCTCCCGTTACCGTACCTACATTATCTCAATGTTCTGTTATCCTATAACGGTACGAAGCTAACTGCTTCCACGAAATGACAGTGTTAGCTTCATGTTAACGAAGCTAGAAATATTTTGTTGCACGGTGGACAGGGTGGTATTTCTCCAACAAATTAACTGTAAACCGTGTCCGTCCTGACGTGACTCCTATCGATGAGAAATTGGGGACAAAATACTATTATTATTATTGCACGGCCACAGATCAATAAGGTAGAGAAATAAATTATAAAATGTATTTGGTTAGGACACGTCACAGCGTAGAATGAGAACCTAGAATATAATGAGTTTCTTTTTAAGTGGAGAAGAATGCCCATTATCATTGTATGTGTTGGCCATTTTAGTAATTATATTTAATGGGTCACGCGAAGCATAACATGATTTAATGGTATAAATGTCAACCTTCCTCTAATATATTTAGACGCTGCATATATACAGTAATTTGTTTCAGAAGTACGTGTACATTGGGCAGCTACTTTCTCTGGTTATTATAAACGGGGTGACTCAATTCTTTACACGTGATCACAAAGTCATAATATTATACCTACATATAGTAATTTGTTCGGTCACGAAGGGCCACCCGCTCACGACATTCGAATGAATCGATAGGGTCACCAATGACTTTGACACTACTGATAAACTACTGTAATAATTAGATAGCCAGTTTCATGCAATTACGAACGAATTAAGAAGATTTAAGGACATCTCTGTATTAATTTCATCTTGATAAGACAATTAAACGAAGAAAGAAATTTCTATTTGGAAAATTACAAACGAAACGAAAATACTCTTACAAATGAAATTTAAGTTTGACCTTCATTTTCGAAGTCCAAGGTCATTTGAAGGTCATGACACTGTATATGTTATATTTAGAATGTCGTTTACGTACAATCCAGGCAGTGGTTCACCAAAAACGTTGAAACATGGCTTAGACGGTAGACGTAAATTCCAAGCGAGAAAGAACAAAGTTGAAGTGCAACATCCCTCGAGTATCAATGTATCCGGTTACAGTTGAAATCGTAGAATGAAGTCTAGAGCTAACGGAATACTTTCCGCATTACCAAAGTTTAATCCACGCGGATTACAAAATAATTTCCCAAAAATTCTTGTCGCAAGCAGCTGTTATTCGACGTTCCGTGACTGGTGGGTTCGACAGTCGCTCTTGTCCCGCGAATCACAGAGTTAAGCGCCCTTCAGCTAGGTGTTCTTTTGCTCGGCAAACGAGGAGAGGGTTCTTGTTCGCGTCATTGAGATCCGGGAAAAAGGTACAACTCATTGACAAAACACATTCCTGGTGGGGCACGGTGCAGTCGCGCAGCGTTGCATTCTTTTTCATCGGTTCCAGCGGCTCGTGAAGCTTCTCTTTTTGCTCACTCCGATGATTCCCAACCATGGCACAATGACGAAACGGCGGAACAGCTACCTAGCCTCTGATATCAATGATTTTTCGATATGTTATAAATCTAAACATTTTGAACAACCATTGCTTTCGCATACCGTATGTATTCTCCAATTTCAATGACTTTGAAATATGTCGTAAAGTTCACCATTCCGAACAACAGTGTAATCATTTCAGCTTGATAAGAGAATTAAAAGAAGAGAAAAATTTTTATTTGGCTCCTGTGGCTGACGATCAACTTTTTATTTTGCATACGGATCCTGAGTCTCGCAATAAAGAATTGAAACTATCCGAAGAAACGTAAAATGTTCAACCACTACCAACCCAAGTCGCCATAAAGTGGAAAAATCTTTTCATACTTCTTTAAAAGGGTTCTTCATGGAACTCGCAAACCCTTGGCCCACTCAAGGTACCCTCGTCCGTAATACGGCGAAACTCGCCCCGAGCCATCGCCTTACATCGAAACACAGCTTTATCTCGGAAACTGAACGAGACCGCCGTAATACGCAAAGGGCGAAGTTGTTCAAAACATCGATCTCCGCAACATATCGAAAGATGATCGAAATCGAAAGGCGGGTAGCTGTCCTGCAGTTCACGGCACAAACAACTCGATCCGGAGGGTGTAATGGAATAACGCGAGGGGGGGACTGATCGTACGAATCAGTTTATTCCGGCGGCCGCATTATAAGCGAACCGTGCAGCTCGTCCTAATAGAATTGCTTGTAACGGTTGGTCCGGCGATCAAACGTTTAATCGGCGAATACATTAGAGTGGCCGGGTGGGACCTAACGGCGATGAGACTTCTGTGCAGCAAAGGGTGCGCGTATCTCGCCCGGTGCACCGCGAGGATCCCAGCGGAACCTTAAAACCCAGGTAATAACGAAAAACGGGCGGGTACATTAAGCCGAGATAATTTTTCATCCATATCCGCCCCATTAGCGGCCACCTCGTTCGATGCGACCGCCAAGGCTAGGGCGGCCAATGCGCCCGTGGCGACCATAATCAAGTCGAGTCCAGTTATTAACGAGAGTCCGGCCGAGTTTCCACCGTCCTCCTTTTTGCCTCGCCCTGCCTCACCTCGCCTCGCCTCGCCTCGCCTCGCCACGCCTCGACTCGTTTTCGCTTCCTCCGTCTCGCTCTCTCCCGTTTCCACCAGCCCGGTCGTTGCGACAATCGCAAAAAAGTTCCGCGACACCGACGCCTCGCGACCGCGAAAATTCTCTTTTGCAAACTTTCCGACGCCCCGCGTCCGTCGCTGAACATTAATCTTCGCTGGCTCTGCACCGGCACCGGCACCGTAACAATAACGACTCGTGTTTTCTATAATATCTGCTTACATTGCTAATATTACCCGCGGAAATTAAGATGTTAAAAACGTGGAGAGGGTGATTCTACACGAGCTTGTTGCGATTCCGATAGAAATTTTTTATTTTGCTTTAAGATCCGATAGAAATTCAAGCAAATTTAAATTTCTGCTGGAGGAAAATGATTAAATTCTAGTGAATTTTATATTGTACAGTTTTCTTTTAGATTTGTTTTCGTCGCGGAGCATAAAATTCCACGAATTCGTGATCGTAAATGCCCACATCATCACGATTGAATAATATTATCTTGATGAAACGAGGTATTACCAATTACGAGGTTTTCATACAGAGACATAATGTATTGCGGAATTATACATTCGAAATCGGAACTAAGAATGCGAGTACGTGTGCGGATTTTCGAGCCACGCGGTTAGTGCACGTGACCGGCGAATAATAATGACAACATTGGGGAAGTTCGCAGCTATTGTCATTTGTTAATGTGCTATGCACAAAGGGAAGCCCATACAAAGGTGAATGAAAACGATCTGTCGCATTTTAATGGACGCGCGAGTGTAACGTGCTAATTGAGGCACGATAATGTAATTAAATACCTGAGGAATCGTTGAATAAAGAAACAAATGCGACATTATGCACAGAAGAAAAGCGCCGATTAACATGTCCTCGGTAAATTAAAACATTTCATCAAACGCGAATGTCACGATTATTATCCATTGTGGCGCACAAAGAGTTCTCTGTACGTGCATTTGGAAGCTGCACAACTAAACATTTCATCCCCGTTTCGCAGTCACAAATGAAAGTGTTTCAACATTATTTCCCAATGGAAGTATTATTTTTAAAAATACCTCAATTATTTTCTTTGTTCGTTAACCTTCTCTCTGGGAATTTTACATTGAATTCAAATTCATATCTTCTACTTTGAAGGTCACCTCAAGGTCATAGCATATAATACTCGCCATAGAGTGTGCCAAAACGTTCTGCAATGAAAATCAGGCGATCACAGGGAAAAATAATCTATAAGTTCCTGAAATCTCTGGGAAAAATAAATAAATCTATTTCCAAATTATATTCGCTGTACGATACGCTAATAATTTGATCACCCGCTACAAACCTAATCTATACACTAGCCTGACGCTTGAATTATCGTTATCCTCTATCTAGACGTGCCAGAAAAGTGTATGCGCTTTTGGTTCTATCCTGTACACTTGTATTTACGTCATTGCCTCGGTGCTATCGTTGCTCCGACTCGTCCCTGGCCCTGGCCCTGGCCCTGTCTCGCATCCCTTACCCCTATTCCTTCGCGGTGCCGAAAAAAGAGAAACACGGGCAAATAAATATGCTCTCGTATTCTCTGGCAAGGCATTGTGGTCGCCGCGACGCAGTAAAATACGACAGTTTTATTATGCCATGAGTTTTAGCATGGCGAGGCCAGCCTAGTCTCGCGCCGCGGCCAGAATAAACTCCCGAGACGGTAAACTCGGTGGCTAAAACCTATGCGTCGGATAACCCCAGACGGGATCTTCGGATCCCGTATCTTCTATTTATCATACAAACTTTTCTTCATTTTTTACCCCGGACCGGGGAATCCCTCTTCTAATCTTATAAACCGGCGCGTCTACATACTGTTCTCCGTCGTCGCAGATGCACGCGATGCATCGGAGCCAAGGTGTTCCCGTCTGTACCCTTTGCAAGCCCCGGAATAAGAAAAGTTGTGGCACAGGGGTCGCCGAGGCTTAGCTCGTTCTCTTACTGTCGCTGAATAATACCGCAGCGTTCGGCGCGCCACTCGGTCGCATGAAATGTAAAACGGCGCATTACTATTTCAGATTCCGCGGACTTTTTTACAGAAGGTATACACGCGCCTTTCCGGGAATGCGTGTGAATAATTGACGAGCCCTTAGAACGACACACGTTTCTCGGAGTCAAAGCAGTCGCGGAGCGATACGGCGCGCGAAATGCATGTTCTACATCACCCCCTCCCCCATCCTTCCGCCCAAGCGACCGACCAACGGTAGAATGCACCACCGTTCGAAACGATGAATGCAATCCCGCGCGTATGAATAATCGAAATCGATTACGGGAGCCTTGTTTTCCACGGGCATTTCCATCGGGCTCTTTGATTCGCAAAAACGACGTGGCGCTAGCCGCGGTAGAAAGAGCACCATGGGTCCCGGCTCGCGAGAACGAAAAAAGAAACGCGCCGCCTTTTTCGAACGTGCCGTTCGCCACTGTATCGAGAGAGAAAAATAACGTGTTTTGCTACCGCCGTCTGTTATATTTATGTACCCGTTAAATAATGGAATTAAACGGCCTGCCGTCTCTGCGCGCGGCTTGTTATTTCACGGTGCATCTGTTCCCGCTGCTCTCGAGAACCTATTTTTCCGCAGCGGCGCACGCGGAAACTTTCCGTCGCGGGATTTGCAACAAAGAAAACCGATAAAACGGGGAGGAAGAGCGAAAAACTATTCGTCGATGCAGTCGCCGATGCACGGTGGTCCGGCCGATCTAACAGTTTATTGAGATTTTTGGGTGAATGTCTCTGTTACTGCGGTATTTTTTCCAAATAAGATTGAAATACGTAAACATAAATATTTTTCCCTGAATCAATTTGTACAACTCGAGGAAAATGTATTCTCGTTGAACTGTCAATTATTATTCTTATATTTTTATAAAAGGTAAAGACCATTTTTCTTCTATCTCGATCACCAAAGAACTGTTGTTCACGTGATCGTACATTCTTTATGTTGCTTTAGATTGCATAGACGAAAGTTTTATTATCGTTTAGATACCTACTTCGATACAATAAAAATATAAAAAGAAACTTCTCTTGCCTTTTTTAATAAAAAATATTAATATTAAAATATTAGCGTTACGTACATTAAAGTAAAGGAGAAGCTCGTTACTGCGGCACACAAATTATGGGGAGTGTCCCTTATACTGCTGTGTGAATTGCATTTACGACGAGAAATATTGATTTTTAAAAATTAAAGAATACCTTGGTTTTTTATAGAATAAACATTTTCATTCGTATTCACAAAATGTTTGTTCTAATTAGAATTTTTTATTAAATTGCATGAATATCGACATCGTCGGCATTGCTAAACATTTACTCAGTTTTGACCAAATGAACTGTTAAATCGGCTATTCGCCGTCGCGATTCGCCTGTCGCTGCATTTTGCGAAATCGACGGGACCCGTTGTTCGGTGACGAATCGATAGAATACGCGATAATCCATTATGTCGCAATATGAAAAATTACGGGTGGCCGTCCGAGGCGGAAACGATTACCCAGCTGCGTCACATTTAGCTCTAGATTACGAGTATCTCCCATTTGTAGCGGCTACCGGCCGTTCGGGAATATTAAAAAATTGTATCGTCGGCAAGCGTAACGCCAAGCTCGCGCCGAGAGAAACGAGCATTTCCACTCGAATTAACCCCGCGCCGACCCTCCATCACCGCCGTTCCTACCAACCCCTCGCCACCTCACCCCCAAACGGATTCGTAATGGTGGACGCCGTCTGAAAACAAAAAGCGAACGAGAGACTAAAAAGAGCGGTAGCTCGATCCTCGGTAGCTCGATCCTCGGTAGCTCGCGGCAAGCGCGAAACAGATCTTGGATCCAATGCAAATCCGAGCGTTGCGTTGTTCTGCACGCGATGTCAATTGTCGCTGACAATTTCGATTCGTTCGGGTCAGAGTCGCTGGATAAGAGGAAGGATTAAAACGAATAATAATACCGAATAGTGATATTGAAATGAATAACAATACCGAATAGTGATATTAAAATAAATAGTAATACCAGATAATACTGAAATGAATGGTAACTACTGTTAATTATTAATTGCTATTAATGCTAAATATTAATACTGCACAATAATAATGATATTAAATCTATGTATTTATACTAGGACCAACGAGATCAACTTTGATTTCTAAGCAGTTTTTGAAAAATTTTATCACGTCGTGTAATAAACCAATTGTTCCACCTTTAAAAAGAATCCAGGTGTTACGGTCCAATATTGAAAAAGTTATCGTTCTTTTATCAATGCCCGAATATTAATGGGAGTCACTGTATGTATAGAAAGTGATGAAGGAACGTTGTACACTTCGTACGAGGGGCGTTCAGAATGAAAGTGGCTATTATTCGTAAACAGAATGCTATATTTATAAATAATTGATGCGAGCGTAAACTTGTTGAGACTTGTTTTATCACGTATTCGCGACGCTGTTACACGATACTTACGGCAAATAAAAATACTGCGCTTAATTCAATTTGCTGTCTTTTTATTCGTATTTAATGGGATCATTATTGAACGCCTCGCGTTTAATTAACGCGAGGGAACGCGTGTGCAGGGTGATCCAATAAAAATTAACGTCTGAATGTCTCCGTTCTTATCGGGCGTATAGAAAAATTTTATTAACAAAAGTTACGTAGCACAGAGGGAAATGTAACACGGCGGTAACAAATTATTTGTAGATGGATCAATTTCGAAGATTTTAAGATTACCGCTACCCTTTTGAAAGGGACGCGTACAGTTTTGAACACATTTTTGACATTATTTGTGGCAAGTTTTTTTTCATAAATGTCCACCGATCCACAGGGGTAGATAACACATACATAATATTTCTGTTATCAGTTCGCATTTTGTAGCGGTTGCATCAAATGTTCTACGTCATTAAGGTATAACGTTGAGCATCGATAAATCCATCGGCGAGCATCAATCTAAACCACGTGTTCCGCATAAATATCCAATACGTCACAATGTTGAAACTATTCCAGCGGGTGACTTTTATAAATCGACCGATCGTCCAGTCCATAGTGGTTTTTCTATCGATGACAAATACCGGCTATTTGTCACATACGTCGCATCTCCGTTCGATCGGTTTGCTCCTGTTAGAAGAATATGATCAAGTTTCATCGCGTTCAAGGTTAGACGTTTCCCTTACGTGTGCTCGAACTGAGAACTGCAATCAAAACGGTACTGCGATTATTTGATTACATATAGCTTTCGATTTGTCTAACAATCCGAGTTTATTTAACAGTTGCGTAACAAGTACAAGTTTCCCTGACGGAATTCCGGAAGTCTAACGACCGCTCTTCGAGGTTATGGCTCCTCACGATCCGCGGCAGAAAGGGAGAACGCCACATGTAGGAATTTACTTTCAAAGTCATCTATGGACGAAAGTTAAATTTACAGTTGGCGTTTCGTCCCGATATACTGCGCGAATTAACGCTTTTCCTTGGTAATCGATGTTTCTGCATTAACTGAACGCAGTTAACTAATCTAAGATACGTGAACAGTTTGGATACAGTAAACAGTACAATATATGAGTATGTTCAATAATGATTACGGTAAAATCCACTCGCGCGCGACATTATAATTTTTTCTAAGAATTTGAAAATGCTACTATAAATGTTCACAATGCGAAAGAAAGTTAAAAGTAATTCCTTTCTTCCATTAAAACTGTTTCAGTACTTCGAAATAAATGAAACAATTACATTCTTTTGAACATTACTCCATGCCAAATTTTAAAAGATCAAGGATGCCGTAAATCCCCACAAATTCCGCAGTCTACTTATCATCTTAACTGGCAATAATACTGCCAACCGCAATCCAGAGTTACCACTTTAACCGGCAACACTATTGTTAAAACTTTTGCGATTTAATACGTAGATATTGGACTGGCAACGAGCGTTTTGGTATTCATGGTAGAACTAGGAGGGCAGATAATTCTGCGCGAAATACCGAAAGCCGAAATTATAGAATAAAATTCGTTCGTACGGTGCTTCATTTCCGAAGCAATTACGCTTCATCAGAGTACACGTCGGTAGATACAGTGGGTTATGGTCAGGCGATACCTATTTGGTAACTTCACCAGTTTCTACACTCGATTTCCTCGAATAGAAAATCTATATTACAGATATAAAATTGTTACACAGGGTGTGTCCCGTTTAAGTTGAGATTGTAAAGAATCTCGAAAACATGTGATTTGAAAAAAACAAACCGACAAATGTCCTTTATTGTATCGAGTGGGGAGTCAAATGGCACTACGAGTTTTTTAATGCGTGGGGGTTTTCAAGGTTATTTCAAAGTCATTTTGTCTTTTTTATTATAAACCCATATTAATTTATAAATAAGAAGAAAACAGTTCATTTATGCATTATTCTACGTTCCCCTTTGAAAAAAGGATTTTCTTGTTGAACACTTCTTTCGAAATTATTAATTGCTGCTCCCAATCGCCTGCGGCAATTATTGGTTGCAAGTCACCAGGTGTCAGGCCTGTGACGTGACACAGACGAGCGGCAGATATTCAGGTGGAACGGAAAATAACGAATAGATGGGTTAGAAACAAAGAGACGTTGCCGCGTTGTTGAACGCATCCGCGGCCACGTTCGAGCGCGTCATTTGGCCGCCGGCGAAAATTCTTGCAATTCCGTCCCCGGGATATCGGTTTATTTATCCGTATACGACCGGACTCTCGTTTATGTATGCGTTTCGAGCCTGTGCGCGAATAAACCAACGCTGCGTCGTCGTTCTCGCGGCGCAACCGTCCGTCCACCGTTCATCCTGAACGTTCGGGATCGATATAACGTTCTATCGTGTCAGAAAGACCGTCACGGGTGCAACATGAGAACCAGATAATTAATTACCTGATAGAATTTCGGGGCTCAAAGGAAACATAACGGTCCGCTGATGAAGCTCGTTCCCCCGAGCACACAAACGAAATAAAATTCGTCGCTGCGCCCGCTCTATCACTGGCAAAGATCCAGTCGAGGACAAATCAAAAAGTACCGCGCGTTTCGCAACCGAGTCGTTTGACAGTCCACGCGAACGAAGTCAATTACGAGACCAGCCCGATGATAAAAATTCTGGTTGAACTTCTGTGTATGTTTCAGATGATATTGTTTACCGTTTGACGTACGTTTAGGTTGAGAATTTTAATTGTCGAAAAAGTTTTTTCACCGTGGACCACCCTGAATATTACAGTAAAAATCGCACAAAATATAAATAAATTTAATCTCGTTATTTTTATAATACTGTACGCGTCACAGTCGCTTTCGATGGTTGGTAGGTTCAGTGTTAACGAACCTAGTTAGCCGTTCGTACGATAGCGACGTTGGCCCACCTGCATAAAAAGGCGATATTTCTAACAGTTGGCCGACTAACATTGCAGGCAAGGCCCGATAAAATGGCAACCATAAATGTTACTAGCGTTCTTCCGATATTATAGAGAAACAAAAATAAAGGTGGAGGGTCCCAGGTTTTTGTCCCCGACTGTAGGCCTGCACGTGATTATTCAGATGGGAAACGCGACTCGAAGAGGCTGCCGTCGTCCTTGTGTGTCTCGGAGGCTTTCAGATCGCAGCCACGTGCCATTCACTGACCAGCCAATACCGCTAAGAGATTTCTAGCCGGCATGATCCTCCTTTCGGAACAAACGATGATCCGACAGCAAAATGGACTCGAAGCAAATGCGAGGCTCCCTTTCTGAGCTACCAGACCCAACGACTGAATGAATATGCGGCGCGTGCTACGGTTTAATTGAGTGACTAGGACGACCAGGACGAGCGAGCGTACTATACTTCGCCTCTCGCTCGAGGACCGCATACAATCAGTGGAACTGGTAAACTGATGCGCGGACAGGGCTGCAATTACATCTCGCTCGTGCGCTCGCCCGCCCGCGCGAGCGCAACACAGCTCGCCCACGCTGCGGAACTAATTAGCTATGGTTAACTTGAGCGGCGTTATTTGACGTAAGACCTCGCGACACGATACCACCGGGTTCTGCGGTGTCCTGGGTAATACAGAATCCTTGCGTTTCACAGGGAACAATTCAAATGTACGGTTGCACGTGCCCGGTTGCAACGCTTCTCTCTGATTCGAGGCAAAGTTTCACTGACAGAGGAAGTTCAAGCAAGTCGGTCATTTGAAAACGCTGTAAACTTTTAATGTTTGGAAATTAAACATTTCTTCCGTCCTCTTTCTGCGACCCGACTCGAACCCGAATCGATGGCACGATCACTGACCATGGATTGCACGATCGCTGACCATCGATGGCACGATCACTGACCATCGATGACAGGAACATTGACCATCGATGGCACGATCGCTGACCATCGACGACACGATCGCCGACCATCGATGACACGATCATTGACCATCGATGATATGATCACTGACCATCGATGACATGCCCACTGGCCATCGATGACATGATCACTGACCATCGATGACATAATCACTGACCATCGATGAAATAATAAGTGATTATTAGACTGCGAATGTTTATGCATTTACGTCAAAATTGGGTAGATGAAATTCACACAAAATTGTTGGAAAATTTGACGAATTGAAGATGTCAATAGATGATTGCTCCACTATTAAAATCATTAAGGGAAGGAATAACATTCAAATTATTTCTTGCAATCGATGCAGACAATTTTTATTTTGCATAACGTTTCGCAGTCTAGTGATTATAAAATATCGAATGTCCACAATGGAAAATATCATATTCCTCATCGGCGATAGGGGATCGAATATTTTCCGCGGGTTGGCGCGAAACGATGATATAATCTAGCCGATAGGATGACGCCAGGTGGTATCGTTGCCTCGACGTTCCACCTCTCCCTCTTTTGTTTTTATTCTTTTTCTCTTTCATGAAATTAGCGGGCCATTTCCTGAGTCAGCCGTCGCGGCATCGTAAAAATAGTTATAATAGACGAAGCAATTCCGACCGAGCTGACGCGCGCGCGCGCGCGCTCGTCGCTAATGAATTCAATCGTCCGATTTATTAATCAATAAAATTCGTCGCAATCAGCTGAATGCTTTCCACGGAGACCGGGTCTCGCAGTTTTTCCGCTCCGATCAAAAAGTCCGCTTCATCGTCACACGACAAAGATTGGTTTTCCAATTGAATTCGCATTAACGCGAGCGAATATTTATAATATTTTATAAACATTTATTATTCCGTGAAATTTTCAAGCGCTGCGCTAGCTCACGGAAACCCGCCTGAAAAAGAACCATTAATAAAGAAAACAAACATCTCTCCGACGACCTGCAATTTTGATTCCGCGAAATAGGCAGAAGAGAAGGGTGGGGATAACCGCGCGCGACACGGAAAGCTTGATTTTAAAAATTTGGCAAGTGACAGCATTTATTTTGTTTAAATGAAAGCAATGGGAAAGCGTGACGAAGTTAATAGATATTCGTCGCGCGGCGTGGACGGCGAAAATATTCAACGAGGTAATTATAAACAAACTTGTTATAACTGATGAATGAATAATTTTATTGTAATAAATGTAGATTTGCTCCAATATATTTCCGGCAAATAAATGTACAAAGGCGATGTTTATATTCCGCGATTTATTAATGAAACAGCCGTTCGGGACAGTGTAATATTTCGAGAGCTTGCATGTACACTAACAGATTTGTTATTGGATGTATTATAAATAAAGTCAAACAACAGAGTTACGTCCACTGCTGTGTTGACGAATGGCTTTCCTTTCGATACATTGGAAATTAATTATTGTGTTGGAACGAAAGTTCGTAGCGTTTTCAAATTAAAATTGAAAGCTAAAATTTAGATACACATTCGGGTACACATTTTCAGAGATTGTTTTTTAAAAATTTCTATATACAATATATAATGCGACTATAAACACTGGGAATGGACAGGTACGTGGGAATTCGTATTCGGGTCGGGAAAATTTATTGTTCGGAGACCTTCTAATAAACAATTAGCATTTTCCGATTCCAAGACTCCGCTTTGTTCCTACCATAGAACTCTTGCGGGAAGAAGCCGCTCGCGCCTCACCGTCGCTAGGTGTAACGTTTACATTGTTTTATCTCGGCAGCGAGATATTACTCTGAATAAATAAACAAGCGTTAAACGGAATAACAAAGACGGGGCTAAATTTGAGGTCTCGGCTCGTTCCCCGAGGCGCGTTGTTCTCTCTCCGGGCGAAGGGAACGAACGGTCGTCTCTCTTTTTCGGACGAGACGCAGAATTATTTTCAGACGGCGGCGTCGGCGTTGGCAATAGAATCGCGGAAGGGATTTTCGTAGCTCGCGTGATAAAGAGCGAATTCTTTCTTATCGCCGCGCGGCAGCGAACTTCCTGCTCGAAACAACAATGTTTCGTTGTTCACCTGGCAACAAAACGCCTCTCCGCCTCTCTAGCCTTGCTTTCTTTCGGCCCCCCTTCGCCTTTATTGTTCCTCTTAGATCTTCTCCTCTGTTGCTCTGACTCCGCCACTCCCTTTATCTTCTTCTTTATTCTCTCTCTCTCTCTCTCCCTCTGTTTCCGACGGAGTCTCGCGAAACGTTTCGTTTGCCGAGTCCTCTAGAAAACTGGTGCGCGTTTCGGTAGACGATGCCGGGTGATAGTTGGAATAAGGAAACAGAAAGGAGAGAGTGGGAGAGAGAGAGGAAAACTAGGAGAGTGCGCGAGAAAGGCGCGGCAGACGGTGGTAGAAAGGAAGTCAAGCGAAATAGCAAATCCTCAAACAAACGGTAGAGTCTTTGCGAATCGAGTGAGCTTAGCAGTGGATTATCTTCGGCGTATATAGCCTGACGTCGAGCTTGGCCGGATGTTCGATACCAAAGAGCCCAAAATCGTGTTCCACCGGTTTATACCGTTCCCTCCCGCCCGGAGAGGCGGGGGTATTGTCGAAACACAGTCACGAGTGCATAAACCCGAGATCGTATCGCACCTACGTAAGCTCGCATTTGTTAGACATGCATGAAACCTCCGCGCGAACCGCCACGAAGAAAAAGACGGCTCGGGAGCTATCGGCTGCGGTGATTGAGCACGAATCTTCGGAAACATAATTTTTCTTGACGTATACCAAAACAAAATGATTAATTTCTTGACGTTTTTAGACCCTTTTACCATGGCTGAGACGACGCTTTAATATAGATAGAATATGAAACGATTCTGAGAATAATTTTCGGCGTGCCCGACACTTTTTCCAGTAAAGCGCGTTCCATTTCAGAACTCCTCCGTTAACTGAACTATCCGCGCTCTCGTCAGAGAGAGCTGTCTCTTTCTCTCTCTCTCTCTCTCTCTCTATCTACGAGAATCTAATCTCGTACGCGTGGAAACGTAATCCGGCGAGCATCGCGGCCAGGGCGTTCCACCTCGGAACATCTCTATTTCATAGAGGCTGGCCGAAATAAAAAATTCCATATCGCGTTTTAAACTAGCGTTACGTAAACCTGGGAACAGGGGGAAGCCGCAACTCGGTCGGCGCGCTAAGCGGATCGCGAAAGCTGAGAGCCGAGAGACGAACGCTTCGCGGAACGTTGCAGCTCATGAATAATTTCCAGTAATTAGGGAGACAGTCTCTGCTTCAACATTGTACAGACACCGTGCGGAAGTTGCCCGGCCGCCGGGGTGAAGTCTGACGGAGGTTTTGCTGGCTGCCTAAGTTTCCGTAGCGAGCTATCACGAAATATCGTGTGTCTCGAGACGTCGTCGCATCGCGTCGCGTCGCGTAGCGTCTCGTCTCGCGACGACGACGACGAAGAAATGCCGTGGAGGATCGCGTTTCTGGTTTTTCCAGGCCAGAGAATGCAATATCGTTTTCAGATATGCCGGCTCGAGATCCGGCAAACCGAAACTCGTTTCGTCGGCCGGACACGTAGCTCGTTTGCATGAAAACAACAACGAAGCGTGAAACTTTAATGCGTGCGCGCACCGGATTCATTGAATTTCACCTAACGGCTGCCGAAAGCGAAAGGAATCGATCTGCCGGCGCCGTCCGTAAATAGCGAAACTGCGCCGCCCGGTGTCGTTCGTCACGGGGTCAATTGTTTCGGGATTGGTCGCAATTAATTCCGACCGGCAGTAGTGACAGATATTATTGCGAATTTCGGAAAATTTATGGCCACGTTTTATTTAACAAAGTTTCTCGTTCCAGCGCGCTACCGGTGCTCGTCGCGTTCGAAGATATACGCCGCTGTGCAAAAGAAAGATGCACCCGGCCATATTTAATAGAAAAACGTGAAAAATCAAATAAGAACACGGTAAATTTTGAAAAAGTATTCCGCTGTTTAATAATACTTTAAGTGCAATAAATCAATCGTTGCGCAATACGATATCTACGTAAAGATATCGTTTGTCATTATATCTTATAATTATACTGGGGGGTGCTTCTGTCTTTTGCACGGTAGCGTAGGTGATGCGGTATGGGTATTATTAATTAATATTAAGTTCGTTGGGATGTTTGGACTTAAAAGTTCAATTCATCGACGAGTAAACTAAAATTTCGTTAGACGGAGGCTTCGATGAATGAAGTTCTGAAAATTCTATTTTGCGCAAGGGTCCGCGATCGGCTTGCGTTTACTTTGCCCTAAACTGAAACGGTCTCGCTTCGAACCCGGCTTAACGTCGCATTCTCCCGGCTAGCACTGGCGTGTCGACACCGATTCTCGAATTTAAAAACCGTAAAAGCCGAAAACGAATCGTCTCGGCGAGTCCCGCGCTGGTACGGGGGAATACGGTGTCGGCGATACGATAGAGAGAATAAGGCTCGATTCGCGGGTGGATTTAAGCAGCTCGCGCGCTCGAATCGCTCCTGTTGGTCGTACGGCCGGCAGTTTCCCGGCGTTACGACTCACTCTTTCCGCAAACGACAGCCCGCGCTGTGCTGGTACAGCAGTGTGAAACGTCGCGCAAAAGTAGAGCGCGGATAATGGAGGTCCTTTCCCGCTCGTCCCGCACCTCTTACGATCAAGACACTCCGGCAGATGGGAAATCGATGCCGGCTACGGGGACGTGGCAAAAAACGACACAGCGCCGTGCCATAACCCTGAGGGGGGTCTGAAGGAGTCGTCGAAACAAGACTGCAGTCGCAGCGGACATTACAGGCGATATAGCAGGTGTTTGTACACTCCTGGACAAAATGATAGCGCCATCTTTAATTTCAAGAAGAATCGAGGGGAATACGATTACCTACGAGGTGTGATCAAAAAGTAAGGTGACTTTTTGAATTTCCCGGGATACCTACAGTCGATTTTCGTTTTCTTTTTTTTCTTATGCTGGTACACTCGTCCCGAACGTATGTTCACAGTTTCAGCTATATAGCATTTTTTGTTTGTTCGCGAGAAGCATAAAGGTTAGAAGAGTGTTTTGCGTGTTCGGGGAAGTTTGTTCCGAAACTGCTTAATTTTGACCAGAAGAAACGTTGCACGAGCATCGCTCAGGAGCTGTTGAACGACGTCAACGATGATCCTGATTTGCTCAAAAGGGTCATAGCTGAGCTCAAAGCTATACCAAAAAGTGCTTATCGGAAGTGCTTCGAGAATTGGAAAAGCGCTGGCACAAGTGTATTATATCCGAGGGGGATTGCTTTGAAGGGGACAACATAAATATCGATGAATAAATAAATATTTTTTGATAAAAATAAAAAGTCATCTTACTTTTTGATCACACCTCGTACAATTGACTCGAATCGAGGGGAATGCAACGACCTATCTGTTATTACCGAATTAATCACTGTGACATCGTGGCACTTGCACGACAGTGTCAAAGCGGGGATGGTCGCCGCCGCAAAGCGGAGAAATGGCGTAGAAGGCGAAGGGCAGAGTGGGAGGCAAGTCTTAATCTTGCAACGCTGCTCCTAACCGGGCCACCATTATACGAACTACGGTCCAGCGTACTATTTACTATACGACCGCATATTCTGAAGTACATACAACCAATTAATGCTAAACCTCGTATACATACGAACTCTTATCCGAGGCTTTATTATACGAACTACGGTCCAGAGTACTATTGACCATATGAACGCGTATTCTCAAGCACATACCGTAGAATATCGTACATCCGAACCTCATTTATGCGATCCAATTAATGCTAAACCTCGTATATACGAACTCTTAACCGAGCCACTTACAGTCCGACGTACTATTAGGTGTACGAAGTGCACACATACTGTAGAATATCGTTTATAGAAACGTCATTCATAAACCTCGTGTACAAGGCGTTCCATCTATCTTGAGCACATTGAATACCTCGCTTACTTTTTATGATAAAATAAGAAACATTATTTTGTTCGCAGAGACAAATACTACGATAAGATAAAAATTGTTCCGAAGGGCGTGTTTATCGAGATTTCAAGATCATCGGAGTTTTTTTAAAAATGAAACGATCGCGATACGACAGTTGAGGTCAAGATGTATCCAACCACCTGTAATTCAATGACCTTCGTAATTTACTACAATTCGAATAATCGTGAAATAGAAAACCAGTGAACCGTGGTAGGTTTAGCGTTAAAGACGGCGCGTACGAGTTATAATTTTGTCGAGGAGTGTATCAGGTGTTTGTAGTCGTTTCGACGGGGTTTGAAGCACGGGGCTTGAAGCACGGGGCTTGAAGCACGGGGCTTGAAGCACGGGACGAGTAAAACCGGCGTCGGCGGTCGTTCGCCGGTTTTTCCGAGGTCTAGCCGCGCGGATAACCGACCGGAAAACCCTGCGGGGTCGTCGGGAGCAGCCAGATACCGAGGACGTCTAGTTTCTTATCGGGCCGAGCATCATCCTCGAAGATACTTCGCCCGTTGTTTCCACTCCGGAACGATCGTTCGAGCCTGCTTCGGGTTCCGCGACGACGGGCCCTTAACGTTTGCGTAAATCTAAATCCCATTGCCTAGGAAAATTGTCCTCGCTGATACGGTGAAACCGCGCGGAAGGAATCCGATAAACAGCCGAGCGAGTTCTTAAAGAAGCTTCACCGCGGAGCAGAAGAATTTGTACCGTCCTCCTCGTCCTCGGTCCTCCTTCTCTCGCTTAATTAAACCCTCGATTAATTTCTCGTCTGCTTCGCGCTACGGGATAAAGGATTTTTCTTTTACACCGGGATCGTCGCGGATCCTCGCGGATCCTCGAAGCCACCGATAAGACTATACCAGCATGTTGCGCCGCGCAAGAAACTCCTGGAGCGATCAACGAGACATCTGATAGCACGGTCGTCGTTGATGCAGTTTCCCATCAGGAACTTCGTTAACTTGTAACGACGTAAGAGATTTAAATGCACACAGAGGTGTCCTTTGACGCTCGGTTTCTGCGACCGATCGAATCCGCCCTGCGACCACCGCCAACGAGGTCCCGAGGGACGATGGGTAATAGAGGAACCGAGCATTTTTATGAAGTGTCGCGAACCGTGAATCTGCTACTAACGACCCCGTTATGTCACCCCATCTGGGCTTCGTATGGGACGTGCAATATAAAACGCGTAAAAATAATCGACGCTACCTTTTTTGGGGGTGTTGGCCATCTGCGGATAATTCACCTCAAATTGGTTTCGAAATCGTGTCTGATAGTTTGCTACACCATATCCAGGAGACGAGAGTGCTAATTGGAGTCTCTTCTGCCTACGATGATACTCCATTTCATTAGGAATTCAGTAAATTATTCAAGGTCATTCAAGATCACCGACAGAGGAAACGAATATTTCTCTTTATTTTTTACAATTCATAGAATTATCAGAATTTTAAAAGTTTAAAACAATTTCGAAGCTACATCCTATACATTTCTCAAATATTTTCCATGTTATATTTTGTTCTGACTTGAAAAATTGGATTCTTCATTTTCTACGATTCATAGAATTATGAGAAGATTAATGATTATGTTTATTTTAAAAGTTTAAAAGCATTTCGAAGCTACACCCTGTACATCTTCCAAATATTTTTCATGTTATATTTTGTTCTGACTTATAAAATTTGGTTACATGTACACAGTTAACAGGGGAGGTCAATACTTCGTTACGATTTTTATAAAAATTGCCTTGTACCGTGAAATTCCGAAACGTAGTAGCCAATATATTTTTAGTGCTTGCGAGCACGTAAAAATTACCCGAAAAGTTGACACTGGAAACGATATTCAGTCGTTTACCACGGAAAATATTAATCGTACAAGCACGCAGCAAAAATTTGTACAACGTGCGCGTATTTAATTCTGAAAGTACTCGCTTAAACAGATTTTTAATGGATCCATTTAATTGAAAAATGCGTTTTAAACATAACATTACATTTCTCAGTTTTTCCTGCGTAAAAGTCAAATAAAAGCTCGTGCAATATTCACAATTTCAACGCGTGTGTAAACATCATCGTAAAAATTTGGAACAGCTTTGATTTTGCCTATCTACAGATAGTCATCGTATGTGTGCAGTATACGCGTGCGCCTGCAATAATATTTGTCATACATGTAGCTGAAATAAAAAATTCTATTGGGTCGAATCGTAAATATCTTCCACTGCAAGCGTTGTAAAATTATTCAGCGAGTATGACCTGACATTAATGATGAGAATAGTTTAATGATTGAATTTAATAATAATTGAACAAATATCTTGCATCCAATAAATTATTTTTAGTTTAATCTAATATTTTATTTGTGTTTTATTGGCCGACAAAAGCGGTACCGATGAGAATTGTTCAATTTAAATTTTTTGAATTTTGGAAGACGGCTTTACACATTTACATTTACATTTACATTTACATTTACACGTTCAGATCATGATCAAGTGTTTATAGTCTGACAATGCAATAATGATTATTTACAGAAATATCATTTCATATTTCTCTCGATTTATTAAAACAATTCAATGGGGAAATATAGTTTCACTTGATTACGTTTTTTAAAATTCACTCAATTTATTTGAGTAATAACACTGTCCATGGTCGAAAGTAAAATACGCAACCTGCCCTCTCACAATAAACAGTTTCCGAAAATAAAGAGTCGAATACACAATCTCACCGTTGACTGGCATTTCCGCAACGCGAGCATGACCGATAGGCCACTGAAAAGCGAAAAAAAAACATCCTTGAAAATATTTCCGTTAGTTTCGCATCATATTATACACAAGCTTCGTAATAATCGGAAGGCAGCACTCGGGGTAACGTCCCTCGTAATCTTCCTTTACGCTCGTTCCGCGGCTCGTTAAATATGTTTCGCAATTATTCCGCGGAAGGAAAAATAATTGTAACAAATTACGGAGGCATGAAACGACGGCGCTCGCGGCCGTTGAGCGTGCATAACGAGAAAATTTGGTGCGCGTTTCACGGAAGATCGGGCCGTGCAAAAAGCACGGCAACGTAAAATTTAACGGGCCCACGGTGCCGATATTTAACGCTGTTATATTTGCCATCGGGCGCGCCCCATCCTCCCCTTTGCAACCCTCCACTCATCTGCAATCCTTTACAGAGTCGTCGATGTAAATCCAGGAAAGTCATTATCTAAAGGAAAACCGTTAAAATTGCAGGAAAATTTCAGAAAAAGTTTTTATTTTTTAAAAATAGTTCAACTGTAAAGTGCACATACATTACCGCACTTATGAAATAAATATAATCCCGAATACGTATAGTTCACTTCGAATCAGCCATTTGTCTGCGCTAACGTTTTCCTCTAATTTCAAGCCGAAAAAGGCGTGGCTTGTTAGAGTTTATCGATTCACCCTGTATATACAATACATGTAGAAATCTCCAGGGAGAATCGTCAGAGGGACTAGAGGATTTCCCGGAGGGGTAGGGCGATACGATTAAATCGAAACGTTTTCGTGGTCCGCGAGAAAGCAGCGCGCATCCGACGAGGACGACGACGACGACGACGACAACGACGGTGGAGGCGACGCGTATCCCGTAGGCAAAGGATGTCGCGGTGCATGACTGGCGGCAAATTACACGGAATTAACACAGAGGATTGTTTGTAATAAAGATTAATAGCCGGCTTTGTAACGAGTACGTTTGATACCAAGCCGCACGCAGTTTCCTCCATCCCTTATTCCCGGCCGCCGCGCCCCTTCTCTCTTTCGCCCTCCGTGCGACCAGGAATGTTGTTTGTGTAATCAACGGAACGAACAGAGCCTCTCTACCGCTACCGTCGGCGCTGGGAGGAGGGACCCAGTGCTCCTGTAGCGTGTAATTTGTAATTCTGCACGCTGCATTATTTTCCGCTCTACCACTTCCCACTTTCCACCCTCTCGCACTGTCATCTCTCCCTCCATCCTCTTTCTCTCTCTGTCCCTCTCTCTCTCTCTCTCTCTTTTGCTCTTTCTCTCTATCTATTCTCTGTCTCTCACTCTCTCTCTTTGTTCCGTACGCTCTCGTTTTAACGAACGCGGCGCGCGCTCTAAATTATAGCTGGATCCGCGTTCCGCATGACAATCCGGCGGCTCCCCAGGATATTGTGGAAATCAAATCAGCTAAGCGTGCGTCGATAACGTCCACCATGAAAACCGATCACGCTTATTATCGTTCGCAGAAACGCGATTTGTCCATTACACACCGGCACAGTTTTTCGGCGGTCGGGGGCGGGAGCGCGCGGCTCGACGGGAAAGTGATTCGATCGATCACACGCGGCACGATTTTCGCGCGATCCGGTTAAAGATTGCCGTAATCGGTTCCGATCCGATCGCCACTCTAATGGAACCACGCTGGTCGGACAGCTTTCTCTGTAATGTGAATTGAATTTTCGGAATCCCGCGTGCGTTACACGCGCAGGATAATTGGGTTACCGGTTTTGCGTTTAGACGTTCGTCACTGTTTCAGGGTTTTAGGGGATGCGGCTGAAGATAGATTAAAGGAGATTTTCAGGCGACTGTGTTGTATCTGAAAGAGGATCGATGTAGCGACTGTCAAGCGATGCAAAATGATTCCTCTCATATTTTTGAATTCGTTGTTATTATCAACGTTACTCCGCATTACACGCGAAGGATAATTGAGTTCCCGGTTTTGTATTTAGACGTTCGTCGCTGTTTTAGGGCTCAGGGGATGCGGTGGATTTAGGGGACGCGGCGGAAGATAGATTGAAGGAGATTCTCGGTGACTGCGGTGTGTCGGAAAGAGGATCGATGGTAGGGGCTGTCAAGCGATTCAAAATGATTCACCTCATATTTTTGAATATCACATTGTACGTGGAGGATAATTAGACTACTGGTTTCGCATTGCATAAACATCCGCAGTCTGGACATCAAGAATTATTCCTTGAAAGAATCATCTGCCAGGTTCACCGTCCCCTAAACGCTCGCGAGGATCCGGTGATAGCTCGCCGGGCGAGCACCGTCGAGGATTATGCTGCAGGTGTAACTTATCGACAAGGCAGGCAGACAGCTTGTTCATCCGGCGAATATAAGATCACCGTACGAATTCCTTCTGGCGCGCGTTCGGCTGCATTTCGGGACGGTGGATCCAATTTTCTCCGCTCGAAAATCCCTGCTCGCATTTCATTCATCCGTCGCGTCGGGCGAGTTTGTGCACCATCTTCCGCGTAACTCGATGCGTTCCTCGCGAGGGTGTCGGGGTCTGGCTTCGCAGTCTGACCGACGCGAGACAACGCGACACGACTAATTCGAATTCCCGGCGGGCCGCGTGCCTCCGCGGCGCATTACATTCATATTCCAGCGTCTCGCGATCCTCGGAAAAACTCGTCGCCTCGACGCCAGCTTGCCCTGGCGTTGATATTAATAATGTAATCGGCCAGGGAGGGGAGGAGGGGTGGTTCAGTGGGATGGCTAGAGGTCGGGGAGGGGTGGGCGGTTGAATTAGAAACGGTGTCACGTCGTCGGAGCAAAGGCGGACGGTAGGTCGTCGCCGTCGACGCCAGAAACGTAGATAATTAAACCACGACCTTCCCTTGGTCGCAAGACGTCGTCGACGCGTCGGTTACCTGGCCGTTATCGTGCCAGGAATACGAATCTCGAGCCTTGGGGTCGCGGAGGTATCGCGACGAGTCACGGCCACAGTCAAAAGACCGCAGCGGGCGTTAATAACGTCGAAGCACTCCGTCAGTTTGCTATCTTCCAACGTGGCGCTGTCTCTGTGCTAGGAAGTCTCTGTCCCACGAAACGTGGGAATGTTTCAACGCGGTCGCCACCAGCGTCGCACCCTGCGACACAAGATGCGTTAGAAAATGAATGAATAGCGTATTATGGTAAGAATTGCGTTCTTCCTTCATTCCTATTGTCGAGGCAAGGACCCCGGGAATTACGAGTTCCGCATGCAATTACAGTCTTCGTTTTTCAAACGGGATGCCATATTTTTGTTTTCACATTATGAAACTGTAGAAGAGAAAACAAGTTCGGCATATGTCTTTGGAATGACCTCGAGGTAACTCAAGGTTGCAAGAATTAACAACTTTAGAAAATTAATTTTTACCGGGTTCTACTTTTAAACTTTTAAGAAATGCAAGCAGCGCTATCTTCTTGACGCGCAGTGCGCGTCGTTCACCATGAACGGAGAACGTCTCTGCTCGGAAGGTTCGCTCCGGGTCGCCGAGTCAAAAGTGGAAAACAGGCGTTAATAACTTTGAATCTGTCGTTTCGTCGCCCGTTACGCTACAGCAGCCGTAAATAGTCGATTAACGTTGATTAAGTTATAATTTAATTGGCAATTTAATTACAAACCGTCTTGTATAATAGCGGCGGACAGCCAGTCTGGCGGCGGAACATTACGGAACAGGAACGGGAACGGGAGCGTGCCTTCTCGTTTACAAAGGCTTTTATAAATGGGAATTACCGGTTCTCCCGACGAACTTTGGCGTGGTCCACGGTTCCAATTAGTCGCGTTTGTGCTCTCGTTCTTTCGATGTCATCGATGGCTCGTCGTCCACCGATTGTCCCGCGAAATTGCATCGTTGCGAACGTGAGCGTCGCGTCGGGCCGGGTCTGGCCGAAGTTTCCCGCGGAGAGAGCGGATCCAAGTTGCCCGTTCGTTAGGGGATTCTCGTGGATTTCCATTGAAAGGCGACGACCGTCGTCCATGATACTCTAACGAATTAGGCGATTGCCACGACCGACGGTCGAGGTCCGGGGTCTGGGACTTAAAACGCGCCTAATTAACCCTTACGAGGCCGACGATTATCAAGTAGATGGACGTTAAGCATCGGACTATATAAAATTACGCGACCGTGTCCCCGCGCCACCAGCAATTTCGAGAAAACGATGCCATTATCATTAATGTTTTACCGCGATCACCGTTGTTCACCGCAAAGTGCTCGTTCAGTGTAATAATTATTATCATCCCATTTGCGACATTACGAGCACGGTACAGAAGCAGTGCTCGGCGGACGACCTTCCCGCACCCGAAAATCGAAAGCTCGTCCCAACCCCCTTTCCTACACCCCCGCCCCCTAGCTGCCCCCCCAGGACAGCGGCAATTTGTTAAAGTATTTACGGGGGGCCGCTTATGGAAATTAACAATCGCGAAATTTCTCTATCCGGTCGACTGGGACGAATTCAATTGCACGGGCCACAATGATTTCTCTTGTTCGCGCCGCGGAAAGTTTGCACTAACAACCGGAACACTTATCGAGCGTTCCCACGTTGAAGTATGCATCAAACCCGTTGCCAATAATACGATTGTAAATCAGTCGACCGCGAGCCCGATGCCCCGGAAAATCGCTGGGTATTACGATCGTCCCGTGGCTGTTATTGTTGTTCCCCGTTGGTGTTTGTTATTATTGTTATTCCCCGTCGTTAGCGTTGTTATTATTAATAAGTTGCGAAACGCGTAATAGGGATAGCCGGATATACGATACGACGACGCGCGTAAAATTATACAATAGTTTGGCAAACATGCTGCGCCGGTTCAGTGGAAGCGGTGTCATTATCATTTTAGCGTAATTACCATTCGGTAATTACCGTCCGTATTCATCACGGAGCGTCTCGATGTTTATACCGTCACACGTAGCGTGCTAGTTAGCCCTGTCACGTGTACGAGCACGTTCCTGCCGGATATCGGCCGCCATCGCGCCCGGCATCGAAAAAGGTTCGTGCCTCATCCGCTTGGATCATACGTGCTTGCTATTAGAGCTGGGAGGGCCGATCCAGGGTAAACTTTACTGCACCGGACTCAACATTTTTGCCTTTCTCCTATAAATTATTATGTCTCTGGTATGTAATCCCGTATATTTGTACCCGGGGCGGCTGCAGATCGAATTTTCGATCCTGTAGGATCGATGGTTCGGGAGTTATGCTTTCTTAAAGTTGAGCATTTTTCAGATTTTTGACAGATAAGGGCCCCGCCATGTTGGTTTGTAGCGACGCTCGCGTGCCGCTTGCCGAGCAGAACCGCTAGATGGCAGCACGGACCTAGAACCCCTCGCGAATTCCTCGGCTGTCTTGGAGGCCGTCGTCGCAATGCAAATGTTTGCACGGCGTTAAGGGATGAAAATAATAAGTCGACACTTTCGAGAATGCTCTCTCCACGACGGAATTTCGAGGCACTCGAGGAATGATGTCGGGGTAACGTGCTAGCCAGTGCGCGACGCTTAGTTATCGAGCGCCACTCATTGTCTCAATTATGAGGACTCGGGCAAGAGGGCTTTTCATTGAGCAACGATGGCCGTTCTTCCTCGTGTGCTTCGCCCTCCGCTCGAGTTGCCTCTCATTGGGTGCACCCTGTTTGCAGTGCCGAGTGTGCGAGGCAAGAGGACGACAGACACACCGATAAACACTTTTAAGCCCCGTCGGCGTGCCAGCCACGGGCAATATCGAGCACGGGCAACTTTCCGTTGCTCCGGGAAATTAGCGAAAAAAGGTAGACGACGACGACGACCCCGTAGATTAAATATGCTCGGACAAATTCTGTAAGAAACTTTATTATACGAGGCTTCCCCCCACCGGTCCCCATTAACGACCAAATTGAATGCTTTCTTATAAACGTTGCAAATCCAAGACGATGGAATTCAATCTGTGCTCCGTACGCTACGGTGCTCTTCAATTTATTTTCCTCCAGACCAGAACGCATTGCGTTCCCTCCCCCACCACTCTCTCTCTCTCTCTCTCTCTCTCCTCAACCTCTTCCTCGTTCTCTCGTTCGCTAACCTCGAGTTAAACCGCGCCCACTCAATAAGACGACCTCCGACTGCCCCGCGATCTCGGCAATAATTAAATTCGTTAAAGAAGTACTTAACGCGCGACGAGTTTCCGCACAGCACAACCGCAAACGCGGAACGTTTATGGAAAAATTAGCTTGCATCTGTGGCGTTCTTCGAGATGGATCGGCGAAAAGTTTGGGATGGTTCAAGCTTGATTAAACTTCACCTCCGAGAACCAACCATTTGGATTATTTTTATGTAATCCTGTAGATTCTGGCGAGACAATGCCGAAAATCCAAGTTTCAATGTTGAGAATTCTGTAGCTCAAAAGTTATGCGTGTTTAAAGTTGAGCGACTTTAAGCGGCTCGGGCACGAAAGGACGCCGCCATATTGATTTACAGTAAGCGTCACGCGTCGTTTAATGAGCAGAGCAGCTAGATCGCAGCACAAGCACACAGTGATCTCGATATCAAAAACGCTTTATATTAATTTGTATGGAAAAGAAAGCGTACGTAAATCTGCGATAGTTATTGAGAAATTAATGTTCGACTATATAAAATATCCACTTGCAACAAAATCACATTAAGTTCGCTCACACAATATTATTCATAAATTCCTCAAGAATTATCGAGAGTTCTAAATAAGAAAACAAGTTAAACCAATTAACGCGTATACCAAATTGTGGTCGAAAGCAATTTTTAAGTTTTTCAGATTTTTTTTATGAAGTGCATCGTAAATGCGTCTTTACAATCTCAATAATTGAAGATTAAAAAACATATAATCGTCACTTTGACGGATCCCGTGTTTCTTGCGTTCAGCGGTGTATAACACACCATTTAAAATGGATCTTTCGCGTTACGGGTAAAAAGCAATCGTAGCTTCTGTTTACTTGTTTTTAATTCTCGCAGTTCGCGGGATATATTTACAAGGTGGTTTACAAAAATTCTCAGTGCAAACGGAATTGTAGGAAGAACAGATGTGCACAGCGCAACGATAAAAAGGAGTAAAACAACTGTGCAATTTCTTTTATGGTTACGGAGCGCTTATGGCAGCGTCGTGGTTAGCAGTCTTTGAAAAGCGTACTCTGCAAATTCATGGGCTTAAAGACTTCAACTTTCCATTTAAAAATATCATTATTAAATCCTTCAAAGAATCTGTCTTAACTAAGAATTGATTTGTTTATGTTTCGTGTGATACGTATAGCAGAAAAATACGAAAGAATGCCTCGGATGAAAGTTGTACGATGTTACGAGATACAAATAAATAAATTCTTAAATGAAATTCTGTACTCGAGATGAATTCGAAACGCTACACATTCATAAATTCTTCTCAAGTTATAAATTATAAAAGTTGATGTGTTTTTCAAATTAATTGCAAAATATTTTTGCGATTTCACAATTGAAATAGATATTCAGGGGTTCACGATTAAATGAAACGTCAAGTACACAACTACCAAGAATATTTGCCAGCAACTCCAAACGGAGGAATTTAATATGAACGAATGCGAAATGTAATTAAAAATGTAAAAATGTTCATAATTAATTCCACTCGCGCATATGTAACTTAGCAAATTGCAAGATTGTAAAGGTCACATATGTGTCACATATGTGTCACTGTGGTAGCGTGTTAACGGGCCTAATCTTCGTCTGGAAGGTTCCGAAAAACATTCATCTTGGTATGGTTAAAATGTAATTCTAGCACCGCGTCAGGTTGATCCGACCGAAACGAGTGTGCCAAAATTTGAACTGTTGATGGCACAGGGGTTAATGGTACTCGGCTGTAGGAGACACGTCTTCGCTCTCCGCGCGTGCCTTTTAAGGGCCGTTATTTAGCGGCGCGGGTTGGTACGTCGACGTCGCGCGGATCTTTATTCGGCGCTGTCGCGGCAATTTTTTCCGTGAGTCGAGGGGGAATTATTCGCGCGACATGAGGATGCCAGTCACGGCGAGGGGATCACCACTTTACTGTTTTCGGGCTGCCTCGGTGTCTTAAGCCAGCCAATTTACGGTGCAAACATTAAGGTCGTCATAAAGTAGCCGGCAGTCTTAAGGCGCCATAAATCGTTCCGCCCTCATCCTTTTGACGTCGCAACTCGTCCGCTTCTCTGCCTCAGGGTTGCTCGCGCGCTTCCTCACGTTTTCTCGATGCGTGAACGGTCTGAGGGAAACCGCTCTGTGCGTATGCCATACGACGAAAATAAACGGGGATTTCATCAGCGAAGCATATGCCATTTTTCAATCCCTAATATGTATAAAAAAATCAATAACAATTTATAAATAAATTATAAATTCGCGATATTCGATGATTACTAGGGAAAAATGGAACAGGAAAAAGCTGTATTCTTGTTTATTATAACGTAATAGAAGTTTTTCCTGTTTACACTATTCTTTAATGAGTGAAGGTGACATCCAATTTTTTTTAATGGAATGCTATATTTTTTACATTATATGGAATCGCGTATGAAAATATTTTCAATGATGTATCACTTAATGATCTTTAGACACTCGCAGGGTCAGGAACAGACGAAATATTTCGAATGCTGGGTACTGATATGCATGCACACTATTTTTACGTTGAAAAATATTTCCACTTTAACAATCTGGAACACAAAATACTTTATTTTAACAATTTAATCTTGCTCGAGGTGTTGGATCTTCACGTAGATAATCAAAGTTGCGTGCAGACTTTAAAATACATTAACTAGTATTATTTTATATTTACTATTTAAAATATTATTTTCCATTCGCTATTTAAAATATTATTTTCCATTCGCTATTTCAAATATTATTTTCCATTCGCTGTTTAAAATATTATTTTCCATTCGTTGTTTAAAATATTATTTTCCATTCGCTATTTAAAATATTATTTTACCTATCTCTGCAAACCCTAGGGTGCCAATACCTTTTCACTCTACGGTCTAAGCGAATGACAAAAGCTTGAAGATTTTCGTCCCCAAACGTTTCTGATTCGACGTGTTGTGGGTCGACGTAATTTCTCGAGCGGAAAACGGGTGCCGAACGACGCGAGGGAGAATCGGCCGACGAAGAATTTCCCTGCCGTCTTTCACGGGGGAGAACGCCGTCGACTGAATCCGACGGGCCCCCATAACAATAGCGGACGTCTTAAACGTTGGATTCGTTGGAGTCTGCAAAAAAATTATCCGCCGCGATTCGCGGCGAGACGAGCAATGTTCCTTCCATTTCCCGCGCCGACGTTTCTTATTTATCCGAAGCTCGCAATATCTCTCGAGCGTGTCGCGCTGCGAGTGCAGAAGACGCGGGGGTGGGACATCATAGGGAATTTCGAAGGTAATAAAGACGAATGTTGCACGCACCGGAGATTTTTCGCCAGTCAAACTTCTAAATTATTATGAAACTTCTTTCACAATAATGTTTGCATTTAGTACTAAATGTACTAAATGTACTAAATGTACTAAACGTAATCATTTAGTACGCAAATTGTGTCGCACTTTTATCATACGAAAAATATCCAACAGAAATGGGCCGCAAACCATGTTTACGAAATCATGTTGACTTCGAGTGATCTTGAACGATTTTCGTAAAGGTTATTGGAACGTAAATAAAAAGCCGATGTATTAAAAAAAAATAGAGTTGAATTTCATGTGACTTTGGTGCCACGAAGTTTTACAATGTTTCAGAATTCGAAGTTTTACATTGTTTCAGAATTCGAAGTTTTACATTGTTTCAGAATTCGAAGTTTTACAATGTTTCAGAATTCGAAGTTTTACAGTGTTTCAGAATTCGAAGTTTTGCGCGAGAAGAACGATTGAATCACAGCAGCGTCTCGTCTCACTTTCCGGAGGGTTAATTCGCACATTGGCCGTCTCGAATCCGCGCTTTTCCAGCTCGCAGCGAGTCGTCGTCGTCGTGTATTTGAATTTTCCGCGCGAGCTAATGAAATTCGCGAGTGATTTACAAGCGCCGCGCGCAAAAATGGAGCAAGCTCGCTTGTCGTCGTTCCTCCGAGCGTTTCATAATACCGGTTCTGGTTCTCGGGGTTGGGTTGGGCGGCACGGAGCGACGTATTAAATGTTCGACGAGCAAAAATGCTGGCCGGGAGACGAGGGAAGAAGGTCGTTAAGGTAATACAAGACTGTGGCGTAAAATTGGCCGGGAAAAATTTGCACGTCGACGCGAGATAACACGGGAGAGGTCCATGCAGGTCTGCAATTTACCGTGAATCGAGAACGCCGTTACTCTTCCCCGGCCGCCACCCTCGCTCTCTCCTCGTTGTCGAATCGAAAAGTCAAGGAATCGTATTTGCAATGTAAATGCACCGGCGATCCGCAAACAAAACCGGCGTTCGGATATCTCTCTGTTCGCGCGATGTGATATCAAGCAAATGTATAAATACTCGCGCGCGGTTTGGCGGACCATCCACCGGTTGAACGAACCCCGGAACCATCGAACCGCTTTATTCCCGTCCCGCAATTTTACCTTTAATTGTTCCTATTTGGCCAACCGAATCTACATTATCCAGTATCCCGCGAAAGATAGGGCGATATTCAAATCCAATACCGCTATTTCGAGTCCCCAGGCATTTTTGCATAATAAATATCCCCGCATGCACCGTTTAATTTACCCGGTAACTTCTCACGATTACCTCCTTCGGAATTTGAACAAATTCACTCTGACGCGGGAATCGAATAAACCCTGCACCGACGATTCCGCGAGCTGTTGATTAAACGTCTTCTACCGGGGAATTATTATTATTGATAACGATGCGAACCGTTTGTAATAGAATTGATAAAGACACAACTGATTGTATTTGTCACTACAAATCCGACAGTACGGTTCCGACACACGGTTAACGCTATGTCGGACGTTGTCAACGGAATGAGTAAAACAACAATTTTGTAATTACCGGTACGTAGAATCGCGACCACTATACCGTGATTTACAGGATTCACCTTGACCCTTATTTCAAGGTAAAACATTATTTTTTATTTCATCGGGGTTACCTTGTGAGACCAATCGGTTGGTTCACCACTGAAATTATTACTGCTGTTAACCCTCCGAGGGTGGTGCCTGAGTTAATCTTGATCCAGAATATAAAAACAGTTAATTAATTCGTTTCTGGCGATTGAACGAGCAGCCGTTACATCAGAAACAACAGCAAGACTCACGTGTTCACTAAAATATGTTTCGTGATTACTGCAATGACAGCAATGTTGGTGTTTGTGATCGTATTTTTGTTACTTCAAAGGAGAGTCCGAACATAGAGAAGGACAGAATGAAATTCAAAGGAGAAGCCGAACATAGAGAAGGACAGGACGAGTGTCTCTTTCTTTCCCATACGCTGTCCTTCCTTGCGACCGAAACTCGAATCGTCGATTTAACCACTAAATACAATTGGAATTATATCGTGTTTGGTCTTATATTAATCAGAAAAATGCCAGAAATACGATAGTGAAATTTCATAAAAATAATAATGAAGACGAAGAAAGTTGAACATTTCTTCGTTTCATATACCCGAGCCGAGATCAATCATCGCCGCCTTCGACGCGGCGCGGCGTCGGCCGCCAGTGGAATGAGTAGACACTGGACTTAGAACCCGGTGTTTACCGAGGACAGTAATCTCGACTTTCCTGTAGCTGTAAGAATCTCGACCGACCTCGGTCGGTCGTCCGAGGCCTAAACAGTTGATTAAGTAACTCTTAGCTATAAATGTTTAAAAATGATGTACGATGGTTAATGGGTTAAACATTGCCCGTAGAAAGCGTTAATAATAGATAAAAGTCGGTTTCAGGTCGCTGAGGCGGCACTTTGACTCGCAGTTGCGCCGGAGCAGGGCCGAGCCACTTGGCCGGCGAGACTAGGGTGGCGAGCGAACGTGAGACGAGCTTATAGAGGATTCCTTAAGGGTGTTCCCGGCCGGGAGTACGAAAGAAGAAGCATAAAATGAACGCATTCATTCGGAACGGAATGGTTCCTCGTTACCGGGGCGCAACGCTGATATATTCGATTAGATTCCCCGGCAGCTCTCTTCGCTCTGTCAGTCTTCCTCTTTTTCTCCCTCTATGCACGTTTATTAAATCGTTTCATAACGCCCACTAATACGTAACTATCTGGCGGGTAAGTCTGTGTAAGAAGGGTGCCAGCAGCAGCGCGCACCGTCTTGTTATAACGTCAGCCCCCCCCCCCCGCTTCGTCGACGACGAAATCCAACCCTCGCGCGCACCGTTGCTCTTTTCTTCACTCGTCGTCGGAAGAAAACGAGAGGGAGAAAAGGAGCAAAGGGAGTGGGAGATAGAACTCGGGGGTAACGGCAAGCGAGACGCCATTTGGTCTGGACATTAAACTGATATCGTCTTAGATTTTCCATTTTTCCGAGGTACTTACACGTCCCTCTATTACTGCCCTTCGCCCCTCGCACCCGTCCCCTCCAACCTCTCGTTATTACTCGCTCTGATTTTGATCCGCTAATACAGCCCGTTCGGTATCCCGATAACGCTCCAGGTATCGACGACCGTTGCGATATTTTAGGCCAGTCGGGCTCCCACGATTTCTACGATACGAGCCTCGTTTCGAGAGCGAGGCTGCACGCGTACAGGGTGTCTCAAAATAAAGAAGTTCTGTAATTGGATTGGCAGTGGTTCGCACCGATATACCAGAGCCGAGATCAGATTACGCGGCATGTTTACACTGCTCGGAGATCGAGGAAGCTCGAGCTTCGCGGCCCCTGCGGCGTTGCCCCTCGGTGGTGGGGGTAGGCACTTGACAAATTCTGGGTAGGCGGTCGCTGAGATATAGCGCGACTTTACTGTATTTTAATATCATTGGGAAAGATACCGCAGCGAAACGTACACCCGCAGTAATAAGTACATTTCTCTATTTCGAGAAGGCGCAATTTCCATTGAGCGGTTACGGAACGTTTTTCCAGAACCTGAGATTATAAAAATATGAGAATAAATCGACTACATCCTCATTGAATTGTACAAATTTATTTTTACGTATTTTAATCTAATTGCAAAAAACACCGCAGCGAAACGTACCCCCGCAGTTAATAGGTGCATTTCTCTATTTCGAGAAGGCGCAATTTCCATTGAGCGGTTACGGAACGTAGTATCGAATAGTCGGGTAGCGATACCGACAACCATTTCATAAGATAGCCTGGGGTGGGGGTGGGTGGAGAGGTGTGTGGAGAGGTGTGTGGAGAAGCGTGTTCGAGCGTAAACTGTAGATGGAAACCGCGGGCGAGTCTCGTCGTTCGCGGGGACGAATTAACGCGTTTATTTCAGTGAATGGAGGAAATCGAGAAGAGGTGTGATACGAGAGTCGGCGGCGGCGGCGGTGGCGCGATCGGTTGTCGATTATCGTCGATATTCCCAGTCGTTCTCGCGGAAGCTTGATTACGCGGTCGACGATCGGGTTTTATGATTTCATCGTCCGCGCAGAAAGGAACGATTGTGGCCGCGTCTCGCCGGATAAAAGTGTTCGAAAGCCCTCGAGAGCAAGGGAGAACGGATAGGAGCCCTTTAACGAGCCATAGGCGGCGGCGCGAGAGCCTCTGTCAAAGGACAAAATGACGTTTACGTTAGGTCGGACGAGTCGGACGGGCAAAGAGAAACGCGATCGAGAGGCACACTCGATCTATCGCTTACGATATGTCGCGGAATTTTTTCCTATCACCGACCGATCGAGAAAAAGAGGAAACGCTGACGAAGCAAACGATTACAGAGATATCCGAACGTATTATCGTTAATTCTCATTGTTTTTATAAATCGTATTACCTTGACGCCCAGCACCTATATCCGATATCGATTTATATTTATTGCTTAACAGGTCGTTGAATATAAATGGGCACGCTGCTGCCTCGATTTGTTTCTCAGCTAATTTTACGTGTTGAACTTCGTTTTTCTGGACTTGTTCGAACCTTCAAGGTTTATGCAGATGTATGCAATTTGCTTAATGCATATTTGCATCTTGGATAATAGTTTTGAATTACATATTCATGTTATTCAAAAGTATAATTACCTTATTTTAATTACGTTAATTAAAAGTAGAAGCTTATTCGAACAACTGCTAAATTCTTTATTATAAAAACGAACGAGGAATATCATTAATAATGATTAATATAGAACGAGTAATTACTATATCCGATGTTATATGAATTAGTCCGCGAGGAAACTTTATTTTGACAACAAAAAGATTCGTAATAATAAGAATAATGGGGAAACGGTGATATCGATTGTTATAATTCATTTGTTTATTAATGTTTTTCACCGGATCGCGTACTTGGAAAGTAAAATGTTGTTGCATGCAGATATCGATCGTCGTTTATTTTAGAGCTTGGCTGTCGAAATTGACAAGAAGAATTTTGATATCCAGAGGTGGATACTGTTCATATTTTTTAAATTTATCAATCAAGATTTCTCTTTCGGAGGTGTACACAAAGGTCGTCAAACAGCATGATTGATATCTTGTGTACCGTATTTACAGTCGCGACTTGTTTTATCCGCCACATCTGTACGCTCCAATAAAGCTGGGAGATTGTAACGGCTAGATCTCTAATGATTTATTATAGTTATTAATCTCTTGGGTTTGTTTAGGATATAACACCGAGGCTCGCTGTTATTAATACCACAAAATTGAAAATATTCCCTGTTTTTCTTTAGGTTTTGTCTTTGTTATATTTTTTATATATAAATAACATTTTTTTGACATGGTTGACATTTTGACTTTGAAATTCCAGGTCAAAGAATTTTCTATACACTCTGTTTGTACTTTGCTTTAAATACATTAGTACCGCACTCTGTGTATAAAAATACATTGCTTGGAAGTGTACGATGTATTTGTTCCAATAAACGATTGATCTCTAAAATAACGACGTTTTGAGGTTACCTGGATATGTTAAAGGTAACGATCGATCGGAGTTAAAGTACTTCTGGAAATAGACGATATGTAGGAATCTTCGGCGCCTAAAACGCTAATAAAATATCGCTCTATACATCTCAGTTATTATTACTTCAGATGTCGTGGCTTCCTCGATTGTGGTTATTTCACGGTATTCTAATTCAACTCTGACCCGTTATCATATTTAGCCGAAGCATATCGGTGTGAACCGATTTTTCAGATTAAAATCACACCGAACACGATATAATTTCAACGGTATTTAGTGGTTTAATCGAGTGGGTAGGCACTGGATAAATTCTGGGTAGAGAAACGCAGAAAAATATCGCGACTTTACCGTAACAATTTGAACGTTGTGTCACCAATTTTGAAATATTCTTCAGGGTCGGTGCAGCGTACCGATGTCAGTATTTAGCAAGGGTGTGCAAGATTCTGGTCGGGACGGGAATTTTTCTCGGGATCGGGACGAAATACCGAGAATTTTGGAATCCCGAAAATGTTCAAGATTCCTGAAAATATCTGTAATTCCCGACATTTTGAAGTTTCTCCATACTTCCAATAATTACAAGAATCCAAAAACTCGAAGAACACAAAGGATTCGGATTGCTGAAATTTTCCAGAATAACGACACTTTCGGGAATCCCAAATATTATTCTATATCGCGTATATTGTCGGGAATCCCGACCATTTTTGGGATCCCGTATATTCTCAGAAATCCCGAATCTTCGCGGGATCCCGTATATTCTCAGGATCCCCGTATATTCTCAGGAATCCCGAATCAACTTGGGATCCAGCACATTTTATGGGAATCCCGAACATTTTTGGGATCCCATATATTCTCGAGAATCCCGAATCTTCGCGGGATCACGTATATTTTCGGGAATCCCGAATCATCTTGGGATCCAGCACTTTTTATGGGAATCCGGAACATTTAATGGGAATACCGAACATTTTTGGGATCTCGTATATTCTCGGGAATCCCGAATCATCTCGGAATCCAGCACATTTTATGGGAATCCCGAACATTTTCGGGAATCTCGTACACCCCTAGTATTTTTTAGGGGTTATCTAGGTTAAATCTTATCTAGAGGTTAAACGGCTTGTCAAGAGATTATTGTAACATCGTGTACCGTCGATCGCACAGAAGCGAATCGGCGAAGGGTTAAAAGTTACGTAACGTTTTCGAGTCGCATGATTCACCTTGCAGATCGCTGAAGAGCGGTACAGTGATGGGGCAAAGGGTAGAAAAGTCGAGCCTCGGCGAAGCGTCACCGAATGGCAGGGGTCTAGGTCGGCTTAGGCGAGTCTGCCAAATCGAACGGGACCGTTCGAGGAGTTTTCACGCAGGCTTGCGTTTCCCAGTGGCTGGTCGTGCACGCGTGTCGTCTCGAGGCGGCGGCCTCGCCTGGCCACGTAAACGCCACTCCGGAAAATGTCTATAAAGAGAAACGTTGTACATCGACGACGACGACGACGACGCGTCGTGCGCCGGTATCGGCAGGGCTCAAAGGATAGTACAATGTTTACCGAGAGCAGAGGACCGAGACAGACAGACGGATGGATAGAGAGGAGAAAAGGAGGGAGAGAGGGGTAGAGTAGAGACCGAGCAGTATCGGAGCGAGCACACACGCTCGCTGTCGAGGCATGCCACTTGTGGGTCTCTCGTGCAAACCCTTCCCTTAGACCTACGTACTTCGCTACCTACTCTATATTCCGTTCGACGAGCGTTACCGTTAGCCTGCCCCGTGCGAGCACTCGCACCTTGGCACCTGTAACACCACCCCCAAGCATTTCCGGCCGCCTACTCTTCCCCCTTCGACCCCTCGACGTCTCTTCGACCATCCACCCTCTTCGGGGCTGCCCCGAGCAATGCCTCTTCCTTTTACCGCTACCGTCTCTATCTTTGCTCCGAGACTACACCGTCTCGAATACGATGTCGTTGTCACGCTCCTACCCCCGCGCGCTATCCTCCGCTATCCTCCGCTATCCTCTCCTGATCTACACGCCCCCTTCGCATACATCGGCCTCCCGTGGCTCGTACTCGCCGGAAACCGCACCGATACCTCCGCGCGAATGAAAACGAACGACAATCTACACAACAGATAACGACGGCTGACGCCCCTATCGGGTATAACATTTTCGAGACACTCTGTAGAATGCGCGTAAAGCAGGAGCAATGACAGATCGGGAAAAAGAAAAGAGTTCTTGTGTAATCAGGAGCGATCTCGCCTTCGCCGCGGAAGATTCAATCTAGGATAGTCGGGTTCGTCGGTGGTCGCGGTAAGATTTCTTGAGTGAAACGGGGATCGATTTATGCAGACGAAAGTACACTTTCTTCTAGTTTAAGGGAATTTATGAGGTGGATTGTTATGATTCAAGAGACGCCATCAAGAAGTTTGCTCTCCGGGATGTACACTGTGCCACTGCGGGCTCTCTCTCTTCTCCCCCTCTCTCTCTTTCTCTCTCTTTCTCTTACTTTTACGGCGTGATCATGCTTCTCTTTCGGTGTGATCAATGTTTCGACGATCTTCGGGAAATAGTTTTATGGTTGTTCACAATGCACGGGACAAGATTCTCCGGCAGATTCCGAAAAGTTTTTAATTCCGAATTTGTTGCTACGTAAATGAAGTATACGACCGGGTCGTTCCGAAGTCGCTTTTATTACCCGGCACTGCCAGCGTCGTAAACTGAGATTCTTAGACAGCTATACGACACATTTTCCTCGGAACGAGAGACGCAAATGGACGAAACGCCGTTAACGGTCATCGTTCCGCGCACCAAAAAATCCATTTATTTATTACGCCGGTGGAACGGATGGGGAAAAACACGCGAATCCGTTCAACCCTGCGTCGCGGAATAAAGCAATTCGCACCGGTGCTGATTATACATTAATTTCCAGGAAAAAATGTCATTCCTACGGACAGTTAAATCGACACGTAAATTTTTTAGTGCCGCCGTTCCACGAACGCCTTGTACGAGGCCGCGGAGAACGGTCTGACTAATCTTTCCTTGTTCCACTGAAACGAGGGTACTCTCGCTTGGAAGCATAAGAAATAGGTGGAGTTCGTGCTTTCTTTTTAACTCGTTTTCTTCAAATTTCAGTAAACAAACAGTACAAACAGTACAAACGGTACAAACAAATACATCTTTTATTGCATTAATTTAGAATATGAAAACAATAGACTGCCGATGTGTTTATGCAATTTGCAGTGACGTTCGTCGATGGGGGGCGTGTTATGCTGTATAAATTATGCAATTAGGCGTCATTGCTGACGGCGTCGCTTTCTCGAACCGAGCCTAATTCCAACATCTAGTGCCTGGAGGCTGCGCGCGAGTTACGTATTCATGACTTCAAAGCGTTCACGGTTTAGAGTAAACACGCGATTTCCATCGCGCGCATTCGCACGTTTCCGCGGAACGTCGCGCCCGCCCGCGCGCTTGTATCGTCGCCGTCAAATCGACGGTGCGCTGCGTCGCGCCGCATGGGGGTAAATTAACTCGCGTCTAAATCGAGCACGGGTCGCTTAATTTACTTCGGACCAGCGAACGACGGAATTTACTTTCGGAATCCATTGCCGGCTCACCGCTGGGCTTCGTCGGATAAATTACACAATTATCCTGATCGGTTTTCGCGATCCGTTTCGTTTATAAATCGTTCGAATTTTTCCGATACGCGCCACGCGTACAAATTACAGTAAAGTCGCGATATTTTTACAACGGCCTGTCTTCTGCACGGAGACACATCGTGTAGGGACATTTATTTCATCACCGCGTCTACTGCGCCGACAAGGAGTACAAACGAAGCCGAACGTAGAAAAGGACGGCATGTAAATACGGATCGCGCGGCCGATGCGTATCGGCGTGAACTATTACTAGTCGAATTACGAAACTTGTTTATTTTTTTATGGGACTTTAACCAACCGATTTTTGGCAGTTTTCTGATTAAAATGATACCAAACACGATATAATTTCAACTGTATTTAGTAGTTTAACGGAATGGGTAGGCACTGGATAAATTCTGGGTAGAAGGTCGCAGAAAAATATCGCGATTTTACTGTACGGCTATTTAAACCGCCGGTTCTATCTACGATTTTATTAGACCCTCTAAAATCAAGTTTACGACGTGCACCGTGTTGGTTCGAGCCGCCATTCTACAGACATTTACCGCGATAATGTTCCCTCGTCTGTGACGGATTAACCCTGGAGCAGATCACAGGGTCACATTACGGCGCAGTTACCGCCAGATAAATAGCTGCTAAATAAATAGCCGCTGGAAACGTCTCGTTCGTCACTCAATTGCGCATGTTTGTACAAATTTGCACTTTTAGATGGCGAAACGAGCAAATGTCTGGTTTAATACGCATGACGAATTGACCACAGCGTCGCTCTTAACGCTAAACCTACCGAGCACTTAAAACTATTAAGATGTTTTAGATTACAATAATGACAAGGCTCTTTTTAGTTAGATTCAGTGCAATTTTTATTGCAATACGTGCTTGGATAAAGAAATGTATAGAATCGATTTCCATGTAAGCAACTTCATAATTTCAATAATTATAAGATGAAAAATATATAAGTGGTAATTTGACCGGTAGCGGTTAGGTAGTGGTGGCCCTCAAAACGCAATACGACATGGGAAAGTATTAAAAATAAGGATTAAATTTTCTAATCATATTATTTTTATACAGTTTTACAGAAACGATATTAGCAATTAGGTGAACAATATATAAGGGTTAAATCACGTTGAACTAATTCAGTTCCACGTTGAACTAATTCGGTTCCACGTTTCTCCTACGGAATCACGAAAGCACTTTTTAACAGTCCACGATCGTACGTTTTAGCTGTAAGATGGCGTCAATATATCAGAAAGGATAATCGAAAGTTAAACGTTACGGTTGCCATATAGTAAGAGAGAACTGACCCGTTGCTTTATGGAGGCCATAATTCGTTCGACGTTTCCTCTGGTTCTATTGCTTCTTCTTTGTTCCTTGTACATTATTTATAACTGTAAATTGCGGAACTAGGAACCGAGGTAATTAAATCTCTCGCGTCGAACGAGATCTATCGCAGCTAACTGGTTCTCGTTTCTCCCATTCGAGGCGCGATTAGCACGCCTTTCCTTTCTCTTAATCTTCTCGCTCTCACGCTGCTCCTCGACGTTCCGTGAGCTATCAGCCAACAAGCTACTAATCAACACGGAAGGTCGGCAAACAGCGAAAGGAGTGAAGCTGATCGAATATTCTATTTTAAACTTGATCTACCGAGCACTAAAAGCGACTCTTTTACATTACTTGATCGTATTTTACTCGTATCTAGGATTGCAAGGGTGCGGGATGCGCATTCTCTCATTTCTCGATAATGCAAAGACGGGGTTTTTTCAGTGGTCGCAAACGCCAGATAAAAGATCGCCCTCGAAAGTTCTATTTTTACGTAATTTATGAATAATGCAAATTATAGAGATATCTTTTTCGAGATTGATCTTTTACCTAGCGTCTTCGACTACTGAAAAATGAGAAGGCGCATCCCGCAGCCTTACAAACCTGGAAAAACGAGTCTGCCCCGTTAAAGCGCGATATAGCATGACCTGGGACAAGATCGGAGCGTTAACAGAACGGCTCTGTCTCTCGCCTCGCTGGGGATTCCTCAGGATTTCATTCGTAGCTCCCGTCGCGACGGTAAGAAATTTCGATTAGCCAAGGTTGGTGATTACGCGGGTAAAAGCTGCGGGGCAACGTGGAGGATGTAACGGGTGGTAAACGCGCGGATTACCGTCGGCGATGGTCCCATAGGATCGACCTTTAACTGACCTCGAAAGAAGGGACGACACGGGAGAGATGCAACGCGAACCAGCGTGTCCTGGCTGATCTGTATGTATCCGGCGTCCCGATGTTAACACCGCTGGAACCGCCGCATGATTCCGGAATTCGCCGAGGTCTAATCCCACGGGAACAAAGTTCCCTCTTAGTCGGGGACCGAAGCGTAATTAACGTTCGTACTACGTGACCGGCCAATCGGTGACTCTCACGAGTCATAGCAGAGCCCGGCTGCCTCTCTGTCCTCTGTCCTCTGTCATCTGTCCTCTGTCCGTCGCCGTCAGATACGGCCCGGCAATCGGGCACACGTAGATCGATCTGTTCCCGGGTCGGTACCCCGCCCTCCACGGAATCTCCGAAATTTGCATCGGTGATCGGCCCCGAAGTCCATCCATGAATTGCCGCGATAGAATAATTATCGGGGAATTCGGATGGAACATCGGCCTGTTCCGAAGGATCCGCACCGTTTTCACCGATAGTGCCCGACGTACCGGGAAGGAACAGCTCGTTCCGGATTTAAATATTCATTTTCTGTCCGCGAACCGACCCGAGCGGCCGACCGAAACATGCAGAGCTCGCTGTTCGAGGGAATGGTCACGAGTCCGGTCAACCGAGGCCAGAAGGAATCGAAATGCAAAGAAAACTGATCGTGAAGGATTCAGGACGAATTGCTCGGCGATAGCAATCGAAGCAAGATTGCTTTGGAAAGCGATGGGCGTTTTGATGGACATTGACACCGGTGAAGTATTGGGTCGTTGCGTTGGGTCGTTGGGTTGTGGCTCCCAGTCCCACTCTTCTCCCCTACTTGGCTGCTGAACCGAAGTGTAGATATCAAGTGGGGTATCATGCCCAATACTCTGGCACACGGGTCAGGTCAGAAGTGGGAGAACCCTCGCATTTGTTGCGGGGGGTCTCTGGCCCCCGGCGAAGAAGAAGTTCGTCACCCCTGGATCAAGTAGCTACCATCATTTGCTAGGACTCTTTGCCACCCCGGTAGCAATCGTCTAGGACCAATCGTCGTACCCTATCGTTCCGGCACTAAGTTCGAGCGAACAACTTCAAAAGGAGAAGGGGGCTAGCTGCTTATTTTGAAAGAAACACCGTCGGCTTAACCGGAACAAGGCATGTCATCGTAAATGCATCAGATCCACAGTCCAATAACAAACGCTTCCACCAGTTTTCATCAACACCGTAAGCCCGTTCGCTACTCCGTAATACATTCGACAGACAGGATTCAGGCATCCGTCCCACTATCCAAGACGGATCGTCTTGCTTTTCCCGTGGGCTCTTTCTTCCAGCACAGAAGCGCATTATCTTCTACATCTCTCCGGACGCATACGCCCGCGTTTAATCGGACTATGGCAGACGCACATAGACACAGATCCAGAGACAAACTTTGAGCCGTATAACAGGTACGCCGGCACGATCGGCAGCCCTCGCGTAGATACACGCGTATCGCGAAAAGACAAAGACACCGGGATCGACAAAGGGAGCAATGGGATAGAGAAGGGTGGATAGACGGAGAGCTCCAGCGACCGGGGCCGAAGAGAAAATGAGAGGTGGTAGCACACAAGCACGTCTTCGAGCTCTCTGCGACCCGGTTCGCCATCCAGCCTCCAGCTAAATCCAACTTCATTGCGGCCATCCGGAGCCCTCCTTCGTTCCTTCTCTTCGGGAATATCATTGAACGCCTTTAGAAATCTGGAACGCACGCTCTCTTCTCTGTTGCCGCGCACCACCCCCCGTCCGCCCTCCGCGGCTTCCGTGTCGGTCTTCCGTTTGCCTCCGTGCCTCTTCAATGAAAATGCCCGGGCTCTCCACCACTCCCTATATCTCCCAGCGTTTTCGCGCTCGCTTTTCGCGGCACCCTCTTCTCGGCACCCGACTCTCGCGGAATCGCGGGCACGTCGCACCGTTAACCGCGTTTAAGATGGAATCCCTCGGCGTGTGTCCCCTCTTCTCCCGGGTATTATCCGCGCTGGCTCTCGGGACTTTGGACACGCGACGTAGCTGTGTGCCCGTCACGCCGGGGATTCGTTTCACGGGGGAAGAAATTAAAGAGGCGACGGGAAGGTTAGGCGAGCCAGGCCTACGCGACGTTAAAAAGCTCGCATAAAAATCTACCTGTCCCAGATTCTTCTTCCCTTCTTCCCTTCTCGTTGAAGCCATTGATAACGGGCGAGCGTGACGTTAACAACAACGACCACCGCGACGAGTCGAATGCGAGATTACGCGTACGCCACGAAGCTCGTTACCGTGTCATCCCCTTTTACGCGGATCCTTTTAAAAGCTTTCCCTTCGGTCCACCTACGCGAAAGGCTGGCCTATTTTTATACACCTGAGCACTCCCCGCGATGGGACTCCGTCGTCTGAAAATGGAGCAAAGAGCAGCTCCGCAACGGATGTCTACCCGGTAGGATTTTGGGCGTTTCTTTGGGGACGGTTTGATGTCGTCTGCGAGGGCTTTTGCTTGGGGAGCGCGGGTTAATATCGTGGCCGGTGGGATGGCGGGCTGTGTACCACAGAGTGGCTGAAAGGGACCTTTTTCTCTTTTCGGTGAGACTGTTGGGTGTACAAATTAATTCGTGACCCTTTCTTCGTAAATAGGTTACTTCTTTCTTTCTTAACTAGCAGGGTGCACGGTGGCCTCGGAAATAAGCTGCGACAGTTGCTGTATGGTTGCTTCAGTCTGTAGGTGACGAGTTCCGTTTGAGGAAAGGGTGGTAGGTACGCTGTAATAAAATCGTCAATGCTTCTTTTACCTAACTAGGTGTTTGGAGCGAGCAGCGAGAAAGGGTTGTGCTTTCGATGCAAAGGAATCGTTATGCTCCTTTTAGCTACTTAGATGTTTTATAAGTAGACTGCGAATCTTTATGCATTTCTAAAAATTGGAAACGGAAATTAAATCGTCAAGGGCGGTGACATTTTGCAGCAACTCTTGAACCATAAGAAATATCGGGATGCAATTTGGACTATAGCTCATTAAAAACTGATTCCTATCTACTGCCAATTATCGTAATAAATATGTATTTCTTGCCCGAATTTCCCATCCGAAACTGTTCTCTATGGTATCGTATCTACAGTCGTCGACAAAATTAAGTGGACTGGTTTAACGATCGACGATAAATCAATGCAATTATAAACATAATTTTAATAAACCAGAATTGTATGGAACATTTAAGTTAACAAAGTGTACTTTAATGTAATAAACAACAATATCGATAGAATATATTATCGTTAATCAAAATTGTATACAAGTTTTGGTGGTCAAAATTAAGTGGACACTTTGTAAATATTTCGAAAATAAGTAATTAGTATTTGGTATTGTAACCTCTTGCTTTAGTAACTGCTTCTAATCGTCGTGGGATGCTTTCCACAAGTTTTTCGAGGTAACATTCGATCAATTTGTTGAAATTTTAATTGCAATTTGTTTAAATTTTTTTGCAAAAGCTAAACGTTTCTTTTTATGCACTTTACTAATGCGTGACTTGCGTCTAGCTAAACAACTCTTCGAATTAATTTCTTTTAATCTTCGTCTCACAGTTCTCGAAGAAATATTTAATTGTAGAGTTTCAACGATATTTCGTGATGTTATCGATGGATTACGTTGAGTTTCTCTTACAATTTGTCTCTCATCGTATGAATTTGTGCTACGTTTTCGTCCTCGATCGATTAAATTTTCAACAGTATCACACTGTAAATGCTTGCAACAAATTTTATGCACTGTACTCTTAGAAACTTGGTATTTTTCAGCTATTTTACGATAACTTACTCCATTCTTGCACTCTGAAACAATTAACTTTCGCAGATGGACGGAAAATTCTTCAAATTCTTCAATTAAATATATTCTTTCGTCGCGTGTAAACATTTTTCATGTCAAACATCTCAAATAAATTTACAACAGGATAAATGAAAATAGAGATTATTCAGAATTCACGTTCCGTCCACTTAATTTTGTCCACGACCGTAACTCGAAAAGTAGTTGAAAGTGTTCGGGTTTCAAACGGAATAGTCCGGGGTTTTTGTCATTCGTCCTGGGTTGGCGATTCTATAGACGGCAACCCTAGTTGAGACTCGACAGGATAAGTTGTTTGAGCAAGTTCTCGAAATGTTGACGTAGACGCGGCGCCCTTTTGTTCTACCTCCTTCAACGCCTCACGGATGGAAATGAGAAGATGTTTAAAATCCAACGCATGGCTGGCCGCGTGAAAATTTCAGACTGCCGGAAGGCTGAAGACGGTCCGCCGAGAGGTATCTCGTTCGTGAATGGTTGATCCCATGTTTGCGAGCTGCTAGATTAAAGGGTGCTTCGCAGGACTCGGTTTACTTCCCTCTTTTCGAAAGGACCCGTTCTCGCCGACCGGCCCGGCCCGGTCCGAGGAGAGTCTTCGAGATTGCTAATCGTGTTTAAGAATAAACTTCGCCGGTGTCCCCCGTCGACGACGGCGGCGCGACATCCGAGCGAGAATACATTAGCATGATTACTTTCGCGCACAATGCAGCCAGCTGCGACGTGTACACGGGACTCGTCTCTCCCGCCTTCGGAGCGATATATTGCCCCGCTTCCTAAGATCGTTTGTTTTCGGGGCTGAATTATTCAGCCTCGGCTGACGTACGAAATCTTAACAACCGAATTCGCCCGCGGCTGCGTCGCCGCTACTTGTTTCCGCGTTCTAATAAACCCGCTCGCTCCCGTGATTTATGCGTTATTTTGCCGCACGTCGCGTCGCGCCGCGTCGCGTCTTCGGCGTCCTTTCTATACCACCGCCCCGCCCACCTCCGCAACGGTCTCTTCCACCCTCGGCGCGCATTCGTCGATTCGCGCCCGACCGGAAATACTCTTTATTGTTCTCTTCCTTCATGCATATTGATGAGACAGCCACCCCTCGTGTTCCAGCATAATGCTAGAAATGGATGAACACGAGGAATGCTGCACGCACCTACGATTCCAGCTACAAGAACTCTATTAACGTTACAACGTCTCGCTTATGCTAACGGTTCTACAGTCGCTGGAGAAAGTATTCGTACTACAGTAAAGTCGCGATATTTTTTCAACGGACTGTGTTCTGCGCGGAGACACATCGCGTAGAGACATTTATTTTATCACTGCGTTTACCGCGCCGAGAGTACAAACGAAAGCCGAACGTAGAAAAGGACAGCATGTAAATACGGATCAAGCAAAAACTTCTTTATTTTTCATTATTTTTTATGGGACTTTCGCCAACTTATTTCTGGCATTTCTCTGATCAAAATGACACCAAACACGATATAATTTCATGCGTATTTAGTGGTGTAATCGACGATGAAAGTTTCGAACGCAATCGACGAACAGTACAAGTTTCGTTTAAATATTTACTTCGATAGAGAAGTTCGCTAAAACAATTTCTCGGATGACCATACTTATAATTTTAATATTCCTTAACCAGTTAACTGCGTTCGACGTGTATACACGCGTCAATCCAGAATTCTATTGCGGTGCAATAACAATAACCTTTTCAAGAATGAATTCTTAAGTTTTTATCAAATATAAATGTAATTCTCGTTTCTCGTAAAATTTATAATAGGACCATTTGCCCTGCGTTCGACTCGCATACTTGACGTTGCTTGATTTTAACGCTAGGTTTGCGGAGGTCTAGATGTAACTATTTTACATTAATTTATAAACATAACAAGAATGCGTCTATCCAAATTTTTGGCCATTTTTCCGATAGTATAAACCCCAAGAATTAAATTTGGTAAATCATTTCTCAGGGAAGCATCTTTACAATCTTAATAATTGCAAATTAAGAATATTAGAACCCGTCATTTTGACGGGTCCCGTAAACCTAGTGTTAATTCCGCGCTCTGTGGGGGTTTATTAAAACTAAATTCCGCAGTTAAAAAATTAAAGAACAAATCAGGAGCAAGTCATTTTGTCCCCCTTTGGTAAATGTATCGTTAAGATTTGCGTCCCCGCACTAGCTTCCCCTTCTGCAACGCTATTCCTCACTCTTCCGCCCGGTCGCGTGACGCATCACGTATTCGTCGTGCATGTGTCCGGCAACGACAGAGAGGGGGTAACTTGTTCCCCTCAATTCGTGCTACCTCCCCTCGCGTGGCGACGCCGCCGACACGTTTCTTCTCGTCCGAAAGTTTGAATTACACGGACATCGAGGAGCCCGTATAAGTCTCTCGGTGACCGAAGATCTCACGGTAAACTGGAGCCAGATTTCGTCGACGGCGGTTCGGATTTCGAGGGCGAGGTACTTGTTGAATTTAAATCTGTATTTTCGTTCGGGCAAGTTCGCGGCGCGCTTTGACGAAACTTTCGACGGGGAAAGAAGAGCACTCCGCGCAGCGGCGTGCAGAAGCTCCGGCGTTCGGCGGATCCGCTGGCCGGAGCCCGTGGGAGGAGGATTGCGTTATTAATTACTTTGTGTGACAAAGAACAACGTCTCTTGTGCCGCGGCGTTCTTCGTGGGCTAAAGCAAATTAGACTCCGCGGGCGGATTTATCAAACGCGCCGCGCCGCACGGTATCAACTATTCGCGTTTCCTCGGAGCCTCTTTACTTTATCCGTGGTTAACATATCGTGACGCACAGCAAAGCTCTTCAAAGGCTGTTGGGATACAGTGTGCACGGACCACGAGAAAGGGGGGGGGCGGGTCCGGGGTTCCGAAGCTGTTTTGATAAGCTAGGATATATCGACCGGCTTCTCCCGTTCGTAGTTCCTGTCGTATTCGTCGTTGTTGTCCCCCGAGCGGGTCTACCGAAGAATCGATCGACGCCTGTAGCTCCTTTAACGGAAAAATTTCAAAGACTCGAGAACCTCTGAATGGTTCTTTGAAGTTGCCATCCAGTTCTCCACCTTCTCTGTCCCCCGCCCCCATTTCTGAGGCGATGCCTCGCCTCCTTGCGTTCCCCGGCCTGCCTCCTTCCTCCTCTTCCTCCTCTTCCTTTTCGCCCCTTTTCTCTCCGGTTTACCCTCTTCCGCCTCTTTCCTTCCGAGCTTTGACCATCTGTGCCCGAACTCTCACTCTCTCTCTCTCTTTCTCTCTTGCTCTTTGGATGAGTGTGTACGTGTGTGTGTACGGCAAAAGTTTCGAAGCTACGAGGCTTTTATTCCGGGACTCCTCGGACCATTGGGAAGTTGGTGGATAAAGCTCGCTAATAAACCCCCGAGTCAAAGCGACGAAACTCCTTGCCGATGAAAAGGAGCGGATGAAACGGCAGGCGCAGATAGGGAAACAGAAACGGTGGAAGTCGGAGGAGCCGGCCGAGAATAACGAAGGAAAAATAATAAATGGACAGGTCCAAGGAGCTCGAGGGGCATCGATCCCCCGCGGAGGAATACGGAACGGTGTGGTCTGCACCGGAAAATTTAGGGACGTTTCGTTCGGTAACTTTTCCGTTGACACTGATGCCGAGACTATCGGTTCTCTGCATTTGTATTAAGAAAACAGAGACAGCAGATCTGTTACTATTATTTTCAGATTATTCCATTTTCAACTTGTCAGCCCTCTCTTTACAGTTTCAATGATTCGAGCTAGGACATTTTGTCTAGGCAATTTTCTGTCAACACTGGACTGTGGGTTCTGTGCATTTGTATATTAAAAAAACAACAATGTACGCTCCCGCTCAAAAATATGTGGACACTTTGTTGCAAGTATTATAATTTATTTCGATAATACCAAATTGTACAATTCAATTATTACAATCTTTTGAATAAATAAAAGTTTCTTCGGGAGGGCTAATACTGTTTCAATCTACGACGATCCATTAGCGTCCATCCATTTGCTGTCCTCTCAAGATAATGATAATAATTATTGGTGAGATATCCAATGAATTTATTATTACCTCTATAAATTAGACCGCATAAAAAATTGAATGTATCCTACACATAATTTCGAGCGGAAGCGTATATATCATAGACATAAAAATAATTTTTTTATTTATCGACAAAAGCATTAGAGAAGTTTTAAAAATATATTTAAAGTGGGTACCCCGTTAACGACATAAGGGTCGAAAAAAGAAAATTTCGTAATACGAAACTCGCATAATTGTTATTAATATGTATATTCTCTGGTACTGTGTAAATTAGACCGCATAAAAAATTAAACGTGTTGTCCACATACTTTTGAGCGAGGTTGAATGTAACTCTTCTTCGTTGCAATTAAGGTACAAAATTCGTATTACGTTCGCGGGAAACATGTTCAAAACTAATCGAATTTGTGACATTTAACGAGTTTCAGTGTTTGAATACTTAAAACGAAGTCAACTGCTCGTTATACAATTCTTTTGCAATTGCAGCCTAAAGCAGTTTGCCTGCCTAAATATTGACAGCGCGTGAAATGAATACGATTCATGTTTAATAGGTTCTGTCCACAATTCTCGTCACGAGTCTGACTCGTTGTCGACCTCATTGTCTAAATATATATTACCATTTAATAGAAACGAGTTTCAGTTTAAACAAAGTTGATAGAAATCTGCGTGCGCAAAATGACGGGACATCGATAATTATTGCGTGCCACAAGATTCAATTAGAATTATAAAACCATTTTAGGTCGTGAAGAAATGATAAATTGTAAAACAAGTTTCAGTTTCAATAAAAACAATAGAAATCTGCTTGAACAAAATGACGGAACATTGACAATAATTGCGTGTCACAAGATTCAATTAGAATTATAAAACCATTTTAGGTCGTGAAGAAATGATAAATTGTAAAATAAGTTTCAGTTTAAATAAAAATAATAGAAATCTGCATGGACAAAATTATGAGACATTCAGCGTTTTTTATCATTTAAAATAACGCTTTTCAATAAAATACAAAGATCCTGTATTTGTCAACGGTGACAGCGAATCAACGCGTGACGGTATCGTCCAAAAATGGAATAACTCAAAATCAAAGCATCGAAGACGTTTCAATTGATCCACCAGTTCCACGAAGGAGAAAAGCATCGGCACGAAATCGAAGATCGACGCGAGAAAGCCGCCATTTCATCGGAGAGTCACAGAATCCTTCAGTCCGGTGCACGTCGTTTCGGCAACGCGATAGCGAGAGCGGGTTCGAGGGAAAACAGATACGTTATTGATTAAAACGAGAGTCAGCGGAGAGGAAATGGCGGATGCAAAAGGAAAGAAGAAGACCGAGGTAGGTGGGTGGGTGGTTGGGTTGTCGAATGTCGGTCGAAGATGAAAGTAGGGAAGGAACAGAGGGATGGCGTCCAGGTGGGAAGACGAAGAAACGCCTTGCGAGACGAAGCCCTCTCCCACCCCTTCAGGAGGGAGGGTTGGCTGGCGCGGGGCTATGAGAGGCGTAAAGCGTGCCAGCCAACAGCTGAGAATAAATTGGAATGTCGTCGAAGACGCGCTTGGTGCTGGTGTGCGGAGGGATAGGAGAGATAGGAGAGATAGGGAGGATAGGGGGTGGGTGGAAAACCCATCGGGGATGATGCCGCGGGGAATTGGAACGAAACGGAACGTGGCTCGTTGGCTTTGTCCGTGTTCCGGCGCGCGATGCTTCCCGCCGCTACGCCACACCACACCGCGCCACGCCTCGCCACTGTATTTTCGCCAGCCGACTGATTTTTTTCAGTCCCGGCCAAGAGAAGAGAGATGTCCCCGGGAGTCCCCGACCCTCCGGGGACGTTTAATCGTGAGGAAAAAAGCGGCTCGCGAGAATCGCCGAGTAAGCGTCGGGCACGGAGAGATTCGCGGTAGCTCGTTAATTCCCGATTGCTTTTGCTTATCCGCGACGTTAACGAGATTTAGTAGCCCTCCGAGATCATTCCAGCCTCGACGCAACGCCGCGCCGGTTCAATTGTTAAGCGGCTCCCATTGAATAATCATCGAAGGCAGTCGCGTCGAAACGATCTGTATGAGGAAACAGCTGATCAATTCCGTAATCGTGTTCCGGCGAAACGTGCCGTAGCGGCTACTCGCCGTTGGTTAAATGAAAAATTAAGGAAAGTGATCGACAGTTCATCTGGAACACTGTTTTCCAAAGTATGGTACGCGTACCCCTGGGGGTACAGGAAGAGTTTGGAGAGGGTACACGCTGATTCCAGTGCAACGATTCATGTGCACGCTTGCTACTTAACGCTTTACCTACCGGAAGACTATCAATAGGATTTTCAATAACTCTGCTGCACCATGGGAAAGCGTAGACATTTTCTTTTACATTGCAATCTTAAATGATAGTATTGCACGACGTTGTCGAGGGCGAGTTGTCAGTTCACAATGAAAATTGATGTTGCTGTTGAAGGTTCCGTTAAAATATGTTTAGCCATTTACCATAGATTTTTCAAAATTATGCAATAATCACCGGTCGGTAATGTGTTAATACCGATTGTTCTTAACGGGGGATACTCAGTTTTACGACAGTCGTGGAAGGGATCGGATGAGGGGAGGGAGCACGAATTGAGGGGAAAAAGCTACCCTCTCTCTACCGATACCAGTTTAGTCGCGTGACATTGCGACACATGCACGGCGATGGTAGAGCGAGGATACAAGCCTTACACGTATATGTTGCTAATGCGGTTCTATTCCGATGTAAGACGACGGCTCGGGACCTTCTTTCGTCGTATTTCGGACGAGGTATGCGTCCTCTAGGGGTCAATGACTCCGGCATAGCATACGGAAGGTGAATGGGTACTGCCGGATGAAATAGTCAAAAATACCCATTCGTTAGAGTATCGCGAAAGTATATGTTCTGCAAAATTTCAACCCTTCGTCTCGACCAAGGAAGTAGTCACAGATATAAAATGAACATTTATTAAACTGTGAATACATTTATAAATAAACCCTAGAGTTAAACTAGTTATTATCCATTTTAATCCTTTGCACTCGGAGCTGTTTTAACTGGAAAATTAAACGTTTCTTCCGATCTAGAATATTACCATCCTGTATGATTTTTTAAATTAGGTGGATACGAAATTGATGCGATACCTCGTACAATATTTAAATGTTGAGTAATTGATTAGATACCGACAGATCTGATAATGTAAACAATATTTTAAAGAATGGTACAGCAATTATTAATGGCGCCTCAGAGGCGTCACTCGAGTGCCAAGGGTTAATAAGATTTATAGTAATTATTATTACTTATATAAAATGGATAAATCAATTTTTAGCCTATCTTCCCTATTTAGTCATGTCCGAAAAGTCTGAAAAAATCTAACAGGTGTCCAATAGCCAGATACGTGCACCGTAATTAACTCAGATTTTTAGCTAAAAACCTTAAAAAAAGTCTACATTGGAGTTTAAGAGCGACATCGTATATATTTGTTTATTTTCCATTAAATGAAAAGATCTATTCGAATGATTGCATTTTGAGGTTGCTTACGACCATAGTATTCGTCATCTCGTTGCAGCGTTTCGTCATGTATAGTACAGTGGAATAACAGTAGAAGCGAGAACCAGCTTTGATCGGTACTGTATGCCGTGTCTGGCACTCTCCCCTAATCTCAGCCGGACCACGCACTCGATCAGCCGAGTTATCACTGGCGTCGCATCAAACTTTCAGCCCGCTTAGACCCGTGAATTATTTAAACACGCGAAACGAGCTGCAGGCTACACGAGGACGTCCCGATCCTGGTCCTGATCCGCGTGGTCCCTCGTCTGTGGCCCCGGTAACCGTGGAATCGGGCTCTCGGCGCCAGTTAATTCCAAACTGGGCAGAGAGTTGCGTGTACGTTAATTTCGTGCTGGGTCTGCGAGAATAATACACGAAGCATACCTGCGGGGTATGCAGGTACACCTTTGTGGTCCGAAGCCGGAGGAGTCGGCGGAATGCCGGGGCTCGCAATGCCTCTATCGTTGATACCGACACAAAACTCCGTTTCAACTTGACTGTGCAATGTTGAAAGTGATGTCAAAGTTCTTATACGCGGGTCAGATCCGCTAAGATCATTGGTTGCAACGGCGAATCAAAAGCTATTCAACTTCCTCGATCAGCGAAATTAGTTTCATTCTCTTGGCCGTCTTTGATCGGCCGCGTTAGTTCGCGGCAGACCGTAATCGTCGTCTTGAACGTATTGGCCGCATCGAGGCGCGTTTGACGCGTCGTCCGTCGTTTTCGCGAGATAATTACGTCGGTCGTTAAGTACCATCGCGCGGAAGCGCGTGCATATAGGTGCAGGGATGGATCGTGGACGCGTAAATGTATGTCCGCGGGTAGCTCCCCGGATCTCCCTCGAGTATACGTCCGAAATTTCGGCTAACTCGCGGAATTTCAAGTACTCGAGCGGTGGCGCGAACCTAATTTACGCGGCTGTCCCCGCGATCCTGTAGTTAAAAAGCAATTCCAGCGTCACACCGCCGGCAATCTGGCAAACAGTGGCAACTTCCGCGAAAACGGATCGCTGCAAATTGTTCGGGACACGGTCGACCCGATTCAACCAGACTCTCTCCCCCTCTTCATCTCTCTCTCGCTCTCTCTCTCTCTCTCGCTCTCTCTGTGTAGAAACTGTAGAAGGAAAGAGGGAGGACCGCGTGCCAGTGGACTCTCCGCTTTGACTGCCTAATAGGGTGCCAGTTACGAAACTACTTTGCAATTGTGATTCTTCCACGGAGAAATTCTTAGCCTATGTTCCCCAACGGCGAGCACTTCTCTCGCCCCTTGTACCAGATATATCTGGGCGTTATTTCGCTCCCGTTTCGCACCCCCGAAAGTGGACCGTGGCTACGGGAATCCCGAAAAGTTGGAAAACTTCATTTTTCCAATAAGCGCTGGGAAAACATTGAATATATCGGGGCTCGATATTGGAACCTCTGCTCCTCGTATCTCAACCTCCATATTTATTCGTTATTTACGATCGTTTTTCTTCTATTTCGTTGCGAAAAGGGGGCAGTGCGTGAACGAATCGTTGAGACTTCTTGTGAAGGATTAGGTCGTGGAAAGAGGTTGAATAATAACGGCGCTAGCACCGAGTGTTTGTTGTAACGGCAATAGTCCAAAGTCCAGTTTATTGAACTTAAAGATAACTTACTTGAATTAAGGAAACCCGACACCGCTTAACGCTAGCAGACCACAAAAGTAATTAGAAGTACAGAAGTATAATATAGAACGCGAAGAGAAAAGGGCTCGAAACGCAGGGCCCAATAGTTTGCGGAGCAGCACGGTTTTAGCCGCTCGAGCAAAGCGGGAGTTGGCGCTCGGCAGAAGACGCAACGTAACTGACCTTTTTGGGCAATCAGCTGTGCCCGAGGAGTCAGAACGGTGGGGTGAAGAGGTGACGAGGAGCCGCGATTCTCGCGAGTCATTGTTTTCTTTTCGGCAACCCCGTCGCCTCTCTCTCTAAGCCAACTCGCGTGCCGCCGCTTGACTCGCGCGATCCGCAACGTTTCTCTATAAAATTGACTATTCGTCCCCGATGGTATCCTCGATACCGGGACACCCTGTACAGCAGGATAAATGGATGGACATGGAGCGGCGGGCGTGGAATCCCGCGGGAATCTGCGCGGCGAAACGTGCTCCATGAAATTTGCAAAAGTGTGCCGCGGGAAGATGGAGCGACGCGGCTAATTCGGTGTGAATTTTGAGAAATCGCCGGCGTTAAACTGGTCGGATTAGACGGTGGTTATCGCGATATCGAGTCTCGTCTACGTGACTACGTTCGAGGGAGAGTCGGCTACCTTGTAGGAGATCGGCGTGTATACAGACGGGGCGAACCCGGAGTAAAAGCCTCGGGATGAAATAACAATCGCCGGGATTCCCGGGGAATTCTTTTGCCGGTGGTCTGCGGCTGCTGCCACGGACTTTCCGGCTCGGATGAGCGACGTGGAAAGACGACGGGACGGACGGTCTACGTACGGGAGCGAAGTTATTCGAACTCCCTTAGGACGTGCCTCTCGGATGAAATATCAAATTTACAGAAGTCTGGAGCCACACTGAAACGCTATGAGCAATATCGAGAAGTTGGCGTCTGCGAGCTGCGCCGTGAAAGCGAAACGAGCCGCGAAACGGATCAAAAGTTTATGGTCGGGTAAATAATTTATATTAAATGCTACCGAAGCGGACCCAGCCCCCGATCGTTCGCCGCCCTCGCTCGGTCGCAGAAACATTTATCCATTCTGGGAAACGCTGTTTCTTCTTCTACCGCAGGCTCTTCTCACTGTCGGTTGTGATTTCCACTCTATTGTTTCCCCTTTTCGGCTTTTTATTTCATCTTCGCAGTGATATCGCTGGTGGGTCTTGTCACGGGGAGATACGGTAGAATAGACAGGCGGTTCAGATGGTGTCTTCTTCGATAAAACTTTTTTCCTGCGTTCGTGAAACCGCTTTCAGACCTGCAATCTGATTCACGGTCACCTGTTTCTCTGGATAGATCAATTCGATTTTCAGTATTGAAATTGTAAAGGTGTTTTCATGGGAATTTATTGAATATATTTTTTAAAATATAAATAAATTTAATCTTGTTATTTTTGTAATACCATACCCGTCAGTCACTTTTGACGGTCGGTACGTTTAGCGTCAATGAAAAACTATTTCTCGCGAAATGAATCAGGTTACGTCAAAGGTTACATCGTCGCTATATTGTTAGAGCGTCTAGATTTATGTTATTGCGTGCAATTATTATGCGATTCCGAAGTTCTGGAAGATTATCGATTGACGTGTACAAAAAAACACTTTTAATTAACTTTTGATTAAGGTCATTCGAAGGTCATCGTGTAATATATCGTTCGGGGATTGCGGGGCTCGGTTGTCGGTGGGCGGAAATGCGAAATTTATAAAAGATCCCGCGAAAGCTAAATTATTCCGCGGAGCGCTCGCGATGTTATAGGGACGGGGGAAACCGTCGGAAAACGCAACGTCAGGAAATCAATACAAGAACGAGAAAACTTTAAATTAGACCGCGTTACTCGTGTTCCGTCGAAGAAAACCGTCCCGAAGTTTGAAACATTTCCGTGGTGCCATGTAATCACGTTTCGATAATCGACGAATTTCAATGTTCGATGACGAGACGAATCGCTGCCTTTCTATGTTGCGCAACGCCGTACGTCGTCGTCGTGGAAGTCAAGTTCTAGTCGATACGTGTAGAGCCATGCGACGAGTATAGAAAGGGAAAACGAAGTTGTAGTCGCGGCGTTCCGCTGCGACGAAGACGAGAGTCTGGAAGATGCTCGACTGTGTACAGAGTTCGAGGGTGGCGGATGCGCTTCATTTTTCGAGAGGGAAACTGTAGAGAAATTTTACGCGTGCCAGAACACGTGCCCCCCTCTCTTTCTTCGAGTATGTTTCACGAGTACAGTCGGTACCATAAGTATTCGTGTCCTTACTATATAGAACAGGATGGAAATATTCTAGATCGCAAGAAATGTTTCATTTTCCAGTTAAAATAGCTTCGAGTGCAAAGGGTTAATTATAGATGTCTCACACTGTATACGACCGACGCTTCTAACGTCATTGTACACAGATTTATACTACTGTGTAATTTCATTTGTCGAACGTCTCCCTTCATTTTCGTCAGGGTTCAAATTGTTTCTTACCAGTTAAACACAGTTGCCGTCCATGTCTGATAAATGCATGACCTGTACTACCGAATCAGTGTCTCGCTGTACATAGATTCACGCTACCGTGTAATTTCATTTGTCGAATGTCTCCCTTTATTTTCGTCAGGGTTTAATTATTTCTTACCAGTTAAATACAGTTCCTCTCCATGTCCGATCAACGCATGGCCTGTACTACCGAATCAATGTCTCGCTATACAAAAATTCACGTTACTGTCTAATTTCATTTGTCGAATATATCTCGTTGTTTTCGTTAGAGTTTAAATTGTTTCTTACCAGTTAAATACTGTTGCTCTCCGTGTCTGATCAATGCATGACCTGCACTACCGAATCAGTGTCCCGCTGTACATAAATTCACGCTACCGTGTAATTTCGTTTCTAAATTGTTTCTCCTTAAATTTTGAAGCGATTCCGAACAAATACGTAGCGGAAACTATTTCTCTAAAATATGACGTTGCAAATGAAAGAAACTTTGTTGATTTAAACTGTCAAACAAAAAAGGGCGAAACATACGCAACTATTTCTAGGGATTGTACGAGGGTGAAAAGATACCGAAGGGATGAATATACTTATGGACGAGACTGTATATGTTCTTAATCCCTACGCGTAACCCGACGCCGTGCTCTCGTGACCCTCGTCTGTACGAAGGGGTCGAAGACGAGGGTGCGCCTCGTTGAAAACCGCGAAAACAATGAGCCGAACGCGTCCACTCGAATTATTCCGCGTCCCTCATTCGCGGTAGCGTGTATTAATAACCGAAATAACAATCTCGCGGACACTGGAAACCACATCGGCGTCGAAACGTCGTCATCGCTGAACTTGTTCCCTCGGTTTTATAATAATCATCGGTAACCGGCGCGGTGGATGGGAAACTCGTCGAGGACGATGTAACAGCAACAATGGATAGGAAGTTTCGCTTTAATAACACCCCATTGTGTCCTATCGGCCAATTTCCTATTATCCGCGACCCGAAAACAAAAGCCGCCTTTATTACCTGCGTGTTCGTTAAACATTTCCAGCACGTGGCCCCGATTTTCGGCGGATTTACAAGGCTCGGCTCAACTCGCCGTCCAATAAATATTCCGCCGCAGAAAAAAAGTTACGGACAGGCCGCGACGGGAATAATTTTCGCGATAACTTTTATGCATGGCCGGCCGTCGGAACGCCAGCCTCCCGTTTAACCCCTGTGATGGACGAAATATCTCGGCCAACGCGATGTCGATCATTATACGTATCCCAATATCCTGGACAGCCGATTGGGAGGTAACTCTGCACACGAAAATTAGACGAAAAGGAACAGTCACATTTTTTTGTTTGACACGTCTCGTTGTCGAGAAAAACGAGTTTTCAGTCTGGGGGTGGGTTTCGGTCAGGGGGCTCGTGGTAAAATGAAATGAAAGAGGAAGAACTTACAGTATATCTTACTCGCAATCTACGTAAAAAAATTTTCGAGAAACGAAGATGACCTCAGTTTTTTTAAAATGAAATGCTGTATCTATGTTTCTTGAATGTCGTATGAAAGCGTGGGTTAAGACGAATGCACTCCTACGTAACATAACGACTTCCAAGGTCATACATAATTATTTCGTTGTATCGAGACGATAGCTTTGAATAAATTTCGTGATAAATCACTGTCCACGTTGTGCAAGTATCTACGCCGTTGAAACTCATTAATAACAATAACAAACACCGTAAGATACGATCCGCAACGTGGATAGAAATAAGAACCCTAGTCAAGCTAGTCTAACGATGTGAAACATAGAAGCAGTAACTTCATCTTGCCCTGTGATTCCACCACTCCCCACTCTCTCTTTCCCGCAGCGAACTCCATCTTTCGAGATTGGGGGGGAGGGTCGGAGGGTCGCGAGCGGGCGGGCGAAAGTCTATCGGACAAAACGAATTTCCAACCGGAACGAGAAGTCCGCGGTTCCCCGCGACGAATATGGTTAGGCGGGTAGGCAGGGTGGTATAGAGCGTACCCGGCAACTGGTACGAGGAGAGCGATGAATGTGCAAGTTTCCAAAGTGAGTTTCCAAGATCTCCGATCCCCTGGTTGCCGCATGGCGCGCCGAGGGTGCGAAAACGTGTAGGAGCGAAGTGTCGCCTCGAGTGGTCCGAGGGGTTGGAAAAGCCAGAGGGGAGATAGCAGCCAAAACTCCGTATCTCGATTGGACACCTTGGGTAACGCGATGCTCTCGTGCCGACTAGGGGACACCCCCCTCTCTCTCTCTCTCGCTCTCTCACCCTCCCCCCGTTCATCCCTGCGGCCCCCACTCGGCAGCGAGGTGCTAATGTCTGGCAGCTTAAATCAACCCCCGTTATCCACCCCCTGCCGCAAGCGGCGGCGTCGTTACTCGCTTCGCCATCGCCATCGCCATCGCCATCGTCATCGTCGCAGCACTCGTCGACAGCGCCTCCGGCCGTGGGAAAAAGTTTTTCGACGAGGCGCAGCCCCTTACTCTCTTTCTCTCTTTCTCTCTCTCTCTCTCTCTCTCTTCTCTCGCGACGGATTTCCATATTTTTTCGGTTCTGTTGTTCTTCTAGCTCCTAGAGCGAGTTCGCGGTTCACTTCGGGCTCCGGTGTATAAATCGCGAGGATAAGTTACTCGCACGGAGGACAAGGAACCTCTGTTGCATTTGTAAGTTTCTTGGGAACTGTGTCGATGCTTCTATAACTATAGGTGGGAGAAAATTTATGAGCTGGTTCTCCATGGCGATATAAGACGAACACGAAGAATACAAAAATTACGATTTCAGCTTCATTTTTTAGTTATTGTTGGGATGACGAGGTTGAGAGATCAAATCTGGATCTTATATTTATTGAATGTTTATTTAATCTCCACTGTACGCGTGGAATAAACGTACATCGGTCATGAATTAAAATTGTTCACACACGACACATTATCGCACTTTGTTATTGATACATCGAATATAAACTGTTGTACATCAAAAAAGTATAATGAAGCGAGGAGGCGTGAGCTGTGACTGGCAAGGACTGAACTACCTGATTTCTTCTGGGTAAGGGGATAGCAACGCTCGAAGTGTAATATACTTCAGGTCAAGAAAGATCTTTGCTCCTCCGTGTGTTACGTGAATTTCGTTGTACGCTCCAACAGTTATCGACGATTAAAAACCCGCCCAAAATGCGGCAATCCGACCGACAGAGGACTCTCTCCTCTGATTAGGGCCCGGGCCCGGCCCACCGATGGAAACGTCTGAGCGAAATAGCGATCGTCGGGTTTCCTTCCTGCGCAGAACTCGCGTTTATCTTGTGGATGGATGGAGCGGGTCGGACGACGGGGAACGTTATCGGTTATCGTTAAAGGTTATCGTTCGATCAATTTTTTATCAATCCTCCTAAAAGACGATAAATATAGAGACGGGCGGGCCCGGGTACCGCGCGGTATATCCGGCACCATTTACAACCGGGCCGCATTTTTCGATGCAACCCGACGCACGCGTCGCGTCAAATGGAATCGAAGCCCCGTTGCCTTGCCACGAGTGCCTTCGGCTGTATCCATTAATTTTACTAAATCGCGCGTTGAATTCGATTCGACCGGCGTGGCGGCTGCCGTGATACAGCCGAACGGTGCGCGGCACCGTGAAAAATAACAGCGACGAATTTGTCGGGAAATATGTACGCGTATACTGCTAGAGATAGGCGCGCGCGCTTGGGATTCTACGTATATAGAAACCCGAGGGGATATATATATATATATATATATAGAGAGAGAGAGAGAGAGAGAAATCGCGAAGTCGGGGATATTCTCTCTTTCTGCAGACTGGCTGCGCACCGATGGACTATTTATCTTCGCGTTACGAAGCTCCACGGGAAAAATGGCGCAGCTTTGTAACTGGCAGAGGGATGTTCGCGAATCGGAGCAATTTTGTCCCAGCCGGTCTAACGACAGTCACGTTCCTCGTCGGGCGAACGGGGACCAGACGCTGTGTGGCAAACAAAGTAATCTTGCTTAGATTCGACTGTTTCTATGTTAGAAGCAGTCCGGCACAATGGAGAAACACGCGAAATCGTCGTTCGAAAATGCAAATATTTTTCAATAAATGGGTCATGAGGATGTTTTAAGAACATTCCAGTGGAAGCAAATGTCGCAGAAAATATATTTTGATCATCGACCATCGATGACATGATCGCCATGTCATCGAACCATCGAAAACATGATCGCCATGTCATCGAACACACGATCACCGACCATCGATGGGCACGGTCACTGATCCTCGATGAAATGATCGCTGACCGTCGATGACATAACAAGTAATTATTAGACTGCGGATCCTTTATGCATTTATAGTAAAATTGAGTACATAAAAGTCAAAATTGTTAGAAAATTTAAAGAAGCGAAGATGTCAATATATGATTCATCCTCTGTTAAAATCATTTAAAGAAGCAATAACATTCAAGTGAGTTTCTATTTCCTGCGGTCGACGCAGACAATTTCTTTGCACGAAGATCCGCAGTCTAGTGATCACGGATGACAGGATCACTGACCATCCATGACCTGATCATCGATCAGTGACCTCTATCTGGGTACCTTCCGTTTCTTAAATTTGATCTTGATCTCGACAAGAAGTACCGTTACATATTTCCGTTACATTTTCTCGAGTGATTATAAATTGATTTCCAATTAGAGGAATAAAAATACGCGTTAGAGACTGGAAAGCACAAAGTTATTGAACATCAGAAAAACTTTTGGATATTGGTCCAATTAATTTAAACATATACGTGTGCGCGCTGGCTCGAGTGTCGAATATAATTCATGGGACTTAAAAATCTTATAAAAAATGGGGTCGACTATAGCATACGCAGGCTCTTCTTTCCCGTGCGCAGCCGTCCCCCATCTACTTTATCATCCGTGCAATTCACCCAGGAAATCTGTGCGCCCTCGACTTAATCGAGAAACCCTGGACCCTTGAAAAAAGGGAGCGATCCATATTCGTTTAATAATTCGGCTCGGCCGTTCGCGTTCAAACAGTAGAAAGTGTAAATCCGTAGTCTGCAGTTCGCGCACGGTTCGACAAGGTTCGGTCGGCGCGCGGCGGCGATCGATGCACCATCGGAAGAAACGAGAATGGATATTTTCGAGAGATTTCCTCTAGCTTGTTCTCCGGCGAGCGTTCCTCGGATCGCTTATTACTCTCGACGGATCGACGGGAATTTATAAAGCGTGGCTCGATGGAGCTCCTGCGCGGCGTCGGTCTCTCGCCGATGTAATACAACGTTCTCATTAGAACTCGAACGACCGTTCGAGATCGCAAAAAACGCAATATCCACGCTCGCCGTGCTTCAATAGTCGCGATTCTGCATTCGCGAGCCGATCCCGGTTTAATCGCCGGTAGTCCCTGCGTTCGAGAACCTAGCTGGTGGACGACGCCGGTCCTCTGCGAGACTCGACCTTGTTAATCGAGTATTCTCGGTTTAAATATTCGAACATGCGTTTTCTTGAAATACGTTGAATTTTTTGAGTTCTTTCCGGAACTGTTTTATTTAAAAAATTTGTTGCGTTGTCCGCTGTTACCGATGTAACGTATGCGTCGCCAGTCGAAGCGGTAGTTTTAAAGACCTTGAAATATGTTGTCTAGGTCATCGTTCCGAACAACATTTCTCTTCAAAGTTTTCGGCGGTCGAGTTCACTTAACGAGATATTCGTAAAACTTTTGATTCGGTACGGTAACTTGTTTTAATAATGAGAAATAAATTACTACCAACGAATTCTTATACATTTTAATGGGCACAATGGTCTACCTCGCTTTCAATGTGCAGCTTTGTGTCTCTATATCGTAAAACATTTAGAGAACAGTGGACTAATAATTACAACTCTCAGGGTGGCTGACTACCGGCCTCAAACGACTACTGGAACTACACTGTAAAGCTATATCCACACCGAAGCAACATCGAGGAACTTTTTGTTACTCGAATAACAGTTTCGGTGTAGATATAGCGTTACAACTACGCTATTACGAGATGTCGTAAAAAATTTTAGACATTCTCGTATGGGTTGGTCCATTAAATAACTAGGTTGAGACTCTTTCCTTTAGCAATTATAAAACAATCAACAGGGTGTCTCCAGAATATCTTCTATAATTTTGACAAAGTAACGAATGTTTTATATATAATTTTAATAATGTCGAGCGATCGGTATCTCGCAGGGGTTGTAGTTTCTCTTAGTTTCGAAGGTCATCGGTGTTTCTTTTAAACAAGTACATATACTTTCGTGTTGCGTCGCGTCGTTCGTAAAAAGATACGTTCACACGTGTACTTACTGTGACGTGACCTTCAAATGACTTTAAACTTCGAAGATAAAGGTCAAACCTAAATTTTGAATTATCTTTGTGCTACGAATGCGAAAACGTTGAGTAGATCTTCCGAACAAAAATTTGTGGAAGTTGGAAGAAAAGAATATGTCGCTCGAAATGAAGATGAAGATGGAACCTACATTTTGAATATTCTTTGCGCCACGAATGGAGAAACGTTGAGTATTTCTTCCGACAAAAATTCGTGAAAGTTGGAAGAAAAGAGCACGGTACTCAAAATGAAAATATGCCCTTAGGTTCCAGCTGATGCGCCGTCTCTTTGGGTTTCTGGTTTTTTTCGCATTGCCCGCCGGCATCGTCCATTGTCCTTTTTATGCAGGTCTTCCTGGTTGCTTGCTGCACCAGCTATCCTATAGTCGTCGACCAATTGAGCCCCCATTGTGCGATTACCCATTGTGCCTTCTTGCCCGGCCCGCCTCCTATTCGACCGCGATGCCCAAGACGAGCGCGCCACGCCGCGACGCGCCGCGTCCCGACGCCGCTAACGACACACTCCGGGTGTACATCTTTTAACATGCGCACACAGCTGTAGCCGGCTCGAATAGGTGAAAAGCGGCGGAGCTCGTTTGCCGTTCTTATTCAGAAAATTGCATTTACACGTCGGCTCGTTTCAGACATATCCGGTTGTCGCCGGCGCGCGGCACTGTTTCTGCAACGTACTTCCGTTATCTCGGCCTCCCGATGCATCCACGGCCGCTTTCAACACGCTCGCGGAAAAGGTTGCTCGGTTTACGCGAACAAATATTACCATCCGCGTCCCTCCTTTTTTCTTGCCACCGAAGAAAGGCGTAATGGACGACCGTTTCGCCGCAGCTAACGCACCGTGGATATGCTTTAAAGAAGATGGACTGTGCGTCTGGCTGTTTTTTAACGGATCCGCTGCGGAAGCGATCCTTGCGATGCTGCGTGGCGCGTCGCGCGTTTCGCGTCGTAGTGTCTGCGGACATTGCGATGCGGGCACGGTCGCCGTCTATAAAATCGCGAACCCAGGACGAACGACGTAAACAACCCGGACTTCTCCGTCTAATACACTTTTAACTACTTTTTGAGTTAGACACGATACCGTAAAGAAAAGTTATCGGGCGGGAAATTCGGACAAGAAATATTCAGGGTGAGTCACCTGAGACGAGCCAACCGAATAGCTTCTATATTTTTTGAGATAGGAAGAAATGCTTCATGTTGCGCGTTACGTGGTTTACGAAACTTTTTTCCGAGCGAAGGTGCTTAGGAGATTAGAAGTTCATCTTAATTTTTTTGAATGGAACCACGTATTTTTGAACTACGTACAATCGTAATTCTTCATCGATTTTAACAAAAGTGTCTGGAATAAATTAATGGGACCTCGTCGTTTGAATCATCGTATTACCCGCGGTATCGAGTCATAGAAACTAATTTAATTGATCGACATCGTCGCACAATTACCGCGTCTAACGCGGTGTTAAACAAGCTCCGTGCGTGGACGACAAGTCCATTAATCAAATGAATGCGAATTCGATTGGTGTCTAATGCCGTTACTGCTGTTCGCGGAGCAACCATTTTGTCACGCGTGCTCTGCCCGGAACAGTTACATCTACAAATCGTGATCGCGCGACAAGGAAACGCGCGAGACTACAAAAGTGTAAAAGGAGAAGTCGAGCGCAGCGAGCAGAGTGCTCCCGTTGCCTCTGTGTCGTCTCCCAGCCAACTTATCATCTCTGCACTGTACAGACATGGTGACAAACTGACTTATGATCCAGTAAACTATAACTTGTTTTCCAAAGAAAAGACCCGACGCGTTCACAATAGACGCTACACCGTGGATTTTTATCCGTTTACAGCTTACAAATACATCGCAGATGTGTTCATAAATTATTACATTCATAAAAGTCAAATTATAATTTTCTTTTTACATAAACAGCAGTGGCAGTCATGACTAGACCGTGGATTTTATGCATTTATGACGAAAATGGACACGTATAATTTAAAGCAGTGGACGAATTACGAAGATATAAGAACAGCAGTGTATTAATTTCAGTAAAAAACTGATCCAACTGCGATTTCAGGTCACGTCGTTCACCTTAAAATACCGAAATTACTTTCTTGCCAACCCAATAGTTTAACGTTGCCACACCCGACTGAAAAATTTGAAAATTACAGTTTTCCTTAACACGTTTCCTTGACACGTTCTTGTTGCGTTTATAAATTGATGTAAAATAGTTATATTTAGACCTCCGTAAGCCGAGCGTTAAAGAAATCTGGTCCGCTTCGAGGAAAGTTATTCCGATCGAGGGTCCGAGAAATTACGAACGACTGTTCGCGTTCCGCAGAGCATCGTTTGGCAGCCGCTGTAGCGGACATACGGTAGATTACGGGCCTCGTTAGACTGTGCTCGTTGGAAGAAACGACGTATAAGAAACTCCTCGGGGGGGGAGTCGGGGGAGTACGTGTATAGTCTTGGGAGTAGGCGTAGCATCGTCCACGGATTTCGGCCGATAACTCTTTCGCGCGGTGGGTCTCGGCGACGAACGACGCCGTTCATCGCCGCCCAAGGACCTCGAGCTCTCGATCCTCTTCGCTCGGTTTCTTGCCCCGCGCCTTTCTTCTTTCTTTATTCGATTCTCCGCCAAAACTTTTCTGCCGGTGATATATCGCGTTACGAATGGCGTGCCACGGGAACTATATTCCCGAGTAGCTGTTACCCCGTTAGCTTCTTCGCCGTGGCCCGCCCACGCGATTTATCTTTCCCGGCACCGAGACTCTCTCTCTCTCTCTCTCTGCTCATCCCCAACCCTCTTCCCTTACCCATCTTCCACCCTCTGTTTCTCCATCTCCGCCGGCTACTCTTCGGACGAGGAGCGTGGCGCCGCGAGGCTCGCGGCGATCTCTGCGCGTCGTTGCGTTCCGTGGTTTCGTGGAAGACGACGTCTCTTCCGGATATATTTTGGCGGGCGCGCGTACCAATCGGCTACGGAAACCGTTCGCTCGATTTACGAGAGCCTGTTCGACCTGCTCTCGCTTGTCGACCTGTCTACTACAATTTATGGTGGCTCGCGTTAACCTCTTGGGGTCCAACGTGGTACCTCGCTTCCATTGCTACCACGCAGACTTGGACATCGTTCGAATAACTTATAGACTTCTATTCGTTATTCGACCACGGTTCCTCAATCTTTATTCCTTCGCGCGACGTGGTCTGCCCATCGGCAACACCGATGGGGACCAATCTGCCTCGTCGCGAATCAACCGATCCTCGAGCGTATTTGGCTTAGAGGCAGCTTCTCCGGATCGAGACTCGTCTTCCACTCCGCCTTGAACCCTTCGCAACGCCATTCCCCCTTCAGCGAGAATTCCCACGGTTACTCCTGGACCAGGCCATGGAAGACGGTAACTGTATTCCCCTCGATGTCCCTGGTCCGGCGACCCTGCTCAGAGGTGTGACCAATCTCACCTGATCACGATTTGTCTCCCACTCTATCGCGCCTCTTCTACGACTTCGTTTCCTCTCTCCCCGGTGGCTGGCATCCCTGTGCTTCCTCCTTGGCCCGATCACGTGACAAGGTGACTGTATTCTCCTAAATGTCCCTGGTCTGCCGACACTGCTCAGAGGTGCGATCAGCGTCGCCAGATTAGAACCTGTCTCCCACTCTACCTCACCCCTCGTACGACGCTATTACTCCATTGCCAGTGGCGAGCATCTAATACAGCTTAGATCTGATGTATATTTAACCGAGCTTAACCAAATGCTAATGATTCACGATAATATCTGGACATAGGTTAAGTCTGAATTAGATTTGGGTAGAGGACTGGGTTAGGGTCCAAACTGCTCAAGGAAATTGTCTACCCTTCCGTACCCCTCCGCCTTTCTTCCAGAATCGGTTGCACCTACCCATTCGTGCTATAAATGCTGAAATCCGCTGATCGCGATCATCGAAGTCGACGAACAAGGCAATCTTCTCGGTAGCTATCCAACCAATGGTGGTACCAATCAGGAACCTGTCTCATCATTTAAATATTTCGGCCGAGGTAGTTGTGGTCGCCGACTCGACCCAAATACCCCTACGCCTTACTTCCAGAATGGGTTTCACCTACCCATTCGTGCTACAAATGCTGAAATCCGCTGATCGCGATCATCGAAGTCGACGAACAAGGCAATCTTCTCGGTAGCTATCCAACCAATGGTGGTACCAATCAGGAACCTGTCTCATCATTTAAATATTTCGGCCAAGGTAGTTGTGATCACCGACTTGCCCTACGCCTTTCTTCCAGAATCGGTTGCACCTACCCATTCGTGCTACAAATGCTGAAATCCACTGATCGCGATCATCGAAGTCGACGAAGAAGGCAATCTTCTCTGTAGCTATCCAACCAATGGTGCTACCAATCAGGAATCTGTCTCATCATTTAAATATTTCGGCCGAGGTAGTTGCGATCGCCGACTCGACCCAAATATCTCTGCACCACTTCAGCCGGAGTCGACGCTCCCCTTCCCGCGCAGGACATTAGCAGGATCGTAGGTTCCGGGAGATAATCTCGAGCGCAGTCGGAATACACTCGCTGACTAGCTGCTCGCTGGAATCTAATATCCCACTCTGCGCCCGGTATCTTCTTTCGCGTCTTCCGGCGCATTCGTCTTTATTTGCATGCAGCCTGTCCCTTGTTACGTACCGCGCTAGTCCGGGAACTAGCTCCTCTTCCATTATTATTCGAGACATTCGGTCCGCCGATGCACATCGCGCTGTGTAGCGGCGCGCTTGCACGTGCACGCGTGTGTGCTCGTGTGCGAGCGTCGTTCCGCCCGTGACGAAGTCAGCCGCGTCCCTGCAATCCCGGAGCTTACCGTGCAGCGCGGAGAATATGCCGGTGGATATATTTGCTCGGAGAAAAAGATGGAAGCCGAGGAACGTCACGTAACACGTTCCTGGCGGTGTCGCGACGCTGCTCAGCTTCCTCCACGGAGGACGCAGCTTCTCGACGAGATGTCACGCTCCACGTCCAGGCTATCCGGTGTCCGAAGCCATTATCATGCCGGGCATTGGTAATGCGACGAACGGAGCAACGGAGATCGTGGACCGGTTGACTCGTTCTTGCTTTGACCGCGGCGCGTGTCGCAACGAAGCTGCATCCCTGTTCCACGGGATTTAACCAGAGAAATCGGAGGATGCGGAATGGGGTTACGCTCTGTTAACTCTAGGTTTACGGGACCCGTCAAGATGACGGATTCTTATATTCTTAATTTGCGATTACTAAGATTGTAAAGATGCTTCCCCGAGGAATTATTTACCAAATTTATTTCTTTGGGTATGTATTATTGGAAAAGTGGCCAAAAACTTGGATAGACCCATTCTTGTTATGTTTATGAAATAATGTGAAATAGTTATTTCTAGAGCTTCGTAAACCTAGCGTCAATGTCCAGCGTAATGTTTGGTACCTAATCGATTACTAAATATTTAGGTATTGTATGAGATATTATACCAATTTCGTATCCATAGAATTTCCAAAATCGCAGGGAATGGAAATACTTTATATCGGAAGAAAAGTTCAATTTTCCATTTAAAATAGCTCCGAGTGCAAGGGGTTAAAATAGTAAAAAAATTTCGAAGGATTTACATCGAAAGAAATTAGAATTTCTACTTCGCTTCAGGTAGAAAATTGTTATTCCGCGTAAACAACCGCAGCCCAGTTATAATTTTTATCGCTGAAATGGCACTTTGTCCCGCCGCGCGACGTCACTCCTACGCTGGCCGGAAAGTTTCCCGCTGATCTGACGCAATCGCGGGAATCTCGGGTAATCCACCGTCTTGGTTTTCCGCGCACGGGCTCTTATTACCGGTGTAATAATTAGATCGATATGGGCTCCGCTGGATCACGAGCAGTATATTAAGGGATCAAAGTTGTCGGTCGAGGAAGAACAGAAGCGTATCTGTCGGCGGAAACTTTGACCGTCGACTTCGGAGTAGATTTCTCGCGTCGAGCCGCGGAGACGAGCCATTTGATAGCCCTGGATAGGATTTATTATACCTTCGTTTAATCTGCGGTTGATTAAAGGAGAAAGTTTCCGATGCTCTCCCCGTTCTAACGAATATCAAAGGTTCTCCTCTCGTGTGACAATCACAGTTCAAACTTCAACGTTCGAGTAGAATGATCAAACTTCTCTAAATGAGAAACACGATCGACAATATTAATCACAGTCATACATCTCAGTTATACATCACAGTTATACATCACGGTTAAACGTCACAGTTATACTTCAAGTTGTACATCACAGTTATACTTCAAGTTGTACATCATGGTTATACGTCACAGTTAAACATCCCAGTTATACTTCAAGTTGTACATCACAGTTATACTTCAAGTTGTACATCATGGTTATACATCACAGTTAAACATCACAGTTATGCATCACAGTTATACATTAAGTTGTACATCACAGTTATACATAACAGTTAAACATCAAGTTATACATCAAGTTATACATCATGGTTATACATCACAGTTGTACATCACAGTTGTACGTCACAGTTGTACATCAGAGTTGTACATCAGAGTTGTACATCAGAGTTGTACATCAGAGCGGTACATCACGGTTATACATCAAGCTATACATAACAGTTATACGTAACAAAAATTCGTTAATAAACTGTATCCACTCTCATAACCTCTGAATTTCGTGATAAACAATGACGATGCCTGGAGTTTCTCTAAGAACGCGGTTCGTCCGACGCAACTGGCATTCAGAAACGTAGCTATTCGCCGCCAATACCAACAGCTTTTCCGCCTGTTGAGACGTGTCAGCGTTGAACCACTGGAACTAGGGCGGTCACGAGTTCCACGTCACGGTTGCAGGGGTAGACCGCAGAAGAATCTGTCCCTAATAACGAAACGATGCGCACGATGCGACGATCGTTCCTTGATTTACCGTGTTGCGTTCGCAGTGCCGTAGATTTCCCGGTGAAAACTGGCTCGTTACACGTATTCAGTCGGCCCGTCGTGACGGAGGTATTTCACGTCGGGACGTCGTGCACCCGTAACGATGGAAACGTTCGCAAGAATGGCTGTGCATCGAGCCGTAAGTCGCGGAACAACGATTACAGTACGGCCAGCATTATTTCTTAGACGGACTGCCGGCTGCAGGAGCAACACGAGCCGAACGAAACGGCTGGCACCCTGGACGAGCGATAAAAATAGTTGGCTCGTATCCAGCCGCGTTTATTGCTCGAATTTTCTTCTTGCTGCGCGGCTGGACCGGGCCGGGCCACTCGTGCCTCCTGTTCGTGCTTCGATTGCCGGACGAGGCTGCGTGGACCACGCACGCCGCCGGCCAATTTGTTCGAAAACGTGGACGAAATTGAAAAAAAAGTCGTCCGTTCGCCGAATCTAATTAATGTAACGGCACGGTAATTATTGTGTTCGCGAGGCTTGTACACTGGGTGCACCAAGTATTCGTACACCTTTCGAAAACGAATAATTTTTACAAAATTGGACCCTTCTGCTTGAGGTTTTATGAGACGTTACCAGGATTAGTTCGCTAAAAGTTCGGTGAAATTGTTATTCGTCGCAATTGCGAAGGGAAAAGTAAGGATCACGATTTTTAAATTGTTTATCTGTGCGTGTGATGAAAATTTGAAACTTGCATTCTGTAAATCGAAGCGAGTTACGCGCATGTACAAAGTTGCGTTGATATCGGTTGACGCATAAGAAAGCTGTGGGCATCGTGAGATGTAAAAATCTTTGAGTTTAGGGTTTGCGATTCATCGAAATCGCAAATTCTTACAATTTTTGATATTCTTTTCTATCGATTACATTTCGTAACAACCTTGATCGATTTCGATGATACTTTCTACATGTTTGATAAGTTATTTGGACGAACCAAAGGCACCTTTTACAGACACAGCTCGTTCCCGAAAATCGGTGAAAATGATATCGTCCAAGGGTGTTCGGATTTCATAAACAAATTCGAAATCAGCAAAAATTATGACTTGAAACCATCCCCCCCCCCCCCCCCCCAAGTTCCCGGGACACCACATAATATTTCATTCCGAGCGAAATCCCGGACATCGACGGCAAAAACTGATCGATTTGCCGTGCAATGACCCGCTATCGGTTCAGCGGGCGGGCACGGTTTTTTCGCGTACGCGAAAGCTGAAACGCAGAAACGTTGGACCGCACGATGCGCCGCGACTAGAAAGCATAAAATGAACACCAACAACTCGTTGGTCGTCCGAAACGCAGGAATCGTTGAAGAACGTTCTATAATAAGCTGGAGCCGGAATTATTATTCGAAAGCCGACTAATCCTTGCGCGATCAATTTTATTCGCATTTTTTTGACAAAAATATACGCGTATATTTTTATATACGATATAATATAAAATATAATATATATGCAAAAATATATATGCGTATACAGGGTGGTCCACGCAACTTGTTCACCCTCGATAACTTCCAAAGTATGCATTGAAACTTTTTCTAAGAAAGTTGTATGGTTCGAAGGGATACATTATGTAATTCATATACTTTCTTTGCAGGTGTGGTATTCGAACTGTAACTTGATATCACGCACAGACCCTTTTCAAGAAACAAAGTGAAATTATTCGCTAACACTTTACCTACCGGAAGCCTGTCAATAGGATTTTCAGTAATTGTGCTGTATCAAAAGAAAGCACAGAAATTTTCTTTTACGTTGCAATCTTAAATGAAACTATCAGATGACGTTAACGAGGGTGACTCGTCAGTTCGCAATAAAAATTGTTGTTGCTATCGAAGGTTCCATTGAAAAGTGTTTAGCCGTGTACCATAGATTTTTCAGAATTATGCAATAATCACCGGTCGGTGATGCGTTAACTATTAGGTTTACGGCTAATAAAGGTCGGTACTTTTTCACTCAAAATTTAACGCTCTTCGATGTTTTGGCATAAAAAGTATAGCATTCTCCTTGAAAAAAACGAAGTCGATCTTCAAATCACCGAAACGCCTCCAGTTACAAAAATAGGTATGCGAATTACATAACGAATCCCGTCGAATCATACAACTTTTCTGGAAAAAGTTGTTTCGTACTTTCTGCACCGATACTTTGGAAGTTATCGAGGGTGAACAAGTTGCTTGGACCAACTTTGTATATATATATTTTTGTCCAACATTTTGCACCGTTCGTCGGGATTTTCGGCGCGTGAATAGCGACCATGGCTGGGGGCGGAATTAAAGCGAGGTGAGGCGTAAACATTTTATTTTCCATTACGGGTCCATTTCCTTTCTACGGGGCGTGCTCGGGCTGTCGATATAGCGCGCCGAGCGCTGCAACTTTTTCTCTGTTTTCATTTCGAATGTTCCCCTGGGTGTGGGAAAATGTGGGTGGGGAGGGAGGGGGGAGGCAAACAAAGCGCGATACGGTCGCGAATATATGGCGAGCATTTACGTAATCACGTCTGCTCGCAGTTTCTGCGGTTCCAGTCCTCGTTCTACCTCGAATTTCGCTTCGGAGCCGAGTCTGTTACTCCTTGACGTCGAACCGTTTGACGCCGGTCCGTGGAAAGCGTTCCGCGCTGCCTCTTCGATTCATTCAATTAAACGACGATCGCGATCCGAATCGAACGGGCCTTGCCTTGTTCGCGAAAAGGCAATTAATCAGACGCTCCGGCTTCGTTGATTCCTCGGTCGGGAATCCGCTCCGGGCTCAATCCTCCGTCGATGGCTTCCAACTTGTAAACCATCGATCGAGACCGACGACTGAATCGATTCTGCTTCTCGACGATTCTCCGCGATTCAATGGATCGCACCTGGCAACACACTCCTGGTCAAGATTAACTCATTACCTACCGGTTAATGAGTTTTGGCAATTTATTAGACGTAGAAATTAATTCGGCGCCGTTTAAAACACATTTAGTATTTATTTGTAACGTAAGAGTAGAGATGTTTGAAATAACTATTCTTTATTAATCAGAGTAACACGACTTCAATTAAGATACAATAAGACACGATGCAACCGCTTCGCACGCCGAATAAACATATAATCCTGTCACCGTAATTCGTGTTCGTACTTACGATACGTCGTATCCTATCGTATCGTATCGTATCGTATCGTATCGTATCGTATCGTATCGTATCAATGAGCTCTGTCGCGTGTTCGTTTTAACGTGAAACTGTCCCCGCGGCGCGGGCGCGTCATTTTATATGTTCCGCGATAGAACATTCTGGAAATTAATTAGTCGTTTACGTTTGTTTTTGATATGCCGCGGCGCTCACACACACGCGCAAACACACATTTGTACGCAGGAGAGTTCTAGAACCTCGATCAGACGTTTTCCTTTATTGCTCAGGTTTGAACTATCCTTTTCTACGCCCGCATCCTACAATGATGTAATCATTAGACTGCGGATCTTTATGCGAAATGAAAATATTCTGCATCGACTGTGGGAACCGGTAGCTAAATAAAAATTCATTTCACCCGTTAATAATCTTTTCACGTTAACAACAACATAGCAATATTCTTGCATTTTTTCTTTGCAAACAATCGTAACGTGTCAATACCGGATATCGCTGTATTCGGGAAAATCTACAGAATCTTTTGCCGTGAAGAACGATTCAATATCTTTTATGATAAAACCGCAATGTTTGTTTTAAGTTGAAGAATACGTATTTTTTACAAATTCAAATTTTTCAAAAATTGTGCGTCTATGAGAAAAATTAAGGACAGATTCGGAATCGGCAAGAAAAACTCTATAAGAATCGCGTAGTGAGAATCGAAACGTTTTCTAGCTGTTGGACGGTGTAATCTGTAAGATTTTCATTGCAACAGTCTTATAGCTCGTAGAAAATAAATTCAACGGTACGCGTTGCGTTGGAAGAAATCCTCGAAATTTGCCAAAAATTGGCGACCATGTGGCAAACTCGTTACGATTTGACGCGGAATGGCTGGTTGTATCGTCGCCCGAATCGTGCCAGACAAATGCTTGATCACTGTTCCGGGATTCGACGCATCGCGCAAATAACCTCGGCGGGGAGATTGGCTTTCGGCGGATCGCGGAAAATGTGGCAGTTTTGTAGCAGATATCCGCACAGGACACGAGTTCTAGATGGTTGTTTCTGTTCCCGTTACGTTTCGTTCCGTTCCGTTTCCATCGCGCGTCACGTCCTTCGCGTTTTCCCTCTCGGCAAGTCGGCCAGCTCTCGCTCGGTGAGTGGAAACGAATTTCCAGCGGGCTGCGGCGCGGCGTAATTCGTTCGGCTGCTTATATTTGTGGAATTTACTGTCACTCCGGCCATGCGGACCGGCCAGTTCACGAAGGGGCTTGTTTGCGACGTCGAGTGCTCGCCGGGATAGTTGAAGAGCTCCATTGTGTTCCCGGTTCCACCGTTCACCGTGCCTCTATCCGCTTTCCGGCGTTTTCGAGGCGCCCGCGCGCGCACACACATACCCACACGTTTATGCACGCGACGAGTATATAGAAACAAGGTTCTATCGCGGAACCCACACCAGCGAAAGCCCGCCTTGCGGTCTCATCCTTCTATCGGCGACACCGAGCGACGTTATGCTCCGCACCGTTCTCCGCCGTATTGCTCCGCTCTGCTCCGTTCTGCTCCGCTCTGCTCTGCTCTGCTCTGCTCTGCTCTGTTCTGCTCTGCCTTTCACGCGCTGCATCCCGTTCTCCTCGATTGCGTCCAGCAAGAAATTCGGGTCACCGATGCAACCGTTCGCTTCCCATTGACGTCGCGTCGAGAACCCAGAAGCGTTCTCCGTTCTGCTCAAGGTGTCCGCGAATGGAAAACCTACGAAAGAGACCGGACCACGCGAACTTCCAGACTGAATTACAGCGCGACGGACAAATGGGGTCATCCTTTCGACGATTCATCGAAGTCCCAGGGTCTTCGGGAAGTTGCGAAATGTCCCCGCTTTATCGTCCGGCTTAATGATCCCGTGGGACACGCGATTTTTCTACGGATTTAGCGGATTGCCCCGCGACGCATGGGGATTCAATTGTCGTGGAAAATAAATTTTTTCTATGGCCTGTGTGCACTCAGCTTTGTATTAGGTCATCGCATAAGTTCGTGCCGAGTTTTGTGTATACATTTCGCCCGTCGATTTGTAAACATACGGCGATAAGGGACCAATGCGCTTAAACGTAACTGTTCGAGAACAGGACTGCTTTTACTTTACGGGACGAAAAAGTTTTGCTTTTCTCCAATAAATTATTATCTATTTGGTACGTAATCCGGTAGATTTGAACGAGAAGAACCTAGGAATCGAAGTTTCGATCCAGTAGGATGCATGGTTCGCAAGTTATCCTTGCTTAAATTTCAGCAATTTGCAGTGTTTTTACCTGTCGGTAAGCGCGCCGCCATATTGGTCGGTAATGACGGTCGCGCGCCGGTTACCGAGCAGAGCCGCCAGGTGGCAGCGCAAGCGCGCGGTAATGTCGATAATTAATTAATTGACGGAGAATTTTGCTAAAAGAAAAGAAGTCACCCTTTTCAAGTACAGCATTTACGGGAGAATTTTTGAACAACCACGTCGATCGTCTTCGACGCAAAGTCGGCCAGTGTTTATAGGAAAGTCGTGCTCGAAATTTTGACTTAACTTTTAACCCGCAACGGGTTAGGGTGCGACACGAAAACTTGATTCCAACTACAAGTAGTCGATTCAGTTTTTGCAGGAATTCCGATACACGAGCTCGGTCAATTTTCTTACTTGTCTCGCAACAAATTTGACGGTTCGTCGACGCAGCAGCTTTAATTTCGAACAAAGTCGCGGGAAGCGAGTTCGAGGGGTTTTCGAGCGGGCAACGTTGCCGGTGACGAGCTCAAAGCGGCGTGAAATTCGATCAGCAGCCGCGGCCATCTAGAATTCTTATCCCGCTAGAGATTTATGTTCCGTCGGACGAGAACGGAAAACACTTTCCGGGCCGTCGCCGCGACTTTTCTCTAGCTTCGAAACGATCGTGCCGCGCGATGGGATATGGCCACCCCCCGCCCTCCACCCCCTGGCCCCGAAAGCTGCCGGGATCGCGCGAACCGAAGAACGGCGGGGGGTGGGAAATCTAAATTGAATTCTTCCGTTTCATTTGACGATAAACCGGTGCGAACGGCGCATCGTGTTAAACGAACGCCAACCACCGCGTCGGGGGTGGTCGGCTGGAAATGGGTGCAACCCACTTCGTGATTCACCCTGTAACTCGTTGCATCCCGTGTTATGGATCGCGTAACGTCGTGGGATCTTTTTTTTACTGCAAACTCCTGATGCGGTTCTCTTCTTCTTCTCTTGGACGAGGTACTTCGAAAATACGCGTACAACAGTGGCTCGCAAAAATATTTGAACACCCTGTAAATCGGAATAAATTTTTAAAAATTGGAACGGTCCACTTGACTTTCTTTTTTTAGAAAATTTCATGAAATTAGGCGTGGAAAATGCGTGCTTCTACGAACAACAGTTTAAATTTCTTTACCGGTGAATATATCCGCTCGTTGAATTAATATTTACCTACATACGTTGTATCGAGTATGTACATATTTATTGAATTTACTATAATCAATTTCCAAATATGTGTATAAAATTTCGATACGAACTCTCGTTGCAGTTTGAAAGCTTTTCAATTAATTGTTTCAAAGGTGCGGATAGATTGATAACACAATTTCAGTCGCTTTAATTATACCGTGGCCATAAATCGATTAATTGTTTGAACCGATCAAAAATCCACCGTCTTCGGAAAGAAATCACCACAAAATTTATAGCAAGCTTCTGAATGGCTGTGTTGCGTTGCAAACGGAGTACAAACGAAGCCGAACGTAGAAAAGGACAGCATGTAAATACGGATAACGCGGCCGAAGCGTATCGGCGCGAACCACCGCTAATCCCATTACAAAACTTCTTTATATTCCATTATTTCTTTATGGGATTTTCACCAACTATATTTCTGGCATTTTTCTGATTAAAGTCACACCAAACACGATATAATTTCAATTGTATTCAGTGGTTCGATCGACGTTGAAGAAAGAAATTACTGTTTCACGTTACTTTATAAACGTAACAAGGATGTGTCTATCCAAATTTTTGGCTATTTTTTAAATAATATATACCCAAAGAAGTAAATTCGGTAAATAATTCCTCAGGAAAGCACTTTTACAATCTTAATAATCGCAAATTAAGAATATTAGAACCCGTCATTTCGACGGGTCCCGTAAATCTAGTGTTAAAGAAACGCATTTTGTGCGAAACCACACGGCAGTTCAGGCAGAAATGCAAACAGCGGGTCCCTGAACTGTCCTTCATCGGGCATGGTAGTCGAATGGGAGGATAGGGCCCAAGTGCCCTGGACGAGTGGTTATTTTTCGTGGGTATGGAGGGAGAACCGACCAAGGATGGCCAGGTTAAGCAGAGTTATTAGAAGCGCTATTAGATCAGGCAGCATCGACTGATAGACGCGATTCGGTGCTGCAGATCGTTGCTCCGTTTTACTAGCAGAACGTGACGAATTCCGAACCACCTGGAGAGACTCGAGATTCTATCCACGGTCTGACCAGATCCTGACGACCGGCTAATGTCCACGTCCGTGTACCCTGAGTTGCTCGACTTCCTGTCAGTTTCTTGGACGTGGTCGCCGCTATCTTTCGCTCGTCTAATAGGCAATCAGCACCGAATCAAATCCTCTACCCCGAAGTCGGTGGTAGGAGACTCCCCGATCGAGGAATAGCAATTACACTTGTCTCGATGGAGAGGGATTAGCATGGATATTAACGTGACCGTTACATACATCACGCGGGTGTCACGCGCGCATTGTATCAGTCAGTCTTGGATAATTATTAGGAGAGGTCGATCAACATCACCCGCCGCCGAGGCATCGATCAGTGTTATCAAGGTAACTCTATTGCCAACAGAACTGTTATCGGATGATTATCGATACTACTATTGGCCCGTCGATCGACCTAGGTATTACCAGACGACGTTGCGTGCGGCTAATTATCGTTTCGCAGCCAATTACCGCGGGCATTGATTCTAGATATTCTATGTACACTTCGCTTGTGGGTTTTACCTAAACTCGACTTCGATGGAGTTACAGAATTTTCATGAACGGTCTATGTTCCCAACTCGATTCCCCGAACAATTCGTTCGAATATATACTATACAGATACGTACAATATATTGCGTTGTATCAATTAGCTATCCATTGTTCCCAATCGCATTCGCTGCTTATCATAGAGGAAATTAAATGCTGCGGTGCTTCGGTAATGTCTCCTCACCCCCACCACCCTCGATCATTTTGATTTGAAGTCCCTGATGTGTGTCTATTAATGGTTTACTTGCCGTCCCTCGATTCTAACGAGCTCGACGCTTCTTCAGCTCCTTCGTTATTTTAATAATGTAACTTGTACGAATCGTTCGCGGTTTCATCTTGATCTATTAATGCAAATGACTGACGATCTATATCATTCGTGCAGGGTATTCGACAGTACAGGTGGGAAAAAAGTCAAATTTTTTTTATAGTTCATTTTCGACTTACATTTTCATGGAGTACCATCCCTTACTTGTTAAAACATTTCTCTTATCCTTCTTTCACTTTATAACTATTTTCTTTCTATTCTTGTTTCAGGTAAGTTCGCTGTCCGCGCGTCCACAAGATGGCAGGAAATAAGATCGCAATGGTTGAAAACAGAAAAATGGCCACAAACATGTAAGAACGCTTTAAATTGATTCTAACTACGTGCAACGGAGACTTTATTTATTCGAACCAAATACACGGATCGAATAAAATTTTATCCGACGTGTGTGTCACTTCGATGTCTTCTCGTCTAATTATCACTTTAATTGCGGAAACATTTTTTTCCAGTTTTTTTTTATCAGACAGCGCATAAATACAATTAATCAAAACTGTGCACAAACAGTTAACTTAAACTATTAACTAGCTAACTTTTTTATTGTTTAAAATGCTCCAACGAAATGTTACCCATGTTTTAAATAATATGTAGGTATACACAAAAATATATTTTTTTTAATAATTCCTTATATATACAGAGCGACCCAAAAATGTTTTGTTTCAGTTTTGACTGGTCGACGTTTTTCATTAATAACTCCAGAACGAAGCGACGGAGAACGTTTTCGCAACGGAAAAGGTCGCTTCAAACGACCCGAGGGATGGCCCTCCTTCGAGTACAACATTTTCGGAACACCCCTGGAAATGTTGATCTCGCGCAAAGATCCGCGGTCTAGTTGTAATTATTGGTACACGTAACAAGTCAGACGCGGATCGGAGATTTTCTTGGCAGAATCTCGCGGAGGACAAATATCCAGGAATCTTTCCCTTTGTTCGCTGAACACGCGCCAGGTCGTATAGCGCACGAAACACGCAGATCCTTTGAGCGGAATGTTTAAGAGGATAGAAGGGAGGTCGGGGGCGGGGGGTTGGGAGTTATACGTCGGATCTCGGACGGAATCTAAAATCAAGCGGGAGGGTGTCTTCTAGTTACTATTCCGGAGATTCTCCCGGATATCCATCCGGACCGGAGTATAAACCGTTTTTCGGGATTATTCGAAAGTTTCGCAAATTAAAGCGGAAACCCTGTGCTGTTCTATTTTTCTCTCTCTCTCTCTCTCTTTCTCTCTCACTTTCTCTCTTTCATTCTCTCTCTCTCACTGGGTTTTCTTATCGCGCACGAATCGTCGACTGTCGGCAAGAAATAAAAGTAGAGTGAGGAACGAAGAAAAACGTGGCCCGTTCTGTAGCTTGTCTCGTTCGCCAACCGCTTCCTTCCGGATCGATTTCCAGGACGCAATCATTTGTTTTCTCTTCCTCCTTCCATTAACGGGGCTTTAAGGGGTGAATGGGAAGAACGATAAACGTTAACGGCACAGAAATCAATGCAGTTCAGCCCTATTCACCGGCTAACGAAACGGAATGAGGCGTATCAACCGAAGTAAATTGCAACACGCTAACGGCTCTCTACGTATCTCGATCGGGAAGATATTTTTATTGTTGTTACCCTGATTAAAAGTAGTCGATCACGCAAATTAAGCGTTTTATATAATATAATCTCAATATGATGTCTACCGTATCGGTATAATATCTACATATAATATTTATAATATCAATATAATCTCATTACAATATCTACCATATCGGTATAATATCTACATATAATATCAATATAATATCTATAATATCAGTAAAATATCTACATGTAATATTAATATAATATCTATAATGTCAATAGAATATCTACATATAATATCAATATAATCTTATTATAATATTTACAATATCGGTAGAATATCTACATGTAATATTAATATAATATCTATAATATCAATATAATATCTATAGTATCAAAATAATATCAGTATAATTTCTACAATATTTATAATTAGACTCCGGATGTTTATGCGAAATGAAAAGTTTGTACATCAATTGCAAGACGCAGGAGCTAAATATAAATATATATTTTTCATTAATAATTTTTCAAGATAATAAAGTCTTGACGTCTTTGAATATTTTTACCGTTTTTAATAGTACTTGCTCATTTTTGTTATAAATGCATAATATCCGGAGTCTATTTATAATATTCGCTCTTATTAGCACTCGAGAGGAATGACTTAGAATATCACTCAAAATTGCTGTACCATTGTTCGCAATTATTCTGTGAACTGTCTATTAGAAAAAAATCACTCTTCAGGATTGCATCGAGGACGGAGTTTTTTCACAGCCGTGACAAAGCCCATTGGCTCGCACGAATTCAGGGCAGAGTGGGAAATTGATGTTTAAAAATTCGAGTATAGGATCGTGAAGTATGCAGAGGGTAGAAAGCGGAAATATTGGAAATGAACGCGGTATTGGCATACCTGGTTGGTGAAATGACAAATTTTTCTTGACCGTGCCGCAGCTGGCAAAGCCGTAAAACTATTACAAATTAAATGAATAGCGACTTTATAATAATAAAGATCGGAGATAAAATATACGTAAAATTTCATGCAAAAAAAGAATTTAAATATTATACGAAATATTCGATGCAGATCGAACAAAGTAATATTTTGTATGTAAAGCGAAAATTCGGCGAATGAAATAATTTTGCAGGAATTATATATAATGGGCGAAATGAAATATTAACTTAAAACGTTTTTTTGACAAAGGAAATATCGATTGGTATTATGAGGCACGAAACAATATTTGATAAAGTCAATTTATTTTTAGCTTCGGTACGAATATTCATCTGAAAGTCGATGCAGCTACGTGGAAATGCTTCTAAATGAAAATCTGCTCTTTTCGCTATCGCGTAAGTGTAATATTATTTTACCTGACTGTAAAACGATTATGATTCTAATTTTTTTAAATCAATTATTAGAAGCTGAGCATTCGTATCTACGTGATCGTATTCCTGCCAGGAATCTTCTTCTCATCTCAGCACGATACACTTTTAATATTGTAATTTTTACGTGAGCAAAATAAAGAATAATTGTTAGCATATTTCATGCGTTCTTTTTTACCTACCCTCTACATGAATATGCGATAATAGAAAAGAAAATGTTCGAAATCCGACAAAAATTAAGTTTTGTTTAATGTGCCTGACTTTTCCTCGAGTCGCACTATCGAATTTCGATTGAATTTCGAAAATTTTTGGTCTTCTGACATAACGTTGACTTGTACTACTGAAATTCCGGATAACTCCTTCGATATTATGTTCTCCCGATACAAAGTTCAATTTTCGAGCCTCTGGCCTGACGTTGATTTGTACTACTGAAATTTCGGATACCTCCTTCGATATCATGTTCTCCTAATACAAATCTAAAAATTGGCGAAAATTTTCGAAAATCCCGAAAATTGAACTGTGTATTAGGAGAACATGATATCGAAGGAGGTACCCGAATTTCAGTAGTACAACTCAACGACAAGCCAGACGGCCGAAAATTGGGGAGAATTTTCGGAAATCCTGAAAATTGAACTTGTATTAGGAGAACATGATATCGAAGGAGGTACCCGAATTTCAGTAGTACAACTCAACGACAAGCCAGACGGCCGAAAATTGGGGAAAATTTTCGGAAATCCCGAAAATTGAACTTGTATTAGGAGAACATGATATCGAAGGAGGTATCCGGTTTTCAATAGTACAACTCAACAACAAGTCAGACTGTCGAAAATTGTCAAAAATTTTCGCAAATATCGAAAATTATACTTTGTATTAGGAGAACATGATATCAAAAGCGCTTTCCAACATTTCAGTGGTACAACTCAACCGTCAATCCAAAGGGTCGAAAACTTTGACGAACGATCAGCAATGTAACTCAACGACAAGTCGGATGTTCGGGAAAAATTGGTGGTTCGATAAACACATACGCAGATATACTTTGTTATAACATTGTCTTTATTTATTCATTGTAGATTCATACATGAAATGCGTGTATTGTACGTGTACATAACTTATATTCTAAACAATTCTAACAAGAATGTTGATTAGCTCAGGGAGACTTGGCACACCGTCCGACTTCTAGCGTGGTACCGCAGTACAGGGAGGGCCATATAAATATATTAGATGAACGGTCCACTGCTTGTGCTGCGGCAGCCGATGGATAAACCCTGTCGATGAGATAGAGTACTTCACTGCTGTACAAATAGAAAAAAACATTACTGAAACCTTCTATTCTTCAGACCTTAAACTACGTCGGGAAACAAAAATTGTACCACTTAGGCAACATTTTGCAATCGACTTTCTTTCGACTTTTCTGGTCAAATATCCCGCTGTGCGACGATGGTCACGTAACCTATCATTAAGAATAAAACAAAATCAGCGTCTCGCTAGTCTTCACAGACACATGATTCTAATTTATTAAAAACCTGGAATCGACTGGCATCGACTCGCATTGATATTGATCTACAATATTAACGTATAACATTCTCATGTCGAGTGTGATTTTACATCTTTAATCATCAGTTCAAATATGCATTACGACCACCTAAATGTCATCCACAATAAAACAGTATCAGTCTCGCTAGTCTTCACAGAGATACGATTCTAATTGATTAAAGACCTACTAATTTATTAAAAACTTGGAATCGACTACGATCGAATGCAATATTAACCTATAACACTCTCACGTCGAGTGTGATTTGGCATCTTTAAATAATCAGTCCAAATTTGCATTATGGCCACCTAACCTATCGTCCACAGTAAAACAGTATCAGTCTCGCTAGTCTTCACAGAGATACGATTCTAATCGATTAAAGATCTACTAATTTATTAAAAACCTCGAATCGACCAGCATCGACTACAAAAGCAACGTACAACATTCTCATGTCGAGTGTGATTCGACCTCTTTAAATCTTCAGTTCAGATATGCATTATGGCCACCTAACGTACCATCCACAATAAAAAAAACTCGGTCTCGCTAGTCTTCACAGAGATATGATTCGCGAAGCACAATTGTTCGTGGGGGATCACCAGGGGAGCGATGATCCGGTGGTATCGGCGACTATATTTTCTTATTAACCACGATACAATAACCGTGTACGCTCGCAATAAACACCGGCGCACCGCGAGGGAGCCTGTCGTTCTCGTATCGCGACAGACAGGCTCGATCGTGCCGCGATAATCATCGGCATAGTCAGCGATACTCGCCCCATCGAAACAGAGAGCATCGCCCCCTCCCCCCAGCTCTCTCGTAGACCTTTATCGGGCCCCGGAGAGTTGCGGCTCCCAGGAAATAATTTGCTCGGGAGCAGAACGGGAGACGACCACCGATTATCCGGCACTCTTGCACGCCGCTTATAGATTTTCATAATCCCTCAACCCTACCCCCACAGGAGAAAGTGATGCGGCGTGGCTCCGGGGCTCTCTACCGGTTCGAGGCGTGACGAGAACGAAATGAGATCCTGAATTGTCGCCCGGAATCTCCGTCTCGCAGTTCACTTTTCAGAAGAATGAGAAATGCGAATGGACGGGGCGGCGGATATCTCGGAGATGCGAGCAGAAATGAGAAAGATTTGCCGGCGATAATTGTTCATCTTCGACGTGGCACGGTCTCGCGGAATCCAGAAGGTTTCACTGAATATACCCGGATGAATCGAACACGGAAACCTGCAGGATTTTTTTATTGTGGAATCGATCGAACTAAAGATGTACGCGATCACGTTGTTTCGCTCTTGGCGGTTCGAGGGTGGTGTGTTCTAAAGATTGCATTTTTTCGTTCATTTCTCGAACCTCTATGGAGGGTTTATTTCTACGTGTACTTACGCGTCGGTTGTGTACGAGTGTGCATTATCGAATGTTGCTTTTGAAAGTGGTATAAGTCCACTTATTTATTCATTTAACCCTTTCGATCACGAATTATTTATTCCTGGAAAAAAATCATGGCTTTGCTAAGCAGTTCTTTGAAAATATAAATGTTTGCATTTATTTAGATAATGTGCCTGTATCTGACTAAAGCTACCATCAATTCGCTTTTGAAAAAATGGATTTATACCACTTTATAAGTGCTTTACTTTATAACGACGTTTGTTTCATATTTATTATTTTATAATTGTTTTAGAGTTGGATCATACGAGTCGGACTGTTTTGAAAAGCAAGAACCGTTAGTTTACCGCATGATGCGAGAAAGAAGAAGTATCTGACTAAAACTACCATTAACTCATTTTTGGCACTGGGTCTGGAGTGATCGTTTTAGAAACATACATATTTATTTTTATCTTGGAATTTATTTAACGGTATGGAGTGACATTATTTCGATGCTCTCGACAGTTGACTCTCGAGGCATGCTGTATAAATAGCATGCTGTATTTAGCATTCTAGCAATTAAATTATCCGACCGTTGCTTTATAATGGAAATGTTTGTTTTATTTGATAATGGCCCATGAAAGTATTTAAGAGATAATATATTTATAGTAGAAGGAGTCACAAAGTGGTTGCAGGATAAGATATTTCAATACTTTCTTTCCTTAAATATCTCTGAGAGAACATTTTCAAATTAGGGGCGATATAAAGTGTCGTCAAGGTGTAAAAAATTAATACCTGTTAAGTTCGTCTAGCTAATTTATTAAAAACTTGGAATCGACTACGATCGAATGCAATATCAACCTATAACTCTCACGTCGAGTGTGATTTGGCATCTTTAAATAAACAGTTAAAATATATATTTTGGTCACCTAACCTATCATCCGCAATAAAAAAAATCAGAGAATCCTAATTTATTAAAAACCTCCTAATTTATTGAGAGCCTGGAATCGACTAGCATTCGAACTCTAAATTGGTTACAAATAAAAATTTAATCAATCATTTGAACGATTATTTTAATAATTGTTATAAATAATCTGAAAACGTTTAATCCTAAACATACCGAAATTTCGACATGCTTTCTCACATTTGTATTTAATAAAAATTCGTAAACATCAAAAGTCTAAAAATTATTTTTTGCAAGCCCTCCTTTTTGCATAATGTTGAGCACTGACATTTTTATACCGCGACGTTCATGATGCGCACAACTGGGATCCGTCGGTGTTGAGATAGAGCACGCGAGTATTTTTAGCAGTCGTTAAATTAACAGTAAAATTAAAACTAGAAAATTTATTTATGGTTGCACGTTTTAAGCACACGCGCGTTTTAGTATGCGGAATTGCGTGCCTCGTTGAGGTTACTGAATTTTCCACTGTTTGCCTACAAAGATATTTTTTTTCACGCTCGATGTTGCCTCTTTTCTCTCATTGTGAATTCGTGTAAGAGTCCCCTGACATGTTTCCAACATTGGCGCAACATCGCAGATTACAGTTGCTCGTTGGGTCCGCGCGCGAATGCAAAACAAGCTATCTGTCAAGTTGCAATTGTTTGCACGTTTCGAGCAAAATACCAATACTCTCGACAGCTGCAGTTAAAAACAAATCGTTATCCTACATTTTCGCTAATTATCAATAAACTGTGGATCTTTATGTATTTATAGGAAAATTGAGTAGATGGAATTCAAAATTGTTGAAAAATTTTCGAAATTGAAATTGTCAATATATCGTATCTCCTCTACTAAAAAATGAGCAAGTGCAATTTAATACGGTGAAAGTATTGAAAGGCTTTAAGACTATTAATATATTATTTTCATCGCATAAAAATTATTAATGAAGAATATAAATTTAGCTCCTGTATCTTGCAATTGATGCACAAACCTTTTATTTTCACGTGTAGACTTACAAAAAAAGACAATAAGAATGGCCTTTGTGTCTTTCATGCGTACACTTATTAAAAAATAAAGATGACCTTTCTGTGTCCTTCGTGCGCACTCTTGAAAACAAATACAGATGACCTTCGTATGTCCTTCCCGCGTACATCTACAAAAAAAATAGCGGCGCTGGATTACATCTTCCTGGAAACAGAAAAAGTTTCGTATGAAACATTTGTTCGAATAACGGACACTTCTGGAGATAATCGCATTCATTTATTAAAATGGGACACCCTGTATAATGGAAGTTGATGTGTCAGAATTTTCGAATGGACCCAGCTACTGTCGCGAAACGATTATAAGCAACCCGCCGCGCGTCGTCCGCGTTAATATCAATAACGAACAGTTCGCCATGCAATTTTAAGTAGTATAGACCCGCCACGATCAGACGCGATTTATAACTTGCCGCGACGGCTTAAAAATTTGAAAGTTCGTAGCGCAGTTTGAAGCCGGTGCTCGGTCGACGACTTAAGAATTCCGCGGAAACTTTCTCCCGTTACATCGGCGAGTTATTATAGGGGAATAATTGCGCGGTAATTAACGAGTAATCTGTGTGCGAAGCCACACCGGCGCACAATAGGTATTTGGCCTGTTTAGCGCGCCAAAAGTATAAATTTTATCGTTTGTTCGAAATGACTGAAACTTTATTCTCATGTACCTGAATATATATGCGAGTAATCTACAATAATATTTTCCCATACACAGTACTATTTAGTAACATATAGACACTTGAAAGTAACATATTCTCGCGACCAAGAGAAGCGTCGAAAAACGTGTGATAAAGAAATGATGTTTTTCACAAGTTTGGTGTATCAAATCGACATCCAAACTTACCTAGGATGTAGAGGAAGGTTTGTAGAGTAATTTTATAGCCTTTTTGTTTTGTACTCTTCGGTGGTTTTGATAGAATAAACGATCGAAAGTGATATAATTTTTTTTTCAGAAAATTAATATGTACCATGTGATAACATTTTTTCTCCACATAACTCCCCTCTAATTGTTTGTGAGATCCATCGGTAGACGTTGCTTTATACAATCCTGGAAAGTTTAGGTGCGGACTATTGCGGACACTCGATGATATTTAGCTTTTTGTGCGATACGTATCAGTTTGGCCTGAATCGACCGTGAATCATACGACTAATAGTGATGAAATTATTGAACTGTAGGTGATAGATACTTGGAAGTAAATGAAGGAGACTGAATATATAATTTATATTATCGGAAGAATGTAATCGTGATTTAGCAATCGAGTGTCAGTCTTTCTTCGAATAGGAACAGAGTGGACAGTTTCAGAGATAGATTAGGGCGAGTTATTTATAACAGTGAGTGTAAAAAGAGTTTTGAACGATTTAGAATTAAGTGTTTCGTTGTTAATAAACTATGATTTTGTTATTTAGACTTTGCGTTTAAATCTTTACCACAGCTACGCGTGAAATTTGTTTGCAACGATTTCTGTAAATCCGACGAAAAAATGTTTCAAATAAAAGTTCAACGGTATTCGTACATGTAAAAATTGCAATATAGAAAGCATTGAAAAGATTTTGTTTAAAAGAAAAAAACAAGATCGCTTCGATTTTTTAAATATTAAATTGTATTTTTGATTTGATAACGTTGTAGCTGGTGTTAAGACGAATTCAACGATATATAATATTATGACCTTGACGCTATTAACACTAGGTTTACGGGATCCACCAGAATGACGGGTTCTAATATCCTTAATTTTCAATTATTAAGATTGTAAAGATGCTACCCTGAGAAATTATTTACCAAATTTAACACTTAGCACTCGAATGGCGACTCTCAGGCGCCACTAAAATTGCTGTACCATTATTCAGAAAATATGGTTTTCAGTATTAAATATATCGGTATCCAATCAATTACTAAACATTTAGTATCTTTCATTTTCAAGTTAAAATAGCTTCGAGTGCAAAGAGTTAATTCTTGGGGTATATACTATCGGAAAAATGGCCAAACATTTGGATAGACACATTCTTGTTACGTTTATAAATTAATCTAAAATATTTAGACCTCCGCAAACCTGGTATTAATAACGTTGCAATAGTTTTGGCGCGCTAAACAGGCCAAATACCCCACTGTGCGGCGATAGTCTCCGTGCGAGGCCGAGCCTCACGTTTCGATCCGAAACTCGTCCGGCGAAAGAAGGGAGTCAAGTATTTACGGAAGCAGTCGAACGAATCAGAAGTAGATTTAGTTCGGTCACGTACGGACACTCTTGTCTTCGCGAGTCCTTAAACGCTGTCGAGTATCAAACGTCCAACAGTTTGGCTTGCTTCGACGAGAAGCGAACTCTCTTGGTGCAATCTGTTTATCGATCGAGGGCTCGTGCTCGGCCAACAGGATGCAAACGAGTCTTGAACCTGCAAAAATTATTAAGAGTGTTATTCCGTGAACAAAACTGTATTTCACATTTGTCTGCTTTGAATGCAGTTTCATGTATCACGTTGGGATAAAAGAGAGCCGGCTGTTACAGAGGCGATGTTGAAGCTATCGAAACGTTTCCTATCCGTTCGAATCGCCGGTAATAGATCCGGAGGCACACGGTCAGATTCTGGACAACCGTTGGTCCGTCGATTGCACTTAATTGCGACGGACGTGCGCGTATATACGCCGCGTCGGATTCCAGGCGAGTCGATAATGCTCGCGAAGGGATACCGGACCTGAGTCGGTCGACTGGCTAGAGCTACTCGACGGCCAAGTCGTAAGAGACTGCCATGCCGAGGATTCCCGGTTACCGATATCGCGAGCATTCTCGACAGGACCGCTCGATACCCTAATCGAGTGAACGAGCAGGCGAGGAGATGCTCGTTGATTGACGTACGGCGGAGGACCCGCAAAACCCCGTCCGTTTATCCTCCGATTGGTCGCCCCGGGATGAGAAGATGGCGCGAACGCTGGTAGCTAGCGACGAACGACGAACGACGAACGACGACGACCACCAACACCACCATCACGACCACGACGAAAATTTCCAGACGCCCAGCGGCGTTGGAAACGAATAAAGAAACTTTTCTGCAGTTGCACGCGAAATTTAATTTCGTTCGTCGTTTATCCGCGATAACTTGAATGCTCCCCCGAGTTCGGATTAGTTCTCCCGCGGCGAATATTTTTATTGCGGCCATTACGGTGTTAAGATCCTAACGAACCGCGGAGCTTAATTAAAGAACCGAAGCGGAGGTAGCACGTCTGCTCGCGTATAAGTTGCAGAAAGACTTTAGTTTGTATGTAATTATAGTCTCGAAAATATTTCGTTGGTCTTTCAAGGTTATCCGAAGGTCACGAGCAGACTGAGCTAAAACGATCAAAGTTATGAAATATAAAACGTTCCTGCTTTAATCAGGAGTCTTCGGTGGGACCAACAAGTATTTGAACATCGAATACCTACTTTTCAACAAATTTGCTGCACAGGTGTTTCAAAACAAGGGTACGTTTCGGTACGTTAAAATGAGCGTGCGTCGATATATGAAGAGGAACATCGAATTTGCATAAGGATTCACAGTCGGATAAAGATTCAACCAGAGCTTCATCCAAGAAAAGCTGAAATCCTTGATTGAAAGTTCAAACGCGAAGCGACGATTTCCACTTAACTTTTCTCTAACGAATTTGAAAAAAATCAATGTTCAAACGAACGAATCCGACCTTATTCGCCTTACGGTATTTCAGCGGTTTCATCAGAAAAGTCTCGCGAACAGTTCGCCAAACGCCAAATCTCTGCGGATAGGATTTACAATTAGCAGGATTCATCTGGAAATATTTTTTAAAGTTCTCTTTCCCCGAGGATAATTTCCAACCTGTACGCGCACACGTACAAAGCTTTGTAACTCGCGTAATTTTGCAAGAGCTGGCTCTCTTTCCCATATGTTTTCCGGAAGAATCGCCGAGAATTTGTACGGGGAGAAGTAATTAATTTTTAGATACCGTCGAAAGTAAATAGCCGCTAGTTAGCAAACTCCTAGAATAAACCCGGGAGATTACGGTAAAAATGTGTTGAGAGTTTGATGAATAGAAACTATTCGCCTGCCGTGGACAGGTTCCGCCGGCGGATCCAGGATATCTCTATCCTCCATTAAACAGGATGCGCTGCGGTTCGTTTAATAATGTCTCATTGTCTTTGTACGGAACGTCTGCCTGCGGATAATAAACCGTTCTCTTTCTTCCGCCAGTTTTCTTTTCGCCTTACCCGTCGTTCTCCACTTTCGGCTCCTCGAGTCAAACTCAAACCACCGTTCCGGATCCTTCTGCTATTATTAGCAGCCCCGAGTAACCCCCATTCACCCCTCCCTCCCTCTCTCCCTCTCTCTGTCGTTCCCACCCTCGAAAAGTAATTCGACTGGCTGGCGTATTTCAATAATACGGAGAAAATCATCGTAATTTCGCAGTCGCGACGTCGCGCTCATGAATCGCAATTATCTCTTCTCTCTTTCCCTAATTGTTTTGTTGAACTCTCGTTAGTCCCGGTTCTCACTCTCTCGAGAGAGGAAGTATAAGCGATTTCGCGAATCAGAACTTCTTCCGTCGAGCCACGCGATGCGGTTACTTTGAATCCCTTATTAACGACGGAGACGGAGATACGAGTCTTTCAACGTTCCCTCGAATAACGAAGCTACCCTTTTTCCTTTACCAAAATGTTCTTCGCTGCTTCGTTAAGCCGTTATTAACGAAAAATACGTTCGCGGTCCGTGTGTTGTTATTAATAATTCCTGAATAAAGCCGCGGAGAATATTTTCGGAACGGGAAAAATTACTCCAAACGACATCAGGAACCGCCCCTTTAACCCCTTGCCGTACCATTTTCTTTTGCAGTTACAGCGATCGAAACGTCTTTATGCAGAAAAATGTCGTAAAAGAGACATGAAATTTTACATTTTTGTATGGCTACGTTTACTTTAATGCTTAAATATTGATTACAAACGAATCAAATTTTATTTCATGTAAAAAGAAACGCGTCACATTCGTATTTGTTAGACTTTGTTGAAAACCTTCGTCGCGAGTCTGGCTCGTTAAAATACGGCAAGGGGTTAGATTTTGGGACACCCTGTATATCGAGGCATCGCCGTAGTTGCGAGAAACGTCCGTCGTCCAAGGATAAATATATTGAAACTTTAAGTGCAATCGATTGTTATCCAGAATCCGACCGGTGCCTCCGGACCTATTACGAACGAATCGGACGGATAGGAAACGGACGGTCGCCCGATCAATCTATTTTTAATCCACCGATGCACGCCGTGCTGCTCCGGTTTCCTTGATACTCTACTCGCTGACGAGCGACTCCGCCATTCCAGATCAACCAACAGGAAGAAATTCCTCGGTGATTTCCCCCGGAACCGTATCGATTCCGCGCGCACGTTCCTAAAACGTCATAACGGGATTCTTATTTAGTGCAAACGCGAACGCACATTCTTCTGCCGAACCGAAGTGGCGGAGGAATCTCGGCGGAATTCGTGATTCCAAATCCCTTTCATCTCAGCGCCAACGAAATGTCTTCGAGCTGAAGAAAATCTGTGGGATTAACGGTCGTAAACTTTCGCGGACTCACGGCCGAACACTGTCGATTGGTGCGGGGAACCTGAGATGGGCTTATATAAGACGGACCAATTATTTTCACCACCATTAATATTTCTGTTTTTTGTAAATATACGAGCAAATAATATACGCTACTGTGCACAAGATATAATTACAATCGATATCTTTATGTAGAAATTGTATTGTACAGGGTGTAACAAAATTTAGTGTCATGGTTTTGGCAGATGGTTGTACACCTTCCGATCGGTGGAGATTTGTTAAAAGAAATTGCCGCAAGTATAGCCTTGCCCTTGAAATTCAAGGTCAAATTTTTATATATTTTTTGGTGAGTAAAACGCGATATAAACATAAAAAAATTTGAATTTAAAGTCAATTTTGCGGCAATTTCTTTTAACAAATCTTCTCCGATCGGAAGGTGTACAACCATCTGCCAAGACCATGACACTAAATTTTGTTACACCCTGTACATATTCTCGGAACTATTAAATTAAACAGCGGAATCCTTTTCAAAACTTACTGTGTTCTTATTTGATTTTTACAGTTTCTATTAAATATGGTCGTGTGCTTCTTTATTTTGCACAGCAGCGAGCAATATTTTTTACAGCATTACATGCTGTCCTTTTCTACGTTCGGTTTCCTTTGTACTTTCGGCGTGGTCGGCGCGCGGTAGACGCAGTCATAAAAAAATAGTATCCCTGTACGATATTCCTCCCTGCTCGGAACTGGCGACGGGAAAAATATCGCGGCGTTACTCTATATTCTTTTGTAACGAATATTACAATATTCTTGAATGCGGCAGCGTGAAATGAAGATCGACGGGAAGGAACGTGATAGAATGGAATAGAGGTCAGTGGGAGTCGGCGGATAGGGAATAATCTTTGAGATACTAGTTTCCTGAAAACCGATAAAAGGAGCCAAGACGATAACTCGGTAACAGATGCCTATTTTGACAGGAAACGAGAGGTGGCGGACACGAGGGGTGCCAGCCAGGATGGCGGAGAGGTGTAATGCCAGGGGCAGGGGTTCGAGCCGGTCTAGAGGCTCTGTTGGAGGCATACATTATGCTAAGTCGGCCATTAGAGAGTGAAATATGTTTCGCGTGCCCCAGTCAGTTACCGGCCGAGGAGAAGGCACCGTCTCTCCTTACCTTACGCTTCCCGTTACCCGTTACCCGTTTACTCTCGAACAAACGGCGAGCAACTCCGACCCGTTGTATAGTATTACCGAGGCTCGTGCGTCCCGCTCCGACTTATTTGCAACTCTAACAACCGTTAATCGGTCCCACCGCTTGGTCCACGACCGCGAACCCATCTCCAGATCAGCTGATGGCTCGTCGTTTCGACGCCATTCCTGCGGTCCCAACTTTTCGTTCCCTTCCACGGTCTTTCGACACTACCCAGTTATCAAAATAAGACTATACAGTAAAGTCGGGTTTACTGTCCTGAGTCAACACGGGGTTCTAAGTCCAGTGCCTACTCGTTCCACTGTCGAAGGCGGCGACGATTGATCTAGGCTCGGATATATCGGTGTAAACATCACGCATTGACTCGAATGAATCGAAATGTTCAACTTTCTTAATTTTCATAATTTTTTTAATGAAATTTCACTATCGTATTTCTGGCATTTTTCGTATTAAAATAAGACCAAACACGATATAATTCCAATTGTATTTGGTGGTTAAATCGACGATTCAAATTTCGGTCGCAAAGAAAGAGACACTCATTCTGTCCTTCTCTATGTTCGGCTTCTCCTTCGAATTTCATTCTGTCCTTCTCTATGTTCGGACTCACCTTTGAAGTAACAAAAATACGATCGCAACACCAGGATCACTGTCCTCCAAAAACACGGCTGTCGGACAGTAAACCCGACTTTACTGTACTATGAATGTCACTTTCATTTTTTGAAACGCAAGTACATGTTTCTTAATATACACTACTGCGCAGAAGAAATAAGCACCAAGTATAATTGTAAGATACAGCGACGAACAATATCTTTATGTCGAAATTGTATTGTACAATGATTCATTATTTATTATTATTGAATTGAACAGCGGAATCCTTTTTCAAAACTTACTGCGTTCTTATTCGATATTTTACGCTTTTCTATTAAATATGGCCGGGTGCTTTTTTCTTTTGCACAGTACATACAGTATTATCTTCGTAACTGTCGCAGAGGTCTCTACCGTAACTGTCAAGGTTTTATCCCCGCCACTGGGGGGATCACCTTGGAACTGAGTGGATACAATGACGATCTCCTTTATCAAGATTTAAACTAGGCTGCTGCAAAAAGGGAGCTAAAGCAGTCTTGCGGGTTCCTTAAAGAAACCAACACTTTTCTCGGGTAATATGCAAGCTTTTTGGCAAAAAGTGTTCGGTCCGCCACAAAGCATAAGCTCCGACGAATACATATTTTAACACTGAAAGCTCTAGAACGTTGCATTAAGAATCTCTACCCAGCTCTACACTGTTTAGCAGTAATCGCTAATAATGGAAAATGATCTCAAGAATAATCGAATGTTTATTGGTAGACTGGTATCTTTATGCGTTTATGGCTTCTGAAAATTTTCAGAAAAGATTGGAATATAAGATTCGACAGAATTTAGAACAATTTTTATTTTTTGGAGATCTGCAGAGGCTGCTACCACTGGAAACAAGATTGTATTTTATTCCACTGTCTCAAAGTTCGTCTACAAACATTGAAAATTGCACGAACATCCGCAATCTATTTATTGGTTTTTCAAAAGCGTCGTTGAACTATATCCGATTTTTCTCGAAAAGAATTAACATCTATGAAGGTGGTGCAACTGAACTCTGGACGTCTGGACTATCAGCTGGACTATCAGCCGGAAATTCTGCACTGACATCGATCAAACAATCAAAGGGGTATTCCAGTGCGACAAGTTAGATGAGTTATATCGACTATTCCTTCGTTGAGTGTTAAAATAGATGCTTAATGTAGGATGACGCGACGTCAAGCTTATAGACATTTTTATACGCATGTACAGTAACAGTTTCAATTTTTATGTATAAATGGTACTTCATGACAGGATATACCTTGGTAGTCGCAACCGTGTTGTAATAACATCGCGTTTATAAACATCCTACGAGACAACACGTAAACATGAAAAATCAGTTAAGTATCTTAAGAAATATCGAACCTACAAAGAAATGTTTCAAACAAAAGTTGTGCATCTTTTTACGTAGAATGTGATTCCGAAATAAAAAATATGAGTTTATGATGAATAAGACAAAATGGGTTTGAAATAAACATACAAACATCGAAACACTGAAGGACGCGTGTCAGTTTGTTTTTTTTAAATCACATGTCTTCGAGATTTTTTACAATCTCAACTTAAATGGGACACCCTGTATACCGTCCTCAACCGCTTGCCGATATCCCAACGTCTAAAGCAGGGCCCGCTAGATAGCCTTACCGATGAGTACTCTAGCCGAGTCCGTAGCAGGCCGCTTCTTTCCTTTTCCTCCTCTCTTTCACATTTATTTAGAGCTCCCGCAACAGTGTCGGGCCCGTAATTTCCGAATACGCTCCGAGCAGTGGTCTCAGGGCTAAATTATTAAGTCGGAGCCCCGAAAATTTCACCATTCGAAATTCCGAAACACGCACCGGAAGCCGGTGAGCGTCGCAGTTAATTGCATGGGATCGATCAAAAGTGAACGGAAGATTTCAGTGGCCGGGCTGCTCGGTTCCCGGATATCTGTTAAAGTCGATCCGATCGATCAGCGTCGAATGTAGGTCGATGCAATGGTAGGAGAGGAGTGGAGAGGAGAGGCGAGACGAAGAGGAGGATCATGGATCGGCGAGCCCCGGAATCCTCGGAATTGCCGTGCCATCGGGACCGATTAATTTGTCGAGCAGCCAAGAGAGTAGTCGTACGGCATTGCCGTCGGGATTTAAGCGGGCCGAGGCCGCGAAAGGGAAATACCGGAGTACCGGTTCGACCGGCCATCCTCCGGCGGGTCGTTTCGCGGGTATCCATCACCGATGGAATGGACTCTGCTTTGCCCCTTTCGACGGCAGCGCGGGAACGGCCGCCGCGTCGGCCGAAGCTAGTCAACTTTGAGGACTCGGCGAAATTAATTAGCGACGATCTTTGTCGGCCGGTCCACCCGCGAATACTTCCTTTCCACGCAACAAAATGCTCGTCCGCGACAGACGCAAACTCCGACGCTATCCGCTGTACACCTTTTGTGCTCTATCCTCTCTAATTTCCGCGTCGGAATAAGCAGTAATTGCGACACAACAGCGTGACAAAAGTGAACGTTTGGCTGCGGATGTGCACAAAGCAACGTTCCTAACAGATGGTTCGTTCCTGCAACAATGGGATTGCATTGAACAAGCGGTAGGGTAAACGTACCTATTACTGCGGTATTTTCTTCACAATCGGATTAAAATACGTGAGCAGCGAGTATTTTCATCTTTCCCGTATCTTAACACTTTACCTACCGAAAGCTTATTAATAGGATTTTCAATAATTGTGCTGCACCAAAAGAATGTCAGAAGTTTTCTCTTTTACATTACAATCTTAAATGAAACTATTCGATGACGTTACCGAGGCTGACTTGTTGGTTCACAATGAAAATTGCGGTTGTTATCGAAGGTTCCATTGAAAAATGATCAACCGCGTACCACAGATTTTTTAAAACGATGCAATAATCGTCGGTCGGTAATGTGTTAATATTTCAATTAACAACCGACAAAAAATGATAAAGTTAAGAGCGTTATTCCTCGTATTATCCTTAAATTAAAATAACAAGAATTAATTTTGATTAAAAAGTACCTAATAATAATCGTTTTGATCTTTCTCCCGTTTCCAATAAACTGACGAAACATACCGTAAAATTATTCACCCTTTTATGTCTACACAATTTGTTGATTTAACGTGTAAAATAAAAATGGATGAATTGTTATGCTAGTCTCTTTTATGCATCTATAAGAGGTTACGAGGTTCGCGTAGCAATCGCAGGTTTTACCTAGGGTTATGATGTCCGTGGCATTGACCATTTCCAGGGGAGCTATACGTTGCGAAATGGCCACGAAGTGTCTACACGAGGAAAGTCAAGCCCACCCTCCGTTTCCTTTCCCTCAAACTTGCCCACCCAACGCAATCACACGATCGAGTGAACTTCCCAATCTCGAGTTAACGGTGAACGTTCCTCGGCTTTCTGCCTGTCCTCTCTCTCTGCTTCTCTCCTTCGATCTCCATTGTTCCTCGACTTCCGGGGACTATTCGTCCCTCGTTTTCGATCCGTTCTCATTCGATGCTGGGTTTTTAATTTTCGACTCCTTCGCGTCGGGAAGAGACCCGCTTAAACCAAGAGGCCGCCACTTAGCTCGCTTAAGGTTATCTGGATCTCGTTTGAAAATAATCCAAGTTCCGGATGCGCCCCTATTGGCTGCGCCACACGATCTACCTGTCGCAATTAGGGGCGGCAATATAACGCGAAAACGCCGCCTGCAGGCATCGTTGCACTTTCCGGGGCCGCTGAAACTAAAGATCCGCCGCCGCCGCGTCGGTCTCTGAAATTCTTCGGCCCGGGGAGAGGAGATCTCGAAAGATTGCGAGATGCCCTGGCGAAGATTGCGCGATCGACTCGAACGAGTTCGCGAAACTTCCCCGGAGCGAGCAAAAAGACAGAGAATTATCATGCCTTCGCCGAGGATAGCTCGCGGGAGCTCGGCTACGCTGTGGATCTTGCACGGATATGTTTTCAAGGGGGATCGAAAGTACCAGGGAACCGAACTAACATTGTAATCTATTCGGTATACAGACTTCCATAACGTCCGAATAGGAAAAATTGATTCGTCGAAAAATGTTACGGCTCAACTGACCTCATGGTTAATTGAATTTTTCAAAATCAAAACATTTTCAGCCGCAGAATCGATCTGACCTCGTTGGTACCATGAATTACGAAACACCCGATATTAAGATTTGCAGTCTAGAGATTATTGACGAATGTTACTGAATTTTAAGAATGTTATTTCACACTGCATTAGCGAGTGCACTTCATTGATAATGCATCCATCTGTCGAAATAATATCTCATCGATTATATGTATCTTTCTCTCATTTATGTATTTATTCTCTTATTCGTGCACGTATATTCATTGTTTAGGTAATATTCAATATCAATACTATTGGTAATTCCTAACAATTTAAATTTTCTAAAGAAAGCCAAGTCCGATTTTTATTTGGTTCAATTTCTAAATAATAAATGCTTGTAATTGCTCAAAAAAGATCAAGTTCAATTTTCACTTGGTTCAATTTCTAAATAATAAATGCTTCTACTTGCTCGAAAAAGATCAAGTTCAATTTTCAGTTGGTTCAATTTCTAAATAATAAGTTGACAATAAATGCCTGCAATTGCTAAAAAAAAGTCAAGTCCAATGTTCGCATGGTCCAATTTTGAAAAAGTTCTTTCGATTTAAAGGGCGTTCGGAGACCGTAGGCATTTCCGTTGTCCAGTATCCTCCAATATCAGCCTGTCCCGTTGTTAGCAGTGCAGTGTTTGCTCGGCAGCTTTTTCCTCGGTAAATCCCTCGAGGCCTCGAATCAGCGGGTCTTGAACACTTTCGTACGAAATCCCCGCGGACTCATACCGATTCCTCGGGTTCTCGCAGATCCTCCTGGACGCAATAAGTACGCGTTGAACAATGTAGCCGAGAAAGAAAAGACGTCCTTTCCCGTGAACGGGAAGGGAGAATTGAAAAAGGGTCGGTATTAGAAAAGGCCGGCCCCTTTGTCCGGCGACTTCATTGTACGCCCGACGAAAATATTCACCGAAAAGGTTACGCCGATGAAAATCCAGCCTGTCCGTTGTCCGCACGTTATCGCTCTATACAAAGAGACCGATTAAGGTATGAATAATTTATGTCGGCCGGCTCGTTGCTATTTTAATAAAATGTACATATACAACGACTCCGCCCTAACGAAAATGTCGAGTCGAATCGCCGGAGTATTACGGTTACTGCGATTTACGTGCCTGGACTTTTCGTAGGGAGCAGAAACGCAATATCTTTTCATTTCTAATATTTTAATAATTAATTAATTTCATATTGCACCTATCGTGCTTTGCCTCGCGCGACAGCGTGCACTCGAGGGTGCAATGTGCAAGATACCCTATTCAACTTGACCACCTTAAACGAATTAAAAAAAAAATAAACAAAAATAAATAAGTCAATAAAGAAAATTTTAATATAATTAAGTTATCGCTATGATCTAAAATGAATAATACTTTGTATTTTGAAGCTTTAAAAGTCGTTATACACCGAAACAATTTCTCAAAATATTAAACTTGAAAGATTGACTACTTTTTCGAGGTTCCCCGGCCACCGTGCGAAGGCTGTCTTAAAATATCGAAAATACACTCGTCGTTCGATGTTCCTGAATGAAGTTAATCGAATCGGTTCTCGCCGGGACGAGAAAGAGGGAGAGAGAGTTACCTTTTCGAAATTTATTTTCCGCCGTGGATTTCGTGCCGGCATGGTAATAAAACCACCGGTGAGACCGTCCGACCAGAAGTCACGTTCCCGGGCTGTTATTTGCGTATAAATGCCATCGATCGAACCGGTGCCCGGCGATTTTCGAGACATAACTTTCTGCGGAGGCGGCTGATACAGGGCTGGTTGTCGAGCACGCGTCGCCTCGTTTCGCTTTTCGCCTCGGTTGCTCTGAATTCTGGACGATCCAGCGGTAATAATCGGTCGCGCGAACCGAAAGTATAGATCTCAGCTCACGATAACGCGCGCGAACCTCCCCGTCCACGGAACCTCGTCCTTTTATATCCGTGATTCTACTCGAGATATTTTCCACTGTATCAGTCACTCGTTAATCGAACAACCGTCGCGAAAACAATCTGTTCTCTCGGCTCCGCTCGATCGGAAATGAAATCGTCAACAAACTTGTTACTCGACCGATCGGAACAGATCTCCGCAAACCTTTCAGCTGCTCATTTTTTTGCGGAAGATGTTCGCGTTCTCGCGATCCGAACGTTGAATATCGTTTTTCTCGCATGCTCGCCTCTCGATCGAATGCTTCATGGAAAATATAAATGCTGATCCTCGGTTTCGGTATATCGTCCGTTTAATAGGTCATGCCGTCAGCTGTAAACAAATGCACGTATTTCTGTTACGCAACAATACATTTAACAACAACTGACTCAATGCATTAATATCGAGCTGATATTGCGAACTAATTCATTACGTGTTATATTGTTTCATTATCACGTATAACGTATATACACATAATTATCAAATAACAATACACAATACATATTACTGTACTTCGTTTGAACTTTGTGAAAATTGACTTGTATCATAATTGAACTGATAAATCCTGATTCGGGATTTCGTTACCGCGTTTACCTGGACCGCGAGTCTCCGCCATTTTTTCGCAACCCCTGATAGAAGCTATACGGAGAATGGGGCGCGAAATGGATCTCAGTTTTCTCAAGGAAATGGTTTCGCGCGGCTGCCGACGCGACGCGTCGCGACTCAGGATGCCGCTCTTTGTGCGACATCGTGAAACGCGTCGAATAAAGAGCAAGCGCGCCCTCGCCTTCTGTTAAGGAGTTTACGCGGCGGCGTGCCCTCGCTTTGTGTCTCCATGGTCCCTTTAATGCCGACAGCTTCCGTTCGATACGAGGAACGACGTTCCTCCGAGGAAGAGCGTAACACGTTCCTTATTTCCCGTTGAGTAAACAGACGCGCCCCATTGTCATCGTCGCACGCCACGCGGACGATGGAAAATAATTGTTTATAACTTCTGACAGACAGTGCTCGAGCGTTATATCGTAAATGGGGCATCCGAAGAGGTGATTGGCTCCGTAGGATGTCTTGTTGCACCCTTTTTCCACGGTTGAAGGACAATCTCATTTTGTCGAATCAGGTGAATCGTCCATTTTCTCTGAAAAAATAACAAATTTGTATAAATAATAGTTTCTCCTTGCCACAAAATTAACGGAGCTCCATTAAATACACGTTATAGCAGTTTTCAAGAAACAGAAATGATAATGATCATAAAATTACAGCTATGTCACGAATAGACTGCGAATCTTTATGCAAAATCGAAATATTCTGAATTGATTGTGGGAAGCAGGAAACAAATAAAAATTGATTTCATCCCTTAATGACTTTGTTACGTTAAAAACAACATTACGATATTCTTGAACTTTTCTAATCTATTACTGTTTTATATTTCAACTAAATAATTTCTTCGTAAATGCATAAAGATCCGCGGTCTAGTCATAAATTAGACAGCTGATCTTTATGCAAAATAAACATTGTCTACTCTGTAATTGCAACAAACTGGAGCGAAATAGGAATTTATTTTCTTTTTTAATATGTCTAACAGGCTGAAAATAATACAGCAGTTTTTACAAATTCCTCTAATGTTTTTACCGTTTTAAATTGCACATATTCATTTTTGTAATAAATGTATAAAACCCGCTGTCCAGTCGTAATCAATTGAAATTTTTTAGTTTAAATTACTGTGGACAGAATCAGAGTGACCAGACGAAGATTTGTGTCCCCACTCTACTTCCCCTTCTACTCTTCCCCTCAATTCCTGCTCTCTCCCCTCATCTGACGACTCTGGATAGAACCGCTTCGTAACGAGATGCTAGAAACACGCGGAACAGTGAACACGGAACGGTAAATTTGGATTCATTGCCGGAGAAACGTATTAATTTACGATGAATTTTTCAAAGAGAATAATATTACCGGATTTCGTACAGCCCGTTCTCTCCGTACGGCATGTATTATTCTAATGGAAAAATTTCTTTTGACGCCGCTGGGAATCGTAGACCGCAAAAAAAATCGCACGTCGGATTAAATATCGCGTATGGTAGAATTATGAAGCGGCACGTAATTTATGTAACACTCTGGGGGATGAAATGTCATTGAGCTGAATGCGTTCGTTGTGCTGTAATTGTTACTGGCTAGAGAGTAAATGACGTAAATAATGAAGGATATGCAAAAGATGCGGACACAACAAAGGGAATACTGTCGAATTATTTGTTAAATAAATCAAGAACAGACCATGGAAAATACCAAAATTTTTAATTCGAGTGGTATGCCGAAAAAACATCTTTCCATGGTTAAAATTATAAACATCTGGATATTGACTGTCCATTAAAATTAACTCTCCACGATTTGCACGATTATCGATTGTAATACTTTTCAGAAAAATACAATCGCTTCAAAGAGTTTTAAAAATATTTTCAATTAACCCTTATGTCAACAATCAAGATTTCTTACGATACGTAACGATGTTGCATTTAAGTGCAGTTTGAATGCATATTTTCGTGCCTCAAATTATTAATCAATTTGTGATCATCCAACAACATAAAAATCTACAATAACCTCATAATTTTCCTGATGAAATTATTTATTTCGACATATAACGAATAAGAGCTCTTCCAAACGAATAAAAAAATAATTCAAGTGCTAAACGATCGAATAAGAAAATAATTCAAGTGATAAATAATCCAATAAAAAAAAGTAATTCGAGTGGAATAGAAATAATTCAAGTGACAAGTAATCGAATAAAAAAATCATTCAAGTGACAAATAATCGAATAGAAAATTTTATTCCTTACACTTATTCCAATGAAATTTTATCCGACTAATTCCCAGCAGTGTCCGCCATTAACGCCTCTCTGATCGCGGGAATTTCGCTGAAAAATAGCGATAAATTTTCGCTGGAGTGACATTCGAAAACTGCGACAGCCGAAGCTTTTTTGCCATTTCCGTTCGACGCCCAGCGTGTCGTCTTTTCCGCGGGGCGCTCATTTGTTATGCGCACGTGTTATTCCGCATGGAGCGGCGGTGACGCTCCGATTTTCTGATAAAATTCCAGAAAAGTTGCGGGGACAAAAACGCCGCGGAACGACCGCGCCATTATTAAATTTCTTGCGGTTGTACGGCGCTGCACGCGCAGCGAGTGCCATTTTTCGACGGTCATCGCTGCTTTATTAAAGCATCAATGTTGCGCCGTCGCTCGTTTCTAGTTTCGAACCGACTGGGCCGGGATGTTATAAAAAAATTCAAATCTTGTCGTAACGAGGAAAAACAGCGATGTAACGGGGGCACGTCCGGATCCTGACTGTGGAGGGCCCCGTGCAGAATTTCATTGTTTCGTTGTACGGATGATGAAACTGGCTCAGGTGAAGCACGGAGCTCCTCGTTTCTCTCGACGCTCTCGGGCCGTGCTGGAATTATTGGCGTCATTTAAAACGTTTCCAATGACAACCGAGCAGTTTCTCGGATATCAAATCGCAGAAAACGGCGCACAGTGTTCGGACCGAAGAATTTAGAGACATTCGACCAAAAAGTCGACTTTTCGAAATTGAAAACTAATCTGTTTGTACTGCTTTGTAAGCGTCTATAGACCTCGAAAATGAAGAAATTTATGAAATCGAATAAATATTTTAGTTACCACGATCATTTAAAGTGGAGCGTTCCGAAAGTAGCATATTTCACCAGGAAAAATTGCTTAAGTTCTTTGCGATGTCCTCATCTATTCGTCCCATATTTTCTCTTAGTTCTTTTTGTATGATAGAGACTAATAACAATATATTTAACAAATTATGCTAAGAAAACAATAAGATTTGAATTTCCAATTATTATACAATGGTTTTAATCAGGGAAGCAACTGATTCGACAACTACATAAAAATTTATAAAATAATTAACTAACAAATTAACCAAAAAATGTATTCCGACATATATTATTCGAAAGAGGTTATTTTATAATATTTTTTAGTTTAGACCTCATTTCGATATCTCAAACGGTTCAAAAGTTATGCACAAATGTTTCTAAATTCTTCGATCCGGCCCACTGCGCGGCGTTGCCCCTCAGTGGAGGGGATATACACTTGACAAATTCTGAGTAGGCGGTCGCTGAGAAATAACGCGACTTTACTGTAAATTGAAGTACCATAAACCCAGAGATTTCCAAATTCGTCTAATCTTAACGTACGAAGATTCCTGGTGAGAATATTTCTGTTTCGATTTTCATCTGCCGATGACGCACAGTGGCGTCCACCCTCTTACCGAATCCCGAAGGCGTTTTAATTGCAGACTATCGTCGCGGCAGGAGTCGCGTCGTTTCTTATTGGTATGCAGACACACGAGCCAGCGATTTCGCGGCATTCACAAGCACGGGAAACCGAATCCCTTGCTCGGATATCTGTGTCTGAATAGCGACGCATGCATGAACAAAGCGGCTCTTCGTTCGACAGGGTGGGGGAGTGCGCGACGCTAAAGGAAGGTTCGCGATTCGTCCTCGCGGAACGAGGACAGAGATAGGAAAATTGTGGCATACTCGTGTGAATCGTCGCCGATAGATTCCGTCGCATGGCTCGCGGCATTTTCGCGTTTCCGCGATTTTTCTCCCTTTAGCCGAATCCCCCGGTTCTCGCTGAATGCCGCGGGGGACGGGGAACGTATATCGGGCGAGCATTCACGGGAATACTGTTCTCGATCGAGGCCGAGGTAAAAACCTCGAGGAAATCGGCTGCGTCGACCCCGCGTGTGTACCGAGCTCGCTGTTCCGATTCACAATTGTCGCGCACTCGAATGTTTGTTCGTTCTCCGCGACGGAAACTTAACCGCGTGTCTCGATCGCGAGACGTCCCTCCCTCTGGCGCCCCGTTTACTTCCATTTCACCCGCCTTTTAACCCCCTTTCGCCACTCAACCCCTTGCTCGGAACCCCCGCCAGATTCCCCGTCCGACGAGCTTGGAATAATTCTTTCGTCGATCAAACACCGAGGAACTATAATATTCTCTACTTTATTAACTTTTCTTTTCCCGGTTCCGCTGGCTTCGCTCCCTTAATCGAAATAGTTCCGCCGCGAATTCTTACACTTCGGCGAATTTCTCAAGGTACTCGAACTTCCCGTGGAAAATTCCTCCACCTCTTTAACGTTTTCCGTACCGCGCCGTTCACTTACGGGCGACGGCGACGGATCTAGGCATGGGTTTTATGGGCTGCGGCCCGGAGCCCCTCGAAGGGGTCAAGAAAACGAAAACAAATTTAAAATAGAAACTTAGGAAAAGATAAATTATACAAGAATTTTTGGCACATCGGTTAACTTAATTGGGTAGACCCCCAAATGGTATTAGCCTATAACCCCGTTCAGTCAAAGGAACCTCTTCGCGGTCGAAAAAATAAAATAAAAATTCAAATTAAAAACTTAAGAGCAATTACTTGCGGATCAAAACGTTTCATAACGTTGACATTAAAATCAGACATGCTAGAAGTAATAACTTAATAAATATTTCAGTGATTCGCACCTGACTGAGCACTTTGAAGGGCTAAGCGTATTTTCAAGAGAAATCGTAGTTGCTGTTTTAATGAAACTGTTGCCAGTGAAGAGGAACGTCGTCCTCATTGTATTATTATTGGACTGCGGACCTTTATGCAAATTCAGGTTTGCGACGACTAATTGACGACAGCAAGAATTCTACAGAAGTTTACTGCTTTAATAAACGTTGTTCTTAAGTCAAGAAGAACATTAAGTCCATGTTCAGACTTGTTAAATTGTGACGCTTACACTATATCAATTACGGGCAAATATCATAATCATCGTCAAAATTTGATGTAACCGAATCATTAAAGTAATCAACAATAAAATGTTTTTTTCGAGCAAAATGTTCATTAAATTAGTTTCAGAAAAATAAAAATATTGCTCCAGTTAATTATTTCGTAACAAATAAAAGCTAGATGTTTTAGAACAGGGAAATAAATAAAAATAAAAAGTGGTATACGTCGATTTTAAATTAATTTTATACTTCAGAAACTTTGTTTTCGGTAACTTTTCTGTTATACATGTACGGGGTGGTCCAGTTATCGTGTATTAGCACATCTATTCTGTATAAAAAAGTATTGTTATTAGTAGCACATCTATTCTGTATAAAAAAGTATTGTCATAAGGAGCACCACCAAATTCCTACGGAGTGTACGGTGGTACACTAATTGATATATTAATTATAATCGTAATGGTGTTTTTGTTCTTCAAACATCAAAGTGTCGCAGTGTGACCTTTTCAAAAAATGTGTAAAAATTTGCTAAAATACTTCTATTGTATATTGAATAAAATTATTATTAAAAATGTTAAAAATGCTAAAATTATTTTTCGTACATTTCATCTGCAATACAGCAGCGAAAAACAGAATATAAATCTCTGCTCGAGGCTGAAAGATTTAGCTTTGATTACGAGTATCACTCTGCAATATTGAAATGGAAACATCCCGAAAATTGATCATTTTTCGGCGGGGAAACAATCCTTTCTGTCAAAGTATTAATTTTTATTAATGAAATGCTCTCAATAATTTAAAAGCCGTATCGAATTCAAAGAAAACAAAGTGGTCCCGTTTAAGCCGGGAAAGAGGTACTCGCTGATTTCGACGAGCTTTTGGAGTAGCACAGTGCTCAAAAAAATATTTTCATATTTGCTGAAATATCTCTAAAAATATTGATGATTACAAAGTTAATACCTCCGAGGATTTTCCAAGCATTTAACTCGGTAACAACGAAATCGCGTTGTTGTCGAGTACAACAAAATCAGTGGGTTCCGCGTGTGTTAATATTTATAACAAAGGTGAAATCAACTGTACCAGTTTGCTCGTACTGTTAGCAACAATGCTTGTAGAAATAAGAAAAAAATATTTTAACGAACTACGAGAGAACAATAGCGTTGTATTTTTTTTAAATCTACGGTAAAACCTTTTATCGCGTTGATTGATTAGCGTAGCGTTTGGTTACAAATATTTTTCGCTCCGAACTTCACTGGCAATTTTCATCTTTTCAACAAGTATAAAAAAATAGATGCAGTCATAAAAAAAATGTCTCTACACGATATGCCTCCGTGCAGAACACAGGCCGTTGGAAAAATATCGCGACTTTGCTGTATCAAGAACGAGAGAAGACACAAAAGTATTTGAAGAGTGCTTCGAGTGTTTTTCGTTAATAACTTCTTAACGAAGTCGAGGAGGAAATTTTCGCTAAGGAAAAAGTTACTTCGAATGTCCTAAGGGGCTACCTTCGTCGAAGTTCTCCGACATTTTTAGGACATTCTGTATACGAACAGTTTTAAAAATATTCACGGAGAGAAATCGAAATGGGAGTCGCTGTATATGCGGCGACAGTGGCAAAAGGGTTAAGGAAAAGCTTTCCGCCGTGAAAGAATTTTTATCGACACTTTGACGGTGACATCCTGTTAAGATGTTTCGTGACCGTCGGCGATCAAATATCCCGTCGTGGAATTGAATCTCTGGAAACATGAATACTTTATCTGCACGAACCCGACGAGAACAAATGCGTTATCGCGACGTTTCGAGCCATGAATTCCAAAAGGAAGCCATTCCTCCGACCGACGTTTTCAGAAAAACGGTTCTGCTTGTTTATCTCCCTTAATTCGCCATTAAGAGAGTCCATAAAACGTGATTTCTGAGGATTTTCTCTGAAAAATTAATCGACCTCGTTTCTAAACGACTACCGCAAGAGTAGCGCATGTATTGCACAACTTGCAGTAACCTTTTTCCTATACGATTCTTTTGAGAAACCTAAATAACAGTCGTTAGAAGCCTCGTAGAAATCGTTTTCGAATTATCTACAATGAAAATAAAATCGTTAGCAATCCGTTAATGTATGATTTTATCTGGTAAAGTTGCGATTGTTTCATAAAATGATTTTTGACGAAATAACATTTATTATTGATAATAAGTTCTTAGAAATTACACAATTTTTTCAGATTGTTAGGTAAGCAAGATCTCTGATCTATTAAATTTTCTATTTGAATCATTTCTATGTATACCGCTTTAGATATTTGTAAAAAGATTTGTAAATCAGTAGGTTTGTGCTGTCTCGAAAAAAAAACAGTTGAACAATTTACCCGTTTGATATTTCCATTTATTTGCTATAGACACCGATATTTTAAGAGAAAAAGGATGTTTAATGAATCTATTCACGGATTTGAATATCGCTATCGGAATCGATATTACTAGCCATTCCGGAACGTATTTCGACCAGATTGTTGGAACGATAGCAAGGATTTAAATCTGTCGATTATAAATACAGCTTTAAAGCCCGAAACTGTGCAGGCTTCAACGGTGCTTCATTATTACAAAGCTTGTTTTCAAATTGAATGTACAGACTGGATTTTCCGTTGAATTGAAAAACTTGCATGATTAGTTAATTTGAATGTTTCAAATGTGGTCGGGAAACAGCTGTACCAATTACTCAGATAGTTTCAAAAAGTGGTTTTTCTGCTATTATCGACGATTGGATGTGATTACATCGATTCATACAATCCATATATAATAGAAGTAATCATTCTGATTTCCCAATAGAAATCTTCTCAACAAATAAAAAATTATAAAAGAAATGTTTCCCGCACACTGAACCATTAAACATTGTATTACGCTCCAAAGAAATTCTAATAAATTCGAAAATTACGAAACAAATGTTCCCTTTATTCTGATTTTCCAATAAAATGAGAAAACCCAAGGTAATGAAAAAATTATAAAGAAAACTGTTTTCCTATTTCGATTTCGATGAAACAATTTATGCAAATGGAGGCGCAAATTACCGCAGCGAAGGACAATATTTTTCTGGAAGATTCGCAATTCCGATTAAGTCGAGTAGAGAAATTTTCCACGCAGCAGGTCGGCAAACACGGCGACCGTAGCCGTACGATTATGCAAAGGTTCGCCGAGTCTTTGGCCGGGTTCGAGCCGGTCGTCGTCGTACGGAGACCATTTCCCGTCGATTGTCGCAAAAAGTCGAATGGTCAAGGAGGTGAAGGGTTAATCGCGCTCGGGTTGATGGATCGTGAAACGGTTGGTCGGTGGTCGGAGTTGGAACTTTTGCTAGCCGCTGGCCGCTCGTAATAAAGCAACGCGGGGAAATTATCCTCGCCCGAGGTATCGTGTCGGTGAAAGGGGATGGCGTGTCTACTTATTGTTGGCCGCGCGTTTACGTATTACACGTAGATACGCGTAACTCGGGTTACAGCCCGGCTGGTAAGCTAATCGAACGTCTGGACACGCCGGTACCGCTGTTATATTATTGTCGTGTGTTTGCATCAAACATTAACCAGACACTGGGGAACGCCGCCGACGCCGCGCCGCTCGGACGCCGGCTATCGATCTTCTGGAAAATATGCAAAACACCTGCCCGAGCTTCGTGTGCCCCGGCTCCACACGGAAGAAGGATCTTTTGTCCCTCCGACTTCATTTCGCCGAGCCTCGCAGCGTGACGTTTCACCAATCTAGCGGCACGTCATTTATTTTCTGTTGCGGTCGCAATGTGCACATATTAGGCGCGGAACTGTTAGACGATTGCGATGGTTCGTGCTCGATTTCATAGCGAAACACGACCGTTTACATCTTACAAGGAAAGGATATTCTCTCTTCGGGAAAGTGACTTTCTCAAAAAAAATTTTTGCACACATTTATAGGCTGAAAGATTTGATATAACTTTTACTTCAACTATTTTTTGTATATCTATCGTCGTCTGAGATTTGTCAGCACTTGCCGTACCTTTTCTTTTACAGTTACAGTGATTAGAACGACTTTATGCACAAAAATGTCGTAGAAGGGAGAAGAAAATGTATATTTTCTGTATGGCTATATTTCGTTTAATTCTTAAATATTGGAACAAAAATATCCAACTTTATTTCATCTAAAATGAAACGCGTAAAATTCATATTTGTTAGACTTTGTTGGAAACCTTCATCGCGAGTCTGGCTCGTTAAAGTACGGCAAGGGGTTAATGTAAAAAACGGGCACGAACGGAATGTGGCTAAATTCTTAGATATGTCTAACGAACAATTGTGTAACGTTTCGGAATTATCGGCGTGTATCGGTCGCTGGGGTTCGTTTGTTGGAATAACTGCTTTCTGTTTCAACCCTCGTGCGATCCGAAACTTCACCCATTTATTATTTTTGCATAGGGGCACCTGTCCAACTATTGCAGTGTAATACAATTTTTATTGGACAATCGGAATACAGGAAACGTTTCTTTTGTAATTTTCTAATTGTTTAAAGCCCCTTTGGGTGAGATTTGTTAAGATTTTTTTTGCAGATTTGCTATTCTTCTTCGATGTTTAAATGATTTCTGTAGTGTTTCGATATTATTAGTTGTACAAATTAATTCACGGCACTTCCAACGAATCAGTAGTACTCCATTATAGATCCAAATCATTATTTATAACGTGGAGTAACCCCACAGAGAACGGTGGAGATTATTCTCAACAACAGAATGAATTTTGATTGTTCATAAATAATTCGTAAATTCAAGAGGAGAAGGCTACGAATCAATTTGTACACTGAATATAAAAGGATTCTTTTGCTCTTACGGTTCAGAGCGAAAACTTAAAAAATGGTGGTCGTACCTATCCCTTGAAATTTGATATTCTAAATAATTATAAACAATCCACAAATTCAAGAAGAGAAGACTACGAATTAATTTGTACGCACAATGTAATGGGACTCTTCTTGTGTTTTCATTTTCATGGTCGAGGGCTAAAAATTAAAAAATGTTGGTCGTACCTATTTCTCGAAATTCGATGTTGTAAATAATGTATGTATGTTGATCGTTTATAAATAATCCACAAATTCAAGAAGAGAAGACTACGAATTAATTTGTACGCACAATGTAATGGGACTCTTCTTGTGTTTTAATTTTCATGGTCGAGGGCTAAAAATTTAAAAAATGGTGTTCGTACCCACCCTTCGAAATTTGATGTTCTAATTAACCCCGGTTCCCGGATGAGCTCTTTAAAATTAACGTTGCAACGAGCTGGTAAATTTCCGGTGTGCCCCATTTCAAGTAACTGAGCCGCATACTTTACTACCACAGACGGTAGCGGTTCGCTACAGCTCGTATTCCATATTACCTCTAATATGCTCTAGAATGAATATGCTCTAGAATGAATATGCTCTAGAATGAATATGGTCAGGTATCAAACTGATCTCTGTACTTGCAAGCAATCGATACGAATTTAAAAACTATTTGCAAGTTGCACCTATACTTTGTAGCCATTATGTAGCCTGTATATGATGTTCACGAACTGTTTTAATTAATAGCTATACTCGTAACCTTTGCAAAATGTACATAAAGATTTCCGATAAAATGCTATGCGATACGAGTTTCTGTTAGAACGAATAATCGGTAGAGGGCTTTCTATTGTAACTTGGCACACGAGTGGTCACAAATAGCGACGTCAATTGTTAATTAGAATTATTGATATAATTATTAATATCTCCAGTGGTATTAATGATACGTTAATAATCCTCTCGGGGCGAAATCATTGCGAGATTACATGTTGCTCTAAAAACTAAACGAGGAAATATCACTTCAAAGGTATTAGATTTCATAGGAAAATCGTTAATGAATATTATGTAATAATACCATAAAATTATTTGCAAATGATTATTTCGAGTGAGTACATTTTTGTTAGGAAATGATGTAATTGTAAGGCTCTATCTTATTTTAGGTGCTGCTTTTATAAGCAATTGTAAGAATGTAATTAGAAGAAAGGAAAAAATGTTGAGACCGGTAAAGAATAGTATCCCAGGCGGATAATTGTCCCTGAGTAGACCCATGTTGTGGACAATTATCGATAAAATACTGTAACAAAACCATTACTTTATATATACGCGCCGTTCTGAGTCATACAATTTTTATTCGAACCATGCGATTTACAATGAATAATTTACGAGTCATATGAAGTCGTCACGTAACGACAATCACCCACTGAAAACGTAAACTTTTCGAAGAAACCGGCATAAAATCGTGTTATCGATTGCTGGGCTGGAAGGAACGCCGTCAACCTATCGCAGAAGACGCTCTAAATAATTCGCGAATAAAATACTATATCGATGCATTGGTGATGCACAGTTTTGCCTGGGCAAAATAACCGGCTGCCGGTCATTGATCTCGATTTGTGGGTCGATCCTCGACGGGTAAATACCTTGGTAACGATCTGGATCTTTGCGCCGGCTAGAGTCGTTCCCAGGAACATCAGCATTTGTAGTCGCCGTCCAGGCGATAGCGATCGTAGAACTACACCGCGAGAAAAAGTAGTATAGTCTTCGATAACGATCCAGTCGGGTAAGAGACGGCGGATAGCACTTTGCAAATCTGACCTACGCGGAGGATTCAGAATTTTTATTCCTTAGCAGCGGCCTTCTTCTCTACGGGGGAATAAAAAAAGAAAGAGCGATTCCGGAGCGGAAACGCTCGATCCACAGAATTAAAACTTCGGTGGGCTGGCCGTTTCGTTCCTCGGCGAGGCAAGAACCTCGCGGAAACCTCGGCACTTTTCTTCCGCAACGATCCTCGCGAATTAACACGCCGCGAAATCGCTTTTTAATTGCGTGATAAATGTATTTGAAACCGTAAAAGCCCGGCCCGACCCGGCTTTTTATGGATCGTGAAATATCCCTCCGTCTTTTCCGTATCGAGATGCCACGAAACTTTTAAACACAGCGCCGCCGGAAATTGAACCACAATGGTTCCATTGTCTGTAGAAAAATCAACTTTCTCGTATCCACTTTGAAAAATATATTTCACTTTTAAAACGATTGAATTTTTTGAAAATTGTAGCTAGAAAAAGGGTTTACACGCAACACGACTCGTCTTGGCTAAACTTCACCTTACGGAACCAACGTTTTTGGACGTTTTTAATATATCTCCGTAGATTTTGGAGAGAGAATTCCAAACATCCAAGTTTTAACGTTAGGAATTCACTGGTTGAAAAGTTATGTGTGTTTAAAGTTGAACGATTTTAAGCGTTTCCGACAAAAATGAATCGGTACTCACTTTTCTATGAACTTTGATGTAAAATATTTGAAAATAATTTGTTTTAATTAAAAAATTAAAGTCACCTTGATTTTTGAATTGTCACAATATATTTTTTACTTTGTGATGTTATAGCTGACGTCAAGACGAATTCGACGACCTATATAAAGCGGTCTTTGAATCTTGAAACAATACTAAAATTGTTGTGAACAACTAATTTTTCGATTGCGTTTCGTGTCAAATTTTTAAGTGCAATTTTTATGGGTATTTCGAGCTTGTATGGAGATTGAACAGATGTTTAACGATATTGAAACGATTTCACGAGATTAGTTCGAACAATTAATGACAATTTATTATGTACCAATAAAGGATTAATTCGCATTGAACGGGCTATCGCGATTTCTATTAATGGAGAGAAGTGGATTCTGCTCTGAAGGAACGCTTGCGAGAAGTACGACTCGTTAAAATAAAGAACTGGAAAGAAATATTACCGTTACATTTGTCCTTTATAAATGATTCTATAAAATTACTTGTTGGTTGCGGTGTTTGTCTTTATGCGAAATAAGTATTTTTTTGGTCAATTGTTAACATCAGAGGTTAAATGAAAATGTATTTCTTTCTTCATTCATATCGATGAGTTAAATATAGCTAATGTTTGTTAATTCATCGAATGTCTTATATTTCACCTATTCGTGCCTGTTATAAATCAATCTTTTTTAGTAACTGCCGAATGTAAACGAAAAAGGTATAAATAAAAAGAGTCTTTCTCAGAAAACAGATGAAAAAGAGTCAACGTGCAATAATAATTAAAAATTGACATATCGGTACTAATACTTATTTCAAATTTCTACGAATTTATTTTGTCAATTACAAATAACAATGAAAATATTCACATAAAGTGAAAATTCCGAATAATATTCCATATTACAAATATGAAACTTTAGATTACTATTATAATTACACACTGTACTACTTCCTATGTGGAATATTTTCTTCATTATATGGAATTTACAAAATAATGTCGGGGTGATATCAGACGTAAATTGACATTAATACTGGTATATCATTTTTTAAATTATTGCACGTTGAATTTTCCATTATTTGATGCTAATACGTCCAAATATGATATTAATGAACATATTTCCTTTCTCACTCGTAATTGTCTCGCGTGCGCTCATTAACCGTGACAGAAGATGCAATTTAAAATTGCATATTGTGTAATAAGTCAACAAAACGTCATACCTTGCGTATATGGTAGAAGACAATGCTGAAGTTAAAACGTAGCGAGTTTCTTCACCCTTTCCATGATCGATTTTGGCATTATAAATGGTTGCCCATCGTGAAATGTTCCATATACCGCCATGTCCAGATATCTACAATGTAGAGGACAATTTTATTTTATCCCTGGTAGGTATTCTCAGCCAGAAACGTATGCCTTTATATTGTATTCGGCCTGGGATCCTTTGTCGCGTTTCGCAGAAGCGAGTACCATTATATTCGGAAAAAAGAGAAAGGAAGGAAACGGGAAATATAAAACTGATCTTCATATCTTGAGAACAGCGGGCCCTTAAAGAAATATTCGCATAATGGTACTTTCCAATCGTGCAATGCTTGCTAAAGAAATATTCCGAAAGTCTTCAATATTGAACCAACAAGAATTACAAAAAAAGTAAGATCTTTTCATCTTGTACCTACTGGAAAATAACTATGTTCTTGTAATTAACTAACGTCCGATAACAATATATTTCTCTTTCGAATACTAAATAAGAGAATAACGAGCATTACAAAATATACGATTCCATTTAAAAACAAAGTTGACCTTCGTATGACCTCTACGCATAAATAAATACAATTGGATTTTTAAACAGACAGTACATTGTTTTTCTGATTGTCGAATATAAATATTAGTACAAATATGTGGACATTTTATTGAACATGTACATACAAATTAAAAATACCATCATTGACGAACGGGAAAAGCTTATCGTTAGATGATCAGGCAGAAGAAAGTGTATAATCAGTGAAATGAGTTTCAATATATTAATATTAAAATTGAAATTAATTTAAAATCAATTTATTTTGCGATGCAATTTATAGATACGCAAATTTTGTTAATCCATTTCGGTAATCGTAAATCAATATCCTGAGTGCTTTTATGAACATAGATAATCGTCATTGCGGTTTAATTTCATATATGCAACATATTGAAAATTATATTTATTAACCTGTATTATGTTGCTCGACGATGCGGGTTTGGCTTGATAGATTTCGTTTCGAAGTTACTTATTCAGATATTCTGACATGAACATATACATTGAACCGTTTAAATAAATTAAGATAAAGTTTGATCTATGTACATTCAGGGATGTACAAAAACATATTTTTAATAAAACGTACTGATTCAAAATGTCAAAAATCTGGCAGAAATTCTTACACAGTACAGTACATGATATTAATAATAAATTAAATGAGAATACTTATAAAGGATATTGTCCTTTCTAATATAATGTTATTATGAAATATTTCATTAAAACTATGAATCGTACGTTGCGGTCAACTCATACTTTTCCACGAGGTTTGTCTGGAGCACGATTTATGCTGACGATGTGTTGTGTAGATATATGTAACAATTTAAACGATAAATAATATCCGGATCCGCGAACAGATTGTAATGATGCATTTAGCATCCTAATGACTCGTCGTACACGAGCTACTAATGGCGAATTTACTATTCATTAAAACCTAATTATTGCTTATTTTGTTGATATATACAATTTTTTGTTGCATATACGATATATTAGAATGTAGTAGAATATATGGTAAAGAGGATAGTATAATATACTAGAACATAGTGGAATTAGAATATACTGGAATATATTAAAATATAGCAGAATATATTGGAATATTACTATGATATAATACAGTATACATACTAGAATATTACTACAATGTACTAGAATGTAGTAGAATATACTGGAATATAACTACAATATACTACAATATAGTAGAATATACTGAAATATATTGGAATGTATTATAATATAGTAGAATGTACTAGAATATAGTAGAATATACTGGAATATGCTGCAATATACACTCCTAAAAAGAATTAAGGGATCACCTCTGCGAACCAGAAAAATTGCTACCAGTTTACACGATCATAAGTCCGCCCAAAATTGCTGTATCGATATCGTTAAACAATGGCTTGAAAGCGTGAAACGTCTAGTTTTAGATGCTCTGTTTCAAATTTTTGATAGGTTGTTTTTTACACAGTTATAGCCTGATAAAGAAAACATTGACGGTTTTCAAACATTTTGTGCGACTTTGCCACATCACACGGGGTGAAACAAATTTTTTTGATAAATCGCGTTAACATCGTTTGGAAGGACTATCTTTCCTGTGTAAAATGTGTTGTTGTTGATTATTGTGCGATTTTTTTTATTCGAGTTATTCAACATTGAAGTAAATGTTGGCTTTTTAACATTAATTGGCTTCGGAAAGCGAACAAAATTATCGTAGAATCTTGTGCAAAAAAGCAATAGAAAGAGCGTTTCTTTCTGTTTAAGGCACTTCTTTTGTTTTTTCAATTTCATTAACATTTCGATATACCAGGTGTTTCTGAAAATATCTCCTTTAACTCCTTTATCTCGGCGAGAAATGATCGCAATACCATGATCCGAAAGTCAGATCGAGCAGAGATTCTGTTGATTCGATCGAGTACCACACGAACCCGCTGCAACAATTTTTTACCTAAACCTACCTACGGGTTCGCAGAGGTGATCCCTTAATTCTTTCGAGGAGTGTACAGTAAAGTCGGGTTTACTGTCCAGAGTCAACACCGGGTTCTAAGTCCAGTGCCTACTTAATTTTCATTATTTTTTTAATGAAATTTCACTATCGTATTTCTGGCATTTTTCTGATTAATATAAGACCAAACACGATATAATTCCAATTGTATTTAATAGTTAAATCGACATTTCAAGTTTCGGTCGCAAGGAAGAACAGCGTATGGGAACGGAAGAGACACTCATTCTGTCCTTCTCTATGTTCGGACTCTGCTTCGAAGTAACAAAAATACGATCGCAACACCGGGATTACTGTCCACCAAAAATACGGCTGTTGGACAGTAAACCCGACTTTACTGTATTACAATAATTCAGAAGTTATTTGTGGTGCACAAGTTAGGTTCCCCAGCCTGTACATTAGTAAAATATCGGTGGGTCAGAAATGAATCCGGTACACCCCAGAGCTCGCAGTAGCGAGAGGGTTAAAAAAAATCGATTTTTCTATCCTGGCACCGTAGAATCTCTGTTAAGATGCAGCGAGCAACGCTCGCGAGATCGATCGCGGGGCCGGAGAGAGGAAAAATTGGTCCGCGGACGTGACGATGACGACGCCGTCAACGAGCCGGGAGACCGATGAGAGCGAAACCGGAGGGAACAGTCGATCTCTACCCCCGTTTTGCCCTTTGGCTTATAGCGGCGTCGCTCTTATAACCTATCCCCGCACTCCCGGCACGGCGTTTCTTCCTTTCTCCTCTCCGTGCGTCGCGTCCTGACGTGGCTTTTCCAAGGATTAATAACCGCGCGCCGCGCCTCGCATAAAACTCTCTTTAATCTGGACCGGCAGCGGGAACGCGTGTATATTGCGCCGGTGCCAGTGCATATCCGCGCGTTTTTCCGCGATTCGCGCCTCAGGATCCGTTGAAAGACGTCGACTAGCATGCTCGTCGCTTTTTCAAAGTCGTCCCCCAAAGGCACACCCCCATCCACGCCAGTTTATTGTGTCCTCTATCCGTCGTCGAGAAAGATCGTTTGATATTATCCAACCAGGAGAATGGCTCGCGGAAATCTCGCGATTTGTCGCCGTTTCCGGGGTTCGTCAGAGGGACGGCATTCGGCATTCGGCATTTCAATCAACGGCTGAAGTTTGACACCGAACCTTTCAACGACCCTCCTTCCCTCCCGGCAACCTCTAATTACCGGCCGCGACGCTTCAATCGAATTCTGTATTTTTCCAAGCCCGGGTAGCCCGAGACTCCGGGGTTCGACACGATTTGCGTTTCAACCGACGTCGCTTTAACTTTGATATCCGCCGCTCTTCCGACGAGATACCTATACACCGAAAAAATCCGTCGGCGATTGTTTGATCCGCTCGGCGCTCCGTTTTGCGGTGGTCGCGGTCCATTTCATCGATTCCACCTTTGCCGGAACCCGTTCTCCGTCCGCGTTCCATCTTTTCGGATGGAACCCTGCCTCCTCCTCCTCCCCGGCCCTCCCCCTTACCATATGACGGGGTCAAACGAATAGCGTGTCCTTGTCATCGGCGGAGCTATCGAGCGTGTCGGAACGGTTAGGATGCAGCATCCTTCCCGGGCCAGAAATACCGAGGGACGTTGGATAGTGACGTTTCATTAAGACGACAAAGGCTCGTCTCCCCACCCATCCCCTCTTAGCCCTTCCCCTACGTCCGGTTCACCGTGTATATGTTCATCCCCCGTATATACACCGTGTCCTGACAGGTACACACGGCTACACAAGCCGGCCAACATTAATCTCAAAGGGTTTCGAGGAACTAATTAGCGTTTAATTGCTAAAAGGATATTACGGGAAGTTTGCGCAGCGGCCTGTAATTTTGTAGCGCGGCTAATGGATTAATCAAATGGGCAGGCCCCGCGACGGAAAAAGCTCGCGGTGACTGCCGCCGTCGCACCGCATCGTTCGAATGCCGAAGCAACAACGGGACGATACCGGAAATCGTTGACGATGTCGAGGACTGGACAACTGCTTCGGTAGAGCCCTTTGAATGAGCCCTTTGCACTTGGTGCCATCTAGGTTTTTGAATCTCTTCCCTGTCTTCGAGAACTGTAACTGAACTGAACTGAACTCTAAACTGTCCTTATGTCCTGAAGCTATTCTGATTTCCTGAAGCTATTCTGATTTCCCGAAGCTATTCTGTTTTCCTGAAGCTATTCTGATGTTCCGATGTCTTAATGATTTTGTGATGTCCTGAAGCTATTCCGATATTCTGATGTCCTAATGATTTTCTGATGTCCTTATGCTATTCCGATGTTCTGATGTCCTAATGATTTTCTGATGTCCTGATGTCCTAGTGTCCGGAAGTTCTAATACATATTCTTATGTCCTGATTTCCTAGTGTCCCGAAGTCCTGAAATCCTGATGTCCTGATTATTGTATGATTTTAATATTATGTCACTCTTCTTGGCTGTCATGATATCTTCATAACAGATTGATCGTCGTATAAAATATAATATAAATAAAATTAGCTTGATGATGAAAAAACTACCATCATTTTTTAAGAGACCGAGTGAATTTTGACCATTGGTTCCTGTCGCACTTTTCATCCTTTCGACGAATAGCATAAGATGCAACCAAAGAAATTGTTTTACCATTGACAAGAATGTACTTGCCCATGGTATAAAGTATAAGTGCGAGTAAGATGTAAGATGAAAACACAGTGTAATGTAGAAATGAATGACATCTTACGAGGATTTTTGTTTAAGCCATTTCCAGGGATCTCGCGTGCGTTAACTGCTGGGAAGTTTCTATAATCGTCTTTATTTGGTTTGAAATAGCGACCAATAACAGTCCTAAGTGCAAGCTTCCCGGCGATAGCCGTTCCATTTCCAGGAATTACCGGGAATCGTATCTGCACAGAGATTAAGCTATAAGAAATGTCAAGATGTCGCGTCCTATTTGAAGGGTCTAGGGTCCTTCAGCTTAAGCGAAGATGCTGCTGCTTCTAATGAACTTACATTAGATATTGATCAGAGCGATTACGGAGGTCTACTTGAAGATTATTAGGGACCTATTACGGTAACGACGATTAACGTCAAAAAATTCTGATGTTTTTAGTACCCATCATTACTTCACAGTTTTTCTACTTAACTGGATATTTGAGGTCTTCTATCGCATAACAGGTTGCTTCTACTGGTATTTAATCCTTAGAATGTAAACAATCGTAAACACAAATATGTATTTCAATTTTTTCAATTCATCTTTAACTAAAATCGAAATAACTTTAACTAACAGAAATTGTGTCATGTTCATTATCCGTGCAACTTAAAAATTAAAGATATAATAATAACAGTGTTTCCATATTCGGTATACATATTTACGGTATACGAGCTCTTTCAATATTTTCAGTTGAATGCAACCGACAGTAGAATGCTTTAATAACAATATCTTATAATTTTCCACTTCGATTCATCCAATAAATTGAGAAATGTATATATTTCGCACAGCAGTGAACATAACCATTACATTTCTTCTACATTACTGCTTCATTGCAAAATGTATCTTGCGAAAATATTGCAGTATTCTGAAACTATAATTGTTACGAAGAATTAATTTCGACGTAGGTCTGATAACATTTCTTTTCTGTTACAGGTGAGTCGGCCAAGTTGTGGTCCCATGACTTTGTCGCAGCAACCACTGATAAGTAATAATTTTTATATAATTTATTTTTCCTTAATAAAACCTACGCTTAAATCCGCTGCTACACAGAACAAAAGAAGATCGACGCTACGAATCACTATGGCTGGTCACCGCTTTCGTTGCACGCGTTTTCTGTCCCAGTGGCCACGAGCGAGGTTATACTGTACTAGGAATTTCTCTTACGGGTAACGACACACTAAAATTGAGCTGTCATTATTTTCGATCGCTATCCACTGCATAATTACACGGCTGACCGAGGACGAATCGTCAGAGGCTCCTCTTTCAATCGAGAGATCAGCTTCGATCGAAGATTACGACGTATCGGGTTTGATGATCGTCGGGTACAAATTGGTGCTCGGAGTTTGACACTTTGCCGTATGATGGATTCAACGAACCCGTCTGTCTGGATTAATGCACCAACTTTCGTTATTTTTGCGCGACATTTGCACGATGTGTTCTCGGACAGCTCGCTCCGCTGCCCTTGATCAAAGCGTTGCGACCAAACGAGTGGAATTAACGCGTCGAATTGAGTTCAAACGGCAAAACAAATTTGTAACTAAAATTTTTTCAAATTTCGCGAGCTTGTGTGTCACACGTGTAAATTTTATAACTTGAAAATCCTTGGAGGTTTTCACTATAGGGTGGTGCAAAAGTGATTAGATCATGTCAAAATGGAATCAATCTTTTATTTTTTTTTAAATTTGCAATTAATTTTCTATACACAAAATCGAATTTTATATATTTCTGTTTTTCATAAATTTTAAAGTTTACGACCTTGACCGACTGCATCGTTGAAATTGTCTCGAAAAGGGCTACAATCGTAAAAGTTCAAAATGATGTGGTACCATTTAAAAAATATGAGTTGATCTTCTAATCTCCTAAGCACCTCCACTTGGAAAAAAGTTATGGAGACCACGTAATGGGCCCCTAGAAGCCGAACAACTTTTGTCTTAAGCATTTCTTCCTATTTCATAAAATGTAGAAGTTATTCGGGTGGCTTGTCTTGGGTGATTCACCCCGTATAAATAGGACATGAGGAATCGATGATATTTGGGGGTTACAAAATTAGACACCCTTGTCGATTTCGATCCCAGTTACAGACCAGTATCTCTTCGCTATTCGCCATCGCAAGCGCATGAAAAAATAAACTCCTCGATCACCGGTTGAAAATGGTTCGAAAACTTGTGTTGACATGCCAATCGACTTGCAAGCGACAGTCTACTTCAGCTCGCAAAGTAATCGCGTCGAAAACGTTCGGCGCAAGCTACGGTGTAACGATCTATGATCCACGATGGGTCCGTTGAACCGTGACGAGTGTTTCTGATATTTTTTCCGGCCGAGTCGCGCTTCGATCGGTCGCGGCTTTGTATTATATTTGTAGCGGCGGGACGGGGAGAGGAGCGAAGAGAGCGCAGGAATAATTTGTAGGTTCCGCGTAATGTACAGTCAATATTTTCCTGACGATCGAACGAGGGAGCGGTGGTGCTGTGTGTTGGTCTTTCGGAGCAGAACCCTCTCGGATCGATCGATCCCCGTGACGATGACAAAACGACGCGCGGCGTGACGCGTAAGGCTTGACCCGGTTCCGTCCTGTCAAACACCCTCTATCATATGCCGGAAATGAATCGTCAATGATCCTAATAATGGCAGCGTTCGGCTCGAGGATGCCTCCGCCACGGACGCCATTAAATCGAGGCGTCCCCCTATCGGGGTCAAGTTATTTTACCCGAATAATACCCGAATAATACCCGAAACTACTCCGCCCACTTTCTCTCCTCAACTCACCCCCCTCACCCCTTTATCTCTCTCTCACTCTCACTCTTTTCCTCGGCGAATCTACAGAACGGTTGCTCAGATTTCGATTTTTTAACCCTTTCGGTCACGAATTATGTATTCCTGGAAAAAAATCATCGCTTTGCTAAGCAGTTCTTCGAATTAAATAATGATTTTTGTTATGCTTTTATACGAGAACGCCAAGAGCGAAAGGGTTAATGTCGAAAAATTGATATTTTGAACATTTTTCCCGTCGCATGTTAGCGGAAAATTGAGTTAAGGGATGAAATGAATTTTTATGTTATTCCTGCTTCCCACAACCAATGGAAAATATTTTTATTTCGCGCAAAGATCCGCTGTCTAGTTATTTCTGCACAAGAAAAAGAAAACGGCGTTCACCTTGTTACACTACAAGTAAATCCTCTCTCAAGCAACATAATTTTTTTTCTAATTTGCGATATTAAGAAAATCGATTTTTGATCGCCTTCAAGCGCGGAGGCGTCCCCTGATAACGGATCGATCCACCTGGAAATCTAGCTACCATACCCCGCGGCCGGCATCGCGACCCACCTTGTTCAATAGTCGTCTAGATCAAACTGATTCCGAATCAACGGCTGGCATTGTATTGGTACGCGATTAGAGCATCCAGGGGGGACAATAACGAAATTCGGGCGAAACCGTGTAGCGGATGGTAAACCCGGTGACGTTCCGTTTCCGCTTTGATAACGCTGTCCGACAAATTTTCACTGCTTTTTTATGGTACGACGTTCAATGGCCGATCTTTATAGATTTCCAGAGCCGCCGAATGTCAACCGGGAAACTGTTTCTCTTTATCTTCCACCGGTTTTTGGGGGATTTTGTTCGGGAGAGTTGTGCTTTCAACTGTGACTGTTATTCGTTATTTAACTGGAAAGCTCCCCGAGTTTTTCTTCTAAAAAGACTGACTGCGGCTTTCGCGGTTCCATGGAGTGTCCTGGATAAAGTGTTGCATACTTTTGCAACATTTATAGCATTTTGTCGCGTTCCATTCCAAAAAGACGGATGCTTTGAAAACATTGCAGAACCGCTTAAAATCGCTCAACTTTACACACGCGTAACTTTCGAACCAGTGAATTCCTATCATTGAAACTTGAATTTTCGGCATTGTCTTGTCAAACTCTACAGGACTATATTTAAAAAAAGTTAAAAATTTTATTTCCTCTCTAAATAATTTCAATAACTCGCTAAAAATACATTTTTATTTCATTCTATTTTATTTCACCTGTTCATTTCCGCCATTAGCGCATAAAATCTAGTCCAACGATCGCAACGGAGATGCATGCCGGGTAGTGTAATTATCTCGGCTCGATTTTAGTAGGACGTGTCTGGCAGAAGATTGAGGAGAGATTGAACATTAAGAGTATCGCGGGAAGGGATGAATCCTCTTTGACGCTGGAGCTGAGGATCCGATGTTATTTTCGCGGCTAGCTTATCCGATCGCCGAGATTGATGCGTCTTTCAGAAGGCTGCCTTGAGACCGATATAAAATGACATGGTACGACTGCAGGAGATAGTAATTCCAGACATACCGACGGCGGTCGTTTCTATTTTATCGGTTCTAATTAGCCTCGGGGCCCGGCAGGAACCTCCTCGTTTCGTTCCATTCTTTCTCTAACGAACCAATTTCCACTTTCTTTTTAGCCGCCGTCGTCGGCTCGGCGGGAAACCACGAACTCGTTCGACCGGTCTCGCAAAATTAAAAAATAGAAGGATCGCAACTGCCGTTAACGGACGAATTTTTATCCCGGCTTTGCCAACCGGCCGAGTCCGGCTCCTCCGCGCCGCGAGAAGGGACAAGACGTGTTAACGGCAGCTCGAGTTTTTCGAGAGACGGAAGATGGAGCGTTTCCAAAATCCCTCGGGGGGCCGAGACCGAGCCCGATAAATAATTTTCTCTGGTCACAGGCGACTGGCTACGCTTCTTCCCTTTGCGGCTTGCCCTTCTTTCGCCCACCTGCGTCCCAGATACGGAGCCACCCACTGTCTATCAACTGCTAGCTTGTCGAAGAAGCGACGCGTCCCAGGAAAAATACGGCGGGTTCGACGAACGCTTCTTTCATTAATTATATCGTTTTCAATGGACGCTAGACGATGTACAGTACGTCTAAGAATAGATAGATATTTATTCACTCTTTGAAATGGAGTTATCGCGTTAACCCTTTCCGCGTCTATGTAGAGTCAAACTCGCCAGATAAGGGGGATCGAGGTTGATCTTTACTTTACCGGACTCAAAATTTGTACCTTCCTCCTATGAATTATTATGTATTTGGTATGTAATCCGGTAGATTTGATCGAGGAGAACCTAGGAATCGAAGTTTCGATCCTGTAGAATCAATGGTTCACAAGTTATGGTTGCTTAAAATTGAGCAATTTACAGTATTTTTGACGAGCCAGACTCGCGATGAAGGTTTCTAACAAAGTCTAACAAATATGAATGTTACGCGTTTCATTTTAGATGAAATAAAACTTGATCCGTGTGTAATCAAGCTTTAAGCATTACAATAAATGTAGTCATAAAGTAAACATTAGTAAAGTAAACATTATTGTGCACGTTCGAATCACTGTAACTGTAAAATAAAAGGTACGGAAAGGGGTTAACGGGAAGATAAAAGCGAAGATAGAAATTTTTCCTTGGCTTCTGTATCTTGCATTCGATGCAAACATTTTTTTTGCTGAACCGTGTTACACATGCACGGCTAGACGTCTGTCACTGTCTCCGTGTTTCATATCAACGTTCGCTTTAGCGGCGCGCTTTAGAAACATCGAAATAGCCGCTTCCATTCTTGGAGCGCATCAGAGAAGAATAGCGACCTGTGATCCGATTTTTGTAGTCTGAAGGTAGCATCGAGTGCTGAACTCTGTGGAAGAATCAGGACACAGTGTTGGAGTGGTCCACTACCACGAAGCAGCCTCTGTGAATGGACCGCCCCCCGGGTTAATAAATGGATGCATAAGTGAAAGGTCGAAGATTTTCCATTGACGAAAACTGAAAGAAGCGCGGCACACTTGCTTTATCTCTCGTCCGAAAATGTTTCTCTCACACCGCGTGACAAAGCTTTCGCGTTGATGGATTAGGGGCCAGGATAATCAATGTTCAGGGCGTACATATATATGGTAAACAAATTAAATGGATTTTTGAAATACAGTAAGGCGTCTATTATCCGAACTATTTGGGACCGAGGTGGTTCGGATGCATATACTTGTGTTACGGCTCTCGAATCATCGCTTTAACCTCTTAACTGCGGAATTTAATTTAAAAAATCCCCCACAGAGTGTGGAATTAAAATCAACCAACGACGAGTATAGACGTCGGACGCAGGGGAATGTGTCCTATTATAAATTTTACGAAAAACGAGGAAGGATTACATTTTTATTTGATAAAAAATTAACAATTCATTATTCAAAAGATTACACTGTCCAACACCAAATTTGTTTCGTTTTAACTGTTGGGTGACCCTTATAGAGTTTAAACATGTTTAAACAATCATAATGTATTAACCCTTTGCACTCGGAGCTATTTTAACTGGAAAATTAAACATTTCTTGCGATCTAGAATATTTCCATCCTGTACGATTTTTTAAATTTGGTAGATATGAAATTGATGT